>BSBM01001430.1:0-1200000 GCA_027924585.1 Larix kaempferi | reverse complement strand
CTTGTTGATTCAAATGGAATGGTCTTATCTATATCTCCCATAGATAAGACATCCTTATTCTCCTCTTGAAGAAAGACATGTGTTGGCCCAACATCTTCTGCATATTTGCTCTTCACAGGCACCTGCAATTCTGAATTTTTCTCACGTTGAATTCTCACATGAGGTTCCTCCTTCAATTCCATTATGTATCATACCATGTGCACTTTATATTTATCTATGTAGGAGGGAGGATGTGACATGCTCATCTCCCTACGAATCTAGTCCATCTGCAATCTTGATTCTTGAAGGGCCTCTTGTGCACTCTTCAAAGAATCACTGGTGGCTTCCAATTCATTATTGAGTTTTTATGTTTCTTCTTCTTCCTTCTCAAGTGAATGGTGGTACATGTATGGAACCGAGAGAATTTGATTTCTATCTGAGAGTAGTTTCAAGTAAATCTCCTTTATCTTGGCCACTACTTCTCTAAGTATTTCAAAATATTATAGAATCTTATCCTGAAGCTCTTCAATAGTAGCTAGTCACCAAGTCATTGGTGTCAAAAAATTTCTTCATGGATTCCATGAGCTTCTCTTTATTTTCCCTTAGTGATCCACTCAAATGATGTGGATCACAAGGAAGATCCTTGTGAGCTTCATCTAATGGGCGACATACAATATCAACTTACTTGTGGCATGGGTCCATTACACATGTTTCATTATTAGCATGAATATCAACATTAGAAACTCTTATAACATCATTTACATTGTATGAAGTGGAAGGAATGTTATAGGGATGAAATTAAATGTGATGTTTGGAAGCATCAAAATTTACATCATCCCTTTGAGGCACATTATCATCTTCTCCAAGTTGGTGGTTTGCCTTGGCATGCTCTTCTTCTTTCAATGGTTTCTTGCTCTTCAATGATTCCTCATCTACATACTAGGGACAAAATCCATAGATGCGATAGATATAATCCTTGAAGGTCATGGATGCGCAAATCTCCCTACCCAATGCTAGGTACTCCCGGTAGTAGCGAGGCATGTTTTCACATACTTCTATTATCTTTTCCAAATCTTTCTTAACCATTGGAGGGTAATACGTTATGTATTTTATGTATGAAATGTCACATGTGAAATCCTCCTCCTCATGTGAAATGGAAAATCCTCCATCTATGTAAATAAATTCTTCCTCTTCATATTGCTCCCAATCATCATCACCAACTGGTACAAGCCTAATAGCCACAAACTCGAAGATGTAATATGCAATCTCTCTTCAACTAAGATTTTGTGGTACACAGATGCAGAGAACCGTGCTTTGATACCACTATAATGTCCCCAATTTGATTATCAAATATAATTGGGTATATTAACTCAACTCCTAACTCAAGAAATCGAAATTCCTCAAGACTAGGTGTTTTTGCCCCATTATATGCACAGTGAGACATGCTTGGAATAGGATTTAGTTAGTGCAGCCCATGAGGAATGGTTTGGGACCTCTGTTATGGAAATTTTCAGGTCTGATATGAAGGGTCAACTATCAGACTCATGTAGTTCTAATATGGGACTTTTCACAAACAATTTTCTTGCACTCTTAATCCCACACTAATATCCCCAAATTATGCTAAGAACCACATTAATGGCCTAATGCACTTAGCTATGTTCATGATAGTTGTAAAAAATGGAGCTAATGTGAAAAGGTAGGTGCATGAAGGAGATGGTGGGCCAAGGTTGACTCATCAATTAAGCATGTGGTCGAAATTATTGGTGAAAATAATCCTAAGGTTGGTAAGCTTCACAAGTGGGAAATCTAAGAGGAAGGTGCAAATTCCTAACCAATGTGAAAGAGGATTAGTTGTTATGCTTCAAATTCCAAATGGGAATCAAGGTGGGGCACATCAAGAAATATTTTACCCAATGTTAAAGTATGCACATCAAATCCGAATTGCTTGCAAGGCCAAAATAATATTGGGCCAAGTAGCATTAGAAAAATAGGCTAAGGGCCATTCTTTCATGAATAATTATTTATGAGAATTATTATTAATCCAAGATTTGATTAATTTGGATAAAGAGGGTGTTTAGGAAGGTGAAGGGACCAATATGAGATGTTTCCACTCAAGGAGTCTTGAAAAATCAATGAAAAGCAAGAAAAAAGATGAAAAGCAGGAAAGCAATGAAAAGCAAGAAGGAGACATAAAATCAAGGAAAGCAAAAGTCTCCATAATTTTAATAAAAGTAGGAAAAGCATCCTTAAGCAGAAAATCGAAGAAAGAACCAATAATATAGGAAATATTTTCCTAATTTTGAATCGGAAAGGGAGGCTAACTTCTATTCTCTCATGTAAATAATATTAATTATTATTTTATTAATAGTTTCATGAGAAAATTCTAGATCGAGCTACTTGATGTTTATAAAAAAAGGATGAACACACCCATTCCCATATTTTGGCCATTTTTTCATGATCCTTTTGATATTGAGAATATATACACTTTTCATTGCTTGGGTGATGTGCCCTTGCAACTAGTCGGGAGATGTGCCCCTTTTGTCCATTGTAGCTAGTTGAGAGAAATATTAGCTAGTGAGAGATAATTGGACATCCAGTCCTTCTCATTATGTATATTGCACCTAAAATGGAACCATAATGTTCCTTGTACCCTTTGAGATCCAATTAGTAAGATAGAGCTAGTAGGATCCAATTCTAGTTTGATTTCCAGCTGTTCTTCTAGCAACAGTCCAAGAAAATGATGGATGGAACTCCCATGAGCCATGATGGATGTACCTACAGAAATGTAATGTATTATTTTGTTCATTCCATCATATGAATAAATAAATTATGTTCCTCCTACTTGTATTGCTTCTATTCTCATGCAACTTTCTCTCTATTTTGCAATTCATGGCAATAATTGGTATATCTTAATGTTGGATTTTAACACTTGTCAAATGTGCTTTCATATACCTACATAATAGTTTTTAGAAAATGAATAAACTGATATGAATTCCATCCAAGCATCATATCCATTATTCGTGACCTTTTTGCACCATTAGAAATCAATTGGAAAACAAGGTGCACAATTCCTATGCAAAATTTGACTAGTTTTGAGTTTGGTTGTAATAACTCATACCAAATACTTCCAAGATTCCGCAAAAAGGTATGAAAATTCAATTAACATGTGTATGAACTCATCCATGACCTCATATATTAAAATAGTGACCTTTAGGTATCATTTGGAAACACTTGGAAATTGACTAGTTTCACCTCCCTTAAACCGAATTTCCTCCTAGTCACCAAACCTTGCAAATCTAATTTGTAATTGTTGAACCACTGACTCCTATAACCTGAGATATGAACCTATTTTTTAGTTACTTCCAGTGATACACCAAAATCCATTGGGTTTCCATGGAAGTCTTGGGCATATTTCCTTGAAGCCTTTGGTTTAGCCAAAGGAGTCTACCAAGGCGTGACGTACCCAGAATATGTGCTCACTGTCGAAAGTAATGACAGCTCCACCTTCTTCCAAGTCCTGCTGCATATTTTCCTGGGTTTGTTTCAGACCCTATATTCCCTCCTTGAGACATTATTCAACTCCTATAAGTGTTTGGGAACAAGTTGGTAGAAGACTATTTTGGAATTGTCAATTTCTTGCTAGTCACAATGTGGGGTTAAGAGTGCAAGAAAATTGTTTGTGAAAAATCCCAAATCAGACATGCATAATTCTGATAGTTGACCCTTCATATCAAACTTGAAGATTTCCTTAATAGATATCCCAAGCCATTCCTCATGGGCTGCACTACCTAAATCCTATTCCAAGCATGTCTCCATGTGCCTAGTATGGAGCAAAAACACCTAGCCTTGAGGAATTTCGAATTCTTTAGTTAGGAGTTGAGTTAAAATTCTCAAATATCTCTGATAATCAGGTTGGGGATGTTAAATACTAAAATAATTTGGTGAATTCAAAATATAACTTCAACCCACTACTAAAACTGTAAGGAATTCCCTTACAAAATGAATACCAATATAAGGCAAAGGTATGGGAAGAATTGAACAAACTAATGATGGATGGATTTATCTACAAAGGGGAGTAAAATGAATAGGTATAACTCAGCATAGTCACTAATAATAAAAATGGTAAATTATGGACATGTATAGAATTTCAAAATCTAAATAGGGTAATGGTCAAAGACCCAGTTTCATAGCATAATTTTTAGAATAAGTACTCAAAATAGTGGTAGGAAGGAAATATATTCATTCCTTGATGGATATTTATGGTATGACCAAGTTTCCATTCAAGATAAATACCAAGATCTAACAACATTCACAACCGAATGGGGAGATTTTATGTAAGATAAGAAAATTTCCTTTGGATCAGATAATGCACCAACATGGTTTTTGTGAATTATTGTGGAAATATTTAACGACTTTATTCACAAATGATTAGAAGTGTACTTTGATGATTGGGAACTCTTTGGATTTCTAAACAACCATGTGGAATATATATAGATGATGCTCACCAAATGTAGAGAAATAGGAGTCTTTTTAAACCTATAAAAATGCCAATTCCTACAACCTTTTAAAAGACTACTCAAGCACATAGTGTCAAAATAATGAAATCATGGAGGCTTGGACAACGTAAAATTCATTAGGGAACTCAAACCACCAGCAAAAACGTCAAAGGTTGAGTCTTTCATATATTCCAAATAGGGTATTGTAGGAAATTTGTACAAGTTTATGCAAAGAGAACCTACCCAATGGGAAAACTATTGAATACGGAAAAAAATTTGAATGGACATTAGAATGCTAGAAAATTTTCAAGGAATTAAAGAGAAGAGTCATGAATTCTACAATCCTTAGATTTCCATGCTAGAGTAATACCTTCCACTTACATGTCGACACCTAAAGTATAGCCATCAAATCAATATTAACCCAATTAGGAGAAAAAGGAATGGCTTATCCCATCATTTATGCTAGAAAACAAATTTCAACATAATAAATAAATTATAACGCAAAAGAGAAGGAGGATTTGGGTATGATTGGTGCATTACAAAAATTTTGACATTATTTACTATATAACAAGGAAAAATTTTCCATCGGTCACCAAGCATTGAAGTATATAATGAACAATCCCATCTTGACAATACTAATAAGTATATGGAACATGTTATTTCAAGAAGATGAAATTTAAGTGTTTTTCAAACCTAATAAATCCCATGGAGGGATAAACTACTTATCTCATGTAGAAAATTGGGAGGAAAGGAAATAAGGCAATGGGTATTTCCCCAATGCAAACCTCTTCCTAGTCATAGATACATTGGGCTACTTAGAGGATGTATTATACATCGTACAAGATGAGAAATCACAATAATGGATTAAAATAGCCCAAATACAAAGTTCGGTTAAAAATTCCATAAGATTCGAACTCCTACCATGTAAACTAAACCAGATTTGAATGGATGAAATAATGAAAAGGTGTGTTAGTGCCACTGAAATTGAGAAACTAATAAAGGTGGCTCACTATGGGAACCATTTGAGCACTAGGGAATCAATTTCATAAGCGTGTTTGTATCAACAAAGGGAACATAATATAAGTATATCATTGTGGAAAAAGACTTATTTACCAAATGAGAAGTGAGGCATACAAAAATAACAATGATGGAATTCATTACCCGATTTCTCTTCAAATAAATATTTTGCTGACTAAGATAGAATCAAACCAAGATACATATTTCACTATTGGTATTCTTAAATAACTAATGAATACATTATGTATATTTGTATTGACTAAGGTATATGAGTTAATAACAACCGACCAAGGAAAAAGAATCCATGCAACATTGTGGGCATACAGAACTACCTAGAGGAAAGGATTCAAACAAATACCATTTAGATTGGTATTTGGAAAGGATGAAATTATGCATATGGAATGCTAGGTTTCATGACTAATAATTGTATTAGAGGAATTATGGGAAATAAATAAATCCATGAAAAGTAAGTTATAAGATATATAAAAGATAGTTCAGGGTATATGATCAGAATCCCAACAACTCATGGCTAAAGGAAGAATGAATTGTTTCCATGACAAAAAGTTAAAGAAGCATGATTTTGTCAAGTGACAAGTGGTCCTCCTAAATGATATTGTGAATGAGGATAAGGTTGATAAAATCAACTACATATTCATGGGACCCTATAAACTGAAGAAACTATGAAAAAATGGCTTAATTGAGCTTGAAAACATAAAGGGATGCCCTACACCAGAAGAATTAATATCTCCCTCCTCATGTCATTTCATGAATAAAACCAACAAGGAGAGGGGGATGTCACCCTATAGAAAACCATGTCAAAGGATAAAGATACTAGTTTGATGCAAGAATAGAAGTATTACGTATATGTTGTTCTAAGAATCCTTGTAAGGTTTGTTCTCAAGAGAGTAGGTCAATCCATTCGACAATTGAGAGTGTAGACTTTGAACTTAATTTCCTTAAATATACATGCAATTTTATATGTTCAAATAAGAGAGAGTTGAAGAAAGAGGAGGTATCTATTTCTCCTAATCATTTGATTCTCCTTATCATGTTGGTCTTTTACTTATTGCTACAATGACTTGTTCATACCTACACACATCTCAAACAACAACCTTTTTCAAACACATTTGTATATTAACTACAATAAAACATATAAATTCAAATTTCTTCAAGTAAATCAAACCCCATTCCAATTAATTCCATCAAACATATTAACATTGATCTTATTTATTTGGAAAGGAAACTTTACAACGAAGTAAACACATGATTGTGATTTATTGTGTCTCCTTCACCATGTCTCTTGATATTCTACCCTTATCCATACACGTTGATCCTTTGTTGATGGTGATATATGGTCTCTTGTGTTGCATGAATGAATCAATCTATCAATTATTGATTCTCCATTCATGATTCCTACTCATCTAAGCAAGTTGAAACGTGTTCTCAACAATGAAGCTATGAGATTCAAACTACTTTTGCTTTCTCTAAATTCTCTCAATGCTTTCTACTTGATATTACTTTTGTCTATATCCATAACTTACCCATAGATATTCCATTTATAGGCCAAGGATATGACAAGGTTGAGGTCAAGAATGCATGCATGTCTCACAAATGTTGTCCATCTGTGATATTTCCTCCTACCTTTCTCGGTTACCCATATTTCATTCTTGGTTTAGGTTTTTTGAGATGTGTTTGTGGTTCTTATATAGAATATCTACATCTGATCCCAGTTCCTCTTAAAAAGAACCATGAGGTCTACACTTTTCTTTAATAAAAATCATGGCCATGTGTGTACAAGCATGCAAAGAAATCATCTAGAGCTAACAGTCTTCACATATTTCACTAATTCTAACTAGGAGTACCTTATCTTCATGTACATCACATCAAGGGTGTAAAATATCCTTATAAAAAAATGTCCTATAATGTATTATGTTAGAAGATATACCATTGGACAAAATGCATTATGAACATAGGAGATTTGGTGAGTGGGATATGGATCATATTCATGGGCTCTATATTTGAAGACACCTATACACATAATTCAAAGTATCTGAGATATAAAACTTTCCTCTGATGCAAGAACACTCATGCTCGGTTTATAATGATCATAGCCATGATGATTACACTACAAATCTAGGAAATATGAAAATGAAAATGAGCATGGCCACAAATATTACACAGTGGATCCATTTTGAACTAGATCGTAGCCACCAAAAATACAATGTGGATATGCATATTAGTGTATATCAAAGAAATTTTGAGAACATGGAATCAAATATTAACGTGAATTTCTTGCATACCCATCATGTAGTGGTACCTAATTTGTGCAAAACTTTGGCGATGACCTCTGTTGATGATTCCATCATGTTCCAAGGTCTGGAACCCAACTTATCCATTGTACCATTATTTTATGTGAATGAATACTTTTTAAGCAAATGTAGAAAAAACACTACCTAATTACTAGTCATTGATGTATACCATTAATACACCTAGGGAAATCCACTAATGATGGTGATGGGTGCCAAGGTACAAAGTATAATCATCAAATATGAATAGTAACACATGATCTAATTTCAAACACTTGAGTGAATTGGTGGATATGAATCAATTATGTATTACCACTACTAACTATGAGGTAACTTGACATTAATAACTACAAGCCCCTAGGTACAGTAAAGGGTCTCTAGGCCTACTTTCCATATAATGTTTTGAATTTGATAGGAAGAGAATTAAGGAATCTCTCATCATCTAACATGAAGCATGTAACCGAATTGATTGATGGAACTTAAAGTGACAAAACCATAGGATGTTTCTTGACATTGGAATGGCCAACATACACGGTAAAAATACTAAGGAGTGGTTGACATAGGTTAATCAAATTCCTTGAACATAAGCATGGCACTAATATGACTTGGGAAGAAACTGATACTCAGACATAAACTAATGAAAACCATCAATTCCAGAGGCATTATGTGGGAGATCTATAATGATTGGAAGGATAATTAATCTTTGGAGTAACTTATCATTATGGTATGGCTTCCTAAGTAATACTAATCATAGCTATAAGATATTTTTATTCAAATGGGTGCGATGTTCAAGGGAGACACTCATTGACTACTGCCATGTTTCAACATAATAAATTACAAAGGTTGATATTCTCCCCCCCACCATTTTGTTTATTTTGAGCTTTGTTTCATGTTTTTCAAATCATTAAAAGATAAAGTATTCTATGGTACAATGGAGGGAATGGATGTCATAAGGGAATGCTACTATATTATAAGTGCATGATGCAGTGCTATGCAAAAAAAGCCACAAAACGTACTGAGATAGTTGTAAACATTCTAATAGTTATCCACTCTGACAAAGGGTCAAGATACAAGAGCTATTTTGGCCAAATAACAAGCAACAATGGTGATGGAAAAATGCATAAGCACTGGATAGAAAAATTGACAATTAGGAAGTGTATACAATGGTGCAAGTAATTATAGTGTAAGATGAGGTATAATGACAAGATTAAGTAATGAATTATCGTAATATCGAGTTGCAACTATGATTGAGAAAGTAGTGTAAGATGAGGTATAATGAAAAGATTAAGTAATGGATTATCATAAGATCAAGTTGCAACTATGATTGCGCAATCAAACAACTTATTGTCAGATGTAAAATGGTCAAATTATTTGATCACAATATAAGAACAAGTTGAAGAGAAAGCCTACACAATCCTACACATGATAGTTAACAAAAGGACAATAGAACAAAATATTATCAATGAAAAACCATCTCTGGGATGAAAATGATGGTGTGTCAGCATGATCATCCCCTACAAAACAATGAAATTTGTTATAATTATATAGTTCTCTGAAGCAAATATTTGGTCCAAAATTACTTAAAGTAGGTGAAAAACTTAGTTTTGAATCCAAATTTACCATAGTAGAGTCAATGATTTTGGAGAATTATTTGGAGAAACCAAGATTTATCTATATATTATGATATATTTGACCAAAATATTTTGATCTAAACCCTCTAGGTGGGCCATCTCATCCCCCTCTTCAATTATGGTCATTTGATTCTTTATTTTCTTGATTTTTTGGGAGATGTTAAACCTCATTTCGCATGTGATTGCATGGTTGGAGGTGTTGTATGCAATATCCATCATAAGAAGGCCCTGATTGAGGTTGTTTCATACAACATATGCAATAGACCATGGTTTTATATGGTAACAATCATGGATGGACCCCAAAAAAGCCAAAAAATTAATATTGTCACAAAACTGACCCTATTTTTTGTTTTTGCTGTTTACAAGGCATTATTCCACCATGATCAAGTGGAAGGAGAGAGAGCATGAGGATGCATATGATAATCTTGTTCAACAACATCTGAATTTATATTCCCTATGTGATTTTGGTCTTCTGAAGTTCTTCCAATGTGGTGAAAGGGACAAGCAAAGGGACTTGCTACGGAGATTGGTTGAGTGGTGGGACCTCAATGACTAGGTGTTCCATGTGGGACATGAGATTATCCACTTATATGTTGAGGAAATCTACTTTTTGATGGGAATTTCTCAAATTTGGGTGCTCGTACTCCTCAAGGGATAAGGTAGGGTATCAGCTACCATGACTATGTGAGAGTAAATCTAGGCACACTATACAATGGGCACCCAAAATAGAAACAATTTGGTGCCGATTCAACAAATTCGGGACCTAACCTTGAAGAAAATATTTTTCTCCATTACTTTAGTTTTAGGATTGATAATATTGCATATGACTACATGCACATATATTTTCTATGCATTGGAGTGTTTACAACCCATTGTGTTTAATTGATGCTTGGCCGTCATGGTCAACATGCAAGAACAATTGATAAGATGCAGGATAAGGAAGGTAAATATTCTTTTCTAGGATTTGATTCTTTGTTCCATTTCCATGGAGAGGGATCTGATGATGCACCCTAGTATCTCCACTCCTTGGCTTGGGCCATGAGATCCCAAGATGCAATAATGGAGTGACTTGATAATCCACCTAGGAAGAAAACTATCGATAAGTTATACATTTGGGTTTGTGTTCTTCTAATCTTGGGTAGAATAGATCATCATTGCGAATGAATACCCTTACATCTAGACAAACTTTAGGCATGATACTAAGGTAACAATTTCTCCCGAGGCCCAATGGGTTCCCATAGGTAATAATTATTTCCTTTTTTTAATGGGTTTTAAAATTTATTTAATTTTTAGGTATTTTTGTAAAAAGAATGATTTTTTTTAAATTACAATGTTTACTAACCATATCAACTCTAAATAGTATAGATGTTGTTCTAGTGGAACCTAATGAAATTCCCCCTGGTAGGTACCATGCAAGGGAAGACTAGTAGCTAGAGCACGACTCTGAGGATGAGGATACACCGGAGCTTTGTGGAATGTGCTTAAAACAACTAACTATGGGAGTTCCTATGACACATATTGAGAAGCTTTCCAAGAATTTATAACACCATTTGGTCGGCGTTTCATCCAGGATGATCAAATTGCTAAGGAAAGTAGCAACTGTTGTGGTTTTCTACCACAGTGTGCATGTAGAGGAGTCTAATGATTAGGTCCTAGGATAGTTATTCATTTTTTCGATCGAAGCTTATGTATCTATGAGATACTAGATAACCTAATGGTATATATAGACACTATATATTCATTTTTTTATGTAGACTTGATGGTATACACACACACATGGTTTTGTGGGTCTACTTATATAGTTTCAAATAATGTGTTCATTTATGTCATGATTTTTTATTTTACATGTAGGTATTATAGATCATAACTTAATGTGATAGGTTCCAATAAATGATATAATTAGCTAAACATTTAGCCAATGTATTAAATATTCTTGGAATGTGAATGCATGTGATAAATTCAAATTGTCAATCAAGAAGACATACCCTTAAAATCTTCCTATAAAGGCAAGGATGACAAACTTGGTAAACATTATTTAACTCAAACACTACTAAGTGAGAATCCAAATATATGATGACGTGTTGAATTCCAAGAATTATAGTCTCTATGAGAATATGGATAACAACACTGTACTAAACACATTGTTGGTAAGAGCACCAAGAAAAACACCACTAGAATTCACGAGTTGGTTGGTGGGTTAAAAAATCACCTATGCAATGGAAAAAATGTTTTAAGTGTGGTGATTGGTGCCATCTATGAATACTATGTATAAAGGTGCACTTTCTTCCATCTGTAAAGGTATGACCAAAGAATGATAAGTAACGACCCAAATGAAGGTAAGAGATAAAAAAATATATCTAAAATACAAGTTTTAGACTACAACATGTTACAAGGAATCACAAAGCATGTATGGTTCACACATAGTATTTCTTTAGGTAGATACTATTGTGAGTTTCTACCAAAGAAAACCATTCATATTCCAATAACTTATCCCTATGAATGAGCATAGGTATTGTATTTCATAGCAAAGTGTGATGTGGAAAAGATGTTAGAAATGGGGTTTTGAAGGAGATGGACTTCTAATGAGAATACGAGGCATTGAATTTTTTATCATCTTGGCACCAAGCTATTTTCCCATGAGGATTCCCCTATAGTATCATTATTGCAGTAGAGTTTAACCACCATGTTTGGGATGGATATACCCCTTGAACAACACATGTCTTGGGATGTAATTCCTATGCCACATAGGTTCAAATTTCTCTAAACCTAATTTATCTTTATCCTAGTCATAAACCAAGATTAAGTCTATTGGGACCCAAAATAGCCCCTTTTTTCCCACACTTATCTATACCTTTTTCCCTATTTTGCCTCACCATTCCATAACCTAAGTAAATATCTTCCTGAGAAGAGCATGGGTTGCAATAGGTATGATTCATTATTGCTTCATTTCATTAATGCCTAATTTGTTTATGGTTATGAACTCTATCTTTTGATTTATGCTAATATGAATTGACTTGATAAATATAAGTTCAGAAGCCTTGGAAAGACCACATGTGTAGCAGCTCGTTGAACCTTTGGAGAAGAGGAATACATGGCACTAGCTATTCCTTCTTGAGTACAGTTCCACAAATTTCTATGATAGTTCAAGTGTTCCTCCACGAGGCCGGCTGTGACTGGGCGACGACAGAGCATCCAATTAATCATCCAGTCCAACCAGTTAGAATCTATTTCAGTCTGCTAATAGCATGTAACGACTCAGGCCTGAATGCAACGATCTCATTCAAAGTTCATTTATGGCTGCAACTGTTCTATTGTAATTCGACAACCTGAAGATCGTAGATCTTCATGGCTGCTCGATATTTGTGGAGAGAATTCATGTCATGTTTGTATAAATGTAAAGATGCATTCTGAGCCTGGGGTTGGCTAATTAACATTTGATCGTGAGAGTTGTAACAGAGTATTGTGACTGTGATTCACTATTTTAATACAAGGAGCAGAGGTCTTTATATCTTTATGTTTTAATTTTTGTTAGTTCACGACATCTCTGCTAGAAGGCCAGGGCCCTTCTTCTCATAGAGATTGCTGAGTTAGGTAGATGTTGTAGTTCATTTCAGTTATTTTCAGTGTGGAATTACAGTAGGTATATTTCCAGTTAGTTGCAACAGTAGATCGTTTATGAATTGCATTTCCTTTGGTGTGCTGTAACATTGTGGTGTGACAGTCAACTATGTGGGTTAGTTTTCCTTTGATGCAAAGTGTGTTAGTAGCTGTTACAGTCAATCTCGGCTCTGATTCCTTTCAGTCATTTATCTTTCTTAGGATTTCCAATTTAGTCAAATTATGGTTTAAGTTTAATTATAGTTCTTTACGGTTGTTATCTTTCTTAGAATTCATTAGATTAGACATGTCATGATTGAGTTACAGTAGTTGCTAATTGAATTAGACAGGTTGTGATTGAATACTGTAATTTGATATTTTTAGGATTTAACTTCTTGTAAAAGTAAGTCTAGTTTATTTATTCCTAGGTCAGTAACTGCTGGATTGATATTTGTAGGAAGGTAATTGTACTTTGAATTCTTAGATGGATAAATTAGATTAGTTTTAGGCATGATATGAGTTTGACTGAGCAGATAGGTAGGATAATTTAACTCCATTCATTCAATCAGTTACTTGAGTGTTTATGCATAGATTGTGCTAATTGCCTTTGAAATAAAAGACCTACCTGGGTTGACAATTTATATTGAGCATCCTGTGTGTTAGTTGCAATTGATTAGCATATAGGGTGACCAACAAAGTCAAACTCAGAAAAAGATTCAAGGATAAACAATATTGTAATATTATACTTTGACATGTTTATTATGATTCTTGTTAACTACTATTATATCTTAATGGTTCTTGTCAAGTTTTTCTAAGTATACACGACGTTCTTCTTCTATTGATGTATTATGGAGGAATTTGATTGCTAGTTCTCAGTGAAGGTATTTTGCATTCAGTTGGTAACATTGATTCCACATCATGTATTAAGTTGGAAAGGAGTAAATATTGTGGAAGTTTTCATATAATTTCATTAATCCCATAGAGCATTAAAAAGCATCAAGTGCCAGTTGGTTTTATTTATTTTTCACTATCCTCTATAACATATTTTTCCAAAATTTGTTAAACAATTTATCAACATAGTAAGGTGAAGAATCATCTTTCCAAAATCCTAACTTATCAATTGATTATGTCATCATGTAATTCTATAAAATATATCCATGATTCGTGAAAATTTCTCTAGGGTCACCAAACCGAGTGATTATGTGCTTAACTAAGTAAAGATACATTGTAGTGCTATCATTAGTTGAGGTGGCCATGCCCTCAACCCACTTGGTGAAGTATTTCATGACTACTATAATCTAATGATGACCATTTGTTGAGGCTTGCTTGCACATCATGAAATCAACTACCTAGTTTGTAAATGGGTTGACAATAACTACATGGTGAATACTAGCAAGGGAAGTGCACATTTTCTTGGTAAATAACTAACAAGGGTGGCACTTTTGGACTATTTTAAATGCAATCTTGGAAGATGGAAAGCCAGAAGTAACCTATGCATAGGATTTCCTATACTATCTCCATACTCTAAAGATGACCACTACATGCTCTAACATGGGATTCATTCAACACCTTCTCATCTTCCTCATGAGTTAAATAATGATGCAAGATCAAATTGATTCCTCGGTGATACAAAGTGTCTTCTATAATCAGATAGTTCTTGGCGTGATGGTGGATCCTCTATTGTTCATCACACGATAAGTAAGAAGGACATCGTTGCTTCTAATGATATACTAGAAAATATTCATACCAAGGATCTAAAGAGGAAATGAGGAATAAAGTATTTTCCATCAAGGACTCACCTATTGAAATATCGTCCTTATCTATAGGTATCTCAAACATTTACTCAACAAAAGCTAACGAATTATTGTAATTGTATGTGGAAATTCTAAATAAAAACTCATGGAGGTTGACAATCCATTTTGAATATTTTCCCTTTACTATGTGTCAGGTGAATATGTCGCATAGGATTGGATTTTTCCAAACCAAAGTGCATGTATAAGAATGAGGATTAGAGTAATTTTCTTCGGTTTTATTCACATGATTTTTGCAAGACATCAACATTGTGCGATGTTAAACCTCTAATTCCACTTATTCCATGTATAGTTTGATACTCAATGAATAGTATATGTGTCAGTGAACATTGTTATTTAGTTTGGTAATGTTCATGATGCTTTAGGTTTTCATTGGTAGATAATGAGGGTACATATTAAGTGCTAAGGATATTAATGTAATATCCCTATTAATTAATAACTTATTTTAAGTGGTAACTCGTTATACTCATTTAATAAATATGGATAATATTAATGATATATGTTTGTTTATTATCATAATCCATGTGATTGAGTTTAACTCTTTAATTTGATTAACCTACTTTAATGCTTGAATAAACATTGGAAGTAGAAATTTAATTGCTATTAATTAAATTCATTATTAACTGATTACACTATTCATAACCAAGTGTTGATTGGCAAGGTGACAAGTGTTTGTCCAGTCGTTAACAGTCAATAACTATGGGAGTAGAAACACATTTTCTAAGATGCATCAACACTACACCTATAATATCTCAGTGAACCTATGGCATCAAACACAATTATCATGCACCCCAAGGTGTGTGAGGGTGCACCATTAGATTAGATATCCAACAACACACCCCATGCACTTCAAGGTGAATGAGGACAACTTCAGCAGATAGGTATCATTGTCATACTTCCAATTCACATTTTTATGGCCTTACTAGACCACTTTTGGATTGATTATATGAAAATGAGTTTTCATACTACTATTCCTTCTTCCCTTTTTCTCAAATATAAATGGAGCTTTGTTCTCTCCCATCAATTATATCACATCTAAAAAATCCTTCGCATTACTTCACTACTCAATCTCCAATATATTAGAGCATATTTCCATGGAAATTTGAATTAAGGATTCTTTGTTGAAGGTAAGTTATTATGAATTCTTGTTTCTTGTAACAAATTTTATGATTTTATCTTTTTGTGATATATAGCAAGGTTTTCAAATGCACAATTTTTTTTTCTAGAGGAAAAAAGCGTACTTTTTATATTCATAATTGAAAAAAACAGTACATTGATAGATCGGTCAAAAATTGACATAGATCACTATGCATCCTTCTTCAAGCACTTCAGTCCTTGGCATTACATCTTGCATGATCAAAAATATCAAAATAACAAAGATAAACCCATTCATTTTCTATTGACACATTTCTGGCCAAATAACAACTATAGCTTCCCAAACTAATTCAGGAAAAAAAGAGATCCATTGCCCTGAATCTCTTCTTCAAAATATTCTTCCCATATAAGATATCCATCTTCTCCTGAAAGTGCCTGTTTGGATAAAATATTAGCTGCTTGATTGTGTTCCCTATAAATATGCTTGATGTCTATTTCCACAAAAATTTCCAATTCAGTCCTTATTTTGTTGCACCATTGTGTTAATGCAATGATATTCAGCTTATATTCACCTAAATCCCATTTTATAGTTACTTTGGAGTCTCCAAACAACTTAAGTCTTGGAAAACCAAATAGATTTTCCATTCTCACAGAAACCCACAGTGCTAAAAGTTTGGCCTTCATATTTGTGCCCACACCACATCTGAGCTGGAAAGTGTAGAAATGATCCTGATTTAAAAATATTTTTCCACCTGCTGCACACTATCCCAAAGCTGTTGCACCATCAAAAAAAATAATAGGATCACTAAAGTTCAACTTAAAGTTTCCTGCAATCCTTTTTGAGGTTTTTTCTTTCAATTGTTTATATGGAAAGTAATGGTGTAGAGGTAGTGAAATAACCCCGTCAATATTTGCCTCTTGATCATCAAATATGCACCTATTCCTCATTCTCCAAATTGCACAAGAAATGAAAACTGGAAGTGTGAGATGTTCACTACAGTTTTTAATCCAAAATATTAAGCTTGTTACAAAATCTCCATGCCTCCAAACAGTGCAAATATTCAATGTATTACTTACCTTTCCCTAAATATTTAATGTAAAAGTGCAGTCCATAAATAAGTGTGTTGCATTTTCTATCCAATTATTGCACAGTGTACATCTACTTGGTCCATACCAACCTTTCTTTTCTAGATTATCCCAGGTTTTCATTCTATCCATAAGTACAAACCAAAGAAAGCATTTCAAGTTCAGTGATCAAATATCTCTTGAACCATAATATGGGTATTTGTCATTTTTTTAATATGTTAATCTCGATATAAGGATTTCCCCTACCAAAAATAACATTTACCCATATCATGGATTTTATATTATAATCAAAACATTAGCTACATGGGATCCATAACAAGTGTAGAAGGTATGGAAACAACCTACAACGCTTAAACTAAAAAATCGATATTTGTGATTTTTGGTAGATATATTTATCTCAATGTAATGAATCATTGTATCAAAAATCACAATAACCTGGATTAAAAAATTTGAGTTATGGAAAAAATAATGTCTACATGGGACCTATAGCAAGTGTTGATGGATTTGCAACAATCCTATAAGTATACAAAACAACTTGTAACTCTTAATTCAAGATATGGGCATTAAATATTTTTTATAAGTATATCCCCATCTCAAACTATGGGTTATTTCTACCTACAATCATGATGGACCAAATTCCAAATTTAGAGATTTAAACAAATAATCATTTTCTGAAATTTAAAAGCATGTCCAAAGTAATAACTCTACTTTGCAAAAGCTATACGCAAAGATTCCATATTTTAACTTTTCAAATGGAAACCTATTAATATAATAGTAGGTAAATTATTGAGGTTCACATTCATTCACATCACTTGATAAATCACTAGGCATGCATAAATTTCAATACATAAACACTCTGAAAATAATTAGGTACAAGACACGCACCTATAGGAAGATTGTTTCCATAATTTTCAGTTAGTTTCCAAATATAAATTTAAGCAAGTCATTAGGGATTTAATCAGGGTTTATAGCCTTTAGTTATCAATCTTGAATGGTCAATAAACCATTTTGTACATAGCTCCTTTTTTTAAACACATTTCATGCAATAAATTTAAGAACTTTTCCATATATGTTTGGCATTATTTAGAAACAATAGCTTACTTCATCTAGAGGAAATATTTATTCAAAATATCATGATAAAGAATTCATAACAAAAATTAGATAGAGTAAACTTATCTTTTCAAAATGGAGCTCCAAGGAAACTGACTATGGGGGGACTAATTCCCTCCCAAACATAGGGTATTCTACTATACAATGCCTCCCTTGTTGGGATATGAGACCACCATGGAAAATGAGATTGTCGAGGTTCCCAAAAACCCTCTTATTTTCACTAAACAAATCCATGATACAAACCAAGAAAGTCACCTCTAGTTATTTATGGAAAATCTCTCATCTAGCATGACTTTGTTGACAGGTGGAATCGGTCAACTCGTCAATGAAAGGGATAACAATTTGATCCAAGGATGTCAGAAAGCCCTAGGCAAGAGCCTTCCTAGTCCCCGGTCGTTTGATATGACTGCTTCCGACGGACATAAGGGCCCTATTAGCCACAAGTACATTTTATGCTCTTGAAAGGAGACTTAATGGGTTTTATTTGAGCTAACTTCTAAATAATGCATCCTACCCTAAGCAAGAGTATTATCGGATCTAATAAGAGAATCTAAATTATTATTGGTCAACAGGAAAACCTGTCAATTTAAATCAATCTAAAGGAAATTATAATAAAAATCAACAATATATGATGGAACAATGTACTATAAATAGCCAAGAACATAACCTTGAACAATATCACAGCCAATTACTTATACAATCTTAACAAAACATCACTAAGGAAAGCATGATTTTAAAATAGCAAAGATCATATCAAAATTACAAGATAACATAATTGGTGTTTAAGAAAAACTAACAAGTTAGTTAGTTAATCAAAGAATAAGGATAGCATGCCATGAGAAAATAATGTGAAAACTATTCATCATAACCTATTAATAACGTATGATTGCTGAATAAATCCAAAATCAAGCTATAGCCATTGTAATGCAAAACAAAACTATAAAATCTAACTAATAAAATTTAGAAGATGGAGAAGAATAATTCAGAAACACATTAAAGTTGAGAAAAAATCAAACTTTACTCTAGTTGAACCAAAATGCAGAACATCCTCCATTTTGCATTAACTAGTTTTTAAAACATCACAAAGTTCATCAAGGAGCACAAAGAATTTGACAAAATTTGATGTAAAACATTTCACCAGTGGTCCGACTAGGGTGTCTGTTAACGCTCAAATCTCGCATACATGCGATATTTTGCAATTAACATGATAAATTGTCATCAACATATAGCATGCATCCCATCGAATACATCCTCATCAAATCCAATAAATAGTATGAGTCCATAAACACCCAAAAACAATAAAAATTTATAACTCCACGACCACATGTCTATTAATACTCAATACTATGTGTGTTATCAGAACTATGATCGCGTGACCAGTGCGGAGATTACTTCAATATCCATGCGACTAATAGAAATGGTGGAATCCCAACCACCGGCGATGCATTAAAGACTCATTAAATCTCCATTACATCCACAAGTTTGAATTTGGCTCCTCACACACTTGGGTTCCTTAAATGGCCTATGTTGTGTACCTTGGAGATAGATTATGAGATTAAGGAGTTCACATTGGGATCTAGTTGTTTCTTGGACACGTCTTGGCATATAAAAGGAATCCATGGGAATTCTTATGAAAGAGAGAAACTAAGAGAAAGGTTATGCTGCTAGAACTGTGCTTGAGCTCCCTTATAGCTCACCTCTTCCCTCTTGCCTAGCATCTACCAAGCTCCCTTGCCACATTCCTTCAAGGGGCAAGAATTCTTCTCATTTTTTCTTCAAGCGATTGAGCATCTATTGTGGACTAGATAGACCTCCCTAAGAGGGATTATTTTCCTCCATTGGAGTTTACATATCCTAGATGTTGTACATGCTTGACCATTGTGAAATACAAAAGTGGTTCAGAATCTATTGGTTCTTGGAGTTTGCATTCCTACCCCTTTGTTCTTTGTTTAATTTTATTCCCATTGTCTTTTTTTTATTGCTTGTTTTACTAACAACCACTTGCAGAATTGCTTGGAGCACTCACCCACGCAACAAGGGAACCTAATACCGAGGCCTTGCTACATCCTACCCCTTACCAAGTGGGAAGGATTCACCCTTGTGCAAACTTTTTCACAACAATATTTATGGCGACTCCACTTATTTTAGTTCATTTCTCTTAAATTAGGTTGTTATTTTTTAAGTTGCGATTTTTTGGTCTCTTGTGCTTTGTAGGTGAAGACGTCCATATACTTTATTCCATAAAATCATCCTCCTTTTGGCCGTATTTGTTGTTTCAACAGATGCGCGGATCACGACATCTCAGTCACACTATGTGTGCAGACGATCCCTTGAAAGTCACGCTATCCATGCTCATTGAAATATCTTCACCCACAAGGATTTCTATATCATTGATTTGCATTACCTGTTCACGTTGTAACTGCACTACTACACACCAGTGAGTCTTTCTATCGTGCTATAGTGCACCTGTTTTTGTGTTTTGCAAGCTGATCTGTTGTTTCTTTGCTTTATACCTATTTTTCACAATCTTGCAATACCATTGCTACTTACTAATGAACCCAAACTAATTAACTTGAAATAGTTACATGTTTCTATAGTAATTATCTCACATCCCTTTTCTCTCGAAACTTACTTAGGTCACCAACTTTGAGGCTTTCAACAAGCCCCATTGTTGTCACTAGTATTCAAGACATCTTGTGTTTTTGTTTACTTGACATGTTTATAGGATCAAAAGTAGTGTAGAATCCACTTTTTGCACACAAACAAGGACCTAAAGTCTCTTGTCTCCCCAAGTATGCTCTTCAACTTGCACTTCTTGTGAGATTGGTGAATCATAAAGGGGTGAGAAGTGTGAAATACCTCCATTGTGCACTTTTACTTCATTGGCACTTTGCTTTTGCAAAGCACCATTAGCATCTTTTAGAGTTAAAATTTAATCTCCATTTGCATTTACTTTACACTCTTCTAGTTAATTTGCAACAACAATTTGCTTACCTCACATGTGCTTGCATCAATAACACACACTAAGCAACCTAAAATCTCTTTCATTCCACTTATGTTATTCACCTCGCACTTCTTGTGATATTGGTGAATCAGGAAGGAAAGTAAGTGTGAAATACCTCCCTTTCACTCATTAAGTGAATCCAGACCCTTAAAATCAACTTTGCGAAATTGCCAACCAACTAAAAACCTCCACAGGAGATCACAAAACAATATTTTAGTTAGGTAGGATAGATTGGGCTAGGCATCCATTAATGCCTAACAATCTAGTTTCATTAGGTGTTTGGAACATAACATTGTTGACTTATAGGGTACTATCAAAATCCTGCTATCAACAAGTGTTAAAATAAAACACAGACAAGAAGTGCATCGTGCCCAAGGAGTTCAAATCCGAGTTATAGTTTCCCTTCCGTCACCAAAGAGACACTCAGCTTTTTGTGGAGGCGAAACTATACTTCCTAGGCATAACCACTTATCAACACTTAACACAAGGTATCTTAGTCTCCAAACTTGGGACATCACCAAGGAGCAACTGAGAGTGAAATTGAATTGTGATGTCATCTAATTTCATTGGGAAGTGTTTCCAAGTATTCTTGATTAGGACATTTCCCCCATGGCCGATAGAACTAGCTCTTTGTTACCTTCACTAGTCAATTGGTGTGTGGATCCCATTGTCACCATCAGTTGTGATTTGGGAAGGCCTAGTTACATTTGAGAGGAATGGCATTAGGTATTTTATGGAATTTATACTTATTTTCTTTTTAAATACAACTTCACTAACCCGTAATTTAAAGGACCTACATGTGGGGACTCTTGCACTAAACCAACTTTGCACATCTCACTCACTTGTTGCACCATATTTGCATCTATTTTGGTTGGCATATTTTTTCATTTGTTCAATTATGTTTAATTCCACCATCACTCTCATTTGGAACTAACCTTCCACCACTAAGGAACTAAAAAACCCCTAAGATAGTCTTGAAGACTGTAAGGCCTATCCCCTCTCTCGAGGGATGTCTTTCCACTTTCTCCGTGTGGTTCACTTGGGAGACACCCTAGCTGGGGCCACTCCTAGGCCACATTGATAGGACCATCGACAGAGAGAGGATGCTCCTTACTTGAGTCATTTTCACCTCTCGGAGACAATGTATATCCTATCACATCATCCTCCACTAGAATAGGTTCTCCTTCATTTTCTCCCCTTTGCCTCTCTTCCACTCAGAAGAGGCCCTCCTTTGTCTTCTCCACTCGGAGATCCCTTGGATCATTTTGATCCCTCCTCTCTCTTAGGAGGTCACCCTTTATTTTCAACACCACCTCAATCTCACCCTCGAGGAAACCATACACAACATTCAATGGCTAGCCTAAATCTCCTAGATTTGTAAAAACTGGTCAATGACCCTTTTTCACATGATCTAACATGGCCATCTATGCAGCCATATAAACTTCCCTCCGATATTCCTAAATTCCAAGGGAAGAAAGGAGATGATCCCTCCAACCATGTCATGTCCTTCCAGTTATGGTGTTCCTCTAACAACATAGTGGAAGAATCAGTGAGGCTTCGCCTCTTTTAGCACACCCTCACTAGAATGGTAGCCAAATGGTATGTGAACTTACCAAGATCATCCCATGCCACCTTTGCAACATTAGCCACTGCATTTCTCACATACTTCCAACTTTCGATTCTCCATGACCTTGGTCTCGAAATTCTCACATAATTTGAACAAAACACATCTACACACATCGCAGACCATATCAACGAGTGGCATAGATGAGCATCATTTTGAAAAATCAAAATACAACCACCATTCTTATTGGATTGGTTCATTAAATCACTCCAACCAACCATTGCAAAAGATGTTTCCACATCCATGCCAAAAATGAGGAAGGGGCCATCCTAAAGGCCCAACATTTGGCCTTATCTATGCAGAATCCAGATACCTATACACCATCCTTCCCGATGCCCCCCAGCATCGATCATTGGATCCTACACCTCTAGGTTCGTCACACTCGATGGATGGCCTTATTGGATCCATTTCCCACCAAGTAAGGGCTCCTACTCATACCCCAACACCATTTCATATGGCCACGTAGTACCCACCCATGCCTCCCATGTTGGTACCCCTTGCTCCTTTACCAACTCCTATGTTTGGTCAGTTACAGTATGGACCCTACAACCCTACTTATCCCAATGTTATCTAGAAATCAATGGTCGTTCCAGAACAAATGTCACAAGAAGATTCTATTTCCACATATTATGGAGTGAAAACCACGTTTATCCTGCCACCGAGAATAAACCATACTACATGTTTCCATGTCTTACTATTCCAACCCCCACACCTCACATGGGGGTCAATATTCTTCAACCTTCTTTCTCACAACAAGCTCAGGAGTTTGAGCAGTTGAATGGTGCAAATCCTTAGAATCCTGAAAATCAGGGGAAGAAGAAGGTAAAGAACAAACAAAACTAGCAGCATGGGAAAGGGGGAAATCCCCCTCCCCAACAGAACCATAACCCAGGTAACCAGAACAAGCGGACAAATAACCCCCCCAAACAAGGTAAAAATGCCAATATGAGGACCAATTACTCTTGCTTCAATTGTGGATAATATGGTTATTACACTCACCATTTCCCTCTTCCCCCTGATTGCCAACATTTGGTGGAATCCAAAAAGAATACAGTGGTAAATCCTCCTCAAGCGCCCAATCCTACACAACCACAAACCATTGTTTTACAAAAACCCTTCACCGATCAATGGGTGGTTACTCAATAGTAGGAAACCCGCCCCACCAATGATAGCTCCTTCTAAAACATATACACGTTGGATGTTAACCTCCAAAATAGAGCTAAAGGTTATGATCGGCCTAAATCCCCCAAGTGGAAGGCATACTTATCCCCTCAGGGGGCCTTTTGCAAATACCACTCCTGACTAAAAAAAATTTCCCACAATCCCCCAAGTCCCTCTTTTGTGCACACCTAATAACTCCCATATAAAATCCGCCCACAATTACAGTATTGTGGATGACTTGGCTCAGTCACCTGTCGCAATGTCCACATTATAAGTGCTGTAGTATTTCCCAACTCAACGAAAGGAATTACTAAATGCATTTGGTGTAGCCGACCCTTCCTATTCAATCCTCATGACCTTTGATATCGACAAAGGTGAACCACAACTACCCTCGTCAATTGCATTCCAAGTCCTTGTCATAGTAAAAAACATTATGATTCATTGATGTATCATCGATGAAGGCACATCCACTTGCATCATGTCCTCTAATGTTTGGAATGATTGGGATCACCTGAGCTAGTCCCCTCATCTATCACCCTTCACACATATGATGGGAGGCCATCCCAACCTATAGGATTGTACCAAAATTTCCCCATCAAGCTAGGGGGAAACATGGTCATGATCGATATTCATGTAGTCGATGCCCAACTTGACTACAACATCCTCTTGGGGCGTAGTTACATGTACACGATGAAGGCGGTCGCCTCCTTAGTCTTCCATATTATGATGTTTCCATTTAATGGGAAAATAGTCACCCTCGACCAACTCAACTACAACGATTCCAATACCAATACCAACCCTAACAACATCCTACCCACTATTGCTAGGACAAATCAACCCCCCTACATTGATATTTCCCCAAGCATGTACAAGGACTCTAGCTTGCTAGGGGCATATTGTGGCCCACCACTTGAGATCCCTTCATCCACCGATGTCTTTATGTGCACAATTTTCACCACTAAAAATGAGCCCACCTTTCCCTCAACATCGTTAGTAGCACTCCTATTGATCCATGGCATTGAAAAAATGTTGAGTCCATTAGTACCTCCTATTATTCAAATAACATTCTTTTACCTACCCAAAAAATTGCACAAAACGTCCGTTATGGATTAGTTGACTCTACCTGGACTCACTTTGGGTATACCTGTATGGTACCTTACACCACCCTACCTAGAGATGGATTCTGATCTAGTAGTCTATTATGATTTTTTCCCTATCTCAGTTGTTGCGCTCTCTAGGCTAGTTACACCATATGTATCGCAAGTCGACCCTATAACATATGCAATTAAACCACCACTGGTAACCACTAAGGCCACCACTTGGGGTATGAAGCAACCTAAGCTCAAAGGCCCCCTCCTACCTAATCCTGCTCCCAAATCATTGGGGGTCATCAAGCTTAAAGCAGGGGGCATAAACCAACAACACTTAAAATCCCCAATAATGACCAATACTCCCACACATAGGGTCACTCCACCATGTTCTCTCTATAGGAAGCAAAGCCATGTGGCCAACTTGTTCCCCACCTTGCTAGAGATTAGAAACTTTCTCAACACCCCTATTAGTTTAACCCATGCTCCACTGGTAGTAGTAGAGGGCACCTCATTTATGCCCATTCATAAGTCCAGATCATTGTGTACCAATCACGTATGTTTGATTTGTTCCCAAATAGGGAATTACACACATCATTGTCCTAATCTCCCTCAATTTCAAGATGCTTTGGAGACCATCCACCTCACTCATCCTTAAGAAGAAAACTCGCCCCCTCCATCACCAAAAGAAACTTCTATCAATGTAATTACAACTATGGTCCCATAGAAATATCCTTTGTGACACCTCAATGGGAAGAGTCTATACCCGACCAATAGCTACCTATTCGGGGACCACAAATTCATGCCATCATCCTTAACCACACCTACGCTACTCTCCCATGTCGATCATGCAAGTTGGTGTGTCATAATTCATTCCAATGTCCTATATTAGACGCATTCAACACCCTTCGTGCGACTAAAAAATTATTATCAGATAACCTTACCCATTTTGGAACCACCCTCCCAATAGTAATGGAAGAAGACAATGACCCTACAGACAACACCAAAGAACCCAATATACCCATGGCTTTAATCACCTTAGCAATGATGATCCCCCATCACCAATTTCCCAGGAAGCCTTAGACCCCCTAATATTCCCCCAAGAGGATATTCAACTACCTCCCCTAAGAACCCTTCATTATGAGGACATCCTTCAACTTGATTCAGTTCCCCTCCTACCAAGCGACTCTACCACCGAGACTGGATCCAACCCACCAACTGCCCCTATCATCAATCGGTCCATTCATACCAACTCGGAGGATTCCTTTTCCTCCGATGAAGACATGTTAGAAGAATATGTCTTCTCCACAGATGGAGAGATAATATAATCCATGCACTTAGATGAACCCACATGGGATTCCCTACATCATAGGTCATCATTGTTCCACACTCAAGGTCCACAAATCCTTTTGGTGGCCCAACAATATGCAATTCAATCAAATGATTTCCTACCTCCTAGTCATATCAATTGGTTAAAAAATCCCATTCCATCCCCTGATGCTTTCAAAGATGGAAATCTAGCCAATATTTCCCCCACAATCTAGGTTGATATATCTGTTACCCCAGGAGTCATCAAGAACATTTCCATTGGTGGGTCATGTTCACCACAGGAAATTATTACCTTCATCGCCCTCTTCAAAGAGTTTTGCGATGTTTTTCGCATGGTCATACGAAGAAACGTTAGGCCTAGAACCTTAAATTGTCGAACATAATATTGACACATGGCCCGATGCCACCTCGGTTAGACAAAAGAAATGACATGTCCACCCCTCTAAGGCCCCTGCTATCAAAGTTGAGATCGAAAAATTCCTATAGGAGGGATTCATATTCCTTGTTGCTTATACGTCCTGGGTATCTAACCCTGTCCCGGTAAAAAACAATCAAGGTACCATTCAAGTCTATACAGATTTATGCGATCTCAACTTAGCCTGCCCCAAGGACAATTACCCGACCCCATTCATTGAATAGATCATCGATTAATGTGTCAGTAGTGAAATGTTATCCTTTATGAATGGATTCTCCGGTTAAAACCAAATACAAATCCAACCCAAGATCAGTACAAAACAACATTTACCATAGCTTGGGGAACCTTTGCTTATAAAGTTATTCCTTTTGGTTTGAAGAACGTTGGTGCCACCTTTTAGTGCATGATGGCATACGTTTTTAACCTCTTGTATCACATCATCCTCACCTTCTTAGATGACCACACCACCAAGTCTAAAAAATGATGTGATCGCCTTTGTGATCTCCGTGCCATCTTCATGCACTGTCACAAATATAACATATCCTTGAACCCCCTCAAATGTATGTTATGCATCACTGCAGGAAGGTTATTAGGATTCATCGTATCAAAGGAATGCATCAGTGTCAAACCATAGAAATTCCAAGCCATCCTTGAACTACCACCCCTGCAAACATGGTGCCAGTTGCAAATCATTCAAGGATAGGACAATTTCCTTTGGCGTTTCATCCCCAATTACACCACTAAGGTGGATTTTTTTTTGTCTTCTTAAAAAATACATCCCATTCGAATGGGATTACCACACCCAAATCTCCTTCGATGCTCTGAAGCAAGCATTGGCTTCGGCACCCCTCATCTTACCTCTGGACTTTGACAAATATTTTTTCCTTTATATCTTAGCATCAACTTCCGAAGTTGCAAGTGCTCTTGTCCAACAAGCTAAAGGTCACATTGAACATGTCATTTACTACATTATTAAAACCTTAGAAGGACTAGCACTCAATTACAATCATGATGAGAATCTTGCATTATCCATCATCCTCTCTGTACAAAAACTACACCACTAAGTCTTGCTTCACAAAACAATAGTGGTCTCCTACTCGAACCCCATGCAATACATACTTACCCGCGGGCTTATCAATAGTAAGTTTGCACGTTGGATTGTTATCCTCCAAGCATTCAACCTTCAATTTGTGATCCCTAAAAGCAAGAAATCCTTGGTCCTAGCTGATTTCATCAATGATCTCCCACCCATCTCCTCAGGAGAACCTGTGCATGACCATTTACATGATGAACATCTCTTCCTTATAGCCAGCGACAACACATGGTATGACAATATCCTAACATATATTTGCACTTAGAAGTTCTCCCCACACTTATCACGTGATGACCTCTAACGTATTCATCATGAGGCACCAAGATACCTCTTCATAGGAGACATCTTGTAACGTCATGGGGTCGACACCATCCAACACCATTTCTTAACACACGAGGAACCTGAGAAATTTATTAGTGACTATCATAATAGAGCATGAGGAGGACACCTCTCAGGCCTAGCCATCGCCCAAACAATCTTGGGCACCAGTTAGTTTTGGCCATCATTATTCAAGGTGTTAGAGCTAGAGGATGTTCACTAAATGCAAAGGGAAAATGCCTAGCACATCTTGAGATAAAGGTTTGGTTTTGATTATTAATGGTAGGTCGAATAGGTCTAATATAGGATAATGGCCAAAGATTTAAATTCAAGCAACAACTCAAAACAACATTCTATAGTTTCAGTAGGCATTCAATCTGAGTCTAAGTAAGGTATACCAACTAGGATTAGGGGTAGATAATCATAGAATATATCAAAGAAACTTCACACAATCCACATAATCACTTTCAACTATCTCAAAGTTATTGACAGTGTCACAACTTAAAATATTTCAAATCAAAAACTCCATAATTTCCACAGGAAACTTACAATATAAGCTATATTGAAATTAGATCTGTAGGAAAAAGGAAACAATGCAATGCATAGATTCTTTTGCATTCAAATAAGGGAAAATAAACTAAAATATATAAGAGGCACATCACAATTTAACCATCAAACATAATTGAACTCTGAGCACAAAACATTGCAGTAAAAGATAGCTTATTCATTGAAAGGTCTTCAATCTTTACATCATTTTACAAAACTGCCATTCGAAACCTTTGCAACTCTTTTTCATATTCTTTTATAGGAATAAAAAATGCTAAACGAGAGGGAAAAAGATCATGTGTTTTGTGACCTGATGAAGAATTAGATTTAAGAATTTGCAAGCTGATCCATCATCAATCTACTTTGAATGATATCAAGTAGATTGAAGAATTTGGAGATGAAGTTGGAAGGAAGTCTAAAGGTGAAGCTGAAGAAGAAGATATATCCAAAGTTAAAACATTGAAAACATCAAAGTTTGGAGGAGACAGTACAAGAAGAAGTTGCATTAGCACATAGAAACACAGAAGGTGAAAATGAAGATGTTTGAAAAAAGTTAGACTAGTAGAGACATAGACATAGACCAACAAGCATTCACATTTATGATTTTTGATGTAAGCCTTAGAGGCAATACCTTTTAGTATGCTTTAGTTTGATTGTTTGTTTGGTGGTCATAATTAAGAGGGACTCTTGAAGAATAGTAATTACTCCAACTAGCTTTGTTTAAAAAGTGGTTAGTCCTGAGATTTGATTGACATAGTAAGTAACCAGGTCATTTTAGACAAGTTTCCATTGATGTATTTAAACAACGTGTAGTTTAAAAGTTCTACAATTTCAAACAGAAAAAATTGCAAGCTTTTGTAAAAATCCTACATAAATTTTTAAAAATCATGGTTACAACATTCAAATTCTGAAATTTTGGGTGCCCCGAGAGTTTTTTATGGTGTTGAATCCATTACTACCATCGAAATTGCCATTAAAACATAGTTAATGTTAAAAATTGTGACAACTAATTAACAATAATTAACAATAGATGGTCTGTCTAACCATTGGTTGGTTGGAAGTTTCTCTAACCGGTGGTCGTTCACCCATCTACGTAACTTCTTCACTAATGTATTTATATTTAATCTTGGAGAGGAGTACTTATGAGAGAAATGTATGGATGTAGAAATGCCTGATTGTAATCTTCGTTATTGAAATCAATAAGACATCAATACTTTGCCAGGTGGATGTTTCCCCAAATTGGGGTTTTACCACGTTAACTTTTGTGTAATTTATGTTCTCTATTTGTCTTTGATTTTTATCTATTAAGTTTGAATTCAGACCTGGAATACCAACAAGTGGTATCAGATCCAGGAGATCCAGAGAGAACCACCATAACCTCCATCCAAGAGCTACGAACTGAGTATCTGTGCATGAGCAGAGTTGGTGGAGAGCCATTTTATGTAGTTGTTGTAGAGGTGGTTAGCCAGCCATTGTGAAGGAGAGATCGGAAGCCCGCGTGAAGCAGAGGTTTAAGAAAGGTCGCATATTTTTTTGTTTGAGGTGGCGAATGCCGCCGATTAGAGGAGAGTCGACTCGTGGAAGATCCTGATGTAGCCGTCACTTTTCGAGGAAGACTCGTGGGGCTGGAAGAACCCATGCATAGAGGAGAGTCGTTGTTCATGTCGCATGTCTGCAAAAAGGAAGATTCCCGGAGTAAGGATCTATCATTCCTGTGGAGCTCGTTGTGTTGGAGCCGTTGTAATCCATGGAGCTGGATCCGCCATAGAGCGTTGCTAGCCATTTCTTCTTTTATGTCTGTGCGTATGGAGAGATCGGACGAATGCTGGTGCATTTCTGTGTGAAGGTAAAAAAAGCAGAGCCTGCAGCCCGCGTGAATCTTGCGTGAAGCAGAGCAGTAGTGAGACACGGAGAGACCCTGCGTGAAAGAAGAGTTTTCCTAGTGTAGCCAGAGGTATTTTTTGTCTTATTATTCTTCTGGGAAAAGATTCTGGATATATATATATATATATATATATATATATATATATATATTTGGGAAGTCTGTGTTTTAAAAAAAAATTTGATGGCAAAAATGTCTAATTCTAAATTCTAAATTGATAAGTTTAATGGAAAAAATAACTTTGAATTGAGGAAACTTAAGATGCGAGATATGTTAATTTAGCAAGGGTTGTAGAAGGCCTTAGACGGAAAGAAAAAACAACCCATATCTATGACATATGTTGAATTGGAGGAACTAGATGCCAGAGCACTTAACACAATTCGGTTATGCCTTGCAGATGATGTCTTGTTTAATATCACTGGAGAAAAGACTATAGCAAGCTTATGGAGCAAATTGGAAAGCTTTTATATGACGAAGTCTTTGACAAACATAATTTTCTTGAAGAGGCATCTATATGGTATGAAAATGAAAGAAGGTATGAATATTGCAGATCGTTTGAATGTATGTAATACTCTTATTTTCTAGTTGAGTAGTATGGATGTTAAGATTGATGATGAAGATAAGGAAGTAAATATTTTAGTTACTTTACATGAATCCTGGGGTCATGTAGTATCTTCCATTAGTCTTATCACAACTGAAACTTTTGAATTTGAAAATGTGGTTGGAGCTTTGTTGTCTGAGGAGTTAAGAAATAAATCTAGTATTGAGTCCTCTACACTAGAAGCTTTGTTTGTTAGAGGTAGATCCAAAGAAAGAGGAAAAAAATCAAGAGGTTTTTCCAGATCTAAATCAAAGGGAAAAAAGAGCAAACTCAAATGTTAGTTCTGCAACAAGAATGGTCATCTCAGGAAGGACTATTGGAAAAGATAAGAATCCAAAAAAGAAGATTCCAAATCTGAGGCAAATTCAATTGAAACTGATTCAGGTATGATTGATGAGGTCTTGTCCATTTGTAATGTTTCTGAATACAATGAAGAATGCCTATTAGATTTTGGTGCTTCGCACCATGTCTGTCCTCATAAAGAATGGTTTACTTCTTATCAAACAGTTAATGATGGTGTAGTTCTTTTGGGAAACAATTGTTCATGTAAAAGTGTTGGGGTTGGAAGTATGAAAATTAAAATGTTTGATGGAGCTATAAGAACACTAATAGATGTTAGACATGTGCGTGAATTAAAGAAAAACTTAATCTCTTTGGGAGTGTTGGATTCTTGTGGTCATAAGTTTACAGGTTTAAGTGGGGTACTGAAAGTATCCAAGGGTGCTTTAGTGGTCATGAAGGCATTGAAAATAGGAAACCTTTACAAACTAGTTGGAAGAACTCAAGTTAATGAAACACCATTGGTATATGAAGAGGCATCAGAATCCACTCGATTATGGAATCAATGTCTTGGTCATATGAGTGAGAGAGGACTACAGGTATTAATGAATTGTAAATTACTTCCAAATCTGAAATCTTTAGATTTGATGTTTTGTAGACATTGCATATTTGGGAAACAGTGTAGACAAAAATTCAAAGTAGGGATTCATGCTAGTAAAGGTGTTCTTGACTACATTCATTTTTATGTATGGGATCCATCTCCTACTATTTCCTATGGAGGAGCAACATATTTTGTGTTGTTTGTGGATGATTTTTCAAGAAAAGTTTGGGTCTATGTTTTAAAAAGAAAGGCTGATGTGTTTGATACTTTCAAACGTTTTAAAATTATGGTTGAAAAAAGAACTGGAAGGACAATCAAATGCTTAAGAACAGATAACGAAGGTGAGTTTACTTCTTTAGAGTTTGAAAAGTATTGCAAAGAAGAAGGGATCGTAAGACATAAAACAAATGTATACACTCCTAAAAAGAATGGCATTGCAGAATGCATGAACATGGCTCTTCTAGAGAGAGCAGGGAGCATGCTTAGCGATACTAATTTGGGTCAAGAGTTGTGGGTTGAAGCAGTTTCTACTGCTTGTTATTTAATAAATCGGTCACCATCAATCACAATAAATTGTAAAATTCCGACATAGGTATGGACTGGTCAGCCTTGTAGTTATTCAAATTTGAAAATTTTTGGTTGTGAAGCTTATGCACTTCTAAAAATCAGTGTTCTAAGTTAGACCGTAGATCAAAGAAGTGCATCTTTGTTGGTTATGATGATGTAACGAAAGGTTATAGGTTGTGGGATCCTACTGCTCAAAAAATCGTCATTAGTAGGGCTGTACTTTTTTATGAGTCTTCTCTTATTAAATCAAAAAATGTAAAAGTTGATGTGGAATAGAAACAGGTACTGTAAAAAAAACTAGTTCAGTTGAAGTTCCCATCTTCTCATGACTCAAAGAAACAAGAAGAAGTTTCTGGTGATAAAGAGGTCATAGAAGATGAATAAATTGTGGAAACTCCACAACCTACACCAAGAAGATATACGAGGGAGAGAAATCCTCCTAAAAGGTATACCGATTGTGTTTCATTTGTTGCTTTATTTACTGATGATGGAGAACCTTCTTGTTTTTAGGAATCCATTGACTGTGTTGAAAATGCTAAATGGAAGATGGAAATGAAAGAAGAAATGGTTTCTCTGGATAAGAATGAGACATGGAACTTGGTTGAATTCCCTAAAGATAGAAAAGTTGTTGGATGTAAGTGGGTCTTCAAGTTGAAGAAAGGTGTTGATGGTAAAATTGAAAGATAAAAAGCTAGATTGTTCATGAAAGGGTATTCTCAAACGGAAGGTATTGATTATCATGAGTTCTTTTCACCAATTGTCAAACTTGTATCTATTTGTATTGTGTTAGCACTAGTTGCAATGCTTGATTTGGAGTTAGAGCAACTAGATGTTAAAACAATTTTTTTACATGGATATTTAGATGAGGAGATTTTTATGGAACAACCAAAGGGTTTTATTCAACATCGTAAAGAAAAATTAGTTTGCAAGATCAAAAAATCATTGTATGGCCTGAAACAGACACCCAGGAAATGGTACAAAAAGTTTGATTCTTTCATGGTGATCCACAATTATACTAGAAGTGAGTATAATCATTGTTTGTACTTCAAAAGGTTGGATGACATATTCATTATCTTAGTATTGTATGTTGATGATATGAATATTGTGAGTAAAAGCATGGGTGAGATTGACGGGTTGAAGGCTCAGATGGCTAGGGCATTTGATATGAAAGATCTTGGAGCTGCAAAACAAATTTTGGGTATTGAAATACACAGAGACAGAAGAAATGGTAAGCTTAGTTTTTCACAGGAGAGTATGTTGAGAAAATACTTGTAAGATGCAGAATGAATAAGGTAAAACCTGTGAATGTTCCTTTGGCTTCCCATTTTAAGCTTTCTTCTGGTTTATGTCCTAGTAGTGATGAAGAAAATGATTATACGTCTCGTGTTCCATATGCCAATGCAGTAGGATGTTTAATGTATGCGATGGTGTGTACTAGACTTGATATTTCACATGTAGTAGGTGTTGTCAGTAAATACATGGCAAATCCAGGAAAAGAACATTGGAATGCAGTGAAATGGGTGTTTCAGTATCTAAGAGACACAAGTGACTATTGTATCACTTTTAATAATAACAATGGTTCTATATGCGGTTTTGTTGATTCATATTTCGTAGGTGATGTTGATGTATATGTAACTTCGGAATGTATTTCATCTATGTATTTCATATATATTTATTGTACCCTTATTAGAGATGTGTTATTCCTCTATAAGGAAGTGTCGTCATGTGGATTGACAAGTGTCGCAAGTGTGTGTACTAGCCGATGGGTTATTAGACCACCATGTGTGGGGTCAGCCTTGAAATATATATATTATAATATGGATGTACCTAGCTAGACAAGTCAGCCCCATAAGGTCACTGGGCAAACAAGTTAGTATAAATAGAGATCAGGTGATCTCTATTTAGATCATTCGGAAAAGTCATATCTCTCTCACTCAGAAAGTGGTGCACTAGTGAGGAGGAGGATCATATGCTACTAGGAGACTATCTCAGTGTATTTTGGTTGTACTTTGGTTGAGCCATTTCTCTCTCTATCTCTGAGGAAGTTGTGGGGTTTTTCACCTTAGGGTTTTCCCCATGGAAACTCTATGTCTCTTGTCTCTCATGCTTTTGATTCTTGTGATGCTTGTCATGCTTATTATGATTGTTATGCATTGATATACTGTATATGTTATTCTCTCAATGAAGATCCTAGATTATTGTGAATTAATGCTCAAAAGTTAACATGGTATCAGAGCTAACCTGAGAAGAAGACATTTTGCAGTGACGAAAACCTGAGTTTCTTGTTTATTGGGTTTCTCTCCACAGATTTTGGAAAAGCAGTATAGTAGATTGACTCTACTCATCAAGGCGCATCCATCTGTCCAATCAGAATTCAATTCTAAGAATTTTCATATTTGGCCCTAAAAATTAGGGTTTCCACAAAAATAGGAATTTATGGAATCTAAAGACACAGCTAGAAGCTCCTTGCAAAAATCGAAGTTTAGAGCTTTGGATCGAGATTTTTGGCTGGGTAGATCTCCGGAAAACTCAAACCCTAATTCAAGGCTCTCCCTAGTGAACTCGAGAGGACAAAAAGACAAATTTGAAGGGTAAAACTTTGCTGATCTCAAATTCTGAATGCACCAGGCTGATCAGCTCATCAAGGCGCATCTTTCTATCCTTTTAAAAATTTGAAATTCACATTTTGAATTTTTAGGGTTTTTCGACAAACCCTAATCTGGGACGAGATCCAGTTTTCAGCATTTCAAGTGGTAAGACCTAAATCTTTTCTATTTCCATTTGAAGTACTCTTTAAGATGTCTCACCACACCAAGCTTGAGGATAAGCTTGAAGGGGCTGATAACTTCCGAGCTTGGAAGTATAGGATTGGGTTAATCCTGGAAGAGAATGAGATGGACTCATATATAAAAGAAGACATCCCTATCACAGAGGATGAAGAGGCCAAGATATTGCATAAGAAGAACTTGGTCAAGGAAAAGAGAATCATTGCTGATTCTATCAAAGACCATCTCATACCCCATGTGTCTTCTCTAAAGACACCCAAGGAGATGTTTGACTCTTTGACCAAGCTATTTGAAGGGAAGAACATAAATCGAAAGCTGACTCTGCGGAATCAATTGAAAGGGGTCAAGATGTTGAATGGAGAAACCATTCAATCTTACTTCTCCAAGGTCTCTCAGATCAAGGAGCAACTTGAAGCTGTGGATGAAGTAGTGGACAATGGTGAAGTTGTTATGACCACTCTGAATGGCCTACCTAGGTCATGGGACTCCTTTATTCAAGGAATCTGTGCAAGAAAGAAGTTGCTCTCTTTCAGTAAACTATGGGAGGAATGCTCTCAAGAAGAAGCTAGACTTGTAGCTCGTGAGGAAAAGATGGGATGTGAAGATCAAGCTCTTGCAACTCACACCAAAAGAAGCAATCCCAAGAAGGAGCACTCTCGCTACAAAAGATCGTATCAAAAGAATAAGAAGGATCTAAGATGCTTCACATGCAATGAGAAGGGTCACTTTGCTTCAGATTGTCCCAAAAACAAAAGGGATAATAACAACAACTCCAGCAAGAAGAAGAAGGGCAGCAAAAGAAAGTTCCATGCTGATGCTGCCGAGGATTATGAACCTCCAAAGAAAAATGCTAGGGCAGAAAGTGATGATATTAATGATGACTCATCAAGTGAAGAAGAGTATGTTCTGATCTCTGCTCTCACAGGTACTATCTCCCATGGTTGTAATGATTGGTTAATTGACAGTGGGGCTTCCAAACACATGACTGGGTTTAAGGAATCTTTTGTGAACCTATCTGAACATGAATTACCCCATAAGGTGAAACTTGGGGATGATTATCAATACCCAATCAAAGGAAGTGGTGAAGCCTCCTACAACCTAGATTCTGGAAAATCTTTGAAGATGAAAGAAGTCCTTTATGTACCTGGACTCAAGAAGAACTTACTCTCCATCTCTGCATTGGATGCAAAAGGTATGAGGGTTGCATTTGTAGATGGCCAAGTCCTAATGTGGCCAAAGGGTAAAACAATCGATGATGCAGTAGTGATTGGAGAGCAAGAGGGAGGTTTGTACAAATTGAAGGGACAACCTAAACATGCCATGGTGACATAAAGAAAAAGATTCATCCATAGTCATGGATCACATAGGGGTATGTATAATTTGTTTTTGCAAAAGTTAACTAATGAGTTATGCAGGTAATTAAAGAGAACAAGAACACATTGCTAGACATAACTAGCAAATATGGTGACCAGGCATGTGTTTCTTATATCATAGGATCTATCATATAGTATGCATGGCATGATTGATGATGATTGTTCATAAAGTCATAAGATTGAATAATCATGGGTATATGCATATTATGTGTCTTACCTTAATTAATGATATGACTAATCAGAAGAGTCATAGGTTTGAGTAATTACAGGTTTAGACATGTTATGTTTCTTATGATATGACTAACCATAAGAGTCCTATATAAACCTTGAATGCTATTGCTTATTATTTCTGTTTGAAATGATCATGACTATACATGCTTGAGATTATTGTGTTTTAATAGTATACTAATGAATGTATGAGTTTGTATGAGATCAAAAGTATAACACAATCATGATACTAATAAGCATGCATAAGGACCAAGGATGAATATGAGTTCAAGAACAGGTAATCCAGGAAGCAAAGATCAAAAGGGAGCACACTCCAGTGGTTTCTGCAAGGGTGCAGATATTCAGAGGGAGTTGTCCATCTCTCTACATTCCACAACAAAAAGGTATAGAAGGACTCCAACAGCTTCTGCAAGGAAGCAAAGACTCAGAGGGAGTCCACCCAACAAACAAACAAAGATAAGTATTTTAATTATCACTTCTTTCATATTTGTTTGCTTAAATAAATTTGTTCAATGATGTATATGCTCATGTTCCTAGACTTAGGATATGTATTGTGCATATTAGAATGATTGCATTAATGAACAGTATACTACTAATATGCATGTGTTGGGTAAGTGGCCTATGGCACTGTACAACATTCCATTGCTACTTATCTAGAATGAAACCTCTTTGCTGACATGTTGGGAGTAGTGCAAACTCTTAACAATGTTCTGGTAGAGACTGAAAGGCATCTAGAAAGTTATGGAACATGGATAAATGTTGTATTGAAGCATTGGCTAAGATAATTGCATGACTGTATGACATATTTATTTATGTGTAAGAATTTGTCTGAAAATTATGAGATGTTTTTAATCATGCAATTTAACTTGTTTTGTAGGAAAGACCGTATACCTTCACCTACAAAAGAAGGACTACAACATTTGTTCAAGCAACAAAATTATCTATTAAAGATATTGAAGTTCCTGGGATACGGAAAGAATGCCATGATCCGTCGATCGTGAAGAATGATGTTTGGGATGTAGTCCCAAGACCTGAAGGGAAGTTTTGTTATGACTCCAATATGGATCTATCAGATCAAGCATGCTACAGATGGCAGCATAGAGAAATATAAAAGTGTTGAAATAGAAGATACACCAGATGGATTTCAAGACTGCTTTCTTGAATGGTGTAGTTGAAGAGGAAGTATATATGGAGCAGCCACTCGGTTTCGAAATACATAACAGGGAGTCATATGTATGCAGATTGAAGAAAGCCTTTTATGGCTTGAAACAAGCTCCCAGAACTTGGTATGGTAGGATGGACAGTTTCCTATCTAGTTTGGGCTTTACCAAGAGTAAAGCAGATTCCAACCTTTACTACAAGGTTGAGGAAGGGAATCCTGTGATTCTACTCCTGTATGTGGATGACTTATTTGTAATAGGAGATGACAGATTGATTGCAGATACTAAGAGGAAGCTTGCTGCTGAGTTCGATATGAAAGATTTGGGAATGATGCATTATTTCCTAGGTATGGAGGTGTGGCAGAGTGCAGGTGGGATCTTCCTTGGTCAAGGGAAGTACACAGTAGATACCCTGAAGAGATTCAGGATGATGGATTGCAAGGCCATGGCCACACCTATGGCATCGAATCTGAAGCTTATTTGTGATGCTTCATCTAAGCCGGTTGATGTCTCTATGTATCGTCAGATAATTTGGTCCTTGATGTACCTGACGAACACGAGACCATATGTTTGCTTTGCAGTGAACACATTGAGCCAGTTTCTAACGGATCCGAGGGTGTTCATCTAGTTGCTGTAAAGCATGTTCTAAGGTACCTGAAGGGTACAGTGAATTATGGGGTCAAGTATGAAGCAAATCAAAAGTTTAACCGGCAGGGTTATGTTGATTCAGATTGGGTTGACAGTGCTGCAGATAGGAAGAGCACATCTGGGTGCTGCTTCAGTATGGGATCAGGTGTGATCTCTTGGTTTAGGAGGAAACAGTCCTGCATAGCACTGAGTACAGCTGAGGTAGAGTATGTTGCAGCCTGTTCAGCTAGTTGTGAGGCAGTATGGCTACGAAAGCTACTGTCTGAGTTATTTGATCTCTCGTTGGATGCTACTGGTATCTTCTGTGATAACCAGAGTTGTGTGAAGCTGTCTGAGAATCCAGTGTTTCATGACAGATCGAAACACATAGAGATAAAATATCACTATATCAGGGATATGGTGTAGAAAGGACCTGTGAAGCTCCTGTATGTTGCGATGGACAAGCAGATTGCACATGTGCTGACGAAGCCACTAGCCAGGGTGAAGTTCGAGTACTTTAGAGAGAGGCTTGGTGTTCTTCAGATTGATGACACTTCGAGGAAGAAGTGATGGAGACATTTGCTGAAGCCATTCCAAGCATGTTGGAAGGAGGATCCTTCACATGGCTATGGATGTAAGCGCTGGATGATGAGCATCAGGATGATGTTCTGGTTTATGCTGGATATGATCAGTTGGATCATTTATATGTATATGTATGTATGCATCATGTTGGATGTTAGATATGATCAGTTGGATCATTCATATGTATATGTATGTACGCATCATGTTGGATGCCGGATATGATCAGTAGAATCATTTGTATGTATTTTGTATATCCATCATGTTGGATGCTTGGACCATGTATCTGTATATGTATCAGGTGGATACATTGTATGATCAAGAGGATCATGTATGGTGATATGTATCATGTATTTGTATTTGTATCAGGTGGATACACTGTATGATCAGGTGGATCATGTATGATGATATGTATCAGGTAGATAGTTGGTATGCATCAAGTAGATGCATTATATGATCAGGATGATCATGGATGACGAGCTTCAAGATGTTGCTCCAGATGACATGCAGCAGGATGTTGCAGTGATGATGATCAGGATGATCATGTGTACATCAGGATGATGTATGCTGAGTATCAGGTTGATACTCTATGGCCGTGGATCAGGTTGTGTAGATGAGCATATAATTTGGCCCTGGGAGATTTGCAGATAGTCTTTTGAGGTTTTTCCTATGGCATATAATTTGGCCCTGGGATATCTAGCAATTGCTCTTTCGAGGTTTTTCTCTGGGAGGACATATAATTTGGCCCTGGGAGATCTGTAGATAGTCTTTCGAGGTTTTTCCTACGGCATATAATCTGGCCCTGGGATATCTGGCAGATGCTCTTTCGAGGTTTTGTCCTGTGGCATATAATATGTCCCTAGGAGATCTGATAGGTTGGGCTGTGTGCCCGTAATAAGTCCTGGGATGCTCTTGCGAGGTTTTGCCATGACCATATATAATCTGTCCCTGGGAGATCCTATAGGTAGAGCTATGTGCTCGTAACAGCCTGGGATGCTCTTGCAAGGTTTTGTGGTGAGGTCACATATAATATGGCCCTGGGAGATCCTATAGGTAGAGCCGTGTGCTCGTAAAGCCTGGGATTCTCTTTCGAGGTTTTGTAACGCACGTAATAAGTCCTGAGGATTCCACAGTATGGCCAGTGATGACGAAGGCTTGCAGGTGGTGGGCCTACATCCAATATGAAAAGGGACTGCCTCTGTAGAACTTCCTATGACAAGTAGAGTCAGAGATTGGTTGAGATAGCAATAGCAGTGACGATGACGATGCATCGATGACGATGATCCCGAGAAGAAGACTTGTCTAGCAGATCTGTGTCGAGAAATACCTTCCTAGTTAAGAGGGAGTGTTGATGTATATGTAACTTCGGAATGTATTTCATCTATGTATTTCATATATATTTATTGTACCCTTATTAGAGATGTGTTATTTCTCTATAAGGAAGTGTCGTCATGTGGATTGACAAGTGTCACAAGTGTGTGTTCTTGCCAATGGGTTATTAGACCACCATGTGTGGGGTTGGCCCTGAAATATATATATTATAATATGGATGTACCTAGCTAGACAAGTCGGCCCCATAAGGTCACTGGGCAAATAGGTTAGTACAAATAGAGATCAGGTGATCTCTATTTAGATCATTCGGAAAAGTCATATCTCTCTCACTCAGAAAGTGGCGCACTAGTGAGGAGGAGGATCATCTTCTACTAGGAGACTATCTCAGTGTATTTTGGTTGTACTTTGGTTGAGCCATTGCTCTCTCTATCTCTGAGGAAGTTGTGGGTTTTTTCACCTTAGGGTTTTCCCCACGGAAACTCTGTGTCTCTTGTCTCTCATGCTTTTGGTTCTTGTGATGCTTGTGATGCTTATTGTTATTGTTATGCATTGATATACTATATATGTTATTCTCTCAGTGAAGATCCTAGATTATTGTGAATTAATGCTCAAAAGTTAACAGGTGATTTGGACAAGAGAAGGTCTACTTCAGGTTTTGTCTTTACTCTTGCAGGTGGAGCTATAAGTTGGATGTCAAAGCTTCAGGAAACAGTTGCTTTATCCACTACAGAGGTTGAATGTGTTGTTTCCTTACATGCTTGCAAAGAGGCAATTTGGCTGAAAGGTCTACTTGGAGAAATTGGAAGGTTGCAGAACAGTGTGCTTGTTTTCTGTGATAGCCAAAGTGCTATACATTTGGCTACAAATCTTGTTAACCATAGTAAGACTAAACATACTGATGTACAATATCAGTTTGTAAGACAAGCCATTGGTGAAGGTGGAGTAGATCTGAAAAAATGTTCATACTCAAGAAAATTCTGCAGATATGTTTACAAAACCAATGTTATTAGAGAAGTTGCGGTGGTGTGTGGCTTATCTTGGCTTCAAAAAGAAGTGATGAATAGTCTTCGGAAAAGTATTTGATAATTTGTTGTCAAGGTGGAGATTGTTAAAAATTGTGACAACTAATTAACAATAATTAACAATAGATGGTTTGTCTAACCATTGGTTGGTTGGAAGTTTCTCTAACCGGTGGCAGTTCACTCATCTACGTGACTTCTTCACTAATGTATTTATATGTAGTCTTGGAGAGGAGTACTTATGAGAGAAATGTATGGATGTAGAAATCCCTGATTGTAATCTCGGTTATTGAAAGCAATAAAACATCAATACTTTGTCAAGTGGATGTTTCCCCAAATTGGGTTAATACTTTGTCAAGTGGATGTTTCCCCAAATTGGGTTACAAAATAAAAAAACTGGATTAAGGTGAAAAAGCCCAAATGTACAGCTCCTTTAAACAATTCATGAAGTAATGGAAATGAATGAAGTTGTTCAGTTCCGGGAATGGGTCTATATCATTTCTAAATTGGTTTTCATCAACGTCCAAATGTTTCATCCATTTTCATTGGTTTGTGTTAATTTGGTTTTTTTTTTCGTTGATTTGCTTGCATTTTCTTAATTGGATTTATGTGTGAGATATGAAGATCTTTGAAGAGCAAAAAGCCACCCATTTGGATCATGTTACGACAGAAACTGAAACCAATCAATTAATGTCGAACGATTGGACAATTTCGGTAAAATGATGCATGATGGGGAATTTCAAGGTCAGTATCCACCAGTGAACCCGTTCAACTTTAATATACAATTCACTTTCGTGGAAAAGAAAGAAACCATGATCATGTATTTGTAAATCTTTTACTTTTCAGAAACTTTAATACCCAGAAGTGCAACAGGAAACTGCCAGCCGGTCTACATGCATTGCAACAATACGCCACTTTTAATTCCCCCACCTAATCTGAATGGAAATATTGCAAACATATTTTCTCGTACATATAACGTTCTGTCCTGTAACTACAAATATCAAATGATCCAATAATGTTGATGTTGATGCCGATTATAAGAGAGTGACATCCATTTCAAAACTGGACTCTAGCCAACACTTACAAGTAGGAAAAACTCTTAATCAATCCTCCTGCGCTGCAATAATTATATTGTGCGGATCAGCTACCCACCGCAACGCCAAGCTGGGTCCATCTGGCCTGCCTTTCCTTATTCCTTTTTTCTATTCATTCCAAGTCAAAACTACAGTGGTTCATGCATTACAGCACATACATCAAGGCCCAACTAAAAGTCTTAGGTCGCCATGAACAAGTAGTTAATTACCTTGATCCCAGAGATAACAGCAACCATCGTACCGTCTATATGGTTCTTATATTGGAAGGTTACAGAAGTAACAAGTGATTAATTAAATAACTGACAGTAATTACAGTAATGGAATACTTGTTAGTGAAATACCATTATTAAAAACCAAGAAATTTCGCTATAACTCGATTGTGACCCAGAAGCATCACATAACTCATCTATGTCAACTGAAAATTTTGTATGATTCTCAAACATAAGAGAGCTTGAACAAAATAGGGATCATCAAATATCTCATGTTTCAAATAAAAGAAAGTGCATAAAGCGCCTCACTGAGTTTTGGTGGGTTACCAATTAGGTACTTAGATAAATAAGGTCAGAAAAACAAGGGGGAATATGAATATTTATGGATGTTATGGGGGAATATGAATATTGATTCACAATTTATTTTAGTACGTCAACAATTAGGTACTTAAATAAATAAAGGTCAGAAAAACAAGGGGGAATATGAATATTCATGGATGTTATGGGGGAATATGAATATTAATTCACAATTTATTTTGCAGTCAACAATTAGATACTTAAATAAATAAGGTCAGAAAAACAAGGAGGAATATGAATATTTATGGATGTTATGGGGGAATATGAATATTGATTCACAATTTATTTTGGTAGGTCAACAATTGGGTACTTAAATAAATAAGTTCAGAAAAATAAGGAGGAATATGAATATTTATGGATGTTATAGGGGAATATGAATATTGATTCACAATTTATTTAATTTATGACTTATCGATGTTAACAACCAGAAGTTAAGTGACTCTGATAATTTAAACTTACTTCATTGGAATTGATTTAAAAAGATTAACATAACAATTTCTTAAATGTCAAATTGTTTCAAGATGGACTTCATTTTGACAGGTTAGATAACTCCCAGATTGATTTTCTTTTCACCAAGCATATGAATATATACATATTTTGAGACCTTTGGTTTCCAGCTTCCAAAGGGTATGTTAGTGACTCTTTGCCTACCTAACCTATTCATATTCCATTATTTACATATGTACATGTGGAGCTATAATCCGAGGATTAAGCTTCCAACATTCCCCCCCTTAATCCGAAGGAGAGTTTGTAAGACCGATCATGGTTCTAAATCTTTCAAACTTTTCTCGTCCAAGTGCTTTGGTGAAGATATCTGCAGTTTGATCATTAGTGGAACAATGGCGTAAATTAACTGTCTTGGCTTCTACATGATGTCGAATCAGATGATACTTCGTGTTGATATGTTTGGTTCGATCATGGAATCTAGGGTTCTTGGCCAACTTGATTGCAGAAGTGTTGTCAATCAAAAGTGGAGTGGAGTCTTCTTGTTTCTCCTGCAAATCTTCAAGTATCTTCCTGAGCCACACAATTTCTTTGGTTGCTTCTATTGTTGCTACATATTCTGCCTCTGTTGTCGAATCTACTAGAACTGATTGTTTGCGTTATCTCCAGGAGATAGCTGCTGATCCAAGACTCATTGTGTATCCAGAAGTGGATACTCATGTTTCCTTTCACCATCAAAGTTTGAATCAGAGTACCCAATAAGTCTGAAGTCATCTACCTTAGAATATTTGAGTCCAAAGTCTTGAGTTTCTTTCAAGTATCTTAGAACTCTCTTTGCTGCAAACCAATGTCCTTTACAAGGTTTTTGCATAAACCGTGAAACAATGCTAACAACATAAGAAATATCTGGTATGGTGGTAGTAAGGTAGATAAGGCTTCCTACAAGCTGTCAATACTTGGTTGCATCCTCAAAATATTTTCCTTCACTTGATGTGAGCTCTAGATTTTGTTCCATTGGAGTTGAGAGTGGATTTCAGTTTGTCATCCCAAATTTGTTTAACAGTTCTCCAATATACTTTTTCTGAGAAATGAAAATGTAATTAGGATGTTGAGTCACTTCAATTCCTAAGTAATAGTGAAGATGTCCCAGATCAGTCATTTCAAATCCTTTTCTTAAGTATTTCTTTATGGATGCTATATAACTTTCATTGTTCCCTGTCATCAAAAGATCATCCACATATACTACAAGAAACACAATGGATCTTCCAACTTTCTTTACAAATAGAGTTGCGTCGTCAAGATTGTAGTGTTTGAAATTCAGCTTTAGAAGATGCTCGGTTAACTTTTCATACCATGCTCGGGGTGCTTGTTTCAGGCCATACAAGGACTTGACAAGTTTGCATACCTTGTGTTCTTGTCCCTTCACAACAAAACCTTCGGGTTGAGACATGAAGACATTTTATTTCAAGTCTCCATTCAACAATGTAGTCTTTACATCCATCTGATGAACTTTCCAACCATTTTGTGCAACCAAGGAAAGTATAGTGCGGATGGTGCCCCATTTTGTTGTGGGAGAGAATGCTTCTTCATAGTCAATTCCTTCTTTCTATGCCTAGCCTTTTGCCACGAGCCTTGCTTTATGTTTGTCAAGTGAGCCATCTGATTTGTATTTGTTCTTGTACACCCACTTGTTTCCAGTTGGTTTGGTTCTGAGGATCAACCAACTTCCAAGTTCCATTCTTTATGAGTGCATCATACTCATTTTGCATGGTTTCTTTCCACTCATCATGAGTAGTGGTCTTTTCAAAGGAAGTTGGTTCAATGTTAGCAGAAAAATTCAATTCACAATCAAATGAGACATCCATGTCATCACCTGATTTCTCTGCATTTCCTCCATCTTCTTGTTTGGTTTAGCTTTTTGTTCCCGCCTTTCCTACTTCATCTGCATGGACACTTTCAAGTGTCTTTGTGGCCCATTTCGTAATTCTCCTTGATGATCTAGGTTGACCAGTTGGTGGTGCATTATTCTCTTATAGTTTCAATCTTCCAATCCTTTCAATTACATCATCTAGTTGAGTCTCTTATTCAGTTGAAGTGGCATGAAATTCTTCTTCATCATTCTCTTCATTGGGGGTTGTTGGTTCTGCTTCAAATGGAAATTCCATGGATTGATCCAAGATAGGGATCCTCGCTTCAATATGTGGAATTTATTATCACATCCATAATATGTCTTTAGATGAGAAAACCTCTCCAAGTGATCAAGTTTTCTTTCAATAGACTTGTCATTTTTATTAGTTTCAAGAAAAATGACATCTCTGGAAATAACAAAATTTTTGTTTACCTCATCATAAAGATGATATTCCTTGGACGTTTTTGACTACCCCAAGAAAATACATCTTCTGCTTCTAGCACCAAGCTTGTTTCTTTGCTCCTTTGGTATTAAGGCATAACATACAGAACCAAAAATTCTGAGATGCCTAACTGAAGGAAGGTGGCCAAACCACATTTCATGTGGAGTCTTATCTTCTAGAACATGAGAAGGACTTCTATTTCTCAAATATGTTGCGCATAGGACTGCATCACCCCAAAACATTAGCTTCACATTCTTAAAAAACATCATTGATCATGTTGCATTCACTAGGGTTCTATTCATCCTTTCTGCTACACCATTTTGTTGGGGATTGTAGGGAACTGTAGCTTGATGTTTAATTCCATGTTTGCAAAGATAGTCTTCAAATTCCTTAGATTTATATTCTTTACCATTATCAGATCTGAATGTACCAATACGCACTTGTGCTTGATTTTCTATCAATGCATGAAAATTCTTGAAAGTTTGAAATGCTTCATCTTTTGTCTTCAACAAATACACCCAACACATTCTACTTTAATCATCAACAAATGCCATAATGTACCTATTGCCATTTGCAGAAGGAATATGCATGGGGCCACATAAGTCAGAATGCACCAGTTCTAACTTTCTACATGCTTTGAATTTTGACTATGGAAATGGCTGCTCATTATGTTTGCCTAGTATGCATGCATCACACTTGTTTCTTTGCTTCGGAATGGTGGGAAAACCAAATACACCATTCTTTCTTAACAATCTAAGACAGTTGTAATTAAGATGACCAAATCTAGCATGCCATAATAAACTGGATGACATATTACCTTCTTCATGATGAGAGATATAGGCAAAGTTATGAACTCTTGCAGAAGAGCCTCTCAACTTTAATAGATGTCCATCTTCATAACCAGTCATGACAAACTTGTTGTCAGAGGATTTTCTTATCTCCACAATCCCATCAAACATGTGGATGGAGTGGCCTTTCTGTCGAATCTGCACCAAAGACAACAAGCTTCTCTGCAACTGAGGAAGATAGAGAACATTTTTAAATATTTAATCAGGGAATCTATGAAACTTTAGCCTAATTGAGCCAATTCCCTATGGTTTGAGGATTGATTTATCTGCAAAATATACTATGCCTTTCGCAATATCATTCAGTTCTACAAAACAATCTTGTCTAAATGTCATATGAGATGTTGCACCAGTATCAAGTAGCCAACAATATTTGTAAGCTGAAAGAGAAATCATTTCATTAATTCCAAGATTATAATGTACAACAATACAATGAGCATAATCAAGGGTTTTACCACCCTCTTGGGTTTTATTCTTATCTTCTTTATTCTATCTACCTTTGATGGAGTTCCAAGATGCCCAGCACTGATCTCCTTCATGTCCATTCCTGCCATAGCGTGTGCACTTCACATCTGATCTTTTGCTTGATTTGTTTCTTCCTCCTCTTTCTCTGAACTTTCCTCTTCCTCTGCCTCTATTGTTGTTATCTCCCCTGAAAGAGTCTTTAGGCTTGTTCTTTGCTTTCTGAGTGAAGCAAACAAATTATGTGGTACTTTCACTTGTCCTCTTTCCAAAATCTTTCTCTCTGTATGCAATATTTTCTACCAAAACTTCAAAGGTGAGGTCTTTGAACTTGTCACTTGCTTGCAAGGATTCAAGGTAGTTTGAATGTGTGGGATACAAATATTTTACAAATGCTGCAAGTGGAAGATCTGGTTTCATACCAGAAGCTTGAATCTTATGCATAATGGATTTTGTTTCTGATGCTACAAGCATGGGGTCATTTTTTTTACTTCAAGATTGAATAACTTTAACATCAACTGAATGATCTCCATTTCTGAGTGTGAATCATACAAGTATTTCAGAGTTTTTATGGCATCATAACATGACTTTGTAGGAAAAATATGCTCGCTCACCTCTTCAAGCATTGTGGAAGAAATCATGGCCAATGCTTTCTTGTCTCTGGACTACCAAATAGCAAGCTCTTTTTCTGATGATGGAGGCTTTGGTGCTGAACTAATGACGGTGCCTTCATCGGTGAGAGTGGTCTTTCCCTTGCAGATGTCGTCCCACAAATCATTGTAGATAAATGCAGCCTTGAGCTTTCTCCACCATTCTATAAATGTGTCTTTTCCTGTGAGCATATTACCAACAACAGATGCTATTGAATGCATCTTAAATCTGCAACTAATTAGGGCAGAATATAGAATATAGATAGTTTGCATATTGAATTTCTTCTTTCTTCTGGTTACAAGTCAATTTTGCAACTTCTATTTTAATTCTGCAATTTTCTTATTTCCAAAACTATTACATACAAATTTTCCTCTTACAAATACAATGATTATCATAGAATCTCTCCCTCTCACAATTACAATGCTTCTTCAAGATAGCTTTCACACACTACAAAGATCCTCTAGATACAATGACAGACTTCAAACAATGGCTTGTTTCACTTTAACGTATTGCTCGTAATACAAAAACTTTTACCTTCAAGCAAAAATTATTTTATTCTGCAAGTCTCAATCTTTGTGCAGCTCCAATGAGCAAGATTACTTTCTCCATGTAGCTCTAGCAGCTCATCAACATGCAACACTCAGCTTTCTTCATGCAGCCACAGGAATAGAGACAAGGTCGTGAAGCAGCCTTCATGCATCTGCGCACTCAAGCAGCCATAAGATATGCACTCTGCGTGAACATAATCCTCCAGTCGATCACTCCTCCGGTCGTAGCAACGTATCAATCCTCCGTTCACAACTCAAATCTAGTCACCACGAGCTTTAAAAATGTGCATCACTGGTCGTAGCTTTCACCATTTCGTAGATCTCAAATGTCGTAGCTCTTCTCACATGCAAAACCTTCAAAGGGGACTCTATCTAGCAGCACAATGAGCAGTAGCACATTGACATGGCACACTTAATAAGAGGTGGTCTTCAACGCAACACCACTTGCAATTCTTCAAAACTTTGAACTCAACACCGAAGGAAGTCTTCACGTAGACAAAACTTGAGGGCATGGAGGCAAGCTCCAAATCGTGGTCACCTTTTCAACTCAGCTGATGATACCAACTGATGATATTATCATCACTGTTGCGCAGCTCTTACACACTGAATCCTATACAGCTTCAAACAAATATTGCACGCAACAGTATGAATGAGGTTGTCACTATACCCAGACGCATAATGACCCCATGTTGGTCGCAACATGCACAGATAGATGGATGCAATTGTTTTCCACAGAGATGGACGCAGATCGATCTGAGCCTCCGTTTAAGCTCCAGCACTCAGTATATGACGAGTGCCCCTTAAATTACTTTTGATGAGCCTCCATGAAGATATTGAAAGAGAAGTCGAGCTACACACAGATATTGAAAGAGAAGTCGAGCCTCACACAAGATCAAAGGTGTTGGCTCACGGAGTTCTTGGCTCACGTAGAGAGAAGAGTGCTCACGCTGGCCAAGAGAAGCTCACGAAATGAAGTTATGAGGAATGTTATGAGGAGAAACTCTAGCAAAAGAATCTCTTAGAAATCAAAATGGTCAAGTGAGCAGGCTGGAAATGGCAGGAGTAGAGGGCAAGAATTTGGTTGTCACGTCCCCATTATTGACCCCATTACATTCAAATGTAATTGATGTAATATTGTATGAAATCATGGTGAGGAGCTCAAGGCCAAGGCCCCGCCATCGATTTATTGATGCATATGCTTTGCGTGCTAACCAGGCACATTGGAATTTCAACATCATGTAATATGCATTTTAATAAAAATACCCACAACTAGCTATGCAATGCAACAAAGAGATGGGGGCATGATTTCACAAGGAATTGGTAGGGAAAACATTCAAACCATTGAACCAATAGGGTCAAGCCAAGTGTCAATGAGAAAACCCATAAAACACCAACTACCCATTTTGGGTTATGGACCCAATCATTTAATTCTCCCAAGAGTTGGTTGAGGTAGTTAAGGCCTTGGGAGTGGGGAAGTATGGCTGTCCAAATTCGGGTATGGGCAAGCCACCCTTCATGGAAAAACGTGTTTTGTCTCCTTGGGCAAGAAAGAGCCATGAATTTCTTCCCCAAGACATTATGCATCCATCATTCTTTCTCCCTCACGAGTTTAGAGCCTCCTGGGCGTTTTCCAGGCATGTCAGCTGCGTTTTTCTTCATTCTCCCTGTAGAGAAGTGCGTTTTCGTGTTGTATACCAGTGGGGAAGAAGGGGAAACCGAAGGGGGGATTCAATAGAGACCGTTTGGGCTGTTGAAGGCTGAGACATTGGGGAAGAAATCGTTTTTCCTCCCTGTGGTTGTTTGCCCCATTCCAAAATCCGTTTTTGGTTAGGAACGTTTTGAGGAAACCCATGGCCATATTATTTTTAAAATCCCATTGTTTGAATTGTGTACCCCTGCCCCATGTCTGTGCATGTTGTGTGAGAGAAGAGTATGTTGGGTATGGGTTATGGGTACCCATAGCTTTGGCTTGAGCTTGAGAATAAGCATCCATTGTTCAAGAGTAGCGTGATAAACCCAGTTGGACTGGCTTGGCTGTGATGAAATGGTTAATGGGCTGTGTGTGAGTTGGAATGTTCCCTTTCCTTGTGAGAATCATGCCCAGCTCAGGGGTGGCCTTCGGACGGACTCAGTATAAGCTGTCGAAGAGCCTATGGCTGGGTGGAACGTTGCAGCGACATAGCTAGTTGCTTGGGCAGTTGCAAAAATGAAGATAAGTGTTTTTATGCCTCTATATTTACTTCTGCACTATAGTAATTCAATAACTGTTGATATGTTGTATGCATGAGTAATGTGTGTGGATGTCTTAATTTCGCTGTGCATCATAATTGATTGTTTTACATCTGCACATTCATAATTTTATTTATATGAATCTAACTAGTGGGCTGAGATCATGGGAAAGCCCTGAATTCGGCATCATGTACCCTGCCACGCATTGGTTGAATGGGTGGGTACGTGACAGAATGGTATCAGAGCTGTTGGTTGCAGCATTGGGCCTCTATGGGCCAAATCCAATTACAGTCATCTATGAAAGAAAGAAAGTTTTCAAATTTTTCCTAAGTCTGTTTGAAAAATTTGTTTTGAAAAAATTCGTTTAAGTCTGTTTCGGAGATAATTCTCGAATGTCTTCCGAAACTGCGGAAGCATTCGACGAATTGCTCCAAAACTGCGGAAGCATTCCGCGAGTTTTTCCGCAACGCGGAGGAGTTTGGGAAGTCGCCCCGAAAATTGCGGAAGGAATTCTCTTCCGAAATTTGCGGAAGGATTCCGCGAGTTGTCCCGCAACGCAGAAAAATTCGGCGAAATGCTCTGAAAAAGCAGAAATTTTTTTCTAAGTTTTTGGCGTTAAAAGGAATTTTCGGAAGGAATTCTCTTCCGAAATTGCGGAAGGAATTCTCTTCTGAAATTGTGGAAGGAATTTTCTTCCGAACTACAGAAAGATTCCGCAAGTCGTTCTGCAACTGCGGAAGACTTCGCCGAGTCGTTCCGCAACTGCGGAAGGCTTCGGCGAATCGTTCCGCAACTGCGGAAGGCTTCGGCGAATCGTTCCACAATTACGGAAGGCTCTGCGAACCTCCCCGAAACTGCGGAAGACTTCACTAAATCGTCCCGAAATTTCGGAAACATTCGGCGAACCGTTCCGAAACTGCGGAAGCATTCCGCGAATGGCTCCGCAACTGCGGGAGCATTCGCCGAATCGCTCCGCAACGGAAGCGTTCCGCGAATGGCTCCGCAATTGTGGGAGCATTCGCCGAATGGCTCCGCAATTGCGGGAGAATTCGCTGAATGGCTCCGCAATTGTGGGAGCGATCGGCGAACCAGCCAAAAAAAAAAAAAAAAAAAAAGAAAGAAAAGAAAAAACAAGTAAAGTGACCAAAACTTGATTTTTGGATGGCAAGAGCATCCGGACTCAGAATGGAATGATTCCTGTGGGGCTCGGAGGCCATTGACGAAGGCCATGAAAGAACCAGTGAAGACCCCAATCCCATTACACTCCGATTTGACAGAAAATGGGGAATAGTGACTTTTGAAGGACGGAGTCCTGAGGCTTGACGGAAGGTTGGTTTCGGCTGAAATTGATCATGCGCGTCCATGAAGCAGACATGATATTAAGTTCAGAATCTTGGAGCCAAAATCCAAGGGATGTGAAGTCGGGGTGAGCAAGAAGGCCAAAAATCACTATTCTGGGCCACTTTTTCGGGATTTTGAAAAGCTTGTGGGCAGTAAAAATGACCCTAGAGGTGGGAATCAAAAATTTTACTGAAGTAGACATTTCATATTCTCATTAAGACGGACCGTTTCCGTTAGACGAAGATTTTCCAGAAATGCACCGTTTGGGAGATAGCCATTTTTGGCCCAAATTTTGGAATTTTGGAAAAATGTGAAAAGTGAGAAGTAGTGAAACCCAGAAATTCATGGAAGATGAATGGTGCATCGGAATTGAAATCCGTGAATTGATGAGTGTTCCTTGTTATAGGGACTAGCTTCGCCCGGTATATAAGTTTTTGTGATTCCTCATAGATTTTCTTCCACAGGTGGCTAAAGTTGGAATTCTGGACCAAAATGCAACTGTGTAAAATGTGCAGAATTGGAGTGAAAGTTAGTCATTTTTGAAGAGATGCAGTTTTTGCACCTGATGTCGGAATGGAGCATGAAGACAGGCATGGGAAAGCTTGTCCAACAGGGAGCAATGATGCATGACCAGAGTTTGAATGAGGTCTACATATATCATAGATATTCAGTGCAGAAGAGTTCCAGCGGCTGTTTTGACCAACAAATTTTATTGTCAATATGGGCAATTTTTACAATTGCATGATATGGAAGAGGAATTCCATGTTACAATGAGGGATCAAAAAGAGAAGAATTCCTTAAACCCCTATTTGTTTTCATACTTATAATTATGAAATTGTCATATGGCATAAAAGTGTTAAAAATGTAAGGGATTACATAGATGCATATGCACTAGCTGGCATCTTAACAAACATTGCATAGTGCATATGAAAATGCTTGTGCATAAATAGGATATTGCATATTGGTAGAATAATGAAGCGTACATATGCAATGAACCATTAATGGAGAATATTGTGGTTGATAATCACTATTGATGTTGGTATTGGTTGTAGGACCAAAGATAACAAAGAGCATGGCTAAATGTGCTGAGGATGTTGTTGCATGAAGCCAACAACCTTATGCAGAAAGGATGGTGCAACAAATCTATGATCATAAAGTTGGCAAAAGGACTGAGCAGCCTTGGTAAGAGGCCAATTGATCAGGTAACATCAGGCGATGTTAATGGTAACCATGTAGGTAATGATTATTGGTGCCAAAGTGCATGAATGTTGAAAGAGGATTTGGTAAGATCTCTTCAACTATGTTCGAGCTATGTTGAGTTAGTTTGCATGTGATATTGAATACCGATTGGGACTGTTAACCTACCAAGCTTGGTGATGTGTGGATAAGTGAAGGAAATGATCCTTACACCCTACGACTGTTTAGAAATCTCAATGCATTCATATGAATTTATATCCTGCCATGTGTATGTTGGTTATATGCTTAATAACCAAAGCAAGTGAGGACTGGTGGTCCTGATTATGGTAATGCAAGTTATACGAGATAGTCATGTTTCGATCATAATATGCTTGAAGGCATAGTACTCATGAAACAATGCAAGGTAGCATTGAGTAGATGTGCATTAAGAGATTTTATAAATCTTGTGATGCATTGTATGAATGCATAGGAATGTTGCATATGTTATTGCAAAATAAATAATGAATGAAATGATGATTTGATGATAATTCTAGGACCATTTCATGGGCTGTTATGAATGCAGAATAGTAAGTGCATGAAGAGCCCAATCAGGATCGATGGGCTGCTAGAATGCTCTGTGGAAGGACAGAGTTGTATGAATGATATGACTATGAGATAATGAGTATTTACGATTTATTTAAGTTGTATGGATAGTGTGACTATGTCTTGAAATTCTATTGTGATAATGATGCATATATAGAAATGTATATATATTTCATTGCATTTCAAATGTTAAATAGCTGAAGGTGTTTGAATTATTGAGCATTATAATTCTGAGATCACTTCAGTGATTGTTATGGCAATGAGTGATTATGTGCGTAGATACTCACAACGTGTTTGGCCGATTGAAGTTTCAGTTTTCAGGTAAAAAAGTCTTGCGTATGGCAATGAGGATAAGTCCATAGTAAAGACCGGGATCTACCATGTGCAAAAGCCAAAGGTTATGAGAAGGTTCTCATGGTTGTAAATTTACGCATAAAACGATTCTGAAAATTGTCTGGTTTAAGTTTATGAGAATAGTCTCATAGTTGCAAATCTGATTTCTGTAGGAAAACAGAGTTACAAATTTCAGATTTGAGAAATTGCTTATAATTGCTAATGATTGTTTGGCTTATATAGAATTGTGTCAGGAGGACATGCTATAGGTGGATGTTCAGGTATGGTAGCAAGGGTGAAACCATAATGGGCAGAGTGATACCACTTACAAGAGCCAAACAATATGAGGAGGGCCTCATTGCTAATCAAATCAATTTCTGTAGGAGACAGAATTGTAAATTCATATTGAATTTAATTATTAATGCTATCGAGTGGTTATGGAACAACCATATTTGAAGCTTATTGCTAAATGTTGCTGACTGTTTGGCTATTTGATAAAGTGTGCCAGGATGACACATTGCAGAAAGGTCATGTGTGATGGCCTGCAGAAGCCAAACTAGATGGGAAGGGTCCCAGATTTGGAAATGGGTTTTGGGTGAAACGCCATTGATAATGTCTCAGCCAAACCGCACGTCGGTAAACCATGGAAGTGAAATGGTAAAGCTATGCCCAGAAGGCATGTGAGACACATATGCAAAATGAATGAGTATTCTGTGACCCTAGACAAGAATATACATGTCTGGTTATTAGATTTAATATGCAGAGCATGTTTTACTATTTCATTATTGTTCCAGACTGCTTGAGTATGATTAGGGCCTACATGGCGCACATCAGAAAGGGGGTGCACACCTTTTCTGGTGCTAGGTCATGATAGGGTTTTCAATATTGACTACACCCTAAGGGAATGGACGCATTCCTGGTGTTTCAATACTTGGTAGTGAATGTTATGAAATGTGGTTAACAATTTGAACATCAATACTGATGAGCTTGCTTATCCTTCTTGTGTTGTCAGCCTACACAGATGCAGATTGATACTGCACATTAAGAGGCAAGGTAAAGAAGGGTACACAAAAGGACTGTATGGGAATTGGAAACCTTTCTATGCTCACGTGAAATATTTTTAGAAGGGATGGACAAGCCCGAAGAGCTGTGTAATAAGAGAAGGTATCATCCTTGTGTGAGTAGGGGTCATGTTAACCTGCAGTCAAGAAAGTCACCTATAAAATTCCTAAAAGGAACCACCGATTTGCACAAAAGAAGGTGTGGTGACATTGGTAAAGGCACAAAATCTCTATTGGGACAGCAGTGGGAGGGCGGGCGCCGAGGACTGACTGAAAACCCTGAGATGCCTTGGCTCCATAGTAGAGCCTTGACCTATAATGGTCAGACAGTGAAAGAAGGTGTGGTGACATTGGTAAAGGCATAAAATCTCTATTGGGTCAGCAGTAGGAGGGTGGGCGTCGAGGACTGACTGGAAACCCTGAGATACCTATTGGGTCAGCAGTGGGAGGGCGGGCGCCGAGGACTAACTGAAAACCCTGAGATACCTATGGCTCCATAGTAGAGCCTTGACCTATACTGGTCAGGTGGCGCAGTTTCCTTCCATTGGTCGATGACCCAGACGAATGTGCTGGCTCGGCACTGGAGAGGGCCAACCAGGTATGGGACTGGTTGGGCACCACCAAATGCTTGGTAAATCCAGCCGATGGGGAGGCGTACTGGTTAAGCATTAACTATATCCAAGTCCATAGGCGATCCCAAGGCTTGCAAAGCGAAGCAGGATCCTGTGGACCAGAGGGGAAACGCACAATACAGATAAGTATTCGTTTTCATTTATGTCTTGTTTGGAATAATGAAGATTACAGGTATAAGCCTTCTAACAACAAAGCTGATACACTATTGTTTCTTTGTGGAAACCTTGGTCGTTGCAAGAAGGAAAGACCCTGAAAGCCTATAAATTGCTGGTAAATCCAGAGAGTAAATGAGTGGGCGATATAAATTATTAAGAAATCTAGGGAGTAGCTGGTTGAACGCTATAAAGTCCTTGATAAGTCCAGAGAGTGACTAGTTGGGCATTAACTACTTGATGTTGTGGAGCAACCGGCGTGCTGACCAAACATTCCCTTAAACAATTGATAAGACCAGTCAGCGTACTGGCCTGACATTGCCTATTCGAATGGTTGTGGAGTAGCCTGCGTGCTGGCCCAACCTTCATTGCTGTATCCACAGGAAATCCAATGCCTGGAAAGCGAAGAAGGATCCTGTGGGATAAAGTGAAGACATCCAATAAAGATAAGTATTTAGTTATCTTGCAACTCTTGCTTATGAATATACATGTGTATATGATTTAATTATGATTTCTTAAATTCTCATTTGGAAATAAACCCTATGAAAATACACTAAACATGTGAATTGACTCAATGTTTGAGTGTAGGTATTGCTGGAAGCAAGGACTATGAAAGCATCTGGAGGATGCATGTGGACATATGACTGTCCTAAAGAGCTCAGTATGAGCAGTAATGAAAGATGGTGCTAGTGGAACTATGTGGGTCCTAGCAGCCAAAGGTTCTGTAAGCGACAATGGGGAAGGGTTCCCTGGTTGAAAGCCATTAGACAGACCTTAGATACTAAAGTGTCATAGCCGAGAAAGGGCAAGTCAAGCATTCACATTGAAGTGAAAGAGACCAAGGAGCATAGAACCACCAGTGATGGTGTGGCTCCGGATTGGAACAAGACTAAGAGGGGGAAAACTCTTACTCTTCTCTTTCCTTTGACTGATGCATCTTAGAAACAAAGGATTGTTGAGTGCATGCCATAAATGAAAGCAAATTGTGTTCATTGCTTGAAATGAATTGTGAATGCTGAAATAGTTATTTTTTTTTGTGAAAGGACGAACATGAATTAGTTCATGTGTGTGTGGGAAAGCATGAAATGTGTGGAAGTCTCATGAGTAAAGCATGGACGTTCCAAGTCAATTAGGAAAATAATTGACTAATCCTATTATTATGTTATGCTTGTCCTAACAGGAATTGCCATGATAAGTCTCACAGATAGTTGCCGGGACAACAAGAAAGATGGCATCCATGAAATTCCAGACTTGAAGATCAGCTGGAAGGTGAATAACGGAAAGGGATTGCTCTAGAGCAATTCCCACCTGCAGAGCTGGAAGACCAAAGCTAGCAGGAGCAGCTTGAGGAAACCAAAGGACTTGAACGTGAAAGGTCAAAGTAAAGAGACGAATTGCAGAACAGACCTGCCACCAGTTGTGAATTGTTGGACATATGTAAAGTGGGTATATAATCTAAAGTATTGGAACACCGAGGACGGTGTTATTCCAAGGGGAGGGGAATGTCACGTCCCCATTATTGACCCCATTACATTCAAATGTAATTGATGTAATATTGTATGAAATCATGGTGAGGAGCTCAAGGCCAAGGCCCCGCCATCTATTTATTGATGCATATGCTTTGCGTGCTAGCCAGGCACATTGGAATTTCAACATCATGTAATATGCATTTTAATAAAAATACCCACAACTAGCTATGCAATGCAACAAAGAGATGGGGGCATGATTTCATAAGGAATTGGGAGGGAAAACATTCAAACCCTTGAACCAAGTGTCAATGAGAAAACCCATAAACCACCAACTACCCATTTTGGGTTATGGACCCAATCATTTAATTCTCCCAAGAGTTGGTTGAGGTAGTTAAGGCCTTGGGAGTGGGGAAGTATGGCTGTCCAAATTAGGGTATGGGCAAGCCACCCTTCATGGAAAAACGTGTTTTGTCTCCTTGGGCAAGAAAGAGCCATGAATTTCTTCCCCAAGACATTATGCATCCATCATTCTTTCTCCCTCACGAGTTTAGAGCCACCTGGGCGTTTTCCAGGCATGTCTGCTGCGTTTTTCTTCATTCTCCCTGTAGAGAAGTGCGTTTTCGTGTTGTATACCAGTGGGGAAGAAGGTGAAACCGAAGGGGGGATTCAATAGAGACCGTTTGGGCTGTTGAAGGCTGAGACATTGGGGAAGAAATCATTTTTACTCCCTGTGGTTGTTTGCCCCATTCCAAAATCTGTTTTTGGTTATGAACGTTTTGAGGAAACCCATGGCCATATTATTTGTAAAATCCCATTGTTTGAATTGTGTACCCCTGCCCCATGTTTATGCATGCTGTGTGAGAGAAGAGTATGTTGGGTATGGGTTATGGGTACCCATAGCTTTGGCTTGAGCTTGAGAATAAGCATCCATTGTTCAAGAGTAGCCTGATAAACCCAGTTGGACTGGCTTCGCTGTGATGAAATGGTTAATGGGCTGTGTGTGAGCTGGAATGTTCTCTTTCCTTGTGAGAATCATGCCCAGCTCAGGGGTGGCCTTCGGACGGACTCAGTATAAGCTGTCGAAGAGCCTATGGCTGGGTGGAACGTTGCAGCGACATAGCTAGTTGCTTGGGCAGTGGCAAAAATGAAGATAAGTGTTTTTATGCCTCTATATTTACTTATGCACTATAGTAATTCAATAACTGTTGATATGTTGTATGCATGAGTAATGTGTGTGGATGTCTTAATTTCGCTGTGCATCATAATTGATTGTTTTACATCTGCACATTCATAATTTTATTTATATGAATCTAACTAGTGGGCTGAGATCATGGGAAAGCCCTGAATTCGGCATCATGTACCCTGCCACGCATTGGTTGAATGGGTGGGTACGTGACATTGGCAGCTAGGAGGCCGCACTCAGAAATGCAGGACTAATAATTCCAGGGGAAGAAACGAATGGGGCAGAAGGAAGGCAGGTTGTTCCAGCTCTGGCATAATGGAAGAACGAACATAATACCATCTACAGGAGTTATGGAATCCAAGCTATAATACCAACTGATAGGTTAGATAACTCCTGGATTGATTTTCTATTCACCAAACATATGAATATATACATATTTTGACACCTTTGGTTTCCAGCTTCCAAAGGGTACATTAGTGACTCTTTGTCTACCTAACCTATTCATATTCCTTTATTTACATATGTACATGTGGAGATATAATCGGAGGATTAAGCTTCGAACACATTTTGTGCTGGTAAACCTTAGAGATAAAGCTAAAGTAATATGTAAATAAAACAATGAAGTGATATTTATATGTTCGTCTGTATGATAAGTTGTTTAAAGAATTTTATAGAGTGCATAAAGCTCACTTCATATTGATGCTCGTGTTCATTAAAATTGTAAATCATCCTGAATGTGATGGGGATTCAAACCCAACCAATCATTTTTGTTTGCCCTATATCCCAAATCTATATACAACCCTTTTTTAACTGTAAAAGTGTACCTCTAACTTCTGAATTTGTATGTAATCATGCAAAACATCTCTTTTATATTTATGAATTTGTATGTAATATTGACAAACATCTCTTTTGTATTTATAGTTTCATCTATCTTATTTGGCTTGTAAGCGTATTCCCTTTATATGGGGAGATTGTGAGTATCTTAATAAGTTTGAGAGAAATTAAATTCATTGCACAATTTTTTCCAATGTTAAGAGGATTTTGCATTTCAATGGTTGTAAAAGCACAACTATGGAAACATTACACATTGCATGTAGTGCGCAGAAAATATAAGTTTTATTTTATTCATTTAAGTTATATGAAAATGAAGATCACATAAAATATAAGTTTTATTTTTTTAATGGGGCACATAAGATATAAGTTTTAATTTTTTATTATTTTAAGTTATATGAAAAAGAGGAGCATATAAAATATAAGTTTTATTTTTTTATTAATTTAAGTTATATGAAAATGAGGAGCAGAACTATGGTATGATTGGGGATGGAGAAGATGGAATCCACCCCATATTACTTAATGTTTAAGGTTTAATTCCCAAACATTAATCATTGCATGTAGTGCATATTGTAGGCAAAGTTCATCATGCCACACATACCAACATTTAAAACCTCTTAGACCAACCTTACTTTCCATTTATGTATTCATGCTTTAGTAGAAAATAGAATTTATGGGTGATGAGATGGGTTTTTGTGACAAAGGTGGGATATCTCAAGGGTGGGATATCTCAAGCTTGCTTTGGGTGTTTCTTCATTAAGTTATCCTACTATGTGTTCAAGTGGTTGCATTAAGGCGTATAGAATTACAACTCACTCAACATCTAAGGAAAGCTTTAGATGTGTTTGCATGCTTGATGAATTATGAGAGGAGAATTTGCATTATAGATTTGAAGAGAACAACAAAGCATATACTAGACTAAAAACAATTTAGGCATTTCATCATTTCACTGGTTAAATATGTTAAATTATGGAATTATGAGAGGAGGTTTTCCATACTGGACTGAAAAAAATTTTGGGCATTTCTTCATTCCAATGGTTCAATATGTTAAGAGGAGGTTTTCCATCTTGATTTTTAAATTATATGTCTTGTTTGGTGGAAATATTGAGCATATGGGTGTCTACAATTTTATCTACATTTCCCCTCAATTCCAAGTGGATCTATTATTTTCAAAAATTTGTGAGGCTAGCTTATGCTACAATGGATGGTCATAAGCATACTAGTCATGTTTCATGTGAAATTGCATAAATTTGAAGGGAAATAATAAGGATGGTATCATGGTGCACCAAACTAAAGCTCTTCAAGTGTAATAAATCATCTAAACAATATAGTATTTTCACAGCTAGAATCTCAACATGTTCAAAATGCAGAGTTGGAAGTTAAAGTCGCAATACAAGGTTGCCAAATTCAGAAACCAATTGCAATTTTAGACTTGGCAAGATGTTCAAATTCAAAGACTTCTACCCATCAAGGGTCAATTGGCTCCATCAAGGAGATGGAAATTAAGGAAGACATAATTCATTAAAGGTATGGATGATCCGTGTCACCCAGGAGGCAAACAGGAGGAAAACATAGTCGACTGATTGAGTCGGCTACAGTTATGGAGGACACTATAATGCTAGTTTGATTAGAGAAACAACAATGAAGAGTAGCATACACCAAACACTAAACAACTGCAAAATTTAATAGACAATACCAATCACAGAAGAATGCGAGACAAGAATTGATAATAGAGAAACCTCAGGGGTGAAAACTCTAGTTGTATTGAACAATCATCACGAGAAGTTGAATGTAGGAACCATCAGGAACCAATCGATACTACTCTTTAGGAAATCATCTTAATGCAATCAAGAGAAGAGAACCAAAATCTATTTCATCTTCGAGCTTACAAGTATGTATACAATTCTCAGAGACGCTTGGATAACTACCCACTACATTTTAGTTACAAAAAGACAGTTACAAAGAGATCATGTGTCTTCTTCCCATTCACCAGATAGAATAAGTTGAAGATACATTGTTACCATGTTGATGGTGATTCAAATGCTTTCCGATTGCTCAAAATGTCATCTGACATTTGATGGAATCATCAAGTATCGTCGGGTGTGTATGATGATCCGTTGGGCATGTGTCGTCGGTCGTCGAGTTGCGAAATCAACTGATCCATTGGGACAAATGAGTCGAGGATCTGACCAAGGAGTCAAATGCGACTAGGCAATAATGAATGGATCCAGTCGAGTCTTGGGATGGATCAGACTTCCCCCCTTAAGTGGCAATGGTCCCCATTGCTTTCTCATGCAGATGAGGAAACTTGAACTCCAATTCAGGGAGAGGACACTAGTTTCCTTGAGATGGGAGTTTTCATGCCTTGACCACCTGAAATAAAGGGATTGTCCATGTACTTGTATGGAATGCTTGTTGTACAACGATGGTGTTAGTGGAAAGAGGATCTTGAGCGTTTGGGTGTATATATTCCAAATCTATCGTTTGTAAATCGATCTATTCCAATAATGGCAGAAAATACGGTCAAAGCAAGTCCAAATTGAATACTGGATGCAGACCCAAGTATGGTAGAATGCTAAGCTTAAAATAATTTTCCCCAATTTTCTCAAGAATGGTATCAGGACAATATCTTAAAAGTTTCAACGGCTTGTGTGGGTTATTGAATCTTTCTTTCTTGAGATGAAACCAGACCTAATCCCCAATTTTGAATGATTGAGGAATGTGATGCTTATTGTGTCGGGCCTTGGATTTTTCATTAGCTCGCTACAACATCTCATGTGCTTGTTTATGAATGTCACACACATGATCCTTGAACTTGAGTGCCTTGTCGATTTCTCGCTGCCCATGGTCGGTGTCGACCAATCTAGTTGGTTGGATGACTAAGTCAATAGGCATTGAGGGTTGAAATCCATAACATATTTCAAATGGACTCTTTCATATTGAACTATGTTGTGCTCGATTATAGATATGATATATGTATGGAATAATTTCGTCCCATGTTCTCCGATGCTTGTGGTTGTACATGCGAAACAAATGTACCACCATGCACTTCACAACTTTCGTCTATCCATCAGTCTGAGGATGGAATGATGTTGACATAGATAGATGTGTGTCGAGATGATACCAAAGCATCGTCCAAAATGTACTAACAAATATAGAGTCACATTCGAAGATGATTGAATTCAGCAAGCCATAGTGCTTCCAAACATTCTCGAAGAAGAGTTGAGCAGTCTGATGGGCTATTGTGGTATTCTTGCAAGGAATGAGGATAGTAATTTTGGAAAAATCCGTCAACCACTTCCAGGATTGCTTCATCTTGGTGTCGATTAATAGGATATCCAGTCAAATAATACAAGGAAATAGATTCCCATGGTAAACTAGGAATGAGAAAGGGCGTATACAAACCTTGTCATCAGTTCGGTGGCTTGGAAATGGCACAAACCACACATGACTTGATGTACCAATCAAAATATGTTTTGAGCGAAGGCCAATACAAATACTTTTGGAGCACAACAAGTGTCTTTGCCACTCCAAAGCATCATGTTGTTTTGTTGTAGTGTTCATACCAGATGAGCTTCTATTGGTGCTCACCAAAAGGTACACAAAGCTATCATAGCTTGTAAAGAAAGTTGTCCTTCATGTGGTAGTCGAGAACAATCAACTGTTATGCCTAGAATATCGATACATTGTCGAAAAATCAGTGTCTTCTTCATATAGTCGTGGCCAAGTAATGGTGTCATAACCATGCATACTTAACATTATAAGAAGTGAAGTAATTGATGGTCAGCTAAGGAAATCAGATATTGAGCTGGATTTGACTTTCCGATGCTTAATTACCAACTGAAACTATTGTAGGTAACCAATCCACTTGATTTGTCTCATTGCCTACAACTTAGAATATGACAGAGTGAACTATAGAGGCTTATAGTCGGTGTGGATGACAGTTTCTTTTCCTAAAATATAATGTCTCCATTGCTTAAGAGCTTGCACAAATAAATATATTTCCTTCTCATAGGTAGAATACTTACAAACAATATCACTAAAATGTTTTTAGTGGAATGTTACTAGGTGATATTCTTTCATAATCATGGCCCATGGCATCATTGGATGCATCCGTATCAATTTCAAATGGCTGATGCAAATCAGGTAGTACAAGCATTAAAGCAGTGCAAAGCTTGTTCTTGAGTTGTTCAAAAGCTTGTTGTTGTGTTGTAGTCCATTTGAAAACTATATTTCCACCTCCTTTCATTAATTGATTTAGATTCCAGGATATGTGGTTGAATCCCAACACAAATCTGCGGTAAAAATTCACCAAACCAAGGAAAATCCTTAGTTCTTGAATGCTTTTTGGAGTGGGCCAATCCTTGATAGATTGTATATTTTCTAGGTCAACTCGAATGCCTATTGAATCATTCACATAGCCCAAGTATTTTATACTTGTTAATTCAAAATATCACTTCTCCAATTTCAAACATAGTTTGTGTCATCTGAGAGCATTAAGCACTTGCTAAATCTGCTGCAAATATTCCTTCCACGATATGCTAAAAATCAAGATGTCATCTAGATAGGAAATGAAAATTCCCTGAAAAACGTCTAAGAATGTTATCCATAAAAACGTCTAAGAATGTTATCCATATATCTCATGGAAGTCCTAGGTGCATTAGTTAGACCAAAAGGCATGACTAACCATTCAAATAAACCTTCCCTAGTTTTGAAAGCATTTTTCCATACAGAGGAGGTTATATACACGAACAAATTCATGGGTTGCAATGGGATCCCCATTGTCCCCAGTCGTAGCAAATATTTACATGGAATATTTCGAAGCTTGGGCATTAAGTTCTCTCCCTCTCACCCCAGAAGAATGGAAGATATATGTCGATGAAGTATTTGCGAAATGGATACATGGGAGAGTGTAGCTTGAAGATTTCTTGATGCAATTAAATAACCTTTCTCAGCACATCAAATTTACAATGGAATTTGAAGAAGAGGGTAAGTTGGAATTTCTTGACGTACTACTTACCAAAAAATACAATGAAAGACTTGGGTGTCAGGTGTATAGAAAGAAAACCCACATGGAAAGATACCTCCATGTAGATTCTCACCATCACTCGGCTCAGAAGATTGGGTTATCCAGACTCTTGCTTGTAGAGCCAAAAGAATCTCAGATACAATCCACTTGGGACAAGATTCCATCACCTTGAAAAAGATTTTAAGAATAATGGATACCACGAAGGAGTGATTAAAAAGGAACTCGTGAAAGAAAAAAATACATAATGAAAACATGATTTCATTATCCCCAAAGTTACTCTACCATACATTAACGTAACAACGGATCGTATTGCTAATATCTTAAAAAGAATAAACATTAATGTCGCGTTTTCTCCCAACAGTACTATCATGAGGTTTGTCGACTCCTCAAAAGACAAGGTGGATACTAAACAAATGAAAGGTGTATATGAAGTTCCTTTCTCTTGTGAAATGGTCTATATTGGGGAGACCGGACGCTCATTACAAATCTGCCTAAAAGAACACACCGCATACATCATTCACGATAGGACAAGAAAATCCGCTTTAGCTAAACACTCGCATGCCACGACGCACTTCATATATGCATGGAAAAATATTCATTGATCACCAGAGAGGAGTTATACAACAAAAGTAAAATGAGGGAGGCACTAGAAATCGAAATAAGAAGCAACACACTAAACAGAGATGACGGTGATACATGGAAATCGGTTATTAACCAAATTAAAAAATAAAAATACATTGTTTTAACTCGTCAGCATGATTATGAGGCTTGAATAACTACAAGGCCGAACTTCACACAAAGAGCTTGGACATTATTAATATGCCCCTCATGGTTCATCCTTCCTCATCCCAATCATAAGATTGAGAGATCGCCCTGATGATGGAATAAATTTTATGAAGTCTGAAACGTTGGCTATTAAAATTCTTACACAAGTTTCCCTTTGGTATAAATTATTTACCTGTGATGATGTTATTTACCCTGAATCTATGGGAATTTGATGATATCTTGACTTGAGGTCAATTTTGGTAAAGAATTTAGCATCTTTCAAATAATCAAGTAAATCATCTATTCTAGGAAGAGGATACTGATTCTTTACTGAAATTTTATTGAGATCATTGTAGTCAATGCACATGCGCCATGTCCCGTCTTTCTTGGGAACTAGGTTGATTAGACTTCCACGAGGAGAGGAGCTAAGTTGAATATGCCCTTTGTCGATCAAGTCTTGAATTTGTCTATGGATTTCTTCATTTTCTAAAATAGACCTTCTATAAACAGATGCATTGGGTAATGAAGAACCAAGAACAAAATCAATGGAGTGTTTTACCTGGCTATGTAGTGGTACTCCAGTTGGATCTTTGAACACATATTTTTATTCTTCATGTATTCTATCGACTTGTTGTTGTTGTCAAGAGTCGTAGTTGGTGGAGAGACAACTAGTCAGTTGCTGTGATCTTCTGGGAGTGTTGAGGTTTGATCATTACCATCATAAATTTATGAGCATGGTTAATCAACTTCTTGGCTTGCTTTGCTGAAACCATCTCAAATGTTGGTGTGGGTTGACATTCAAGAATTCCATACCACTGATTTTGTATTTTTACGACCACTTTCTATGTTCTTGATTGATACCTTCAATGTTTATCTCACAAGTAAGGATTTCCAAATAGTACATCGGCTACCGAAAGCGAAGTGATGTCATAGAGAACCTCATCCTTAAAAGGCTTGATGAAGTAAGGTAACTTTCACTATCATGTGATCATGAGTTCTTGTACATCTTTCATCCAACCAATTTTGTAAGGTTACGGATGTGGAGTAGCAACAAGACCCAATTTATTCATAATATCTTCAGAGACAAAATTCTTTTGACTATCATTGTCACAATCAGATGCAATGGGTGATTTTGAACCCATATATTTGTATGAAATAGTTGTTCTCTTTCCTCTTTGTCGAGGATAGTAAGGTTTGAGAGAGTTGTTGAAGTCGATGCTACTAAATTCGAAGAGTTGGGGTTAGACTCCACAATTGTCTTGTTGTTTAAGTCAGAAGTAGACATCTTTTCCAAGAATGTATTCTGGGCTTTGCATTCTTATGTGTCATGCCAAGCTAATTTGTGGTAGTCACAACATTTTCCTACAAAAGGTTGTTTACTCGATTTTCCCTTGTCGTTCTTGAAATGCTTCTTACCCTATTCTAGCTTCTAGGTAGTAGTCAGAGAAAACAGTTTTGACTCGACAAAGTTAGCAGTCGAATGAGATTTCTTGTCAAAATGTTGACTAGTCCGTTTGGTTGAGAAACATCCTTTCACCTTCAATTTCATCTCAAACATGATGGAGTAATGGAATGCATCTGGAAGAGTGCCAATAGTGATAAATTCCATCTCTTGTTGGATATAATGAACTAAACCGCTGATATATTTTAGAACAAGTACTTTTTCTTCCTCCCTAACACCAAGTCGAGTCATTATTCAGTGGAATTCATCAGTATAAGTATGTATAGTTTGATCCTTCCATTGTCTCAACTACTACCACTTCTTGTATTTTTGTTCTATGTACTTCGGAGGATAAGATTCCTTCCGGACATGTTCAACAAATTTGGCCCATGGGTCGATGGGGTTACCATATTCATCGTATTTCATCGAGATATTTTCCCACTAGTAATGCAAATAAGTTGACATCTTCAAATATGCAAGGGTGAGTTTCTCATCCTTAGAAAATTGATTCATGGAGAAATAAGACTCCAATTGTCTACAGATTCTACATCAATATTTCCTTCTAGGTTTGGTATATACAAGTTCATATACACCTTAAAGGGAATAACCTTGTCAAAGGAATTTCTTGTTGGGTTGCTAACCGAATTCAAGCCAAATGAATTGGTGAATCGGGTAAGAATCTCATTGAAATGCTCATACATTTCAATTCGTTGTCAAGCGAGTGCTTTCTCAATGAGTCGTTCAGTTTCTCTATTAAGCATGTTACCCTCTGTTTCACCTCCCATCTTCGGTCGAGGGTTGCGAACAGATAAATACTTAGAAGTCGAAGGTAGAGGAATCTTGGATAATTGAGTCTTAGAGCGTGTGTTGGTTTAACTACACAAGTAGTTCTTAAACAAGGCCAGATAAAATTGGCTATGATACCAATGATCTGTGTCTCCCAAGAGGTCAATAGGAGGACAACATAATCCATTGATTGAGTCAGCTACTGTTATGGGGATGATATAACTCTAGTTTGATCAGAGAAACAACTATGAAGAACAACATACACCAAACACTAAACAACTACAAAATTTAATAGACAATGCCAATCACAGAAGGATCTGAGATAGGAATTGATAATGGAGAAACCACACGGGTGAAAAATCCATTTGTATTGAGCAGTCCTCGTGAGAGGGAGAATGTAGGAACCATTAGGAACCAATTGAGCCTACTCTTTAGGAACTCCTCTTAATGTAATCAAGAGAAGAGTGTAGAATTTTCTGCTCTTGACTGTTTGCTGGTTTATGTCAACATTTTGTGGTTTTCACCTACAACCGGTTATGCATAGGCTGTAGGTTACTTATAAAAAATTACTGTAACAATAAACACACAGTAAAAAGCTCTTAAAAGGATGAAAAACACATTTCAACATTCACACATGAAAATAATAGACTCAGAGATTTTTGGCCAAAATCAAGCCCTGGAAAAACCCCCACGGGGAAAACCAGTTAGAGAGAGAGAGAGAGTTTTATTTCATCAAAAAAATATTCCAGTACAAATATTACAGTCAAAATGTACTTATCTGACCACCCACAGACACCCAGATTTCTTCCTCGATTTCTGTGCCTCACGGTCTCAAAATTTGTGCCACAACTTCATGAATCTTGTACACAACTCTGCCTCGATTTCTGTGCATTAACATCACCTCAAAATTTGTGCCAAAATTACTAGAAAACAGTGCAGCAAAACCACCGTGAAAACTGTGCAGAAAACTATCTCAAAATCTGTGCCGAAAGGTATAGGTCGTACGACTGTACAGACCTCGATTTCTGTGCTAAAAAAAATCCGTACGGTACGAAATCCGTACACCTTGAAAATCGTGTTGTACGAAATACCTCAAAAATTGTGCCCACAACCTGCTGTATGGATGCCTCGATTTCTGTGCTGAAATATTAAATGCTCTTCCTACTGCCTCAAAATCTGTGCATGAAGAAAACCCTTCAATGGATGCCTCGATTTCTGTGCCCTCCTTCTCTGCTCTCTCTTCTCACTTTCCAAAAAGTAAAAGTGAGCTCTCTTGCCTCCCTCAAGCTTTTTGTTCTAACCCTAAGTGAGTTTTTAATCCAACGGTGAATATTGAATCTAATCCGATGGATGAGATTCAATGTGAGTGAAAATCCCTTTTATTTAATTCACATAAATAAGATCACTCACCCACTTAAGTTAAATCAAAAAGTGACTTTAACTTTATAAAGTCTCATTAAGTAGCTTTTAATGTGAGGGTCACTTTTTCCCCCTTTTAAGTGACTTAGGCAAAAGTCACTAGGGGAACACTTTCCTAGGTACAAAACTAACACTCCCTCTTACTGAGGAAGGTGTTCCGCACCACTCCCAACTTATCTTTGAAGAAGACAAACTTCCCCCTCCCCCAAAGACTTCGTCAGGACATCTGCTACCTGCTCATTAGTGGATATATACTATAGCTCAACTGCCCCTCTCTGAACGTAGTCTCGAATGAAGTGGTACCTGATCTCAATGTGCTTCGACCTGTCATGGAAAACTGGATTCTCAGAGATCTGAATGCAACTCTGATTGTCGCAATAAATCACCGTAGGTCTCAGCTGCTGATCAAATAAATCTATCAATAACTTACGAAGCCATAGTGGTTCACAAGTCGCCTGACTGGCTGCCATATACTCAGCCTCAGTAGAACTCAATGCAATGGATTTTTGTTTCCTGCTGAACCACGACACTGCTGCCAAGCCCAAGCTGAAACAACAACCGGAAGTGCTCTTTCGGTCCCTCACACAACCTGCCCAGTCTAAATCTGTGAACCCAACCAAGCTGACTCCACCCGAACCCCTGTAGTCCAGACCATAATCCACTGTCCCTGCTAGGTATCTCAAGATGTGCTTTTCGGCCGTCCAATGCACACTCCTAGGCTGTACCATGAACTAGCTAAGAGTGTTGACCGCAAAGCACAAGTCTGGCCTGGTGTTGACTAGATACATCAATGATCCGATGAGCTGACGATATAGTGTGGGATCCACCAACTTACCCTCTGAAGCATGAAGTTGCTTCAAGTTGGTGATCATAGGTGTAGACATAGACCTGCATTCGTCCATCCGATAAGTCTTCAGAATCTCTGCTGCATACTTCCCCTATCCTAGGAAAATATGTCCTGGCTCCTTCCAAACCTCCATCCCCAAATAGTAATGCATCAGCCGAATGTCAGTCATCTCATACTCAGCAGCAAGATCTCTCTTGCACTGTGCAATAAGACGCTCATCTCCAGTGATAAATAAGTCATCAACATATAACAGAAGAATGAGTGGATCTCCACCAACCACAATGTAGTATAGGTTGGGATCAGCCTCACTCTTCTGGAATCCCATCGAAGTCAAATATGCATCTATCTTGGAGTACCAAGCTCTAGGATCTTGCTTCAGACCGTATAAGGCTTTCCTAAGCCTGCACACATGAGAATCTCTCCCATGTATCTCGAATCCCTGTGGCTGCTCTAAATACACCTCCTCCTACAGAAGACCATTGAGAAACGTGGTCTTCACATCCATCTGATGGATCTTCCAACCCATCTGCTATAGATATCACTTCCTTGATAGAGGAATACCGAGCAACTGGAACAAATGTCTCATCATAGTCAACTCCCTCAACCTGTGAGAACCCCCTAGCCACAAATCGAGCCTTGAATTTCTCCACACTGCCATCTGCAGCATGCTTGACCTTGTAAAGCCACTTGGAAGTCACAACTGACTTCCCCTCAGGTCTCGACACAATCTCCCAAGCATCATTTTTCATGTTGGAATGGTACTCTTCCATCATGGCATCTCTCCATACCTGATGCTGAGAAGCCTCCTCAAATGTAGAAGGCACAGAGTCATAAAGGCTCGCAACAAGGGCCATCCCATATCTGTCTGGCTCAACAATCATCCTGATTGGCTCCTGAGGTTTACCAAATGATTCTGCTTCCTTCAAGGTGTCCTGAAGCCACTTAGGCTTCTTCTTCCTTGAAGGCTCCTCCCAAACTGGTGTATCCTCATCTAAAGAAGTGCCAGAAGCATGAGGTCTAACGCCCCGACGACCTGTAGCTGATGAACTAGTCCCTGAGGACCCTACAATTTGTGAGCGTGAAACCTGTGATCCTGAACCTGTGCCAATCCTTGAACCTGTCCCTAAAGTACCTGTAATCTGAACCACTAATCCCGTAGAAGCTATGCATGTACCCTGTGATCCAGTCACCCCAGAAACCTGCGGACCTGAAACCTGTATGGAAGAAGCCTGACTCAACTAAGGTGTGGGAGCTGGTTGCTCCCCCTGCTCCATCTCTCTCGACTTCCTGAAGGCCCTCTCCTCATCAAACTTCACCTCCCGCCTCACTACAAATCTGCTCTGGCCAGGAATGTAAAGCCGATATGCCTTCGAAGTCTCATCGTAACCCACAAAGATACCTCTCTCTGCAGTGGGCTCGAACTTCGTCCTCTTCTCAGAAGGGACGTGAGAGTAAGTTAGAGAGCCAAATATATGAAAATGGCTCACCTCAGGCTTCTTGCCTGAATACATCTCCTCTGGAGTCATCCTCCCCAAAGCACGGTGAGGACTCTTGTTCTGCAGATACACTGCAGTGTTGCAAGCCTCTGCCCATAGAAAGAATGGCAACCCCTGATCATGAAGCATCGCTCTCGCTGCTCCAATGATCGACCTGTTCTTTCTCTCTGCTACTCCATTCTGCTCAGGAGTGTAGGGAACTGTCAACTATCGCTGTATACCCTCCTGCCTGCAGAAAGCATTGAACTCCTTGGAGGTATACTCACCCCCATTATCTGATCTCAACATCCTGATATTCCTCCCCGTCTGCTTCTCCACAAGGGCTTTGAACCCTTGGAAGACACTCACTACAAGTGGGGACTTCTTGCTCCTTAAGAAGTAGATCCAGGTCTTCCTGGAGTAGTCATTAATGAAGCTGATATAGTACTCGTGACCAGTCAGAGATAATGAGGACATAGGACCGCAAATGTCAGAATGAATCAGGTCAAGCACTCCTGCTGCTCTCATGTCACTGCTAGGAAAAGCAGTCTTGGTGTACTTTCCCAAAGAACACCCCCTGCACACATCACTCTGCTCAGTGTCGAACTCAGGTAGACCTGTGACCATGCTCCTCAACAATATCAGAGCGGGGTGATGTAAATGGGCCATCCTCCTGTGCCATAACTCACATAGCTCACTGTTGCTGCTGTGTGCTAGAGCATGTTGTGGCTGAAATAATAACTTGTACAGTCCTCCACATATAACTCCAATATCCATGGGGGTAGATACACCTGTGTTCTTGGGAAACACCTGCACTCTCCCATCTGAGAAACACACCCCAAGACCCCTATCCTCAATAGTGGAAACTGAAACAAGGTTCTTTTTCAGCCCAGGGATGTACAACACATCCCTCAAAGTCATGGGACTCATGGACTCCTTCTCAAATGTAATGGTCCCCTAACCCACTGCTCTAACAATGGTGTTGTCACCAAGTACCACCTCCACCTCTCTAGCTGTATGTGATAGCTCGGAGAACAACTCCCGAGTACCTGTCATGTGTCTCGAGGCTCTGTTGTCAATGTACCACGTACCAGTGGTGGATGGACCTGTCTGATGCCCTGTCAACAATGAGTGCTCACTCTCCATATCCATGTCTGTGCTGGTGGCTAAGGAGACTCTCTCTCTCTCAATCTGTCCAGCATATAGGGAAAACTCCCTCTGAAACCTGTCACCAAACTCATCAACCTCTGCTAAGGCTGATGTTTGTTGTCCCTGTCCCTTCTTCTTCTTCTTGCTTGGACATTGTGATGCATAGTGCCCAAACGCCTGACAACAATAGCACTTGATTTTACTCAAGTCCTTCTTCTGTCCACCCTGTGGTTGCTGCTGCTGCTGCCTCTTGGCCCCATTCTTCTTGGGACCCTTCTTCTTCTTACCCTTGGTTGTCAGTGCCACGTTCTCCTCATCTGCCCCACCACTTGATGAACTCTCCTGTACGAGACCCCTCCTGGTCTCCTCCTGCACAAAGTCATCCCACAGCCTCTCCCAAGATGGTAGGTTCTCTCTGCCCACTATGGCCTGCACAAATGCACTCCGAGACTTTGAAGCCCCATTCACTGCTGTGTGTACTAGCTCAGTAGGATATACTACTTCACCAACCACTGCCAGTTCATCTCGAACTGCAGAAATCCTAGTGAGGTAAGCTGTGACTCCCTCTCCTCCATTCATCTTGATACTATTGAGTTTCTCCTTGAGAACCATCTTCCTGTTCTCATTGGAACTCTCATACAAGTTGGTCAAGGCACTCCACATCTCATGTGCCTTGGTCTTCCCGAAAATGTGAGGGATTATGTGGTCTTTTACTGCATCAAGGATGATCCTCCTAGCCTTACAGTCTTTCTTATTGAAGGTTGAAAGAGCTGTAGCATCTGTGCCATCTGGAATGGCAATGGGGTTGGTAGTAGTGTTCCTCACCACCTCCACCCATAGCTCATTCTCCTCCAAAATCAACAAGATTCTGGCTTTCCAAGGCACAAAGTTTTATGTTCCATTCATCCTACCTTCAATCGTCAAACCTGTAGCCATCTGAACACCAACCCAATAGAACACTGCCCACTAACAGAAGATAAAAATACTGAAGTTTCTGAGATCTGAAAATTTATGTGTGTCTGCAAACTATCACTGTTTTCTACCCCCTTTGCTCTAATACCATGTAGAATTTTCTGCTCTTGACTGTTTGCTGGTTTATGTCAACATTTTGTGGTTTTCACCTACAGCCGGTTATGCATACCTTGTAGGTTACTTATAAAAAATTACTGTAACAATAAACACACAGTAAAAAGCTTTTAACAGGATGAAAAACACATTTCAACATTCACACATGAAAATAATAGACTCAGAGATTTTTGGCCAAAATCAAGCCCTGGAAAAACCCCCACGGGGAAAACCAGTTAGAGAGAGAGTGAGTTTTATTTCATCAACAAAATATTCCAGTACAAATATTACAGTCAAAATGTACTTATCTGACCACCCACAGACACCCAGATTTTTGCCTCAATTTCTGTGCCTCACAGTCTCGAAATCTGTGCCACAACTTCATGAATCTTGTACACAACTCTGCCTCGATTTCTGTGCATTAACAACACCTCAAAAACTGTGCCAAAATTACTAGAAAACAGTGCAGCAAAACCACCGCGAAAACTGTGCAGAAAACTGTCTCGAAATCTGTGCAGAAAGGTACAGTCCGTACGACTATACGGACCTCGATTTCTGTGCTAAAAAAAAATCCGTACACCTCGAAAATCGTGTTGTATGGAATACCTCAAAAATCGTGCCCACAACCTGCTGTATGGATGCCTCGATTTCTGTGCTGAAATATTAAATGCTCTTCCTGCTGCCTCGAAATCTGTGCATGAAGAAAACCCTTCAATGGCTGCCTCGATTTCTATGCCCTCCTTCTCTGCTCTCTCTTCTCACTTTCCAAAAAGTAAAAGTGAGCTCTCTTGCCTCCCTCAAGCTTTTTTTTCTAACCCTAAGTGAGTTTTTAATCCAACGGTGAATATTGAATTTAATCCGATGGATGAGATTCAATGTGAGTGAAAATCCCTTTTATTTAATTCACATAAATAAAATCACTCACCCACTTAAGTTAAATCAAAAAGTGACTTTTAACTTTATAAAGTTTCATTAAGTAGCTTTTAATGTGAGGGTCACTTTTTCCCCCTTTTAAGTGACTTAGGCAAAAGTCACTAGGGGAACACTTCCCTAGGTACAAAACTAACAAAGAGAACCAAAATATATTTCATCTTCGAGCTTACAAGTATTTTTACAATTCTGAGGGACACTTGGGTAACTACCTGTCACGTTTCAATTACAAAACGACAGTTACAAAGAGATCATGTGTTTTCTTCCCATTATTCAAGTAGAAGAATATGAAGAGACATCGTTACCACGTTGATGGCGATTTGTATTCCTTCTGACTCCTCAGAATGTCATCTAACATGTGTTGGAATCATTAGGTACCGCCAGGTGTGTATGATAATCCGTCAGGCATGTGTCGTCGGGCATGCTCCATCGATTTTCGAGTTACGGAATGGACTGATCCATTGGGACAAATGAGACGAGGATCCAACCAAGGATTCAAATGGGACTAGGAAATAGTCGATGGATCCAGTCAAGTCTTGGGATGGATCAATGGAGATTTGAAAAATGAAGAAGTGACATCAAATTTCATGGAAGAAGATCAGTTGAAAGTCCACAATGGGAAATATTTTCACTAAATCATTCACGTTTTATGCATCATCATTCACTATTATTATTAGGATAGTTTGTTAGAAAATATACAAGTAGGATAATTAGGTGAAAGCACACAATGAGAAAGATTTTCACTAAATTATTCATGCTTTTTGGCATCAGCGTTCAATAATATTGTTAGCATAGTTTGCTAGAAAATATAGAAGTTGGATATTCAATTTTCTGAAGAAAAATGTGAGGTAATTCTTGTTGTATTCAAGCACCAAATTTGGAAATTTTGAATCCTCTGGAAAAATGTATTAACTTGTATAGTGTGCAATTGTAGCTTTCTTTTAATACAAATACTACCTTTTGAGTTTTAAAAAAGAAGGTTTAATAAAATTACTTATTGACATTTTTTTATAATAAAAAAGTTAGTGTTTCCCATCGATCAAGGAGGTCTTAATATGATAGGATGAAGGAAAATAGAAATATGAGATACACTAAACCATAATATATGCTTGATGTTACTTAATATAATATGTACTCCAAGACTAGTATGGGAGAATTATTACAATTTGAAATATTACAACCACACCCATAGAGAGTTTTTGAACTCGTGTCTCCATTCTAATACAAGCTAGATCATCTCATTGCTTTCCATTAGATCACCTCACTATTACTTGTTGTTGAGAAATGACAATCTATCAAGATTTGATTAGTGCATTGATTTCAGAATGACACACAACATAGTTACCAACTTGACAATAAATCTCTAGACTCCTCTTTTTTTAAATGTCACATATAAGTGTTGTTTTTACCCTATTTCCAAAAAGTTGTGTTATCAATAACATCCTTTTTTCAAGCTAGTTTTTTGACATCATGAACCTTCTTAGGTTTGTAGTGACATATGTTTTCAAATGTTTCATTTTCAATCATTTTTATTTTTAATTTTTAATGTTGTTTTTCTTAAACTTAAAATTTGAGGTTTTTAAAATGACAAAAAAAATCATTTAATTACATATTCCTAATTAATTCATGATACCATACATTTTAAATACAATTTTAACTATTATTTTTTTAACGCTTTTTTAATTTTACTTCCATGCGTTGCTTATAGTTATACCTAAATAACACCACTTTTAAACATTTAGCCATAAAATACATCTAAAATATAGTCATGATGAAAAAAATATACATTTAGAATTTTTTTGTTTGTTTAAAGTGTTATGTCGAGTAATACATTTTTATATTTAAATTTAAACACGGAAAAGAGAAAAAACTAACACTTTTCACATTTTTATTATTATAGATTGCATATATAAAAATGACAATATTTAGTAAGCCAAAAATTAAACTAGATAATATGGTAAAAAATATATTAGAAATATTCATACTTAAAGAATTGTTTCAATTTATAGATATTTATCATTAATATAAAATTTCAAGGACCAAAACATTATAAATATAACTCATCAATAATATGTCAAATTGGATTTTCTCCAAGGACGTCCTAAAACTAATTAAGAATATCTAATATGCCAAATTCATAATTTTCAATAGATACATTTCATGTTTTAGGAGGTCGAATTTCTTCTTGGATATCATTCTACTCTTCAATCCAATCTTTTATGTACACAAGTTATTCAAAGTGATCATTTCCAAACAACCTTTTTAACGGTGGTTGAAACTCCTTTGACATTTTCACCACATGATTCCCTAAAATTTCTTCAAACCCACTTCTTGCATTTCATATCAAAGAGATTTAATAGAAAGACCAAATCTTTTTTTAATAAAATTGCATTGTAGTTTATCATTTTCAATGGATATGCAAATTTTTCTATTCTTATGTAAGCAACATTGTAACACCTCGTTTTTTACCGCATAATGTAATTATGTAAATATGGATGATATGGATGAAATCCCAACATGAACAATGTAATTAAGTACGTATTATATTTAATACAAAACACGACTATTGCAAACCAAGAAGGACGAAGATGAGATGGGGGGATATCCTTCCACAAGGGGGAGTGTGATTATCCTAAGTCTAGGATTGGAGGGGGAAATATGTTCAAATCCCAAGTATGCCACCTGTCCAACTTTCCTTAGAGAAGAGGTAAAATTGTTCAACCACTTGGAATCCAAGTGGTTAGTTCCTATCAACCTTGGTGCCACTTGGATAGTCTCACCCATGCCTATAAAAAGAGAGAGCTAGCCCATCATGGATTCATTCCTTCCTGTCAGAGACATCCATTTGGATACTAGATCATTGTTTCATAATTCTTCCCATCTGAAACAATCATTCTTGCTGCCATACCTTAGCCACTTGCATGAGAACCACTGGACCACCAATTTTACCATCTCTATACAACCATTATTCTTCCATGCGGGAGCCATCATTGTTGTTATACTAGAACCACCAATAGTCGTTCCATCATCACTGGAACCATGGATTGGACCCATACACAAAAGAGAGGATTGGGTAGATGTAGCAGGAAACTTGGTACCACCTTGTGGATTGGTATCCCCGGCTTGGGGGTGGCTATGTCAAAGAAGGATATGGATTGACAGATCCTACGGCTGGGAGGAACGTCGTTGGTTTTCATTCAGTTGGCTATGTTTTCAAATAAGTTCATTATGTGCATAAATATATGGTATTTATTTCTGAATGTATCAATTATTTTCATTGTATAAATTAAGTGAACATATTTAATGGAAAGGGTGAATGTTCTCTTATGGGAATAATCTACAAAATTGCCACATATGTATTTTGTGTGATTATACCATATTTATTTATGTTATAAATGCTTAATTGAAATCAATAGAAAAAAGGAAGTGCATAGCATATACAAATTTAATCTACAGAACTAGCACTTTGTGGCCCAGTAGTCAATGAGAGGTCACTGGGTACTACACTAAAACATGCCATTAGCAACAAATTTGACACCCAAATTTAGTGTTTTTCATTTTAATTTTTCAAATGGACATCAGCATTTGGTGCTAAATTCGGTGCTATTTAGAATTTGAAAATTGCACCAAGTATTATGCCAAGTTTAGTGCCAAGTATTGTTCCTAAATTAGTTCCTAGAGTAGCACCGACCTATGGATTTTGCTTATATTGTTGCATCGAATTTAACATCAGTGAGTACTATTGTGCATGATTTAGCACCAAACATTAAGACATTGATTGTGCCAAGTTTATCTTCTACAATTTTCCTTCCATTTTAACATCTAACATGGCATCAACTTTTGCTTCTACTATGGCTTCCATTACCACCACATTTTAGTTCCATTATAGCTACCACATTAGCACCATGTTTGTATTTGATTACAATGTCGAGTTGGGATTCCAAATATTATAGTTCCAATTTTGGATGCCACTATAGAACCTACTTTTGATTCCATTTTCATACCAAAATTTGATTCCATAGTAGTAGTACATTTTTTCCAATTTAGCACTTAGTTTTGCTTCCATTTTCACGTCAAGCTTTACTTCCACATTGGCACCATATTTTTCTTCCAATTTAGTGTCAATTTTTTCTTTCATTTTAGTATCAAGATTTTCTTCCACCTTATCGTCAATTGTTGCTTCCACTTGTTGGAGCAGGTTTTGGACCCGTCTTAGAATTTACGTACTAAAGATGGACCATGGGACAACTCAGCAATTGGACCAAAACCATGCACAAGGTGGAAGTTAGTTAAGAGTTGGTTAGGAGTTAGTTAGGTGTTTTGTCCACTTTGTAATGGGCTCAATTCAGATTGTGATTTATAAATATGTAAGGGCTCTAAGGGTTGGGGATATTTTTGGTCTATCATTATGTTACTAATGATAGAATAGTATCAATCATGACATGTATCCTATTGTATTGTCATGAGTTGCTATTTATTTTGTAACGTTGGGTAGTTGAATTCTGAGAATGGTTTTGCAATGCACATGTTATATAAGACTATCCTATTGTTAGTAAGAATGAGTACATCTAGTTGTAGTAACTTACACCTATCTGGAACGTTATGAATTCTTGTATTTAATGCGTACATGGATGCTATATTATGTTTCTATCATGAATCTGTTATCGATTACCATAAGTAAGTCATATTGTATTGCACAATAGTTGAATGAATGGTATATATGTTAGATGGATGCTCATATCCCTTCAACATTGTGGAGGCTTGGTTCTTGTAGTCCCCTAGATACCTCAGGTGAGACTTCACATGCTTGCAGGTGATGCCGAAAGGGTTGATGTCTTGGGTTTTGTTGGTGTGATTTATGATGAACCCTGGGTCTGCCTATGCACCAACAAATGGTTATGTTGCCACAACTAGGATCTACACCTGAAGGGATGTGATACTTCACTAATGATGGTGTGGAGACTGAGGAGGGAAGAAATAGAAGGTTGGTTGAAAGAAAAGGAATATGAGTTTTCCAGAGAATAGAATAAGAACCCATGGATTAGTGAAGTAGACTGATTGCAGAAGTATGTCTATAGGAATCTGTGTGGATTATTCTTCTATGAGTTCCCCATAATTTTGGCAGAGTGGATGCTAAGGTTAGTTGAGGAAAAATCAAGATATAGTGGTGTAGGTCCGAGGAACTGGACCCTGAAAGGGACCTAACTAGTTAACACTATAAATAATCCTATCTCATGCGATGTATACTATTGGTTAGATAGTATTTTGAAGGGTTATGCCATAGAATTTGTTGTAGAATATACTTAGTCTTACAACATCGCTGAGAGGGAGTTCTTTAAGGGTCCATGCAGAAGGTACCTGAAGTCATTATATACTTGGACTAAGATGTTGTTGTGTGACAAGGGGACAATGATATTTGAATTGGATCAGCCTAGCAATTAAGTAATTATGCGTGCAGTAGGGAACTGGGGGCTAACTAGAGAACGATCTGAATGAAGGAAGAAAGAATGAGCTAAGGATGCTGAGCATAGAAGAATATGAAACGATATAAGAGATGAGATTACTTCATGGAGGGAAAATATTTTGTAAAGACAACAAGAAGAGGACTGTGGCTTATGTAGAGAAGCAGTGCAGTGAGTTTCAATAAAGAGATTTATCCATAGGAATCCATTTCGAGGGATTGTCGCACTCACTAAAGAAAGAATAAGGTAGATAGCTCAATACGTCTGAAGGAGTTAGTCCTCTTTAGATTGGTATCTACGTTGAATTCACGTTCCTGCATGCATCCCCAACACCTGAGGTAAAAAGTCGTAGTCTATTATTTATAGTTAGTAACAATAGAAATAGTAGTTAAAGTAGCCGAAGTAAGTTGACTGGTTAGACACCATCTACAACACCTAGTAACAGTGTTGCATAGAATATGATGGTGGGGATAGAACCTACCTTGAGGATTCTTGTCCTCCATGGGGTGGGGACAAACGATCGAAATCAACACTTGTTTGTATGTGAGGCCATATGGAAGGCGAAGCAAGTCCAAGATGATGATGCGAAGCTGGCATAGTTGGTAACCACTTTCAGGGACTATGTAATGACATGGTACATGAAGTATCAGGTTGTTGTACCAAACAAAACTTTCAAGGGTGTCAAGGATGCATTGATAAAGGATCTTAAGAAGCCAAATTTTGAGTTGCAATATATTACTAAGTTAAAGGAGATCAAGAAGTTGTCAAATGAGATAGTCTGGGAATTTGACCAAAGATTCAAAGCATTGATGGATAAGGTGACATTTCAGATTCCTGAAGAGAAACACAAAGAATGGTTCATTGTAGGGTTATTTCCACATATACGTAGCCCCCTGATGCAACAAAAGATCACAACGTAGACATATGCATTGGAACTAGCTATAAAGTTGGAAGCATCCTCGGTAGGAGAGGGTGGCATGGGGATGGCTTAGGTCTAGAAACAATTGGTTGGGATGACAATCCAATTGCAAGAAATTTCCAAGGGGAAAGAGAAGCGTGAATAGTTATGGTGTACCACCTGCAAGATTGACGGTCACCATAAGAATGTTCGTTTGACAAACATAGACTATTTGGCAACAGGACATCCAAATCCCTTTCCTGCGGGGGGAGGTGTATGGTGTGAGATATGTAGAGGAAATTACTCTCCCCATGTTTGTCCTACATTACAAGAATATGTACTTGTACTCAAAGAAGTGTTTTTTTGAAACTTTTGTAAGTCTATGGGCCATGATGAGAAGGACTACCGTGATGAGAAGGAATGTCGTGCTTTATACCTTATGAGAGAGTGCACATCAGATGCATACAGAGTGCAAGGAGAGTTTGGAGAAGAAGCTGCAGTACAATAAAATAATACCTTGAGGGGGTACAAACAAGCAGTCCATGGAGGATTTAGAGGCGGAGGTAGAGGGGGTTTTAGAAGAGGAAGAGGACCAATAATTTGTTATAATTATGTCAAACGGTGACATTTTGCAAGATATTTCCATAATTTGTGCACCACCTATACTTACTGTAGACTATTGGATCATGCGGCAGAGGATTTCCCATTATTGGTCGCAAAATGGAAACAAAGGAGGAATAAGGCCTAGAATTAGAACTTGAACCAGAATCTGAATCAAATTCCAAACCAGAACTAGAACCAAGGGGGAGGCATATGTTGTGAGATATGTAGAGGAAATCACTCTCTCCATGTTTTTCCTACATTACAAGAATATGTACTTGTACCCCAAGAAGTTTGTTTTGAAACTTTTGCAAGTCTATGGGTCATGATGAGAAGGACTGTCGCACTCTAGAACTTATGAGAGAGTGCACATCATATGTGTATAGAGTGCAAGGAGAGGTTGGAGTAGAAGGATAAGTACAATAAAATAATACCCTGAGGGGGTACAATCAATCAGTCCATGGAGGATTCAGAGGCCGAGGAAGAGGGGGTTTTGGAAGAGGGAGGACCAATCATTTGTTATAATTGTGGGAAACAGGGACATTTTGCGAGAAATTGCCAGAATTCATGCACCACCTATACTTATTGTAGACAGTTGGATCATGCGACAGAATATTTCCCACTATTGGTCGAAAAATGGAAACAAAGGAGGAATCAGGCCCAGAATCAGAACTTGAACCAGAATCTTAATCAAATTCCAAACTAGAACTAGAACCGGATTCTGAATCTGAACCCAAATAAAAATGTGCAAATGATCGAAGCAGAAGAGCATGACTACTAACCAAAGATAGTAGTTGTTATGCATGGAGGAGACATAATGGGAGCGGGTGTGATAGAATAGCAACTGTGCACCAGTCATTGGGTAAGGAAATCCACAAGGGAATCATCGATGTTTGATCATCAAAGAGAGAAGATACATTTAAGCAAGCATGGTAAGAATTTTTAAGGCTATACTTGGGAGCATCATCTTCACAAAAGGTGTATGACATGCCACCATTATATGATTCTTTGGTGCTCGAAGGACTGGATGATAAGGTAAGTAATTTGAGAAATTTTTTAAAGAGCTCCTTAGAACCAATAAAGGATGAATTTGCTCTGGGTGTATTGCACTGGATGATTGATCGTTGCACACAAGAAAAGGAAGAGAAAATTGTTGTTAATCAAGTATAGCATGGTAGAAGTACCAATAGAGAGTTCCTCAAAGGTAGGAGAATATGATATGGATTATATCATCCTAGATTTGGGATCAAATGTAAATGTCCTGCTGAAGCACACATGGGAATTGATGGGTAGGCCAAAGCTGATATGGTCCAACATTCAATTGAGATTAGATAACCAACACATAATTATTCCAATTGGAAGTTTGACTGGAGTACCTGTGGATGTGGATGGGGTGCACAACACTGCTAATTTTGAATTCATTGAGATTGTAGATGATGGTAAACCATATTCTTCTTTACTAGGACTTGGATGGGATTTTGTGAATCACTCCATTATCGATCTGAAGAAAAGACAAATGATATTTGAAGGAGGTAAGTTGAGGGTTACTACACCATTGGACCCAACAAAAGGGAGAAGGTATGTAGAACCAGTCTCGAATGGGGAGCTAGAAAATTTATACAATCTGACTAGAAGAATGGGGGATTATGTGGATCATACAACTGATGGTGTGATAAGCTGCTGTATCTTTAGTTCCTTCAAATCAAACTCTAAGGAAGCTATGGAATACTAGAATCAAATGATGCATGAGTTTCATATGAGAAGATGTACGTACATCATAGCTTCACTGTGCTATATTGGGACAACGATATGTGATTTCGCAAAATATGATGGTTTGAAAAATGTGACTTTGTTTGTAACATGTCTTGAAGAACAGATACCAAAACAACAAAAACTACGGGCATTAGATGTCGCATTGAAAGCGACACCTTCATCTTGGTAGGTTTCTCATAAACAGGGAATGAGTGATTGGAAGTGGTGCTAGAGGTTGATGCAAGTCAGATTTGGTTATGAATATATCATGCATAAATATGCGGGGATGAGCTTCCCATCAGAACATGTTGCACAATCCATTACAACTTGGGTTACTATACCAAGACAAGAATGGACACATTGGTTCGTGCATAGATTGGATATAGTTCCAAATAATTGGTACATTAGGCTTGAGATACAAGAGGTACAACAGATTGGGATGAGTTGATTAGCAATTTAAAGGTAGCCTCCATATTTGAAGATGAATCTCTAGAAGTAGATGTAGCCTTATAAGCTATTAAAGAAAATATATTTTCGCTAGGAGATACAATGGGGTCAAGACCCTTATGCGGTGTGCATATACATCATCCCACAATGGATGAAGTCCTGGAATGTTACAATGCCAATAAGGAAGGGCAGGAGGACAACAATACAAGAAACTTGAAGATACCAAAGACCAAGCCGAGAGCACACAGTAGAGGGACCTGAATTGGGATCTAGTAGTTACAAGTAATGATTGAAGATACATAAAGTAAACATTGGCATGAAGAAGAATCCCAAGCTTGCAAGCATTGGGGACTATTGGAATGATGAGACAACTGAAAGGGACAAGAGTATATATTTTTCGTAATTAGTCCATTAGGTCCAAAAAATGGGTAAAATTCATAACGAACAGATGCCCTTTCAAATACTTTAATGAGCGTGAAAGGAAGCAATTTTGCTCAATGATCTTTTCATTCTTTAAGGAGTTAGAAAAGGGATTAAAAGAAACTCCATACCCGGAGTCCATTGACGGGGACTAGTTAATGAGTAACAATGTGAATGGAATGCATGTGGTTTCATTTCTGGATGTCAAACTATGAGGGCTCCCGATCCTATAGGGATATGAATGGCATGAGCGCCAAATACAGGGGGTACTAAAACAATCACCCATGTAAGGTAGGCTCTACTTCCGAGCAAGGGAGAATCCAATGGTGGTCGAGTTGGGACACTTAATTGAACTGGGGGGTTCCTACAAGTGTAAAGGTGAAACTAGATCAATGCATAAGGTACTCAAAGGGAGAATATGACCTATATGCTAGTTAAGAGGTATATTTGCACGGATCGGCTATCGACTAAAACAAGTAGAGTTCAACACAACGTGGACTTGTACACATGGAAACGATACCCAAGCATAAAATGTGCATCTAGAAATCAAACCAAATATACAAGTGACATGTGACCTCGGAAATGGTCGAGATTACACATATGAAAAATTGAGAAGGGTTAAGGTCCTTCCCCCATGTGACAGGCATGGGGATTGTGATTATGGATTACATATGTGTTGGCTTGAGCTATGGGTTCATTGATGCACTAATATAGATGTGACAAGGAAGGATCAAAAAGTTTAATCATGCCCCCTATTCCATGTTAAATATAACCGATCATGGCCCCATCATAGAGGTGTCGATGTAGTGTGGATGCTCTCCTAGAGAGTTACCGATAGGGCATCGATCATTTGCTAAAAGGGGGGTGTAACATGAGGCGGATAGCCATGCTATCACACAAAAAATTGTGAGATGATAAGGGGAAAATACCCCTATGGGGTGAATGCCCCTAATATCATTGACAATGAAAATGATGATGAGTAAGAAAGTTTGGGGGCCTACCCCCATGCTGTGGGAATGGGATTTCCTCATCAGTTTTGAAGGGTTGAATAGATAGGTTGGAGGGACTCATGTTTGTCGATGTAATTAGATTGGTATGGGTTGATGATGAAGGGTCATCAAAGGGAGAGATGAAAAAAATGGTGTTCATGCTACTCGAATAAGATGTTGGAGGGTGAACTTCTTCTATGATGGTGACTTATTATTCTAGAGAGAACCGACATAAGTCAGAAAGAGTAGATCGATAATCGTCCAGATTAGGATAGTGGTGGGAGTAGTGGCCATAGGTTCCACAAATCGCATAAGAATGGTTTGTGCATAAATACTTGTTGCACACTCAGATAGTGTCGGGAAAGTGGACCACTAGAATGTCTTCACCGTCATCCAGCATTTGCATGTGAGTACATAAGATGCAAAACTTTGGACAACTATGGGTGGCGTGACGTGGAACATTGCATAAATTGCAAGGCATAGGTTCTTGCACTGCAGCTGAGGGAGGAAGTGTCACAACTTTGTTTGTCATTTCCATCGTGGTTGGATGTGAGGTCTTGTCCCCAGCTAACTCAATCAGTGTGGGAGAGGGGGCATGGGGTACCACATTGAACACACCAAGAGGCGGGTTTTGGGAAGTATCGATTGGTTTAATAGGTTGTACAACAACTTGTGGGGTCATGGGTGGGCTAGGTGCAGATATACACCACATGAGAAGACCTAACGTCAATCTTGGAAGGATGAAAGTATCCATCATTAGCGTACTCACGATGTTTGATGGAGGAAACAAGAACGAGATCATATGGATAGGTGTATCTCTCACCATGTTGGGTACTGATGCTAGTTGCGGTTGAGTTTGTGATGGGTGTTGAGGTTGTGAGTGCAGTTGCAGTGGGACTATAGGTTTACTAGATGAAATGGTGCACAAATATGATATCTTAATGGTTGGAGGGGACAGGGGAAAAGCCTCAAAAGTACCAGTCAACGAGGTATCACAAAAGAGGCCAATCCCAACGACAGAAAGAAAGGGGATGGAAACACTGCCGATAGTGGTGTCAATGGTGGGGAGGAATTTTTTAGGAGTAGTCGGTCCCTTGGGATCATAGTAATCCAACTGGTATATCTTGATGATCCTCCTGTCATGATGGAACATCATAAGTCTAAAGGTAGATGAAGCAATGGATTTCATGGCATACATATAGATACGTCCAAGGAGGAGGTTCTAATCAAGTTGGGAATTGAAAACCTTAATGTCAATCAGGACCATTTTAGCAGCTAGCTCCACAGGAACATTCGCGAGCCTAGTCACTGGGGTTGGTTAGTGTGACCATCATAGGAACGTAACATGGTAGTAGAGGGTTGCAAGGGAAGTGACCCAAGTTTCTACCAAACAAAGGTTGACATGATGCAAGTGGAGGCACCTTCATCGACAATACATTAATGGGTGACGAGGTTCCAGATTGATATGGGATTTGGAACGCGACAGATGAAGGCATGCAAGGTTTAGACTGATCCAAGTTGAAAGTGATAAAATGTGAATCAAAGGGGTCTATAGAACCTAAAGATAAAAAAAAGGATTTTTGTTTCATGGGGTAGATCCTAAGAACATCCAAGTTTGACATGGTGGCAGATAATTGGGCCAAATCATCCACAATGCTATAATTAAGCGCAACTCGAGCATTAGGATTATTTGCAACGTGATGTAAAGGAAATTTTGGGACTTTGGGAGCCACATCAGTCGGTGATGGAGGTAGGCACAAATAATGTTCCACAATGGTGGTAACAAAAACCTTATTTGTGGGTATGGTTTCAGTAACAGAACTGTATTAGTTTCATTTAGTTGGAAGGTTGACATCAAACGAACACATCAAAAGGTGTTGAACACATGAATTAGGGGAATGACTTGATGAAGCATGTGCGGTGGTGTACGAGACCATGGATTGTGTGTAAATTACCCCTTGAGTAGGAAAGTGATTTTGAAACATCATAGGTTGTTGACCTGGTTGAGGTGGGGGATTGGGTTGCGCTTGAGGGGAAACGGTCCCTTAGCTTTAGTTAGCCTCATCCCAAATCTATTTATTTCTATCCAAGTGGGGGAAATGATGCGTAAAATGACCATAAACACCATAGAATGAACACGGGTGATTGGTCTAAAGTTGCAGGTTCTTTCCTTGGTTGGGTGGCTTATTGGGGTTCTAAGGTGCATGATTAGCTTCGTTATTGTGAAGGGGTTGTGGAGGTTGGCCATCCCCATCCTAACATTGATTGTTTCCTCGGTTCTACCCTATCCGACACTTACTCTTCCCTTGTTGGTTATTGGGGGTGGGTTGAGAAGGAAGGTTCTATTGCGCATAGACTTTTCCTTGCAAAGAAGGTTGAATAAGGGAAGGAGCTGGCATTGGAGCTACCGCAATTTGGATAGGAAAAGGATAGTAAATAGTAGGCGCCTGATGGGTTGCATATCGTTGTGGGGTACCACCACATGTGGATCCATAACAGGAAGGTCCATGAACGTGTGGGGAAGGAGGCACATGAGATGGTGTCGCTTCTGACTAGGATGAGGCATGGGATAGATCAAGTCCATAACCCTGTGCGGTACATGAAATCGTCAAAGGATGCTCAACGCTAGGGTAGTTTCCGTATGTGAGGTTGGTTTTCACGGTGGTGAAGGAAGCATATGACCTAGGTTGTGATAAAATAGTTCCAATAACACCATTGGTGGCATGGGATTCCCCCGAGGCATCTTTTCAGGAGGATTTTCCACAAGGGGAATTAGGAATAATGGTGTATAGGTAGCTAGACTTTACATAGATCAAGTCGAACTACTGGGCCTTGAGGATTGCTTATTCCTCAGATTGCGGGCACTCGGAGGCTACGTCCTTGGTGATGGGAGGAAGTAGGGACTTGAGGAACCAATCTAAGAATATTTAGTCATTGAGATTGATTTTACACAAGATTGGAAGTCGATGCCACTCATGAATGTGGTCTATGCTGTGGGTAGTGGTATTCTAGCAGTAAGACAAGAGAATCTCAACTGTCTCATTTTATTGGGTGGGTAACTAAAAAAGAATTACATGAAAGTGGAAGCTAAGAACACAAAGTTGGAGTGTGCTTCATGAGGTTGTTCAATGTACCACTTGGTTGCGACATGGGTAAGGGTGCACTGAAACAACCATAATATTATGGAATCATCCATTATGTTGTTAGAGGAACACCATGAGTAGAAGGACATAATATGATTCTAGGGGTCTTCCCCAACCTTCCCTTCGAGCTTAGTGATGTCTCAGGGGAGTTTGGTAGGAATTGGGGGCCATGTAGGATCATGTATAGTAGGATCTTTGGTTAGTCTAGAATAATATTGGATGTTTAGACGAGCGATAAATGGCAGGCTAGTTTGTAGGATATGACATGGTAGGGCCAACAAGGGTGTTGGCCATAGTTGCAATCGTGGGGCCACCTCCAATATGTGGCATAGTGATAGTACGACCAATGAAGATGGTCATCATGATGGGGACCGTAGAACTGATGACAAGAGTCTATGTGATTGTGACAGAGGGGCCACTACCCCCAGGACTAGATATAGTGATTGTATGGACTGTGGTCATGGGGGTGGGCCCATTTCCAATGGGAATAGACTCAGTAACCATGTGAGTTACAATGGTGGAATTAGGTCTGATGCTACCGAGAATAATGGTTCCCGTGGGACCAATAACTGGAGTGGTTTTGTAGTGACTATATGTAATGTCTCTTGTTAGGAATTTTATTAAAATTGCAATTTTTCACTTTTTTCCTTGGTTCAACCTTGGACTAGTTTCGATCTCTAGGTCCCAAATTTGCCCCAAATGATCCCAAATCTTCTGAGAAGGTATGTGAATGATATTATAACATAAATATGTGTTTCAGGGATGCCTTTGTACCTTTAAAACACTTCTGCAAATACTCTTTCAATTCTGGTCAATGTAGGTAACTTTACTAGTGATTTCCCTTTGACTAGTATTGGTCTCTAGGTCTTAAATTGACTCCAAATGCCTTCAAATCTTCAAGGAAGGTTTATGAATGATATTAGGAATTGAATATGATGTTCAGGGATAACATATGGCCACCAAAATACCTCTGCAAATTCTCTCAAGATTCTGGACCAAGTATGCAATTTTACTAGTAATTTGGGGTTCAAATCCCCCTGAGGTAAGTACTGAAAATGGCTTCCCAAATGCCTCCAAACCCACTCAAATTTATGAACAGAGGTATGTAATGTGTTACGTATGTTATTAAGGTCTCATATGCACCATTAATGGTTTATTACAACTGTTCTCACCCTCTCCCATTCAACTGCAAAAATCCCCAATTCGACCCTTGGGGAAATGGCACTATTTCACCTCCCAATACAACTAAACGGAGTAAAAATGCTTCAAATGCTCAAGTACAGTACATGAAACTTGTAGAAGACATCCATGGCAGTATATTGATTACAAATATATCAGAGAATCATCCATTCATTCGAAATCATCATCAATACATTGGTTCACAACAAGGTAGTGGGGAAATGGCATCGTTCTTCCATTAAAAATGAGATTTATACATTTCTACTTGGAATTTCGACCTGAAACTTTCTGGAGATGAAGAACAGAGTATTTAATTCATATTACAAAAGAAATGGGGCATTATAAGCTCCCCCAAAGAGTACAATAGCTCACCAAAAACGCCCTCCCTCAAGGATCAAGAATATGCCATCAAAACTGGAAATGGTTGAAGGAGCAAGCTGCAATAGAAGAAACCATGAGCTTCCCTGTAGCTTACACCTGCAAATAAAGACTCCATTAAAGCTCCAAATGAAAGGTCTGAATGGCCTTTCCAATTGCCAACTTGGATGGGAATCTTTCACCCTCGAAATTGGCTAAGGCAAGAAACTAGTCATCCACTAGCTCTCCCTCTTCACAAATGCAATTGCAAATTCTACAAATGATCAAAAGCCATTCTCATACTTCATTTCTACATTTTATAACCAACATTATCCTTCTAAGGGTCGAAATCCTCTCAATAGATTCAATAGATTTCCATTTATGAAATATTCCACATTTGCCACTTGTCTCCTAGTTCCAACCTTCCATCTTCTCCCAAATTCGATTTTGGGTCTCTTTGGCTTCTCCAACTCCCAAATTCGACTTCCTTGAGCCTATTTTTGGGGCTGACATGTCATAGTGGTCAGATGTCAGAGGTCAGGTCTGCAATTTGTCATAGTTGTCATAGATGCTCCATCATTGGTGTCATAGGGGCTAGGGAATCTAGCCCAAGTGTCCACAAACTTCCACTTTGACTCTTTATCTTCCATGGAGGTTACCAATCCTTCCCAATTCGACCTAAGATGCTCAATGACATGTGTTATGACTTACCAACTCACCCAAGAGTGTTCACATTCCCATTAATTCGAATTTGCAAAAGAGATATACCATGTATTATGAAAAATCAAGCTAGTGTGGGTCCCACATCCTCCATATGTCTCCAAAACCATTTGTCACCTAGGATTTCTCTTGAATTTATTTATTCACTCTATTTATTAAATACTTGAACCCTTCCAATGTCTAAACATCATTTATTATCCTCCTTATTCCAAATCCCAAAGCTTCCACCCCAAACCTAGGAAACTAGTAATTTTCCTCCTTGGCAATTATTTGACCCTTAACATCAATTTTACAAACTCTAATGAATATGGCTAATGTGATTAGGCCATTGTGACCCAATTACAAATTTGGGACATGACAAATCCTCCCTTCCCAATATTGCTTGTCCTCAAGCAATTTCAAACATGGGTGTCGAAGAACCTGCTTTCTGTATAATTCTTTGAAGTTGCCATTGAATTGCCAAACCTTGAGTCTTTGAGTTTCCATGAATATTTTAGAGAGGAACCACCATGCTTGCTGCTGCACTACTCTGATTAAAATCACTTTATTAAGTGGGGAATCCATCTCCCATACTGCTTGCTTCCCCCAAAAAATGAAACCAATGAGACAAAAATTATTCCAGGGTCCCATTGCTTGTATTGCACCCCAACAATTAAGAGTGCTCTCCAACCTACACCATTAGATAAGAGGATTCCTGGATCCCATTTTCTTGTATGCATTCTTCCAAACATCATGAGTACCAAATATATATCATCAAAGTACATAACAATATTATGAAAATGTACATCTAGGATATGCTTCATCAAAGAGTCATGAAAGTGCTTATACCTCCAAGCAAGTAGACCACCATTTTCCAAGTGCATACAAGCTTCAAGTGACCAATCAAATATGCTCCAATGACATAGGTGAGGATCCCATGTCCTATAATGCTGCTCCAAAAGGATGTGATATGCATAAAAATATTCAGCCATGTATTCTTTCATCCAAGAAGTGAATGAAGAATCTCCACTAGAATCTGAACCAAATAATGAGCAGAAAAAACAAGGAGACTTCAAATGACTCAAAGAAGTCTCACCTATACATCCATGAATGTGAGAATCATAAAGATGTAACAAAGTATGTGGCTGCCAACAAAAATGTTCTCCCATCATAAATCTATTCATCCAAGTGTTGGATGAAGTTCCTCTAACATCAAATGAACCCAGTGTTGAGCAAGAAAAACCACGAGTATTCAAGTGACTCAAATCCATATCATAGGTGCATCCATGTAGATGTGAATCATCATAAAGTGACAAATTATGCTGCTGCAAATGTGAATAAGAATGTGCTCCAACCATGTCATCATAAAGGTTAAATCTAGGATTTCCATACTCCTCATGTGGCACCATAAAAAAGAACCCTTTCACCCATACTTCATTGAGACTAATACTGCAAAACATGGAATTGTAGGATGTAGGAGAATGTACTAACTCACCCAAATGATCAAAAAGTTCAGGAGTTTCATCATGGGAAGGATCCATGTGGATAGTATCATGCAGCTCCTTCAAAAGTGTGAACTCTTTGTCATAGTTTGGTTCCAATGTAGAGGAATCATGCTCTTCTTTAAAAATTGCATAACCTTCATCAAGAGGCAATTCAAATTCCTCTTCCACCACATCAAGTGTTTGGATCTCTTCAAGTTCATCTTCAAACACATCAAGAACATTCAAATTTTCACATTTCTCATGATCCACCATGTCATGAGAATCCTCCAAACAATCTAGCATTTGACAATCTGAAACATAGGAGGAAAAACAAGTATCTTGCAACTTTTCAAGAAGTTGCTCATTTTGAATTGTGAGCTTATGAATATCCTCATTATTCTTCAAGTATGCATCATGTAACAATTCATTAAGCTCAAACAAATGGTTTCTATCAAAAAGCAAAGACATGAAATTACCTTTGATGTGGCACATTGCTCTTTGAATCTTCTCCATGTCTTCAAGGAAGGATGTTTCCTCCAATGAAGTAGCTCTCCAACAAGAATTTGACACCAATGCTTGAGTGTCATGGAGAATGCTGAGGGACTCTTGGATATTATTTTCATTCATCTTTAAGGACCCTTCAAGAAAATGAGGCTCTTGCAAATGAACCTCCTCATCTTCTTCAATTTTGCTTGGACCAACTTCATGAAGCTCAAGTGGTGATGGGGAAGTTGATATTGGTTCTTCTTCAACCGCTACAAGGTCTTCATTATCATGCTTAATGAAACTTGTACTTGTAGAAACACTTTCAAAAGTGATCTCTATGTCACCAACATAGAGGTGTGAGCACCCATCAGTAGGTACTCCTTCATAGTTTAAACATCCATCAGTAGATGCTCTTTGGTTCATGTCTAAGCTAGAAGGTGTCTCGAAATGATCTTCCATATTTTCAATAGAATCTTCTTCATGCTCTTGTGATGTCTCTTCCTTTTGCTCCTTAAAGCAAGCTGATGCATTTTGCCCCTTGTTTTCCTTAGGATCAATATATTTGGAATCTCTTCTTGAATAAATCTCAAAAGCTCTCCTCAAGGAGGACATCATTTCATGCACACATATATGATACTCGCTCCAAGGGTTTTTACAAGAAGGGCATAAACCTTTCTTCACTAACTCCACATCTTCATTTTTGGGCCTATTTTCAAAAACATGTTCAGCATAGTACTCAAAAGACATGGCATTTTGTGTATTTTTGCTAAAAGCAAGATATTCTTGATATTCTTGATATTGTTGGGGCAAGGTTTTATATTTTGCTCTCCATCTTTGGAACTCACTCATAGAATTATCCTTGGTTGGTGTGACACACTCATATTCATCAGATTTAAATTCATAAGAATAATCTTCATTTCTCTTGAAATTGTAAGAAGTGTTGCATGATGGCACCTCTTCCTCATACCATTCACATTCTGCTTCATATTTCTCATAAGAATCTGCATATTCCTCATAAGAATTGTACTCATAGGATTCATCATAATAGTAAGACATGGCTGCCAATTATTCTTGAATGTATGTACCTAATACACAGGTGCAACGACCATGCTTTGATACCACTGTAATGTCTCTTGTTAGGAATTTTATTAAAATTGCAATTTTTCACTTTTTTCCTTGGTTCAACCTTGGACTAGTTTCGATCTCTAGGTCCCAAATTTGCCCCAAATGATCCCAAATCTTCTGAGAAGGTATATGAATGATATTATAACATAAATATGTGTTTCAGGGATGCCTTTTTACCTTTAAAACACTTCTGCAAATACTCTTTCAATTCTGGTCAATGTAGGTAACTTTACTAGTGATTTCCCTTTGACTAGTATTGGTCTCTAGGTCTTAAATTGACTCCAAATGCCTTCAAATATTCAAGGAAGGTTTATGAATGATATTAGGAATTGAATATGATGTTCAGGGATAACATATGGCCACCAAAAGACCTCTGCAAATTCTCTCAAGATTCTGGACCAAGTATGCAATTTTACTAGTAATTTGGGGTTCAAATCCCCCTGAGGTAAGTACTGAAAATGGCTTCCCAAATGCCTCCAAACCCACTCAAATTTATGAACAGAGGTATGTAATGTGTTAAGTATGTTATTAAGGTCTCATATGCACCATTAATGGTTTATTACAACTGTTCTCACCCTCTCCCATTCAACTGCAAAAATCCCCAATTCGACCCTTGGGGAAATGGCACTATTTCACCTCCCAATACAACTAAACGGAGTAAAAATGCTTCAAATGCTCAAGTACAGTACATGAAACTTGTAGAAGACATCCATGGCAGTATATTGATTACAAATATATCAGAGAATCATCCATTCATTCGAAATCATCATCAATACATTGGTTCACAACAAGGTAGTGGGGAAATGGCATCGTTCTTCCATTAAAAATGAGATTTATACATTTCTACTTGGAATTTCGACCTGAAACTTTCTGGAGATGAAGAAGAGAGTATTTAATTCATATTACAAAAGAAATGGGGCATTAGAATCTCCCCCAAAGAGTACAATAGCTCACCAAAAACGCCCTCCCTCAAGGATCAAGAATATGCCATCAAAACTGGAAATGGTTGAAGGAGCAAGCTGCAATAGAAGAAACCATGAGCTTCCCTGTAGCTTACACCTGCAAATAAAGACTCCATTAAAGCTCCAAATGAAAGGTCTGAATGGCCTTTCCAATTTCCAACTTGGATGGGAATCTTTCACCCTCGAAATTGGCTAAGGCAAGAAACTAGTCATCCACTAGCTCTCCCTCTTCACAAATGCAATTGCAAATTCTACAAATGATCAAAAGCCATTCTCATACTTCATTTCTACATTTTATAACCAACATTAGCCTTCTAAGGGTCGAAATCCTCTCAATAGATTCAATAGATTTCCATTTATGAAATATTCCACATTTGCCACTTGTCTCCTAGTTCCAACCTTCCATCTTCTCCCAAATTCGATTTTGGGTCTCTTTGGCTTCTCCAACTCCCAAATTCGACTTCCTTGAGCCTATTTTTGGGGTTGACATGTCATAGTGGTCAGATGTCAGAGGTCAGGTCTGCAATTTGTCATAGTTGTCATAGATGCTCCATCATTGGTGTCATAGGGGCTAGGGAATCTAGCCCAAGTGTCCACAAACTTCCACTTTGACTCTTTATCTTCCATGGAGGTTACCAATCCTTCCCAATTCGACCTAAGATGCTCAATGACATGTGTTATGACTTACCAACTCACCCAAGAGTGTTCACATTCCCATTAATTCGAATTTGCAAAAGAGATATACCATGTATTATGAAAAATCAAGCTAGTGTGGGTCCCACATCCTCCATATGTCTCCAAAACCATTTGTCACCTAGGATTTATCTTGAATTTCTTTATTCACTCTATTTATTAAATACTTGAACCCTTCCAATGTCTAAACATCATTTATTATCCCCCTTATTCCAAATCCCAAAGCTTCCACCCCAAACCTAGGAAACTAGTAATTTTCCTCCTTGGCAATTATTTGACCCTTAACATCAATTTTACAAACTCTAATGAATATGGCTAATGTGATTAGGCCATTGTGACCCAATTACAAATTTGGGACATGACACTATAGGGCCACTGCCACTCCCACCACCAATGATCCCTCCAAAAAATTGTTCAAGTTTCATTCCATCCATAGGGCTATGCATAGGTGAGTGTGTGGATGAGATTGTGGATGAGATTGTGGGTGACTCTAAATGAGAGGAGTTAGAATTAAACTCATATTTATTAGAAATTGGTTCCTGATATTGTGAGTTGTGTCAAACAGGGGTCCAACGTGTATGTTCTAAGAAACCATATTGAGGCGATTACCCCCGAATTATAAGAGAGTGCCTTGGAAAGCTACATTAATGGGAACGTGCTTCGGGTATAAGATCAATGGTCACGAAAAAAGGCTAAAAAATCCCTGATGTAATCGAGTGTGCAAGAGGAGAGCGCAACAAAGAGGAACTCAAGCCAACAAACATGCTCGAAAAACCCACTACAACCGTGTGTCACAACAAGTGAACTACAACAAAATGGCCACAAATCCAACAAGAAGCACTACCTATCAAAAGAAAAGTGACCCACTAACCTATGAGGTACACTAGCAAGAAACCACCTAACTAAAATATGGAAACCCTCACAAATCGTATCCCCTGCAGGCTGATGAAATCCACAGTCAGACAATACGAAAGAGAATACCAATATGGCTAAGGGATATCCCCCTATCGAAAGGGATCTAGAGAAAACATTCCATAGAAGAATGGAAACTAGGCTACCTCATTGAAGACACATCTAGAAAGGTTACCCACATCTTTTGTCCATAGATAATGAGTAGGTTTCCTTCAGTATAGAGTGGAGAGAGATAGTCCACCTAGAACTATGGAACCAGTCTTGTAACTTTCCCTCCTAAAGGAGAGGCCCCCCGACAAATTGATCTCAATCATGCCAATAAATACAAGAGGATTTTTGTTCCCTAATTGGACAACTACTATGTCTCATATGTAAGTGATAAAGGGGAATTATTTAGATGCCTATCCCTAGTGTCCTAACTTAACTACAAAATTCCATTTGGTCCACAAGTGAGGTTAAATGTTGGTTTATTTAAGTTTAATTTTAAGTCTCTTCTTGGGGTCAGGAACCAAGTGTTTGAATTTAAGGTGTGATTTGTGTGCAGAAGTGGTGTGTATATCCCAGAGTTATAGCTGATAAAAGAAATGTTGAAGGGAAATCATAAATGATGCTATGTAAAAACCAATCTTTCATTCATTATTTCAGCTAAATGCAAGCACTTCTCTTCACATCTAACTACAAGCAATGATTTATTACCATACAACTTAACAAAATAGAAAATGGTGCATGCTTAATAGATCTAAAATGGAAGCAAAATGTGTAACAAAGACTCAAAAATTGGTTTCTCTTCACTATGGGGCTCAACAAAGGAACTAGTAGACAACTACAACAAGCAAGTAGGTGCAAGTAGAAAACTAAAAGTACTGCAAACAGACAGGTATGGAAAATTTAGAGCAGGTTGCAGGGTGCAGAAACGGGACAAAGGCCTAGACTACGGGGCTGGAAACAACTCAAAAAGTAAAATAGGTGTAGATCTCTCTTATCGAGGGGACAAAGGTGATATGAGTCACACATAATTGAAAAATAGTCGCAACAGAAGCAGAAAAAAGAGGAAAATAGACAGATCAAACCTATCAGGAATTTTTAAGCGACAGGTCGCACTTATAAGAGACACAAGAGTGACATGGGTCACATAGAAAGGAAAAACAGGGGAAACCTGGGTGAAAAATAGTCGTATTAGGGTCAGGTCCACTTATCAGGAAAAAAGGTGTGACATGTCACTCTTATTAGCTGGAAATGAGCGATCTGGGTCAGACTTATGGGCCAAACAAACATGACCCAACCAAAACTTTTTTCTTTGAAAAATAGAGGTCCGGCAGGGGCCAAAACAGACGGTATAGGAGAGTTTTTTGGTCCATATCTGACTGACAGCAGCATATCAGCTTAAAATAAGGCAAACCCATAAAATGAAAATGAAAAAAAAAATGGGTAAGGATGTTCAAATGAAACCATGAAGCGATCGAACCCGGTGGGAGTTGCCAAAACTATTGCTAGATTTTTCCTACTAGCATGTAAAAAAATCACCTACTAAGGATTAGGGAATCCCTAGTAGCAGTTCAGAAATAAATATACAAATAAAATAAAAAATAAATAAAACAAATCTACACTAAGCATGCATTGAGCCAATATTGATTCAACAATGGAACATATAAAATAAAATGGTTTTGTATTATAAGAGCACAATTTACGACCATAAGAATACCTGGAAATGGGGGATTTTGCAGTCATTTGAAGTAGTGTGTCCATGGTATCCTAGAAATTTCACAGTCTCCAGCTACATGTCACAAAAGGTGCCAAAGCTCAACATATGGGTAAAGAGGACTCAATGGAATTTAGGTAGAGTAATGACATGCATAAGGTGGAGAATATCTGTTGTGAAAATGAAAGACCTTCACATGTATATATAGATGTTATGACACACTAGTTTTGTGGCCCATGGGGTTGGAAAATGGTGTTTGTATAAACATTATGAGTGGATTAGATCCAACCTATTTTTTCTCTCTTTTATGGAATGTGCCAACTCCCCTTTATTGTGGAAAGAGGAGATAATAATGATGAGCCATTTTATGATATTTTTGACATGTGAAGGTCAAATTGGTGGAAATGGAAAGTGGACATGATTTATGATATGGTGTGGCTAGTGTATAAGCAAAGTGGACAAAATTTTGGTGTTAACAATTGCCTTCCTAATGATTTGTTGAGTTTTCATAGCCATTTGTATTCCATGTGTTTCTTCCTCGTGCATAGGCTCTACAATTTAGAGTCTTATGCCCAAAATTATTACAAGAATAACACAATCTGAGAAAAATATTTTCATACCTGGATGTGGGTGGTATTTTGGTTTTGGTAGATCTTTTGAAATCATGATCTTCATTATGAGTCTTCTTTATTGTTGGTGGTTGCTTCCATGTTCCTTTGAATGCACTATCTTCTTCTAGATTCTTATTTATTTCTAGTCTCTACATATACTCCTTCAGAGGCTTGGAACCCTTGATAACATCTGCATAAATTCTTTGTTATGCTTCACTTCCAATCATCATAGATCTTGAACCCTTATCAACATCATTTTGTTTGTATTGAAGACTAGACTTATCATAGAATGGTATTTGGTTGTTGATGATTTCATCAAGTATTTTAGTGTTGTTTTCAAAGTTATGTTGGATGTCCTTCTTCTGTAATTATTTTTTGAGTGAGACTATTTAAACTCCCATCTCTTCAAATATATTCTCCTTTTCTTAGATCACTTAAGCAACTGAACAACTATGCCTCAAGATTCACATCTCCTTCTTCTTCATAGTCTTCCTCATTATTATTAGTAGTTTCATCTAGTGCCATGAAGAGCACCTTTCTTGAGTCATTGTCACTATCGTCATCTTCATCAAACGAGGAGCTATCATCCTTTGGATAAAGACTCTACTTTTTCAAAAATCTTATTTTTTTTCTTTTCTTGTCTCTTTTCCGATATTTCTTTTCTTTGTTGGGAATTTCTTCTTCATCACTATCTGACCGTTTTGCGTAAGGATATTTAGAAGCAAAAGACCAACCTTACCACAATTAAAAAATTTGAAAGGAATCTTACATTTGTACTTGTCGAATCCACTATTCATTTTTCTCAAAAAGTTGGCCTCTTCTTCATTGTCTAAATAAACACTGTAGTTGGATCATGAGCATGATTTTGACTTTTGCTTGTTTTTCCTTGTCTTCTTGGAGTCCTTGAAAGTTGCTTCCCTTTTGGATGGATTTTCTTGTTCTATTCTCATTTTGTATGTTGTAAGAATCATCCATGCTCACTTTATCTAGATATTGTCTTTCCTCTAGAGATGATATTTTAGAATCAAACCTCATTGGGAGATATTTGAGAATCTTTTGAACAATCACTGTATTTTCAACATTTTATCCTAGTCCTCTCATGGTATTCACAATTTCATCAATTCAGAGAAAATAAACTGTAATATCTTCGTCTTCCTTAATTTTCAAGTGTTCAAATTGTCTTATGTAAGTTTGAAGCTTGGCCCCTTTCACTTTAAAATATCCTCCATTCACATTCTTGAGCTTGTCCCAAATTTATTTTGTTGAGGTGCAATGCATAACCTTGAAATTTTTTGATCTTGATAGACCACAGAGAATACCATACATGGCCTTTAAATTACACTCAAAGATTCTTCTTTCAGCTGTTCCTACTACTAGAGTAATATATGGTATAGTTTATCCATTCACTACGGCCTGCCAAACATCAACTCCATGTGATTGCAAAAACAGTTTCATCCTTATGCTCCAAACCACATAATTCAGCTCGTCAATCAATTTTAAATCCATGCTTGGTATATTCATTATGCTTATACATTATTCTTATTGGGATCTATCTTCCAGTGGTTAAACTATTCCTAAAGGAACCTAGCTCTGATACTAATTGTTGGAATATTCACCAATACTAAGAGGGGGGTGAATCAATATGAGCACTTTTTACAATTTCAAACTTCAAATAGAATAGGTAAACTTTAACCATTAATAATGAAATTCATCATCACATAAACCATACACATTACACGAGAGATTTTACATGGAAACCCAAATGGGATAAAACCACCTAATGCTTTTCTTATATGATGCACAAATTACATTCAATTGATTTACCGACATCCATTGGAAGGAAGCACCCACTTTCTGATTTCTCTGGCACCCACTAGAAGGAGGCTATAAACCCCTAGCTTTATCAGTTGCAACTAGAAGGAAGCACCCACTCCCTAAAGCATAGACTCCAACCTATAGAGAGGACACCAATCCTCACCCTAGCACCACCCTGCCTTCCTGATATGAGTAAGAGTATTAATATGTCACTGTCATTGTATTCAGATTGTTACTATCTTCACACTATCATTGTATTCACTGTCAATATCACTATCACTATCACTGTCTATGCTACTATAACTTCCATTTTCACTATCACTATGTCAACTTGTACATGCCTCAAACCTATCATCCAAATCTCTAATAAAACCTTCAATAAAGTACATATCAAGTATGTAATCAAACCCTAGAAACAATCGTCCATAGACTCCATTTGTTTGTTTCTTCAAACCCCTAATATTATTATTATCTTCAAACCCTAGGTCATTCCAAGAGGGGAACCTTGTATCATTCCAATGTCACCATGATCCATGCCAATAACATCATCATAATCAATGCAAGATCTTCACAAAAATTGGCTAAGAGAGAAACCATAATATATATGCAATATCCATACCTTTGCCTTTATCGCAGGATGAAATCTAGTCCATGAGAAACGCACACCTTCACAAGAGAAACCCTAATACATATGAAAGATCCATACCTTTTCCAAGATCACAAGATGAACCCTAGTCCATGAGAAGCATGTTCCTTCACAAGAGAAACCCTAGTCCATTCTTTTTCTGGATGTCAAACTATGAGGACTCCCGATCCTATAGGGATACGAATGGCATGAGCGCCAAATGCAGGGGGTACTAAAACAGTCACCCGTGTAAGGTAGGCTCTACTTCCGAGCAAGGGATAATGCAATGGTGGTTGGGTTGGGCCACTTAATTGAACTGGGGGGTTCCTACAAGTGTAAAGGTGAAACTAGATCAATGCATAAGGTACTCAAAGGGAGAATATGACCTATATGCTAGTTAAGATGTATATCTGCACGGATCGGCTATCGACTTAAACAAGTAGAGTTCAACACAACTTGGACCTGTACACATGGAAATGATACCCAAGCATAAAATGTGCATCTAGAAATCAAACCAAATATACAAGTGACATGTGACCTCGGAAATGGTCGAGATTACACATACAAAAAATTGAGAAGGGTTAAGGTCCTTCCCCCATGCGACAGGCATGGAGATTGTGATTATGGATTACATATGTGTTGGCTTGAGCTATGGGCTCATTGACGTACTGATATAGATGTGACAAGGAAGGATCAAAATGTTTAATCATGCCCCCTATTCGATGTTAAATATAATCGATCATGGCCCCATCATAGAGGTGTCGATGTAGTGTGGATGCTCTCCTAGAGAGTTACCGATAGGGCATCGATCATTTGCTAAAAGGGGGGTGTAACATGAGACGGATAGCCATGCTATCACACAAAAAATTGTGAGATGATAAGGGGAAATTCCCCCTATGGAGTGAATGCCCCTAATATCATTGACAATGAAAATGATGATGAGTAGGAAAGTTTGAGGGCCTAGCCCCATGTTGTGGGCATTGGATTTCCTCATGAGTTTTGAAGGGTTGAACAGATAGGCTGGAGAGACTCGTGTTTGTCGATGTAATCAGATTGGTATGGGTTGATGATGAAGGGTCATCAAAGGGAGAGATGAAAAAAATGGTGTTCGTGGTACTGGAATAAGATGTTGGAGGGTGAACTTCTTCTATGATGGTGACTTATTATTCTAGAGAGAACTGACATAAGTTAGAAAGAGTAGATCGATAATCATCCAGATTAGGATAGTGGTGGGAGTAGTGGCCATAGGTTCCACAAATCGCATAAGAATGGTTTGTGCATAAATACTTGTTGCACACTCAGATAGTGTCGGGAAAGTGGACCACTAGAATGTCTTCATCGTTATCCAGCATCTTCATGTGCGTACATAAGATGGGAAACTCTAGACAATTATGGGTGGTGTGACGCGGAACATTGCATAAATTGCAAGGCATAGGTTCTTGCACTGTAGCTAAGGGAGGAAGTGTCACAACTTTGTTTGTCATTTCCATCGTGGTTGGATTTGAGGTCTTGCTCCCAGCTTTCTCAATCAGCGTGGGAGAGGGGGCAAGGGGTACCGCATTGAACACACCAAGAGGTGGGTTTTGGGAAGTATCGATCGGTTTAATAGGTTGTAAAACAACTTGTGGGGTCATGGGTGGGCTAGGTACAGGTAGATACCACATGAGAAGGCATAACGTAAATCTTGGAAGGATGAAAGTATCCATCACTAGCATACTCGCGATGTTCGATGGAGGAAACAAGAACGAGATCGTATGGATAGGTGTATCTCTCACCATGTTGGGTACCGATGCCAGTTGCGGTTGAGTTTGTGATGGGTGTTGAGGTTGCGAGTGTAGTTTCGGTGGGACTATAGGTTTACTAGATGAAATGGTGGAAAAATATGATATCTTAATGGTTGGAAGGGATAGGGGAAGAGCCTCGAAAGTACTAGTCAGCGAGGTATAACAAAAGAGGCCAATCCCAACGATAGCAAGAAACGGGATGGAAACACTGTCGATAGCGATGTCAATGGTGGGGAGGAAATTTTTAGGAGTAGTCGGTGCCTTGGGATCATAGTAATCCAACTGGTCTATCTTGATGATCCTCCTGTCATGATGGAACATCATAAGTCTAAAGGAAGATGAAGCAATGGATTTCATGGCATACATATAGATACGTCCAAGGAGGAGGTTCTAATAAAGTTGGGAATTGACAACCTTAATGTCAATCAGGACCATTTTAGCAGCTAGCTCCACAGGAACATTCGTGATCCTAGTCACTGGGGTTGGGCAGTGTGACCATCATAGGCACATAACGCGGTAGTAGAGGGTTGCAAGGGAGGTGACCCAAGTTTCTACCAAACAAAGGTTGACATGATGCAAGTGGAGGCACCTTCATCGACGATACATTAATGGGTGACGAGGTTCCAGATTGATATGGGATCTGGAACACGACAGATGAAGGCATGCAAGGTTCGGACTGATCCAAGTTGAAAGTGATAAAATGTGAATCAAAGGGGTCTATAACACCTAAATATAACAACAAGGCTTTGTGTTTCATGGGGTAGATCCTGAGAACCTCGAAGTTCAACATGGCAGCAGGTAATTGGGCCAAATCATCCACAATGCTATAGTTAAGCGCAACTTGAGCATTAGGATTATTTGCAACATGATGCAAAGGAAATTTTGGGACTTTGGGAGCCACATCAGTCAGTGATGGAGGTAGGCACAAATAATGTTCCACAATGGTGGTAACAATAACCTTATTTGTGGGCATGGTTTCAGTAATAGAACTGTATTAGTTTCATTTGGTCAGAAGTTTGACCTCAGACGAACACATCAAAAGGTGTTGAACACCCGAATTAGGGGGATGACTCGATGAAGCATGTGCAATGGTGTACGAGACCATGGGTTGTGTGGAAATGATCCCTTGAGTAGGAAAGCGATTTTGAAACATCATAGGTTGTTGACCTGGTTGAGGTGGGGGATTGGGTTGTGCTTGAGGGGAAACAATCCCTTAGCTTTGGTTAGCCTCATCCCAAATCTATTTATTTCTATCCAAGTGGGGGAAATGATGCGTAAAATGACCATAAACACCATAGAATGAACACGGGTGATTGGTCTAAAGTTACAAGTTCTTTCCTTGCTGGGGTGGTTTATTGGGGTTCTAAGGTGCATGATTAGCTTCGTTATTGTGAAGGTGTTGTGGAGGTTGGCCATCCCCATCCTAACATTGATTGTTTCCTTGGTTCTACCCTATCCGACACTTACTCTTCCCTTGTTGGTTATTGGGGGTGGGTTGAGAAGGAAGGTTCTGTTGCGCATAGACTTGTCCTTGCGGAAAAGGTTGAACAAGGGAAGGAGTTGGCATCGGAGCTACCGCAATTTGGATAGGAAAAGGATAGTAAATAGTAGGCACCTGAGGGGTTGCATATCCTTGTGGGGTACCACCACATGCAGATCCATAATAGGAAGGTCCATGAACGTGTGGGGAAGGAGGCACATGAGACAGTGTCGCTTCTGACTAGAATGAGTCATGGGATAGTTCAAGTCCATAACCTTGTGCGGTACATGAAATTGTCAAAGGATGCTCAACGCTAGGGTAGTTTCTGTATGTGAGGTTGGTTGTCGCGGTGGTGAAGGGAGCATGTGACCTAGGTTGTGATGCAATAGTTCCAATAACACCATTAGCGGCATGGGATTCCCCTAAGGCATCTTTCCAGGAGGATTTTCCACGAGGGAATTAGGAATAATGGTGTATAGGTAGCCAGACTTTACATAGATCAAGTTGAACTACTGGGCCTTGAGGATTGCTTATTCCTCAGATTGCGGGCACTCGGAGGCTACGTCCTTGGCGATGGGAGGAAGTAGGGACTTTAGGAACCAATCTAAGAATATTCAGTCATTGAGATTGATTTTACACAAGCTTGGAAGTTGATGCCACTCATGAATGTGGTCTATGCTGTGGGTAGTGGTATTCTAGCAGTAAGACAAGAGAATCTCAACTCCCTCATTTTATCGGACGGGTAACTAAAAAAGAATTACATGATAGTGGAAGCTAACAACACAAAGTTGGAGTGTGCTTCATGAGGTAGTTCAATGTACCACTTGGCTGCGACATGGGTAAGGGTGCACTGAAACAACCATAATATTATGGAATCGTCCATTATGTTGTTAGAGGAACACCATGAGTAGAAGGACATAATATGGTTCTAGGGGTCTTCCCCAAACTTCCCTTCGAACTTAGTGATGTCTCAGGGGAGTTTGGTAGGAATTGGGGGCCATGTAGGATCATGTATAGTAGGATCTTTGGTTAGTCTAGAAAAATTTTGGATGTTTAGACGAGCCATAAATGGCAGGCTATTTAGTAGGATATGACATGGTAGGGCCAACAAGGGTGTTGGCCATAGTTGCAATTGTGGGGCCACCTCCAGTATTTTGCGTAGTGACAGTATGGACAATGAAGATGGTCATCATGACGGGGATCGTAGAACCGATGATAGGGGTCTATGTGACTGTGATGGAGGGGCCACTGCCCCCAGGACTATATATAGTGATTGTATGGACTGTGGTCATCGGGGTGGGCCCATTTCCAATGGGAATAGACTCGGTAACCATGTGAGTTACAATGGTGGAATTAGGTTTGATGCTACCGGGAATAATGGTTCTCGTGGGACCAATAACTGGAGTGGTTTTGTAGTGACTATAGGGCCACTGCCACTCCCACCACCAACGATCCCTCCAAAAAATGGTTCAAGTTTCATTCCATCCATAGGGCTATGCATAGGTGAGTGTGCGGATGAGCTTGTGGGTGAATCTCAATGAGAGGAGTTAGAATTAAACTCAAATGTATCGAAAATTGGTTCCTGATACTGTGAGGTGTGTCAAATAGGGGTCCAACATGTATGTTCTAAGAAACCATATTGAGGCGACTACCCCCGAATTATAAGAGAGTGCCTTGGAAATATATGGTGACGAGAACGTGCTTCGGGTATAAGATCAATGGTCAACAAAAAAGGCTAAGAAATCCCTGATGCAACCGAGTGTGCAAGAGGAGAGCGCAACAAAGAGGCTCGAAAAACCCACTACAGCCGTGTGTCACAACAAGTGAGCTACAACAAAATGGCCACAAATCCAACAAGAAGCACTACCTATCAAAAGAAAAGTGACCCACTAACCTATGAGGCACACTAGTAAGAAACCACCTAACTAAAAGATGGAAACCCTCACAAATCGTATCCCCTGCAGGGTGATGAAATCCACAGTCAGACAATACGAAAGGGAATACCAATATGGCTAAGGGATATCCCCCTATCGAAGGGGATCTCGAGAAAATGTTCCATAGAAGAATGGCAACTAGGCTACCTCATTCAAGGCACATCCGGAAAGGTTACCCACATCTTTTGTCCATAGACAATGAGTAGGTTTCCTTCAGTATAGAGTGGAGAGAGACATTCCACCTAGAACTATGGAACCAGTCTTGTAACTTTCCCTCCTAAAGGAGAGTCCCCCCAACAAATCGGTCTCAACCATGCCAATAAATACAAGAGGATTTTTGTTCCCTAATTGGACAACTGCTATGTCTCATATGTAAGTGACAAAGGGGAATTATTTAGATGCCTATCCCTAGTGTCCTAACCTAACTACAAAATTCTTTTTGGTCCACAAGTGAGGTTAAATGTTGGTTTATTTAAGTTTAATTTTAAGTCTCTGCTTGGGGCCAGGAACCAAGTGTTTGAATTTAAGGTGTGATTTGTGTGCACAAGTGGTGTGTATAGCCCAGAGTTATAGCCGATAAAAGAAATATTGAAGGGAAATCATAAATGATGCTATGTAAAAAACCGGTCTTTCATTCATTATTTCAGCTAAATGCAAGTACTTCTCTTCACATCTAACTACAAGCAATGATTTATTACCATACAACTTAACAAAATAGAAAATGATGCATGCTTAATAGATCTAAAATGGAACCAAAATGTGTAACAAAGACTCAAAAATAGGTTGTTCTTCACTATGGGGCTCAACAAAGGAAATAGTAGACAACTACAACAAGCAAGTAGGTGCAAGTAGAACACTAAAAGTACTGCAAATAGACATGTATGGAAAATTTAGAGCAGGTTGTAGGGTGCAGAAGCGGGACAAAGCCCTGGACTACGGGGCTGGAAACAACTCAAAAAGTAAAATAGGCACATATCTCTCTTATCGAGGGGACAAAGGTGATATGAGTCACACATAATTGAAAAATAGTAGCAACGGAAGCAAAAAACCCAGAAAAATAGACAGATCAAACCTATTAGGAATTTTTAAGTGACAGGTCGCACTTTTAAGAGACACAGGAGTGACATGGGTCACATAGAAAGGAAAAACAGGGGCAACCTGGGTGAAAAATAGTTGTATTATGGCCAGTTCACACTTATCAGGAAAAAAGGTCACTCTTATTAGCTGGAAAGGAGCGACCTGGGTCGGACTTATGGGCCAAACAGGCATGACCCAACTAGAACTTTTTTTTTTGAAAAATAGAGGTCCAACAGGGGCCAAAACAGACGATATAGGCCAGTTTTTCGGTCCATATCTGACTAACAGCAGCATATCAACTTAAAATAAGGAAAACCCATCAAAATAAAATGAAAAACAAATGGGTAAGGATGGTCAAATGAAACCATGAAGCGATCGAACTCGGTGGGAGTTTCCAAAACTATTGCTAGATTTTTCCTACTAGCATGTAAAAAAATCACCTACTAAGTATTAGGGAATCCCTATTAGCAATTCAAAAATAAATATACAAATAAAATAAAACAAATAAAACAAATCTACACTAAGCATGCATTGAGCCAATATTGATTTAACAATGGAACATATAAAATAAAAAGGTTTTGTATTATAAGAGCACAATTTACGACCATAAGAATACCTGGAAATGGGGGCTTTTGTAGTCGTCTGAAGTAGTGTGTCCTTGTTATCCTAGAAACTTCACAGTCTCCAGCTACACGTCACAAAAGGTACCAAAGCTCAACATATGGGTAAAGAGGACTCAATGGAATTTCGGTAGAGTAACGACATGCATAATGTGGAGAATATCTGTTGTGAAAATGAAAGACCTTCACATGTATATATAGATATTATGACACACTGGTTTTGTGGCCCATGGTTTTGGGTGGCCCATGGGGTTGGAAAATGGTATTTGGATAAACATTATGAGTGGGTTAGATCCAACTTATTTTTCTCTCTTTTATGGAATGTACCAACTCCCCTTTATTGTGGAAAGAGGAGATAATAATGATGGGCCATTTTATGATATTTTTGACATGTGAAGGTCAAATTGGTGGAAATGGAAAGTGGACATGATTTATGATATGGTGTGGCTAATGGATAAGCAAAGTGGACAAAATTTTGGTGCTAACAATTGCCTTCATAATGATTTGTTAAGTTTTCATAGCCATTTGTATTCCATGTGTTTCTTCCTCATGCATAAGATCTACAATTTATAGCCTTATGCCCAAAATTATTACAAGAATAACACAATCTAAGAAAAATACTTTTGTACCTGGATGTGCGTGGTATTCTGGTTGGTGTAGATCTTTTGAAATCATGGTCTTCATTATAAGTCTTCTTTATTGTTGGTGGTTGCTTCCATGTTCCTTTGAATGCACAATCTTCTTCTATATTCTTATTTATTTCTAGTTTCTGTATATCCTCCTTCAGAGGCTTGGAACCCTTGATAACATCTACATAAATTCTTTGCTATGCTTCACTTCTGATCACCATAGATCTTGAACCCTTATCAACATCATTTTGTTTGTACTTAAGACTAGACTTATCATAGAATGGTATTTGGTTGTTGATGATTTCATCAAGTATTTTGGTGTTGTTTTCAAAGTTATGTTGGATGTCCTTCTTCTGTAATTATTTTTTGAGTGAGATTATTTAGACTTCCATCTCTTCATATATCTTCTCCTTTTCTTAGATCACTTAAGCAACTGAACAATTCTGCCTCAAGATTCACATCTCCTTCTTCTTCATAGTCTTCCTCATTATTATTGGTAGTTTCATCTAGTGCCATGAAGAGCACCTTTGTTGAGTCATTGTCACTATCATCATCTTCATCAGATGAGGAGCTATCATCCTTTGGATAAAGACTCTACTTTTTCAAAAACCTTATTTTTTTTCTTTTCTTGCCTCTTTTCCGATATTTCTTTTCTTTGTTGGGAATTTCTTCTTCATCACTATCTGACCCTTTTGCGTAAGGACATTTAGAAGCAAAAGACCAACTTTACCACAATTAAAAAATTTGAAAGGAATCTTACCTATGTACTTGTCGAATCCTCTATTCATTTTTCTCACAAAGTTGGCCTCTTCTTCATTGTCTAAATCATCACTGCAGTTGGATCATGAGCATGATTTTGACTTTTGCTTGTTTTTCCTTGTCTTCTTGGAGTCCTTGAAAGTTGCTTCCCTTTTGGATGGTTTTTCTTGTTCTATTCTCATTTTGTATGTTGTAAGAATCATCCATGCTCACTTTATCTAGATATTGTCTTTCCTCTAGAGATGATATTTTAGAATCAAACCTCATTGGGAGAGATTTGAGAATCTTTTGAATAATCACTGTATTTTCAACATTTTATCCTAGTCCTCTCATGGTATTCACAATTTCATCAATTCAGAGAAAAGAAACTGTAATATCTTCATCTTCCTTAATTTTCAAGTGTTCAAATTGTCTTATGTAAGTTTGAAGCTTGGTCCCTTTGACTTTAACATCTCCTCCATTCACATTCTTGAGCTTGTCCCAAATTTATTTTGTTGAGGTGCAATGCATAACCTTGAAATTTTTTGATCTTGATAGACCACCCAGAATAACATACATGGCCTTTAAATTACACTCAAAGAGTCTTCTTTTAGTTGTTCCTACTATTAGAGTAATATATGGTATAGTTTATCCATTCACTACGGCCTGCCAAACATCAACTCCATGTGATTGCAAAAACAGTTTCATCCTTATGCTCCAAAACACATAATTCAGCTTGTCAAACAATTGTAATCCATGCTTGGTATATTCATTGTGCTTATACATTATTCTTATTGGGATCTATCTTCCAGTGGTTAAACTATTCCTAAAGGAACCTAGCTCTAATAATAATTGTTGGAATATTCACCAATACTAAGATGGGGGTGAATCAATATGAGCACTTTTTACAATTTCAAACTTCAAATAGAATAGGTAAACGTTAACCATTAGTAATGACATTCATCATCACATAAACCATACACATTACACAAGAGATTTTACATGGAAACCCAAATGGGATAAAACCACCTAATGCTTTTCTTATATGATGCACAAATTACATTCAATTGATTTACTGGCACCCATTGGAAAGAAACACGCACTAGAAGGAGGCTATAAACCCCTAGCTTTACCAGTTGCAACTAGAAGGAATCACCCACTCCCTAAAGCATAGACTCCAACCTGTATAGAGGACACCAATCCTCACCCTAGCACCACCCTGCCTTCCTTATATGAGTAAGAGTATTAATCTGTCACTGTCATTGTATTCAGACTGTTACTATCTTCACACTATCATTATTTTCACTGTCAATATCACTGTCACTATCACTTTCAATGCCACTATAATTTCCATTGTCACTATTGCTATGTCAACCTGTACATGCCTCAAACCTATCATCCAAATCTGTAATAAAACCTTCAATAAAGTACATATCAAGTATGTAATCAAACCCTAGAAACAATCGTCCATAGACTCCATTTATTTGTTTCTTCAAACCCCTAATACTATTATTATCTTCAAACCCTAGGTCATTCCAAGAGGGGAACCTTGTATCATTCCAATGTCACCATGATCCATGCCAATAACATCATCATAATCAATGCAAGATCTTCACAAAAATTGGCTAAGAGAGAAACCATAATATATATGCAAGATCCATACCTTTGCCAAGATCGGAAGATGAAATCTAGTCCATGAGAAACACACACCTTCACAAGAGAAACCCTAATACATATGAAAGATCCATACCTTTTCCAAGATCACAAGATGAACCCTAGTCCATGAGAAGCATGTGCCTTCACAAGAGAAACCCTAGTCCATACTTTTCCCAAGACAAAGAATTAAGAGAGAAACCCTAGATCATCCTTCAACCTCTTCACAAGATCATCCTCCTGTACCTTCACTCTTCTTCTCTTGTACATGTGCATGAGAGATATTCAACTTGGATAAGTAAAATGAAATGTTTCAACTCTTATTTATACAATTCCAAGGTCACGTTTACTTCACTTTAGGGCTAACCTGTAACTTATCATTATTTTTGTCTTCAATACTTTTAGGGTATTCTTTAATGGTTCAATGGGATTTGACTTGTATTCTTAACCACTTCATGGCTTCATCAGGGAATTTCAAGTGGACATATCTTCATTTCTTTAGGGGCTTCTTCAATTTTCTTTAGATCTTTACTTTAGGGATCCATGTCTTCATCAAGAGGCTTTGGGACTTCTTCAAGTTTCACTTCATCATGGTCATGTGGATACATCGTCATCACTTTAGGGGCATCTTCCATGGATTTAAGGACTTGCTCGATTTGTGTACCACTCAAAGTGAGCATGTGGCAATATCCACATGTTATCTCATCTTGTGAGGGCCATGTTAACAGCTTCGCCATAAGGGGACCACTTTGGAGTTATATACACTTATGTCAAGGATCCTTCAAGGCTTTTCAAGGATTCATCAACATTACTCAAGAAATCTCATAAGCTCAATGGCACAAATCTTTTGACCCTATTGACATCAATGACAACTTCATTCAACACTCTTAATTTTTTTTCTCGCTTGGTAAAAATGCAAGTTTTTCCTCTAAAAATGCTAAGACATTACCATTTATTTTATAGCTAACATACTTAATTGTGTTCCCACCTTTTGAGGGATGAAACAAATAAATATAAGCTTAATGGTTTGTGGGTCATTGAGAGATAGTTGCCAAGTACCTACTACAAAATATTCACTATGAATGAACATCATACAATTGAGTTATGCTAAAATTATATTTACAACCATTTTTCATTTTAAATGGGATATATGGGATGAAACTAACAAATATAAGGCTAAAATTTGGTGGACATGTGTGGATATATGCCATCTTATTCAAATCCAAATTTTATTTTCATCCAACTTCATATGTTTTCATTATGTTAAAAATACAAAAATAATTTTTTAACTTGTATGCTTTTGCAACATCTATATTTTGGAAATTTTATGCACTATATTACAACATCTTCAGTAACATAATTATATTACATTTAGGGTAACTACACGAGTAATCTTACATTCTACATCATGCCCTTTGTTCCACAATATCTTTCCATGCATTTTTTTTTAATGACTTCTATGATTTTAAACTCAACCCAAGGCAGGGCATGAAACTTGGATCCAAAGACTAGATATGTTTGAAATCATGCCTCCTTGTTTTAGGATTTTGGGTATCAGATATTGTATATATTGAACCAAACTTGATGTTTGAATAGCTCAACACACATTACTAAAGAATTATTTACATAACCATTTATGAGGATCTATGTCAGTTGAAGAAAGAAAATTTGTTTAAAGTTTTAATTGGATAAAGTGTTTAAAGAAATCTATAATATTTAGAGAGATACTTTTTATAATCTACCATGAGGGAGAAGAAGTATAAGCAAGTGCTCAATGTAAAGCTCATACATAACACTTTAATAAAATAATATTTTGAAAGAATACATTTTAAAATCTTTCAGCTAACTTTGAGTGACTTTGGCACATTAAGGAATGGTCACTCTATATCACTAACTTGGTTTGCTTTAACATCAAATGACCAAATGAGGACTGAATGTTTCACAACTTTAATAGGCCATTGATCTTTTTGATGAATAGTGATGGAACGAACCGATGGCCCATGGGATTTCGATATCAATGGTTTGCTTTTTCAGAATGCTTGAGAATCCTTCTGGATTTCGATACGACCCAAGCGATCAATTAATGTTGAACTATTGGACCAGCAGTCGAAGCAGCAAAATGTTTGGAGGTCAATGTCCACCAGTGAATTCACTCTCATGACAAAGAAAGAAACCATGATCATGTGTTTGTAAATCTTTCAATTTTCAGATGCTTTAATACTCAGAAGTGCAGCCAGCAGGTCTACCTGCAGTGCAACAGTACGCTACTTTTATTTCTACCATCTGATCTGAATTGAAATATCACAAACAGATTTCGTCGTTGATATAGCCTTGTGTCCTGTAACCACAAATATCAAATGGTCCAATAATGTTGATGTTGATGCTGATTATAAGAGAGTGGCATTCATTTCAAAACTGGATTCTGGCACACACTTACAGGTAGGAAAAACTCTCAATCAATCCTCCTGTGATGCAATAATTATATTGTGCGGATCAGCTACCCACCACCATGCCAAGCTGGGTCCATCCGGCCTGCCTTTCCTTATTCCTTTTTTCTCTTCATTCCAAGTCAAAACTACAGCGTTCATGTATTACAGCACATACAACACGGCCCAACTAAAAGTTTCAGGTCGCCATGAACATGCCAGTCAGCTACCTTGATCCGATTGCTAACAATAACCATCGTACCGTCGATATGGATCTTATATTGGAAGGTTACAGACGTACCGAGTCTTTACTTAAATAAGAGATAGAGTAATGGAGTATTTGTTAGTGAAATACCATTACTTGATAGAGTAATGGAGTATTTGTCCATTGAATGTAGCTTGGGTGGTTGGAAGCACTGATTGTTACCCTCTCTACCTAGAGGTTTAATTCTTGTAAGTGACATGATGCTCTTGATTAGCTTTCCTTGATTCCTTCAGAATAGCAGGAAGGTGATTTTTCTGCTGAAAAAAAGAAAAAAAGAGTAATAGAGTATTTGTTAGTGAAATACCATTACTTTTAATATGAGTAATGAAGAGAACCTACCTTGTTTTTGTAGGTCGATAACTTTCTTTTCTGTAGCTTTATAAGAACATGCAGGCAATGTTACAAAGTAATCCTTAAAGCATAGACAATGTTACAATGTACTCCTTAAAGCATAGATTTGATGATAACAACAGTCATAATAATAATAATAATCTATTTTTAAGGTCACAACCAAGCCAGACACCAATTTGGTGTGTGAGACCTTTTTGTTTGTGGGACAAGGGACCCCCCATCCTCAAGGATTTGTAAATGCTAAAGTTTACAAGGGTGTGCATACCCTACCCCCTCTGGATTTGAACCTATGACCTATGTTACACTCTTCATATCTTACTTAATAATGCCCAAGGATAAAAATGATGCTACAAGAATTATATCTACAATTGATATGTCATAGATTTTGGGTGTGAGGGACAAGGAAGGAGAGATATGGGTATTACCAAAAGATTTGACATACAAACTATCATCATGTTGATATCAATGTTTCTAGAAACAATAAGAATAAATTGAAAGAGTGTGATAGACAAAGATGCCTAGAATCAATAAAAGGGGAATGATTAGCCAAGCAACAAAGCAGTGAGGGTTTGATGACGTAGAAAATTGAATGAATAGAATTGCAATTTTCACTATTGTAATCTCAATTTTAGGTTTTGTGATGTTGACAAGATTCATTTTGTGCATATTCATATATAAACTTATTTAAGAACATACACAATAGAAAATTTCATTGAGATTAATAGAGTTTTTTATTTAAAACAAAATCTATAACTCACTTATATGTGAAACAAAGAAAAACTATGCATTATCTTTACAATGAGATTAACCAAACTTACAAAAGATTGATGGATTGTTGAGAGATATACATTCAAGTATTAAATATGTATTTTGTTACCATTGAGTATCGATTGCAATAAATGGGGATGGCATGAATTACATACTAAGTTGTCGAGAGGCCAATGGAAAATGTTCTTAAATAATAATCAAATATAAGATGCCAATGCGATAACCATGTCATGATCGATAACAAATAGACACATAGCATTACCAATGCAACAAAATAATTATGAACAAATGAGCTAGAGACCCTTAGAGAAATAAAATATGTGAACAAGAAGAAAGAGAGATAACCTTATTTCCTTGGGTTCATTCTATGTCTATTATTTTCTCTTCAAAGCTATCATTGAACCACATATTTGTAGTTAATATTATTATTAAGTTTCCAATGCCATTACAATTTACACTTATGACCCATGACAAATTGTTTTGGTGTTTTTCAAAGCCGAGAATAGGGGGAAATATAACAAATTGAATGTCGTTATGGTGAGGATGAGATCCGAACACATTAATTATATGGATAGTGAATGTAATGTCATTTCACATTATCCAAAAGATCGTTAATTTGCATAACACATGGATTCAAGTGAGGATTTAAAAAGACAAGGTTTCCAAGCTTCTCTAGGAAGATTTCATTATGTGACACTTAAACTAGTGGACACACCAATATGGTGGTAAGATTATGTAGGTGTGAGCTGCTTATAGATTTAATGATGTAGATAGGTATATTGCATTGGGAAATAGATTAGAGCCAACAAAAATAGAGATGATATTAATCTTTGTATGCAAAGAGCAAATAATAGGTGTTGAACTTTAAATCTTGATTACGAGTAACATGCATTGAGAATGAAAACATTGATAAATTGTTCAAAATATATCCCTTTTAAAATTTAATAATATTTGTTGCCCTTCATAAAATAACAAATGATTTAAAAAAAAATCATTTAAAAAAAATGTCCTTTTAAAATTGGTTTGATCCCCTTATGAGGAAAGGGAAAGGAAGGGAAGAACTCAATTTTAATCACTACTAATCGAATCATTTTTATTCACCATACTCCCCAAATCTCAATACTCCCTAATAATGTATATACTACACTCTTTTAACTACAACAATGTTAATAATTTATCTCTAACTTTTGAATTTGTATGTAATTTTGATAAACATCTCTTTTATATTTATATTTTCATCTATCTTATTTGGTTGATAAAACTATCCCCTTTATATGGGTAGATTGTCGTTGTCTCAACTTTTGGATCTAAAAGTTTGAAAGAAATTAAATTCAGTGTAACATTTTTGCATTGTCAAAAGGATTTTGCATTTCAATTATTGTATTCATTTGGATTTAAATTTTGATAGATCTCAAGTTAAATTAGATTTACTACATTAATTTACCTAACTTTATATGTTATAAACTTATCCATATATTACTTTTATGAAACTGAGAGGCACAAATTATTGTATGGTTGGGGATAGTGTCTTAGTACATGTTAAAAAAAATGAATTCATTCAACTAATACAATAAAAATAATTAAGTAGATAGTAGAAATAGGTTGGATTCATCCATCAGGAATGAGAAGGAATGAGGATGAGGAGTTTTTTTATTAGTGATCAAGGTTTAACTTTTTTTTAGGACATTTCCTCTTTGAAGTTGTCTTGGAGGTACTTAGAAGTAGTGGTCAATCTTGGAGGTACTTACAAATAAGTGAATCAAATCCCACCCTCTTATCATTCTTAAAACTAGACACTGATCATTATAATTACAACCATAATTTTTGGGAAATGATTATTTACAACCACAAAAAAACAATGTTTAACTTATATTTGGGAATTGAGAGTAACCATCAGTAATCATGTAAAAGCATTATCTACATATCAGAAAAAACAAACTCTTAAATCAAAAAATAAAAACTCTTAAAGCTAGGAAGGTCACGAAACTAATTGTCATTGAAAACTCATCTATTATTATTCGTCAAAAGAGAGAAATTAAGACTTCTTCTAATATATCATGTCTTGCTAGAAGAGTCTCTCGAATATAGAGAATCGTGAAATATTTTTAATTAGTGGATTACTATCAAGTCCTCCGATCTTTTAACCTATAAGAAATAGAAAATTCAATGGCAAATAAAGGAACACTCTTCAATCAAGGATTTATAGAATAAATTGGAAGCGTTTATTATCATTGATTTTCTCCCGTTAACATTCATAGTATAAACATGTACCACATATTATAGGATAAATGGAAAATTCCATCATACCATACGTACCAACGTTTCAAACCTCTCAACCCACCTTAATTACCATTGAGGTATTCATACTTGAGCAGCACATAGAATTTGGTGGTGATGAAATGGATTTTCATGGAAGACGTGGGATATCTCAGGCTTGCTTGAGGTGTTTCTTCATTCTATTATCTTTACTCTTCGTTAAGTGATTGTGTTGAGGCCTGCATAATCATAACTCGCTCAGTGTTCAAGGAAAGCTCTAGATGTATTTGAATGCTTTGGGAATTATGAGAGGATGCTTTGTAGTTTAGGTTTGAGGAGAATCATAAAGGATATACCATATTGGCAATAATTTGGAGTATTTGCGTTGAAGTGGTGTATTCTACAATTCAGTAGGGGATGTGTAACTTTTTTTGTGCTCATCATAGCGCTTACACGTGTCCTTTATAAAACATAATAAAATATTATAAAAATAACATGTTGGTTCAAATTAGATTTAAAACATTTAAAATGACACACACACACACACAAATATATAACTACACAAATTAGATAACTAGAAACCATAAGCATTGCATTATGCATTACACACTTGATCTGAAGAGTACAAATGTTGATGAAGGGTTTGCACCTTGAGAGATTTGATCCCTCTCAAGGCTTAGTGGATCATCCTTTTAGATGAATCTATGCTCGTCTTTATTCTCGTGGTTTAGTATGTTAATTTATGGTATTTTGAAAAGAGCTTTTCTAAATTGATTTTCAAATTGTTTGTCTTGTTTGGTAGAAATATGGAGCATGTGGGTACCACAATTTTATCTACATTTCCCTTAATTTTTGGGTGGATCCACTCTCAACTTCACGAAGTTGTGAGGCTAGCCTCTACTACAATGGATAGTCATAGGCATATTAGTCATGTTTTATGTGAAATTGCATAAATTTTAGGGGCAATAAGAAGTATGGTATCATGGTGCAGTGTTCAACTCCAATAACTCATTTAAGCACAACAGGTTTAAAATTTAGAGCTGGGAGCTAAAGTTGCAATACAAGGTGAACAAATTAAGAGACTAGTTGCAGTTTCAGACTGAGCCAAATGTTCAAATTCAAGGACTTCTCCCCATCAAGATGAAGTTGGCTCCATCAAGGAAGTGGATATGGAGATAAACAAATCATTATAAATATGCAGATATTAAAAATGAAAAAGTAGTCCCAAATTTCAAAGCAGAGGATCAATCGAAAGCCCACAATGAGAAATATTTTCACTAAATCATTAAGGACTTATGCATCATCATTCAATAATATTCTTAGGATAGTTTGTTAGAATATATATAGAAGTAGAACATTCAGTTTTGTAAAGAAAAATGTAAGAGTAATGCTTGGTGTAGTCAAGTGTCTATAAATATTTGGAAATTTTGACACCTTATTTCTAGAATGTGGAAAAATGTATTAATTGTGTATTTATAGTTTTCTTTTAATATAAATATTGAGTTTGAAAAAAATAAAGATTAAGTTTAATAAAATTAGTTATGAATTTTTTTAATAAAATCTTAGTATTGTTTATGTATCAATGAAGTTTTAATTGGTCTTGGAGTAAGAACTTAAACTGTTTTTTTTATTGGCTAAGAGCTCGTTGCATATGGCAGAAGCGGAAGTTTTGTCCCCCTTACGGATCACTAGCAGGTAGTTTTAGGTGATATGATTTTCCTTGAATAACGATGATGAATCAACTGACATTTAGGAATAATAGTGAGTGATAACTATCCTCAATGTCACTTTGACAACTGATTTATGATCAATTTTGTCATCTTAAAAAAACAAAAAAATTATACTACACTAGAATGGAGAAAACTAAAAAAATAAGATATATAAAACTATAATATATTATCTATTTTTTTAAGTACAATATAAAATTGTATTAAAATCACGCACCACCATTCTCTCTCACAATCTACACAAGAACCATTGGTCAGTGTAAGTCCCAAATAATAATATCCATTCAAACACAAAAGGAAGAGTTCCGGTGAAGACTTATAATGAACATGCTTTTGGAAAGCAAGTTATACACTTCAAGGTGATTAAAGGGACAACTTACTTGGTCATACACAAGAAATTAAAATTAAAGAATGTTTATAAAAGAAAGGGACTCACTATTACTTACGGTTGAGAAATGACAATCTATCAAGATTTGAATGGTTACGTACTTTCGAGAAATGACAATTTATCCAGATTTGAATAGTGTATTGATTTCACAATGATACACGATATAGTTATCATCAAAATTTTATGAGAATCTTTTTAGAGTTTTATTGTTTTAGAGATCTAGTGTAATAGTTGTTTTTACCATTTCCAAATATAAACAACTCGTTAAATCTATTAAAGATAACTTTATCAAGTACATTCAAAATCTCAAACTGAAAACTCAGTTTCTTAAAATAGTTACTATATTAACCTGACCACAAGTCAGACAGGTCCAATAGTAAACCCTTCACAACAAAATAGGATTTATATAGTCTTCTATCAATATCTTATACCAAATAAATCTAAAATACTAGCAGACGTATCTAGAAAAGACAGTCATCTTAATAAGCGATGATATACTTGTTTTAACCATATTTCCAAAAGGTTGTGTTATCATTAATAGCAACATTTTTTTTTTCTATGTAGGCTTTTTACATCTTGGATCTTATTAGCTATGAAGTACTAATATTCTTTTTTCAAATGCCATTTTTTCCAAGTAGTTATTTTATTTTATTTTTTAATTTGAGGCTTTTAAAATTATTAAAAATGTAATAAGTTATTTATTTTTTCCTATTTTAAATATTTAGCCAAAAATATATCTAAAACTATCAAATGGAAAACATATATATATTAGTCCGGTGTATACTAGTTGGCAATAGGTGCACTATTAAGGTACTCCTTGTGACATCACGGGTTCAAACCTCAATTAGCCTTGTGTGCTACATATGGGGTAGCGTTGGTATGTTTAGGGGTATAGTGAAAGTGGACCGGAATTAACCCCCACCCGAGCTTTTGATTCCACTAATTACAAAAAAAGAGAAAAGAAAGACACATATTTATAAAAAAAAAATGCCATGCCAAAGAAAAGATTTTGATTATCAAAATTGAACAAGGAAAGAGAAGAAAACAATAACATTTTTGTACATTTTTATTATTATACATTGCATCTATAAAAATTACAATATTTATTGTTATTTTCCCTCAATTAATGATTCACATCAAAAATAAAATAAAAATGTAAACCAGATAATATGGTAGCAAACTGGTTAGAAAGATTCATATTAAAACAACACTGTATGGATGTTTATTATTAATAAAAATTTTGAAAGACAAAAACATTAGAAATATAACTCATCCATAATATGTCAAATTAAATTTTCTTCAAAAACATCCTAAAAACTAATTAAAAATAACTAATATTTCATAATTTGCACTAGATACATCTTTAGTTTTAGGAGCTTGACTTTCTTCTTGGAAATCATTCTACTCTTCAATTGAGTCTTCTATGTTTTCAAGTTGTCCAAAGTGATCATTTCCAAACAACCATTACAATGGTGGTTGAAAATCTTTTGACATTTTTACCATGTATGGTGAACTAAAATTTCTTGAAATCCATGTCACGTGCCCTCCCTTCAATCCATATCAAGGAAGGGAGCATGACTAAAACTATGGGATTTCAAATTTATCTCCCCATCATCATTAACAAATTCATAATAAATAAAACACATGTGTGTGGATGTAGAATGGAAATAAACACAGAGGAATTAAAATCTACTACACACATATCTAACATGCATTGATTTGCATAATCACAACAGTCATGCATTAAAGACAAAGCATACACTAAAACAAGAGAATACTTATCTTGATGTGAAGTTTTCTCGAGCAATTGGCTATGCAACTGCAACGTTCCACCCAACCATATGCTAGTTGTCTCATCAATCTATCAACACAAATGCCACCCCCAAGCTGGGCATGATTTCATAAGGAAAGGTGCCACGTCCCCTCCCATCTCTCCAAGGAAAGGAAGGGAACATGATACCAATATCTGGGGCTTTTACATAATCTTAGCCCATTCATTAGAATCATATGAATAAAACATTGGTGTGCAGATACAAAACAAATTAAACGTGCACAGTGGAATTAAACTACATCATCCACACACACCTTTCATATGATTTCAACATATTAAAAACAACCATCAAATTATAACATTTCAAAAGTAAAACACATAGATAGAGAAACACTTATCTTCATTGTGAAATGGTCCCAAGCAACCAGCTATGTCGTTGCAACGTTGCACCCAACCATATGTCTCTGCTCAGCCTGTATTATTTCAGCACTCAGAGACCACCCCCGAGCTGGGCATAATATCTACAAAGAAATTGGGTCTCTCAGTTCAACCCAGCCAAAGCAATGGATACCCATCTCAACCCCAGCATTCTCTTACACACAAAACTCAGATATGGGCTTGGAAACACATTTTCAGCAATGGGACTTAGAAACTAGATGGACATGGGTTTTCCCCAAAACGTGGGCACACCAAAAACGGACTTCTGAGAGGGAAAATCGACCATAGGGAAGAAAATGATTTCTCTTATAGATATACAAGCAATCAGTGAGCCAAAACAACCTCTATGGTGCCCAAATTGATTTCCCTTTCTTCCCCACTATTATACAACACAAAAACACCCTTCCCAGCTAGGAGAATGAAGGAAAACACAGCAAGACCATGGAGGAAAACGCCCAGGTAGCTCCAAACTCTTGAGAGAGAAAAACTAGTTGATGGATAATGGCTTGGGGGGGCAATTCATGGCTCTTTTCTTGCCCAAGAAGCAAAACATGATTTTCCATGAAGGGTGGCTTTCCCATACCCGAATTTGGACAATCATACCTCCCATTCCCCAAGGCATTAACTACCTCAACCAATTCTTGGGAGAAATGAATGATTGGGTACAAAAGTCAACATGGGTAGTTGAGGGTTCATGGGTTCTCTCATTGACATTTGGCTTGACTTGATTAGCTCAAGGGTTTGAATATTTCCCTCCCAATTCCTTGTAAATATCATGCCCCCATATCTTGTTGCATTGCATAGCTAGTTGTGGGCATTTATATTAAAATGCATATTTTCAATCCCCGTGGTTCACTAGCACATAGGTAGCATAATATCCAATACTTTCCTCTTCAAGGTTGAGCGTTCACTAGCAGGGCCTTTGCCTTGAGCTCCACGCTAGGATTCATACATAATATGCATACAATATTTACATTATAGCCCAAAATATTATAAGGGTCAAAATGGGGACGTGACAAAAGGGAACAACAACTAACACATAGCCAAGTCTATACACATCTCAACCAAGCCAGACTACATCTGGGTTTATTAGGCTATTGAGGAAACATAAAGGAAGGAATTGCTAAGCTAGTGAGCTCAACCACAGATCTATTGGTACCTCTACAAGATCTAGCTATCGTGGCACCCACAATACCTACACACCCAACACAAGGAAGTATTTCCTTCACTACTACATAGTTCCTCAGGCCATACCTTCCCTTCTAGTGCTCTTCAGGGTGTGTGTAGAAAAGTAGCCAAATCCCTTTGATCTTTTGGTGGGGTTACACTCTTCACTAGGTTTATCAATCCAATTGTAATCCTTTTCTACTCCTAGTTTCTTACTCACAAGTTCAAGCCAAAATCAGGATGCACATAACAGCAAGGCACAAATGTTGGGCATGCAAATTTTTTTTAACTATGGGATGCACATAACAATATTCCCATGGGTTCTTCAAATTTGTGGCACGCCAAAAATGACCTTTGAGATGGGAAAACAACAACTGGGTGCTATTAATCGAATCCCCAACAAGTATATGGGCATTCAAATGGAAAAAACAACCTCTATGGACCCCCAAATCGAATTTCTCTTCCTCCAAGTCATTCTGCAACACCAGAAATGTGTTTCCCAGCTAGAAAATGAAGGAATACTCAACAAAAACGTGGAGGAAAATGCCCAACAAGCTATGTGGACATGACAAAGAAAAACCCATGCATGAATAATGGCTTGGGAAGCAAATTCGTGGCTCTTTTCTTGCCCAGGAATACATACACGCTTTTCCAAAAAATGGTGGCTTTTCCATACACGAAATTGGATAGCGATACCTCTCCTTTTCCCAAAATAATAACTACCTCAACCAACTCTTAGAAGAAATAAATGATTGGGTACAAAAGTCAAGATGGGTAGTTGATGGTTCATGGGTTCTCTCATTGACACTTGGATTTACACTATTAGCTTCAATGGTTTGAATATTTCCCTCCCTATTCCTTGTAAAAATCATGCCCCCATACTCTTGTTGCATTGTGGGTATTTTATTAAAATACATATTTACATAGTATTTGTAATTTCCATCGTGCCATGCTAGCACACGATCCACATGCATCGATTTTTAATTTTTGATACATAAAATGCTAAATTGATGGTGGGGCCTTGGACTTGAGATCCTCGCCATGATTTTATAACGATATTACATCATTTACAAGTTTAATGAAATGGGGTCAAAATCGGGATGTTACAATCCACTTCTTGAATTTCATATCAAAGATAATTAATAGCATCAATTCTTTAACACCTATTTCATTAAATTTGGACTTATTCCAGTCCAAGTCACTTTGAAGACGGGGCTAAAACCACTTTTCTAAACTCCAAAATCAAGCAAAATCCGATTCCAAAACTGCCAAATCCAGGTTCCAAAAGTGCCAAAACCGGTTCTGAAAAGTGCCAAAACCAATTCCAAAATTGTCAAAACCGATTCCAAAAGTGCCAAATCAAGGTTCCAAAAGTGCCAAAACCGATTCCAGAATTTCCAAATCCGATTCCAAAAGTGACAAATCAAGGTTCCAAAAGTGACAATACTGGTTCCTAAAGAGCCAAAACTGGTTCCAATAGAGACAAATCCGGTTCCGAAAGTGACCAAACCGGTCCCGAAAATGCCAAATCCGTTTCCAAAAGACCCAAAATCCAGGTTCCAAAACCATACTTTTTCTTTCGATATTGGTGTCTGTATGATATGACGGTCATTTGAAGTTGAATGTCATTAACCAACACCCCATTTTTGAATGAGGCTCAAGATAAATGAATGAAGGGGCAGCCGACCCTTCTTCTGCCCAATATTATTTTCATAATAGTTCTAGATTGCAAGAAGGGTGGTTCGATACTTCTTGTGTTCACCATTCTGGCTATAGGTGAATTGTCGGATATTGGTGTTCAGAATTATCTACTAAATGAAGGGGCGGCCGATCCTTCTTGTCATCAGTCGAAAGTCGGGATAAATATTGTTTACATGTTATAACATAGGCAATGTCCCCATCCCTACCATATACTGCGGAAGTCGGTAGTGGGGAAATGTTGTCCCAATCTTCGAAGATTAATTGTTTCTCATTTCTCTTTTAAATGAAGGGTCGACCGACCCTTCTTGTGCTTAGTATTTTTGCAGTCTTCACCATTCAGGATATACATGAATTGATAGCCTATACTTAGTCGGTTGAATATTTACACAATTCCCTCATAAATGAAGGGGAGGCCAACCCTTCATGTGCCCAATATTATTTTCATAGTAGTTGTAGACTGCCAGAAAGGTCGCCCGACCCTTCGTGTCCCCAACATTATTTTCATACTAGTTGTAGACTGCCAGAAAGGTCGACCGACCCTTCTTGTGCTTAATATTTTTGCAGTCTTGGACATTCAGGATATGCATGAATTGGTAGCCTATACTTCATAGGTTGAATATTTGCACAATTCCCTCATAATTAAAGGGGCGGCCGACCCTTCTTCTTCCCAATATTATTTTCATACTAGTTCTAGACTACCAGAAGGGTTGACCGACCCTTTTTGTGATTTATATTTATCCAGTCTTGACCCTTATGGTTATACATGAATTGATCTCTATTTTGGAAGGCGAAAATCTCACATGTGTGAGCCTTAAAGAGAGAACTGACGCCATAGGAAGTGATGACATGGAATGTGTGATGATGACATGGCATGTATGCTGACATGGCATCGAAAGACACATGATGGTGTTCTGGTGTTATCATTAAGTCAATGTTGCAATGTGACATCATTTTGGAAAAGTATGGCAAGTTTGTGAAACTTTGGAAATTGACAAAGCATGGAAAAAGTAGTCAAAACCACTCTGAGAGAATCCCCGCCATAATTCATGGTTTCAGAAAAATGAACGCACCATCATATCATGCTATAGCTTGTTGAAGTGGCTATATAGTTATACATGATTGCAGATTGCGGGAACTGTTTGAGTAATGGATTTGCGACATGCGTTTCCACAACCCGCAATTCGGATTGCGGATTGCGGAAACTTTAGTTTGTTTTCTTATTTCGAGATGTAGTCCTGCAACTCGCAATTGAGGATTGTGGGAACATTGTATATATTTCAAAACAATTAAACCCTCGCAACTTGTCTTCCACATTCCCTAGATTAGATCTCAGCCATCGACTTTTGTTAATCTTACGATCCAAAAATAGGTTACTTGCTTTATTTTAAATAGAAACATTCTTTCTTTTTGTTTGTTTAAATTGAAGCATTATTTCTTTTTTTTTAAATAGACTGGAATATCATAAAAGGGAGAACACAAGAAGGATCGACTGACCCTTCTTGCAGTGTCGAACTATTTTGAAAATAATACTGGGAATAACAAGTGTCGCTCGACCCTTTTGTAGTGTTGAACTATTATAAAAATAATATTGGGAATAAGATGGGTCAGCTGACCCTTCAATTACGAGGGAATTGTAAAAATAGAACACCTTGTAAGTTATAACATATAAAAATGCTTTTTGAGTAATTTTGTTTTTTATCCTTATTTTTTGACAAGAAGGATCGGTCGCCCCTTCTTTTCGTAGTTATTTGTGAAAACCTTTATCCATAAATTCAACTATATCCATAATGGAGAACACAAGAAGGATTGACCGACCCTTCTTGCAATGTCAAACTATTATGAAAAGAGTATTGGGAATAAGATGGGTCGAACGAACTTTCATCTACGAGTGAATGGTGAAAATAGAATGCCTTACAGAAAGAGCGACCGAGCGGCCACTCTTTCTCTGAGAATATTTCTACTTGCCAGCAAGGTCTTTGAAGCAAAACTTCTATAAATTTGGAGACACGTGGAACGCTTATATTGTGACACGTGGCATATTTGATTTTTAAAATTAGTTTAAAGATTTTTTAAATGAATATTAAGGATATTAATGGTACCAGGCATGTTGGCCATAGGATTTTCAATGAATCGATTGGAGTAATAAGTGTACGATTACTCTAGCAAAATCGATTGGAGTAAAAAGTGTACGGATGATATGAATGACCACCATAATCCCGCCATACTGTGATAATTACCATTGACCTCATCGAGAGACTTTGTTGGTGACAAGACATAAACATTATGTGGACCGAAAGCATGATGATATTATTCACACGAGTGATACAATCGATCATTTACAACGAATATTATTAAGCTTGATGTAGGCCATTTAATGCACTGGCAACAGGCATGTTGGCCGTTGGATTTTCAAAGAATTGAGTGATATGTGTACGATTACTCCAGCAAAATATGTAGTCGCTATAGATGATATCTTTGACCACCATGATCTCGCCATATTGTGATAATTAACATTCCCCATCCATCCCAGACTCCCATCCCATTCAATCCATCAACATAGTGGCCACTCACAGCAAACTGAAATGGAATTTTTCAGTTTGTTTGCCTTATATTCCCTAGGTATGCATGGATTTGTCATTATGTTCCTGCAACCAGGAGGGGACATAGGGAGATTAAGAAACGTTCTCATATAGGTAGATGAAGAAATGTTCTCATATAATGGATCTAATGCACCATTTTCCTGCAGAGAAATTTGGGGAGATAATAGGTATCTTGAAATCATTGAAGAATCTTGATGTCCATATTCCAAAGCCTCTTCCTCTTCTCAACTTATTGGAGCAACTTCCTAACCTTGAAAGACTACATATCCGCAAAATGTTTTTCTCGGTAAGAAAGAATTTTTGTAGTCATTATTATACACGCGTCTAATTTATGTGTTTGCTTATCATTTGCAAAGTATATTTCATTGGTTGAATACCTTTGCTTCCACTAACTACAGTGTTAGGAGCTAACCCATCTAAGCGGGATGCCTAGACTAACTGTGTTAGGAGCTAACCCGTCCAAGCGGGATGCCTAGACCGACTGTTATGGTGCACTTGGAAATTTAGGAATAGTTTCTCTGTTTTTATTGTGCATGATGATATGTGTGCTCATGCGTTGACTGCAATAAAACGATTATTTTTGTATTTGTTGGAAATGGTTTCTTTTTACGGCAGCGTGATAAACAATTATTTGTTTTCTATGCAGGTATTCGAGAGACTGAGATGCAATACCACCGTTTCTAGGCTATATTCGAATCTCTGTGCCTCCAAATCATGCTGTCAACTTCTTCTAACTGCGCATAATTTGTTTCACTCATTTTAAATATGCGCACCTCACCCATTTCCACTGCATTTTATAGTCAGTCCCATGAGACAGTAAAAAATATCGAGACTTTCCAGCACCGCAGAATGAAAAAACAAAATGTTATCAATCGTTTCTGTTTCTTCCTCGATGAATTTCAGCTCACCAACTTAAGATAGTAGCATTAGACTTAACTGATACTAAACTTGGTGATGATTTAGTATCAGAGCTCGATGATGTAGTATCAGACTTAACAGATAGTAAACTTGTTATCACCATCGCACATTTTTTGCACTATTCATCAACAAATAACTACATCTAGATCGGAGAGCTTACCAATCTTTGCAATAATATTCCCTTTGTATCTGAAGGTGGGAAAATCATCAAGGTAGGAGGCTTTCTAAAGTTTCTCTAGGTGCCTGCATCCAAGAGTAACTAGGCCAAGTTAATGGGATGGAAATTGGAATCCTTGGATGACTATGGGATTTTCAACACTTTTTGAAGGTTACCTTGTACTACCACCTTGTGCAGGAGGTGTGATGTATTCAGTGAATGATTTGGTTTCATTCTTTCAAAGACACTTGTAGCAGTCATCGAATGTTGTTCTAGTACATTCCTTCATGTCTAGAATGAGTCTAGTGCATCTAGAATGAGTCTAGTGCTTCTAAGTCTACAAGTCGCAACTCCAATAAAAGTTCAGTCTTTTATTACTCCTTCAAAGGAGATGATCTGATTAAGGATAAGGAGAATCTAAAACATTCAGCGACTTTAAATTATTCTGAAGTTGAATTTAAAACAAAAAAATGTAATTGAAAAGGACCTTTTGAAAGTGGCAATATTGGCTTTGAAACGGGTGTTTTTCTATTGGAATAGTGTGTTTTTTTATTACTTATGAACCTTAAATTGCAGTTTGTTGTTATAAAACTATGAGCATCAATTCAAAAAGTGTGAATTTAAAATAAACAAATGCAATTTCTGATTTGAAAAGTGTGAATTTCAAATCAAATAATACAATTTTTTATTTGAAAATTGCAATTTTCATTTATAAATGTTCTAAATTTTAAGGTCAAAAAATCAATGTCTAAAATATTCAAGTTACTTTGAAGACGGGTCAAAAACCACCTTTCTAAACTCCAAAATCAAGCAAAATCCGGTTCCAAAACTGCCAAATCCAGGTTCCAAAAGTGCCAAAATCGGATCCAAAAGTGCCAAAACCGATTCCAAAATTGCCAAAACCGATTCCGAAAGTGCCAAATCAAGGTTCAAAAAGTGACAAAACCAGTTCCTAAAGAGCCAAAACCGGTTCTAAAAGTGCAAAATCTGGTTCCGAAAGTGACCAAACCGGTTCCAAAACTGCAAAATCCGTTTCCAAAGTGCCAAAATCAGGTTCCAAAACCATACTTTTTCTTTTGAACGAGGCTCGACATAAATGAATGAAGGGGCGGCGGACCCTTCTTCTGCCTACTATTATTTTCATAATAGTTCTAGACTGCAAGATGGGTGGTTCGATCATTCTTGTGTTCACCATTCTGGATATAGGTGAGTTGTCAGATATCGGTGTTCACAATTATCTACTAAAAGAAGGGGCAGCTGATCCTTCTTGTCAACAGTCGGAAGTTGGGATAAATTTTGTTTACATGTTATATCATAAGCAATGTCGCGATCGCTGGCACATACTGCGGAAGTCGGTAGTGGGGAAATGTTGTCCCAACCTTCGTAGATTAATTGTATTTCATTTCTCTTTTAATTGGGTCGACCGACCCTTCTTGTGCTTAGTATTTTTGCAGTCTTCACCATTCAAGATATACATGAATTGACAGCCTATACTTCGTAGGTTGAATATTTCCACAATTCCCTCATAAATGAAGGGGCGGTCATCCCTTCTTCTGTCCAATATTATTTTCATACTAGTTTCAGACTGCAAGAAGGGTCGACTGACCCTTCTTGTGATTTATATTTTTCCATTCTTGACCATTATGGTTATACATGAATTAATCTCTATTTTGGAAAGGGAATATCTCACACGTGTGAGCCTCAAAGAGAGAACTGACGCCAAAGGAAGTGATGACATGGCATCTATGATGACATGGAATGTGTCATGAGGCTGGAAAGACACAAGATGGTGTTCTGGTGCTATCATTTAGTCAGTGTTGCAATCTGACATCATTCACAAAAAGTATGGCAAGGTTGTGAAACTTTGGAAATTGAGAAAGTGTGGAAAAAGTAGTCAAAACTGCTCTGATAGAATGCCCGCCATAATTCATGATTTCATAAAAATGCATGCACCATCATATTATGCTATAGCTTATTGAAGTGGCTATCTAGTTATACATGATTGCAGATTGAGGGAACAGTTTAAATAATGGATTTGCGACATGCATTTCTGCAACCCGCAGTGTGGAATACGGATTGTGGAAACTTTGGTTTGTTTTTATTTCTAGTTGTAATCCTACAACCTGCAATTGTGGATTGCGGGAACGTTGTATATATTTCCAAACAATTAAACCCCTGCAACTCGTCTTCTGCATTCCCCAGATTAGATCTCAGCCGTCGACTTGTCTTAATCTTACGGCCTAGATTTAACCCGATGGAATTAATAAATATGTTGATTTTGTTTCTGTTTCCGTTTATTATATTTCATCTTCAAAAATTACCTGCTGTGTGGATTTTACTACAAGTTTTTTTCCAGGGGTCGTTTTCGCCATTTTCTCCATCTTTAATGAAGGGTTAGCTGACCCTTATTGTGCTTAGTATTTTTGCAGTCTTCACCATTCAGGATATACATGAATTGACAGCCTATACTTCGTAGGTTGAAGCAGAGAGAATGGGGAAGCTCACCAGTAGACATGGAGCAAAGAGAATGGGGCTGCTTTGAATGCGTAGAGGGCCGAGGTACCAGAGTTGCAGCCAGCTAGACGGTGAAGGGACCTGCGAGCGAAGAATTGAGAAGGAGCCATAAAGCCGCACATGTGAGGGCAGGAAGGTGGAAGCGAGGGAGGTGGTATATTGCATGAGGCATGCGTGCCATGTTATGGGTGCCTAGGTCGAGGCTCCTCCGCCACATGCCCTCTTCGTGTCCGGAACATGGCCCCTTGTGATTCATGAGTCGGCCTAGAATTTGACATCGTACAGGACATTTTTTTCATTCTAACACGTATTTGACAGATAAATTTTGAATGGACACGTCGATCGTGACAGCTACCAAAATATGCAAAACGTCTATTTGACATCCATGAATTTACATTTCCTGTCAGAAATTTTAATGCTTGTTGTACTATACCCTATAGTTTGTACTTCTAAGTAATTAATCTTGGCCATTATGTTGTGCCTCTCTTGCATTGCTCGTTCAGTTTGGATGAAAATATTTAGTTTCCAAGACATAACGTCTTAATGTTTCTTCAGTCGTACTATACTTAATGGCCTATAACATCTGGATCAAGAAACTTCAGTCGTACTATACTTAATGGCCTATAACGTCTTGATCAAGAAACATTAAGACGTTATGTGTTGGAAACTATTAATCCAAACTGAACGAGTTGCGCAAGAGTGGCACAACATAATGGCCAAGATTAATTACTAAGAAGTACAGGGTATAGGGTATAGTATAACAAGCATTAAAATTTATGGTGGGAAATTTAAATTCATGGACGTCAAATAGAAAAATTCAGCTATATCCATAATGGAGAACACAAGAAGGATCGACCGACCCAACTTGCAATGTCGAAATATTATGAAAATAATATTGATAATCAGAAGGGTCGACTGACCCTTCTTCTAGTGTCAAACTAATCTAAAAATAATATGGGGAATAGGAAGGCTCAGCCGACCCTTCAATTACAAGGGAATTGTAAAAATAGAACACCTTGGAAGTTATATCATATAAAAATGGTTTTTCCCAACTTCCGTTTTATGGTAAGAAGGATCTGTTGCCCCTTCTTTTCATAGTTAATTGTCAAAACTTTTATCCATCAATTCGTCTATAGTCATAATGGATAATACAAAAAGGATCGACTGACCCTTTTTGCAGTGTCGAACTATTATGAAAATAATATTGGGAATTAGAAGGGTCGGCCGACCCTTCATTTAGGAGGGAATTGTAACAATAGAACACCTTGGAGAAAGAGCGGCTGCTCTTTCTCTGAGAATATTTTCATGTGCTAGCAAAGTCTTTAAAGAAAAACATCTACAAATTTTGTTGTTAAAATGTTGATATCTAGTATCCTAGGGTGACACGTGGAATGATGATATTGTGACACGTGGCATATTTGATTTGGCACATTGAGTATAGCGAGGTTACTAATGCGGGTTTAACCACAACACCAGGAAATGAAAATTCACTCATAGCAAGATTACCCTCTGGAAATTGAATAGCAACACTTTTTCTATGGAATATGACGACTAACAAATTCCCATATTGGTCTTTATGTTTAAGAAGAGCATTAAAGATCCCATAATGATTAATTGTAATGAATTACCAGGAAATTGATTAGAACCTTTCGGTCTGAGAAATGCAATTATTACATCTGTAACGAAATAACATATAGCATGCGCCAACAAAATTTGGATTAAGATGAAGTACAATTTTAATTATATCACTTATCATTAATCTTCATCTATCTCGCATACGGGAGATTAATGTGGACTAGTCCCAAGGTTTGCAGTAGTTATTTCATGCACGAAGGTGGCGCATTCTATATCTTGCATGTCCCTCTCTGTGAAGGTTCTCCCTACGTTTTTCTCCGATGTCGGTCGTTTTGTCTGAATATGGAGGAGAGAAATTTGTGTCTCTCGGCTTTGCAAAATCGCAAACGTAGGAAGTCTGCCCAGGGGCAGTCCAGGGGGGTTGGCTCGAAGCGATACCTCTCTGATATTTTTCATGGGCACAACATTGGCAGTAATGATCTCTCTCGTGGTGGCTTGACAAAGCATGCTGACGAATTTGGAAATGGTAAAAGATGGGTTCCTCTCGACTTTGGTTAGGTTCAGGGAATCAAGGGCCCGGTGTAGCATTCTGGCTTCGGTTTTGATTCTGGAAGTAGGAATTGGAAGGTCCTCTCGACTCCTGATTCTGGGTTTATCTCGACCCCCTATGAAGCTGGCCGCAATCAAAGTGGTCCTACGCAGTAGTTTCGTGGTATTAGCCCAGGAAATTGGCAGCATGCGTTGGCCGATAATGGTGGTCTGGTTAACATTGATTCTCCTCATGGGTAGGACAACCCTTCCCCAGAAATTCTCATGCAATTTCTGGACCTAGAAACCCAAGTCCATTGGTTACGAGGTGACTTCTTCGAGATTAAGATAGCCATATCTCACCTCGCTACCTTCGTTCAAATTTCTAACGCTGAAGTCCAGAATAGCAATGGCAAGATTAAAGACTACTTCGAGAAGCTAGTTGGCAAGTTAGACTCGTTCCATAGCTACCTCAGGATCGTGGAAGCTAAAGTTGATTGTATCAGAACCAGTGGCAGAAATAGCCCATCCGTCATCGTGAACATTAATGATGAAAATACAGGTACAACAATAGGAGGCAAGGATAAGAATGCTCGTCTCCATCGTGGCAACTGACTCCTTCTTTGTGTTCTCGTCTCAGCATTTTAGCAGCTCTGTTTGGGCTTGAACTTTGTAATCCTTCTTATATGTATTACTCTTGTAAGTTTCTCTTGGGTCAGTTCATTAAAATTTTCAGTAATAGCAGGCATTAGGCCTTTTTTGAATATCACAAACTGAAATATGAAGAGACTGTTTCGACAACTCTTGTTTTTTTGGGACCAGTCTCCCCTATACTATGTAATTTTCTCTCTCTTTTTAATATAAAAGCTCGTTAACAACTTGTCGGATCAATGACTATGAATTCAAATTTGGCCGAAGGTGAAAATTGCAATTAGGATCCTGATTGCAATTTTAAAAAAATTTGGTAGAGGGTAACAATAATGCTAAAAATCCTCGAACTTGAGCATCGGTGTCAAATGATCCATTCAGAAATCCAATTTTTCAAAACCATCTCCTTTGAGCATATATATAGGCAGCACAACGTTGATGCAGATAAGCTTTCAAAAGATGCAATGAAAAAAGAAGTTGGTTAATTGTTTTGGGAGGAAATTATTGATCACTTATGTTTTGATAAGGGATTAGTAAAGTTCTTTGACTAAGCCATATTTTGGACTACTTTTTGACCTAGAAGGGATAAGTTTCTAAATAGCTGAAAGTTTTTTATTTTTCTGGTAGAAGGATGAAATTCTCAGACTATTTTTGAGAAATTATTGTAATTTTCCAGGAAGTCTTTTTGACAGTATCTGGTTTACTTCGGCTCTCTAGTGAGTCAAGTAACCTCATGGAACATCCTGTACTATTTGATTCAGTTTTGAATAACAATAGTATGATTTTTTCTTTTGAAAAAAAATGGATTATAATGTTCATGTATTTAATTATGCTTGATATGTTCATTATGTGGAATGAAATTATGTGTAAATAAATGTAAGCCATGAATATGCTATGTTAAGCCTGTTAGAAGGTTAATATATATTCATGAATGAGGTTTCTTTCAATTGCGTAAGCTATCTGCTGTATTAATTTTGTATGTGAATGATGAATGGTTAAACTCCATTTATGTAATACATGTATGCTTATGCTGTCACAACCTCATTGATGGATGTATGCCTCCTATATGTTCTTAGAATGATAGGCATAAGCCTAGTTATGAAGCTGTTAATTAGATGGTTAATAACATAACTTAGCAAATTAACTTAATATCATGATATTAATGACTATTATGTAATTGCAGAATGTGAAACAATATGAATCAAGTAAAAATATTTACTGGTGCATAACTTGCATATAAATCATATGAATTATAAATCAAGCACACAAATTTATATGTTTTATGATTTAACAATACAATTTAAACAGAGTTACATTTTTGGAAACCAAACTCGACAGTTTACAAGAATTATAATCGCAATGAAATTGGACATACTAGTACAAACAAACATTCAAGTGTATTATTTAACAAAATACTTCCATTTTTATTTTATTCACAATTGGCCTCACATCGCTCACGCCATCTAGGTGCAGCAAGCAAGGCCATAATCGATCTAACAAAAAGGTGTCATTGACATTGTTGGAATTATAAGTTTTTGTTATAAGACAGTTTTCTTCATCGTTAGAAACATGTTTTTCTCCGGAGTCATCAACAATCACAGTATTTGTCCGATCCCAACCATGCTTCAAAGTGTCCCAAACTATACTTAAAGGCTTGCGATATACATTAGGCTTTCAAACACCCTGAAAATCCTCTCTGGCTACGGAAGAACAATTTTCCTGTGTTAAAATTAATCTAAATTGTTCCCTTTTCAATCCCGTTCTTTGTAATAATCTAGGCAAAAAATCGTCAATGTTTTTTCATTGAGCAGATGTCCATACCCCATCCTCAAAAATACGAAAGCATTTTTCAAAAAATTCCCTTAAGCCTGGGCATATAAAATAATACTTTGTTGATGTTTCGATGTCCAGTGGTCATCGCAATCTGAGTTTCTGTTTTCTATGTATTGCGTGTAACAAAACGCCATTGAAATAAAAAATGATCAATGGTTTACTAGAAACAAATCTTCTAGTACTATCTGTAAACAGAAAACACACACACACAACTAGTCAATAAAATATTATGGTTCAATGTTTCTAAGTATATTTCTTTCATGTTCAACAATTTTTTAAACACATTACCAGATACATGGTACAATGTCCATAAATAAGATGAGAACTGTGCAATAAAACTTACATCAATTAAATGTAGGAGTAACTGTAAAAAATATACAAATCACTAAATGAATTTGTTTTGTACAATATGATGGTCATCTCAAATTCAATGTGTTTAACCAACACCCCATTTTTGAACGAGGCCCGAGATAAATCAACAGAGCACACAACATTGTTTTTATAGTTATATCTCTCTCTTGTGAACCGTCAAATGTACAACTAGTTGGCATTTTCAAGTAGTTTTCCTTGCTATTATCTATTGATTGATATTGCCCTTCATCTATAAACAACATGTCCGTTTGTTTATATATATCTCGATATTGGATAATTACATCCTTGAAGGACTTTTTGTATATGTTCGGTACTTCACCAACATTATAGTATGCAGACACTGAGTGATTATAAATAGTACTAGGTTCCCATTTCTCTTGACCCCAAATAAATACAAATTCTTCATTTTTCAACCATTCAAATACACCCAGGAAATTTTTAATTTCCATGCTGTCGAGCTAGGAAAACCATACAGCAACATCGAAATGCTCTCTAGCAACATTGATAATTTTGTGGCTGAACATGCGTGTATAATAACGATAGCATTTATGGACAAAATGAGGTTGTTTAGAAGAATATTCAATGTCGGATAACATCCGAACTCCAAAGAGCAATCCCTCTACTCCCAGGACCAATAGTTTCTTTTGCGGTGATATTTGTTGATGTATATGTAACTTCGGAATGTATTTCATCTATGTATTTCATATATATTTATTGTACCCTTATTAGAGATGTGTTATTCCTCTATAAGGAAGTGTCGTCATGTGGATTGACAAGTGTCGCAAGTGTGTGTACTTGCCGATAGGTTATTAGACAACCATGTGTGGGGTCGGCCCTGAAATATATATATTATATTGTGGATGTACCTAGCTAGACAAGTCGGCCCCATAAGGTCACTGGGCAAACAAATTAGTATAAATAGAGATCAGGTGATCTCTATTTAGATCACTCGAAAAAGTATCTCACTCTCACTCAGAAAGTGGCGCACTAGTGAGGAGGAGGATCATCTGCTACTAGGAGACTATCTCAGTGTATTTTGGTTGTACTTTGGTTGAGCCATTGCTCTCTCTATCTCTAAGGAAGTTGTGGGGTTTTTCACCTTAGGGTTTTCCCCACGGAAACTCTGTGTCTCTTGTCTCTCATGCTTTTGATTCTTGTGATGCTTGTCATGCTTATTGTGATTGTCATGCATTGATATACTGTGTATGTTATTCTCTTAGTAAAGATCCTAGAGTATTGTGAATTAATACTCAAAATTTAACATGGTATCAGAGCTAACCTGAGAAGAAGACATTTTGTAGTGATGGAAACTTGAGTTTCTTGTTTATTGGGTTTCTCTCCACAGATTTTGGAAAAGCAGTATAGTAGATTGACTCTACTCATCAAGGTGCGTCTATCTGTCCAATCAGAATTCAATTTCAGATTTGGCCCTAAAAATTAGGGTTTTCACAAAAATAGGAATTTCTGAACTCTGAAGACATAGTTGGAAGCTCCTTGCAAAAATTGAAGTTTAGAGCTTTGGATCGAGATTTTTGGTTGGATAGATCTCCGGGAAACTCAAACCCTAATTTAGGGCTCTCCCTAGTGAACCCGAGAGGAAAAAAGGACAAATCTGAAGGGTAAAGCTTTGCTGATCTCAAATTATGAATGCACTAGGCTGATCAGCTCATCAAGGCGCATCTTTCTATCCTTTCAGAAATTTGAAATTCACATTTTGAATTTTTAGTGTTTTTTCGATAAACCCTAATTCGGAACCAGATCCAGTTTTCAGCATTTCAAGTGGTAAGACCTAAATCTTTTCTATTTCCATTTGAAGTACTCTTTAAGATATCTCACCACACCAAGCTTGAGGATAAGCTTGAAGGGGCTGATAACTTCCGATCTTGGAAGTATAGGATTGGGTTAATCCTAGAAGAGAATGAGTTGGACTCATATATAAAAGAAGACATCCCTATCCCAGAGGATGAAGAGGCCAATGTATTGCATAAGAAGAACTTGGTCAAGGAAAATAGAATCATTGTTGATTCCATTAAAGACCATCTCATACCCCATGTGTCTTCTCTAAATACACCCAAGGAGATGTTTGACTCTTTGACCAAGCTATTTGAAGGGAAGAACATAAATTGGAAGATGACCCTACGGAACCAATTAAAAGGAGTAAAGTTTCAGAATGGAGAAACCATTCAATCTTATTTTTCAAGGGTCTCCTAGATCAAGGAACAACTAGAAGCAATGGATGAAATGGTGGAGAATGGTGAAATGGTGATGACCACTCTAAATGGCCTACCCAGGTCATGGGATTCCTTTATTCAAGGAATTTGTGCAAGAAAGAAATTGATCTCCTTCAACAGATTGCGGGAAGAATGCTCTCAAGAAGAATCTAGGCTTGTGGCCCGAGAAGAAAAGATGGGAAATGAAGATCAAGCTCTCACAGCACATGCCAGGAAAGGCAAGTCCAAGAAGGAATCATCTCATAACAGAATATTCTCACACCATCATTATCATAAAGATAAGAAAGATCTCAGATGCTTCAATTGCAATGAGAAGGGACACTTTGCTTCAGATTGTCCCAAGAAGAAGAAAGACAACAACAACAACTTCAATAAGAAGAAGAAGAATAACAAAAGAAGATATCATGCTCATGCTGCCAAAGATGATGAACCCCCAAAGAAGAAGGCTAGGGCAGAAAGTGATAGTGATGATGACTCATCAAGTGAAGAAGAATATGTTATAATTTTTGCTCTCACAGGTACTATCTCCCATGGTTGTAATGATTGGTTGGTTGATAGTGGGGCTTCCAAACACATGACTAGGTTTAAAGAATCTTTTGTGAATCTATCTGAACATGAATCACCCCATAAGGTGAAACTTGGGGATGATTATCAATACCCAATCAAAGGAAGTGGTGAAGCCTCCTACAACCTAGATTCTGGAAAATATTTGAAGATGAAAGAAGTCCTTTATGTACCTGGGCTCAAGAAGAACTTACTCTCCATCTCTGCTTTGGATGCAAAAGGTATGAGGGTTGCATTTGTGGATGGCCAAGTCCTAATGTGGCCAAAGGGAAAGACCATAGATGATGCAGTAGTGATTGGAGAGCAAGAGGGAGGTTTGTATAAATTGAAGGGACAACCTGAACATGCCATGGTGCATGAATCCATGGAGCCAAGTGAACTTTGGCATAGAAGACTTGCTCATATGCACTATAGGGCACTTCCAATTGCAAGCAAGTCTGTAGAAGGTCTTCCTAAAATCAAGACCAAACATGAAGGTGTTTGCAAAGGATGTGCAAAAGGTAATAACATTAAGAAGGCCTTCCCAAGCAGTGAAAACAAGGCAAAAGATATCCTGGAAATCATCCACTCAGATGTATGTGGTCCTATGTCATCCAATTCTCTGAGTGGGTATGTTTATTATGTCTCATTTATTGATGACTTCTCCAGGAAGACTTGGGTATACTTCTTAAAGAACAAAGATGAGGTGTTTGATAAGTTCAAGGAATTCAAAACCTTGATGGAGAATCAAACTGACAAGAAGATCAAAACATTCAGATCCGACAATGGTGGAGAATTCACCTCAGGTGACTTCAAGAAGCTTTGTAGTGATTTAGGGATTAAGAGGGAGTTGACTGCTCCTTGTAATCCTCAATAGAAGGGAGTTGCAGAAAGGAAGAACATAACTATCATGGAAGCAGCAAGGGCAATGCTGCATGACCAAGATCTACCTATGCATCTATGGGCAGAAGCAGCTAGAACAACTATATATGTGCATAACAGAACACCCCACAAGATATTGGACAACAAGACACCAGAAGAGGTCTTTTCTGGTAAGAAACCTGAAGTCAGTCATGTCAGAATATTTGGTTGTCCAGTATACACTCATGTTCCAAAGGAAAAGAGGACTAAACTAGATCCTTCAGGAAAGAAGGGTATCTTTGTGGGTTACAGTGAAAGCTCGAAGGCTTACAAAATATACTCTCCAGGGTTCAAGAAGATTGATGTCAGCAGGGATGTAACATTTGATGAAAACTCAGCATTCATCAAATCAAGGAAGGCACCTATCGAAGTTTATGAAGAACCTAAGGAAACTAGATTTCAAGACACTACCATGACTGAAGCAGTTCCATAAGTTGTTCATGAGTTTGAAGATCCGCAAGAACCTGTAGATCCGCCCCGTGAGGATAACTCTCACAAGAGGAAACCTGCATAGTCGAGAGAGCTCATTCAAGATTTAGAAAGATTTGGCATTCCAGAAGAAGAACACAGAGCAAAGAAGAGAACCAGATCACATACCAGCTATGTTGCTTTACTCTGTGACATTATGAACAAAGAGCCTTCCAATTATGAAGAAGCAGCAGAAAAGAAAGAATGGAAGGATTCCATGGTTGAGGAATACTAATCAATAATGAAGAATGATGTTTGGGATGTTGTCCCAAGACCTAAAGAGAAGTCTGTTGTGACTTCCAAATGGATCTACAAAGTCAAGCATGCTGCAGATGGCAGTGTAGAGAAACAAAAGGCAAGATTCGTAGCTCGTGGCTTCTCTCAGAAAGAGGGAATAGATTATGAAGAAACTTTTGCACCTGTAGCCAGGTATACTTCCATCAGAACAGTACTTGCCCTAGCTGCAGCAATGAAATGGAAAATACACCAGATGGATGTCAAGACTGCTTTCTTGAATGGTGTAGTTGAAGAGGAAGTATATGTAGAGCAGCCACTCAGTTTTGAAATACATGACAGGGATTCATATGTGTGCAGATTGAAGAAAGCATTGTATGGCTTGAAACAAGATCCCATAACCTGGTATGGTAGGATGGACAGTTTCCTATCTAGTTTGGGCTTTACCAAGAGTAAAGTGGATTCCAACCTCTACTACAAGGTTGATGAAGGGAATCCTGTGATTCTACTCCTGTATGTGGATGACTTATTTGTAACAGGGGATGACAGACTGATTGCATATACGAAGAGGAAGCTTGCTGTTGAATTCGATATGAAAGATTTGGGAATGATGCATTATTTCCTAGGTATGGAGGTGTGGCAGAGTGCAGGTGGGATCTTCCTTGGTCAAGGGAAGTATACAGTAGATATCCTGAAGATATTCGGGATGATGGATTGCAAGGCCATGGCCACACCTATGGCATCGAATCTAAAGCTTTTATGTGATGCTTCATCTGAGCCGGTTGATGTCTCTATGTATCGCCAGATGATTGGGTCCTTGATGTACCTGACGAAAACAAGACCAGATATTTGCTTTGCAGTGAACACATTGAGTCAGTTCCTGACAGATCCAAGGAGTGTTCATCTGGTTGCTGTAAAGCATGTTCTGAGGTACCTGAAGGGTACAGTGGATTATGGGCTCAAGTATGAGGTGAATCAAAAGTTTAACCTGCAGGGTTATGTTGATTCAGATAGGGTTGGTAGTGCTGCAAATAGGAAGAGCACATCTGGGTGCTACTTCAGTATGGGATCAGGTGTGATCTCTTGGTTTAGCAGGCAGCAGTCTTGCATAGCACTGAGTGCAGCTGAGGCAGAGTATGTTGTAGCCTGTTCAGCTAGTTATGAGGCAGTATGGCTATGAAAGCTACTGTTTGAGTTATTTGATCTCCCGTTGGATGCTAATGGTATCCTCTATGATAACCAGAGTTGTGTGAAGCTGTCCGAGAACCCAGTGTTTCATGACAGGTAGAAACACATAGATATCAAATATCACTATATCAGGGATATGGTGCAGAGAGGAGCTGTGAAGGTTCTGTATGTTGCGATGGACGAGCAGATTGCAGATGTGCTGACGAAGCCACTAGCCAGGGTGAAGTTCGAGTACTTCAGAGAGAGGCTTGGCGTTCTTCAGATTGAGGACACTTCGAGGAAGAAGTGATGGACACATTTGCTGAAGCCATTTCAAGCATGTTGGAAGGAGGATCCTTCACATGGTTGTGGATGTAAGCACTGGATGACGAGCATCAGGATGATGTTCTGGTTTCTGCTTGGATATGATCAGTTGGATTATTTTTATATATGTATGTATGCATCATGTTGGATGCTCGATATGATCAGTTGGATCATTTTTATGTATGTATGTATGCATCATGTTGGATGCTAGATATGATTCGTTGGATCATTTATATGTATGTACGCATCATGTTGGATGCTGGATATGATCGGTTGGATCATGTGTATGTATTTTGTATAAGCATCATGTTGGATTCTTGGACCATGTATCTGTATATGTATTAGGTGGATACATTGTATGATCAGGTAGATCATGTATGTTGATATGTATCATGTATTTGTATTTGTATCAGGTGGATACACTGTATGATCAGGTGGATCATGTATGATGATATGTATCAGGTAGATACTTGGTATGCATCAGGTAGATGCATTGTATGATCAGGATGATCATGGATGATGAGCTTCAGGATGTTACTCCAGATGACATGCAGCAGGATGTTGCAGTGATAATGATCAGGATGATGTATGGTGAGTATCAGGTTGATACTCTGTGGCCGTGGAATAGGTTCTGCGGATAAGCATGTAATTTGTGCCCTGGGAGATTTGCAGATGGTCTTTCGAGGTTTTTCCTATGGCATGTAATTCGTACCCCGGGACATCTAGCAAATGCTCTTTCGAGGTTTTGCTTGGGAGGACATATAATTTGTGCCTTGGGAGATCTGCAGATAGTATTTCGAGGTTTTTCCTATGGCATGTAATTTGTGCCCTGGGATATCTGGCAGATGCTCTTTCGAGGCTTTGTCCTATGGCATGTAATTTGTGCCCTAGGAGATCCGATAGGTTGAGCCGTGTGCTCATAATCAGTCATAGGATGCTCTTTCGAGGTTTTGCCATGACCACATGTAATTTATGTCTTGGGAGATCCAATAGGTTGAGCCTTGTGCTCGTAATCAGTCCTGGGATGCTCTTTCGAGGTTTTGTGGTGATCACATGTAATGTGCTCCTAGGAGATCCGACAGGTAGAGCTGTGTGCTCATAACAGCTTGGGATGCTTCAACAAGGTTTTGTGATGGGTCACATGTAATGTGCTCCTGAGAGATCCGACAATTAGAGCTGTGTGCTTGTAATAGCCTGGGATGCTGCAGCCAGGTTTTGTGATGCACGTAATAAGTCCTGATGTTTCCACAGTATGGCCAGTGATGATGAAGATCTGCAGGTGGTGGGCCTACATCCAGTATGAAAAAGGACTGGTTCTGTAGAAATTCCTATGACGAGTAGAGTTAGAGATTGGTTGAGATAGCAGTAGCAGTGACGATGATGATGACGATACATCGATGATGATGATCCCGAGAAGAAGACTTGTCTAGCAGATCTGTGTCGAGAAATACCTTCCTAGTTAAGAGGGAGTGTTGATGCATATGTAACTTCAGAATGTATTTCATCTATGTATTTCATATATATCTATTGTACCCTTATTAGAGATGTGTTATTCCTCTATAAGGAAGTGTCGTCATGTGGATTGACAAGTGTCGCAAGTGTGTGTACTTGCCGATGGGTTATTAGACCACCATGTGTGGGGTCGGCCCTGAAATATATATATTATATTATGGATGTACCTAGCTAGACAAGTCGTCCCCATAAGGTCATTGGGCAAATAGATTAGTATAAATAGAGATCAGGTGATCTCTATTTAGACCACTCGGAAAAGTATCTCACTCTCACTCAGAAAGTGGCGCACTAGTGAGGAGGAGGATCATCTGCTACTAGGAGACTATCTCAGTGTATTTTGGTTGTACTTTGGTTGAGCCATTGCTCTTTCTATCTCTGAGGAAGTTGTGGGGTTTTTCACCTTAGGGTTTTCCCCACAGAAACTCTGTGTCTCTTGTCTCTCATGCTTTTGATTCTTGTGATGCTTGTCATGCTTATTGTGATTGTCATGCATTGATATACTGTATATGTTATTCTCTCAGTAAAGATCCCAGAGTATTGTGAATTAATGCTCAAAATTTAACAATATCCTCACTATATGCAAGAACAATGACTATATATATAACAACAACAACAACACTCTATTCATGAAGTTAATGATCACAACCAGTTCAATTGATTTAATAAAAGCATCACACTGAACTAATAATATGTTACATTTAGACGAAAATAGCAACGTCTCTGAAAAAAATAGAAAAGACATTGAATCGTTTAAAATAGGCAATGATAGATTACATCTAGAAATAGGCAATGATAGGTTACATTTGATAGTTTCTGATATCAGCGAATTCTTGCATTTTACTTAAATGCTGCCAAAGTCCATGTACCAATTCAGTATTTGTTCAAAGGGACGATCCAATAAAGGGATTACATGAAATACAGTTTTGAAGTGGAACTACTTTCTCACCATCACCCTCCAAAACAGTCATTGATGTATTAATTTCCAAAGTTTGCATTGGGAACTCCTTCCACACACTCTCCATATTTTTTTGTGTATTTCCTTCTTGATCAGAGCTACATCTCTCTCGAAACCAAATAAATAAATAAAAATACTCATATGATTTATCTTTATCGGCTGCCAAAAAAAAATTTGTAAGCAGTAGGTTCCCCTCATTGAAACCACATTTAGATGACCAAATCCCAACAATGAATTTGGAAATAAGTAAATCCAAAAATCAAATGACATTTGTTCATGACTCATATGATGTTTTTCTATGTTTAAAGTCACCATTGATTAGAGTAGTCTCTTCCCTCTTTTTTACTCTTTCCCCTTTTTTATCTCTTTTGGAGTCATTTTCTGTGACTTTCTTGCGAAATAGAAAACCTTCTATTTCTAATATCTATAACATTTTTGTATGGGGAGCTGCATAGAAATATTGTTTGTAATTATATATACTTCGAAATAAATTTGTTTTATCAATTTAAGTAGAAAATATTGTCTTTTACCTGTCAATGGCAGGCCATCATTTGACTGGTGAGTAACATCGTTGGAGACACCGCATTCTAACACCAAGGTGCCCTCTCTAGGTATAATTCTGGCAAAGCCCTCTTCTTGTACTGCATTGTTCAAGTTCTCACCTTGTTCATTATTGTCCAAGCTCCCACCTGGTCCCTTATTCTCCAATGTGACTTGCTGGCCAATCTCCAGGGACATCGTCACTGCTTGATCTGGTTGTGGATGATCCACATGTTGACCTAGAAATGTGCAGGTATACATTTTATATAAATTTTTGCAGGTCACTATCCCCTTTCATAATTTACTTAATTTAACCACGATTTGTGAAAAATATTTTTTTACATTCTTGTCATGTTTTGTAGTTCTTTGTAGATTTTCTATCACCTTCAGTTTCGTCGTCGGATATTGTAATTCGATTGGAGGATACCTGGGTATGCTCTTTATTTGAAGTTGTAGTAGAATAGGAATTTAAAGAAGTTATTGAACATAACCAATCGATAAAAGTAAAATAAAATCAAAGACATCTGAAAATGTTAATAGAAATACCTTGTTTGAGAAAAAAATAAAATAAAATTCAAAAGTAAAATAAAATCAAAGACATCTGAAAATGTTAATAGAAATACCTTGTTTTATACCCAATTCATGATAGAAACTGTTCATGAACAACTCTTGTTGTACTGTCTCCACAATAGAAATAACTATTCTTTCTGGAGACCTGGTCAACGAACGAAGAAGCTTACCTCCTATGTACAGCAAAAGAACTATGCCTTCAGAAGAGACCTGTCTGGAATCTATGTGATCCTAGAATTCCTGTGTCCTTTCTTTTGGAAACACATGGCTCCTCGCACTATCGCTTTTAACATTGGGTCGAGGTAAATCAAGAATCGGTAGGCCCACATCTTTGCAATCCATATCAATTTCAGAGGTAGATAAAATATCCTCATCATTTCCAATGCGCCAACATTGTATAATAGAGAATCCTATAAACAGGTCACTGGAGAATTCTCTATATACTCCCATTGTAGGATTCGCCGTAACATGTTTTTTTTATTTCTTTCTCCAACTTGTGAAAGATTTAGAAATCATACAATATTTCTCCATATCAACTAGAAAAATACAAGTGCATGCCTCTTGATTTGTTTCTAAGTATTACAAAAATGCCAGCATGTCTTCTTCTGTCCATGGAATAGCACAATTATACATATCCACAGCAACAAATTCACAGCTGACTGTCGCACCAAAAAATGGAATTGTTCTGAGTGTGGTGACCAAAGAATCAGAGTAACAACATTGACAAACAAACTGTGAACTATTTTCAACGTATTCAATGGACATCCTCTCTTTATTGATATATAAATTCAATATTTTCTTAGCATCAATTGGTATTTTGATACCAATATCCACTTCAAATTCGTTCTTACTCTTTTTACTCGGAGATTTTGGTTGCTTTTCGGAGCATAAAATACTGCAGAGTTGCTTAAGATGGTTTGGTGCAATTTTATATATTTCAATTTCGTTATGGTCAGTTACATTCTGTGATCGATTAGTTTGAACATCATTAACTTTGAAATATTCAGCGATCGAATGTCTGGTTGACTTCTCGTCCTTTATTCGTTTGCAATATTGACTTAAAGTTTCTGCACAAAATTTTTTATCGATTGATGTGCTCATCCAAACAAATCCGTTGATTATATTGTCCGCCACAACGGTCAATTCATCTTCATCAAGATCACACAATGGTCTAAAAAATTAGAGCCATAACTCTTTATTTTATTTAGAGAAAAATCATCCTGAGCGATGCTCTTCGGTAAGCAATCCAAGGCGCCACTTTTGTAAAGCTCGAATACAGACTTCCATTTTCTCCACAGTCGTTCCGATGTCAAAACAAGAGTTAGCTTCTCTTTAAGGCTCTCCCGGTTAACAAGAAAGATATCCATACATTGAGTTTGGAAAGACTGCAAACATATAAAATTGAATATTCCAGTTAATTTCCTAATTTCATAACACAGGCAGCAATCTAAAGAATTTGATTGATAAGAAGAAAAATTCTATACCTGCCAAGCCTCACTGGAAGCATTTCCCTTTCCCGAGTGGTATGTAGAACCGCACAATAACCATCTCTCCCTTGCTTTTTCAACTGAATAAATGAATGTAGTGTTTGCAAATTCCTTGTTTGACAAATTTTATTGTTTGCATAATTTGTTGATGATGTCCTGAGGAATGTCTCTTTGTAGAAGATGAGCTGTTCGATGCCGATACCTTTTATGGAGCTCTTTATATTTATCATCTACAATGATTATTTTCTATGAAGAAATAGTATGTTGCCCATCCAATATATAAAAATTTACTGATGGCAGATCAAATTCTTTTTCATTTTCAGGAAGAAAGGGCAATCTGCTCTCCTTATTGAAAGGCAATAGAATAGCATCTCTCAATGTTGTTGTAAATGCATGGACAAGTGATACCACCATATTTTGCACGACCTCCTCATCAACCTTTTGATATTGTAAGTGCGACGGTGCAACAACAAATCTTGTTACGTCAATGGAAAAAACTTTCTCATCGAACAAAAAGTATTTGATCTGATGTTGTTGAACTTCTTTCGAAGTTTCGAAGCTCTTAGTTGCTTTCCACATCATCGCTTTAGAAGGACTTCCTTTGAGTTGTTTCAAGGTATATTTCCCCACATCTTTTACAATATATTGGAGAAATGCTCTTATGTTGTACGTTAGAATATTTTCATGGCATACTGTTATCGTCCCCTTATTAATATTCATATAATGTAATATAGAGGAAGTTTTCCCAGCCAGCATTCTTTTCCTCCATACCAACAAAATTCCTTTCTTCAAGGATGTCGCGGTATCAATTCCGGAATGATTAGAAACAACATACGAGGGAAAAACCCACCGTTTCTTCGCACAAGAAATTAGATCTGGATCGGGACCATTTTTTATTAGATCTGGTCGATAATCAGAAACCATAAGATCACACTATATAAGGCTATACTTTTCACCAATGATCGCTTCAACTTGAACTCAAAATTTTTTATCAGAATCAACGGGTTCTGCATATGTCAATATCCCAACTCTAATCGGATTTCCCTCGAAATCCAAGTAGAATAGATATATATTCGGGTACAAATTATCTGGTTCTTCCATCTCAACATACCATCCATTTGTGAATGGCAGAAGGTAGTGATCTTTTGTCAATTCAAAGCAAGGGATTTCTTGGTAATTGCTGAGGGTCAACAAATCAACCACGCTTTATCTGCAAAACAGTCAATATAAGAATGCATACATTGTCTATAATTATAAATTAGTGTTTTAATATTAGATGTATACTTGCAAATGTTCATTCTAATGATCGATGGTTAGGGAACGACCCCTCATTTTCAAAATCAGTTGATTGATTAAGAACAAATATGCTAGCATTATCCATGAGAGATAGAATTCACATTTTATAGAGTCATTTGGGATAAGGATCGATCATAGAATGAGCGACCATCATAGAAGGGGCGGCCGATCCTTCTTGTTTATGTGTATGAGTTTATCACATGTTTTGTATTTGAGTTTATGTGAGTTTTTGTGCTTAATTTATATGTATGTGAATGGTAATTGCACATTGATTAATTGGAATACAAGTGCATGATTGTGAAGAAGAAACACATAGTTTGACGAATTCGTAGAAAACTGGTGAATACATTAGAGATTTAGTGTAGTTCTGTATACTGCGATAGCTTCCAAGTGCGAAGTCATCTGGTGTTCTAGTTGATGTTAAATAGAATGTTATGCAAAGATCGTAACGACATCTATTCAATGACATGGTCAAGAGAATCTTGATTATGCAACCCCCATATTCGCTTCAAGTTAGACTTCAACCTGTTTACAAGGTGATGCCGAAGGGTCGGACGACCCTTATCTCAGTCTTCTTCCTAGTGTTCACCATCCTTCATATACATGAATTGACACCCTCTCCTTTGGAGGTTGAATATTTTTACAATTCCCTTGTAAATGAAGGCTAGGCCGAAATTTCTTGTACCCAGGACTCGTTTCGTAATAGTTCAATACAGCAAGAAGGGTCAGTCAATCCTTCTTCTGTTCACCATTCTGGATACAGGTGAATTCACAATTCTCTACTAAAGGAAGGGGCGACCGATCCTTCTTTCCAGATGTCGGGAGTTAGGATGCAGACAAGGGCTAGATCGAGAGTTGATAATAACTACACAAATCCAAGGTGCGAGGAAGGAAACGTTTGAGAGATTGAAGACTATGGAAAGCCGTGGGGCTAAGCATGGAAGGAGATCAATGGTACCAGATCGATCATGCAAGATGGATGACTCAGAGAAATTCATTTATCCCTAGAGGTGCAAGAATGATAGGAAAGGATAGATAATATAAAAAATGGAATGCAAGGAGATCTGAGTACTGTTTTATTCAGTTGACCCCTTCCTCCCTTGGTCAAGGTCAAGGGGGAAAGTTAATTTAGATAGACTCAAATAGACTCTAGCACCTTGGTGAATGCACATTCTATCTGGGACCAAGTCCAACAAAATAGATGCAATAACTAAACAACTAGCTCAAAGAAAAATTCAAAGAATCATGTAAGAGAGCTACAATGGAATGTCACATTATACATATGGAACAAAGTTATATTCATTTTGAATCTTTGATATAATATAAGAAAAATTAATCTAGGGGTTTAATCTTGCTCCCATGCATGCAAGAAAATTTCCCACTTTCATAGGTATGTTCTTCCTCCATGAGATCAAATGAGCTAAGCCTTAAAATTGGACTAAAGTATTTGTAGGCCACCCGATAATTTGAAAATATTTATGGTATTAAGAATGGAATTTAGCTGCATTGAATAGATGGCAACCTTAATTAAGCTTGGACAATTATTGGACAACAAGCTCTACAAATAATATAGAGATAACAAATAAAAATTATTAAAGAGTATTGATTGGATTGTTTCTTATCTCTTCTTTCCCACTAGACCAAATCATTTTGACAGTAACTAAATGGCTACCTTGCCTTTGTTAAAAATTGCCATGCAATTAAGGGGCAACCGTCGCTTCTTCTACCAAGTATTCTTTTCATAATAGTTCTAGACTACAAGAAGGGTTGGCCAATCTTTCTTGTCTTCAACATTCTGGATATAAGTGAACTCTTGGATATAGGTGTTCACAATTTTATACGAAACAAACTGGGCGGCCAATCCTTCTTGTATCCAATCTCCATTCCCCACTATTTATAGCGGATGTAGGGAGTCAAGAGTTGTTTTCTCATTCCGCTATCTACACTCCAGGTTGCGGAATAACGGTATGGATGGAACATTTTAAGAAATCTAGGTATCCACAAACCGCAATATATTTGCGTCTTCGGTAAAGGTGATGAAATCCTCATGCGGGGTGCAAGAAGGGTTGGGCGACCTTTCTTGTGCTGAGTATTTTGTTCAAAATAGTTCTAGGCTGCAAGAAGGGTCGGTCGATCCTTCTTGTGCTCACCATTCCAGATATATGTGAATTGTAACCTATAGGTGTCTACAGTTCTCTACTAAACGAAGAGGCGGTTGATTCTTCTTGTTGCATGTTGGGACAAATATTGTTGATATATTATAACTTAGCCAGTATATTGATCCCAAATATAATTTCATTGGATGTCAGATGTTTGGAATTGTTGTCCTAGCCTAGGTGGGTTGAATATTTTACAATTCACTCGTAAATGAAGTGTCGGTCGACCTTTCTTCTGCCAAGTATTCTGTTCAAAATAGTTCTAGACTGTAAGAAGGATCGGTCGATCCTTCTAGTGTTCACCATTCTGGGTAGAGGTGAATGGTTGGATATAGTTGTTCACAATTTTATAATAAAGGAAGGGGCAACCGATCCTTCTTGTGGGAGGTTGGAAGTCGCGATAAATATTGTTTATATGTTATAACTTAGCCAATCTCCATTCTAGGATGAATTCTGCATTAATTTGGAAGAAAGAACGTTGACAATGTTTAAATGTGTGGATCAGAGCATATAAAATGAACTCTAGCTCAGGTATTACAGTAAACTATGAGGCAAAGCGATAAGATGGTGTAACCCGAAATACATCCACAAAAGAGAAATTAAAAGACTAAAGAAAGTAAAAACATATGAATCTCTGTTTCAGATATACTTTTACTTCTGTTCTTCATTAAAGTCTTCAAAACATATTACGTCACTGTATTTTTTGCTCTCGGATCTAACCCCTATTACTCTGTAAATCAAAATTTATACAAAATGTTCTTTGAAATCGTCGCTAAAAAAAGAAATTTCAAAGAAATCTCTCTAATCCAACCTCTATTATCTTGTTCAAATTTGAATAAATTTGCCATTTATTTCAATCCTTCTACTGTTTGATGATCAAAAGCCTTGTTTCCATTTAGATGTCTTCTTTGTGATATAATTTGATGAGGATCATAATTAATCCTTTCAGCCTCTTGGAAATCCATAATCTTCGGTAATGTTTCTACTACATACAGGCCTTCCTTATTCTTAATGATGAATGGACCAACTTTAAGGGGGAATTTCACATCCGATGCTTTTTTTAAAGCACATAAATGTTCTTCTGAATGCAACCTTTGTCTAATAAATTCCGAGGTAAAAACCCTCACTGTTAAAAAGGCTGGCAACAGATATGGTGCTCTAGTAAAACCATACACCCTAATTATAGTATGTTCTCTATACAAGAACCAATCACCTGTTTTCCCTTCTAGTGTAGGCTGCAAAGTTTCTTTCATTTCTTCTAACACTCGGGGCATTTCAGCATTAAAAATAATTCTGTAAATTTCTGGCATGATTTTATGGGTGAACTCAAACATATTGACCTGTTTAGGAAGGTCATGAGAAAAGATGGTACCATGAAACTTGGATTTTGAAATGTTTGAACACACGAACAACTTCAGGAGATATGACTGATATCTGAAATGCTTGAACTGGTTGAAATTCACCAACTGGACATGAATCGCTTCAGCTAGGAATTCATCAAAATTAAAACAACACACCGGACTCGACTGTGACTCTGGTGAAATTACTTGGAGAAGGAAACCTAACATAACTTCCGTGATTCGATTTATCACTATCTAGACCTAAAATTTGACTCAACAAGGACAAAACTAACTGGGTATCTCACTGAAAGACATCAATACGCAATGGGAATGATAGGTTTTCATGCGACTGACCATCTTTCAAGACTTGTAATAAAAACTTGTCTTTTTCTGCAGGACTGTTGTTTCTATAAACTTGGCCAAATTTTCTTCATTGAACGACTTAGGGATTTTTGGAAATGTTTCAAGAAAACCTAGAACCTCATGGACAGTTTGCGCATTTACTGGGCATAGAATTTGGTCATTTTTACATTAATGATTACCCTTTTGCCCTGCGAATAATTCACTGCACACCAACAAACAAATTCGGGGAAGTGTAGGGTTTGTTCGACACAAAAACAATACAAAAAAGAAGCAAAAACATTAAATACATCCTTTCTGTGCGACTTAAACTCCATTACTTTCTCCTTAGAATATGAAATACTACACACAGACAAAATAGGGTCGAAAATATCCCTTTCCCTGTCAAATACAAGCTTCTCGTTTTCATCTGAACTTTCATTGAAGGGAAGAAGGTCTTCGATTTTCGCCATTTGGGACAAAAAATCTAAACACTGAGGATTTCGAGCTACCTATGAAGTGAGCTTCTTGGGTGCTGTTCTTGGGTACTGTTCTAGTTGATGAAGACAATGATATGTTTCCCGCGGACCGTTCTTTTCCTCCAGGTAATAAGTGACAAAAACATTTTTTAAAACTTTGAACAAACCTTTTATAGAACATATGCTTAGGCGGTTTCCGAACTTGCGATGAGCAGTGTTAGCACAGTATTTTTCCAATGTGAATGAAAGATTGCCAATCCAAAAAATTGGTTGTGATATTTCCTAATTTTGGTGAGGAAGACACCAAGTCCCCCCCCCAAAAAAATGATCCATATGACCATTGGCCACACCAAAGAAGAGCTAAAGAAATAAATAAAGTACCTTGTAATAGCATATAAAGTAATCAACGATCAGGATCAAGGTAGAAAAAGATCAAAGGCTGTGACCAGGAGCTAGTGGAAAAATTATATATTTAGCAGAGCATATAAATGAATTGACAAGGCTTCTAAATTTGTCCAATATGGTAAATTAGGCAGATAAAGCACTGGTGAATCTCTAAAATAGTTAGTGAAGCTCTAAAATGGTGGAATGGCTAAAAGATGGCAGATCTCCAAAATTCCCAAGTCTTTGTTTAAACATTTCAAAGTTCATAGTTATTCATATAAGTATTTTATATTAATATTCAAACCCAATCACCAAAGTCTTGGCACGAATCTCAAAAAATGTCAAATTAAAACTTTGAAAAGACAAAGTTTGGATAAGCGGCTACCATTCATTCCGCATCCCTCACTAGCTCAAAATTTAATATTATAAAGTGGTTGCGGATTAAAAACCACCATCCATGTGTAAGTGTCACAGCAATCCGCAATTCGAAAGGGTGGTATTATAGACCACCTTCCACCAATGCGGAACCGCCATTCCCGAAGGTATAGCGCCCAAGGAAGAGGAGTATAATAGCACGTGCTATGTTTTATTAAAAGTTGTGCGTGGTGGGGTATATAAACAAAATGATTATTTCCTGCTCAACCAATGTAGGATATATCCCATAGAGAAAATCAAATGGGACAAGTAGAACACGTTTTTCTCGAAATGATTTTTTTAGTCATTAACTTCAAAGAGTTGTTTTCGCCAAATGAAGAAGAATTTCCAGAAACTGAAAGAGGCTTTTATTCATCACGGGAAAATCGTCAAAAACCTCCCTCAGGTTTTACACAGGTGTTGTGTGTTAAGAGAATCGAAGTCATCTTCACGGGGCAATTTTCCCGAATTTCAGTTTACTGTTTTAGTCATTAACTTCAAAGAGTTATTTCCGCCAAATGAAGAATAATTTTCAGAAACTGAAAGAGGATTTTCTTTAGAACATTCCCACTTACAAAAACCTCTCTCACAATTTACACAGCTATCTCCATCTAAGATATATAGCTAGGGATTTGAAGCCTATTTTTCAGCAAATTTACTTCCTGAAATAAAAAAATAAGTTGTAACTGTTTCTATTTTTAGAGTTTCAGTTAGATTTTGAATTCAATATTAGGTATAGGTTGTCTTTGTATATATTGATATGTAAAAAAACATGTAAAGGGTTGGAAACTCTTTGAGAGATAGGAAGTTTTGAAGTCAAATTTTGATAGAATAATAAAGGGCCATACAGTGGAAATATCTATCTTTTGAGACCAAAGATTCACGTGTTGATCATTTTTACAGTCTGTCTTTTCCCTTATCTCTATATGTGTATGTCTACTTTCTTTGTTATATCTTCCATTATGTTCTTCTTCTGAGCTTAAATGAACGTTTGAAATAATCTGGGATTCATACTGGTTATGCCTCGTTTTATCGCATTTAAGTATCCATCATTTCTCTAAAGTTGACAATGGATTCATCCTAGTTAGATGCCTGTTGTTGATGGACTGTCATTATTTCTTTCTATACCACCTGCAAAATCAAATTCATTGTGATATGGTTGCTATCTTGCCTCTATGAAAATCTATTTGGTATAAATCTCTTGCTGGCACGTTAAATATTTGAAATTTGACTCCATGCCCAATGTTTCTTGTTTCGTTTTCAACCAAGTAAATCATTTTTGAGAAATTTGAGCTTGTTTCTATATACTTTTATCCTTTACATATATATTGTGAGAGAGCCCTCTCTGGTGGAAAAAATGGCTAAGTTTTCTACCTAAAGTTTGGTTTGAAATAAGTTACCTTAGGTGTTATTCTTTTACAACCAGGATAAAATCTAAGTGCTAACATTTTGGCACCGTTGCCGGGGAACGAGGCTTTCATTTTCCCTGGGTATGAACGACAAAGTTTTCAATTTTGATTGTTGATGGTGAAAAACGGTCAAACATCAGCAAGGTTGTGCATATTTCACCTGGCGACTCCATCTTCAAGAATCCAAATTTCAGTGACTTCATTGGCGGCATGATCCAGAATCAAGCTTTTAAAGAGAACCGACAGAATCTACTAGGAAATGATCTCATTGTGAAGACATGGAAAGGCATGATGAAAAGACAAGGTACTCAAGTTTAAGTTTTCTCCAAGACATCTTATCCTTTCTTGTAAATTTGTTCCTGTCTTTTCCTAAACTTGGCAAAAGAATTTCTCATTGTTTACTATATTCGAAAAAAGACCATAGATTTACTCCTGTATACCCTTCTTTAGAAACTGAAAATGTGTCTTCATCCTGTACATATGAGTTTGATCAAGATATTTTACTTGAACCACATGACAATAAGGATCAGCCTTATGAACTTCATGATACTAAAGCTGATAATACATCCTCTCCACATAGTTCAGTTTCTTCCAATATCCAAAACCGATATAGGCCACTTCACCTACCTCATGTCCTTCATGATTTTCCTACGAAACACTACAAATACCTTCCTAGATTTGATGGAGAATCCAAGAAACTTATAGCTAAGAAACATCTACAAGCCTTTGAGCATTTCCTTGACCTCTTTGAAGTAGAACATGATGATGTTTGCATGAGGGCTTTTTCCCAATCTTTGCAAGGAGATGTTAAGGAATGGTTTAAACATTTACAATCTGGATCCATCAGTACATGGGAAGAGTTTTCTAATATCTTTCTGAGTTTTTGGGGTAAAAGAAAATCTTGGGATCAATTCCTTTCAAAGTTTTATGCTATGAAGAAAATGCAAGGTGAAACTGTTTCAAGTTTCAATAGGAGATTTGTTAGTCTCTATTATAAGATGCCTGAAGAGATTCAGCCACCAGAAGGTCTTTCCAAGTTGCAGTATGCCCAAGCCTTCCATCCAGACCTCTCTTATCATCTCTTGGAGAGAAGGTCTCCCACTTTACAACAAATGTTTATCAAGTCATTGGAGGTTGAAGACAATATTAGAATGTCTAAAAGAAATTCAGACCAAGACAATGGAGATAATAAAATTGGTTGAGCAATATGAACAAAAAGAACTTGCCCTGCCTTCCAATTATATTTTTTGTGAGCAAGAAACATATCAGTCCAGTGATCTACAAGAATATTGTTGTAAGGATTTGTTTCATGAAGATTGAAATCAGCTTGTCACAAATTTTGTTAGTGGTGATTTTAAAAAGGATTTCAGCCAACCTATATATGATGAGTATGTGGAGGATTACTTGGGTGTTGTGCCTAAAAAACCAGCTGAAGATTTTGAAAATTCTGGGACAATTAGTGAAGAAAATATGATTGTAATCCATGACCAAAAGTATGAAAATAAGGTGGACAGTAAGCATGCTGAAAGTGACTGTTTGCCTTTGTGTTATTCTTCATTTGAATTTCTCAGACAAAAATGCTAACAATATGAAGAAATCACTTGTTTGATGAATAATACCAATTCTAGACATTGTTTGTAGATGGGTTTGTAGAAGATCTAGTGTAACATGGGAAGAAGTCGATGAAGACGAGGGAGAGATGACCATAAGAGATAAGAGAAGTCTAAACAACAAGATCAATCTTCCAAGATGGCATTGATGGTATTGAGATGAAACTTTAAATTAGGAAAAGAAGGAGAGATCACATGTCATAGCAATAACATCTAAGGTTGTGTTGTTTTTTTAAACATCCCATTTCATATTAGCTCCATAATTATATTGTTCATGTTTGACTATTAATAACTCGAATGCTTCCGAATGGCTCCAAATGCTTCTGATTTGGGTCTCAAGGTTTTTGAAAGGTCTTAGGACATAAAAAGCGACAAAATTTGCATTGTTCCTCTCTACGGCTTTTAATAAGCAATGTCTAACCGAGATAAACCAAGAACCCATATAGAGGAAATTTTAGAAACATAAAAAATACCTAACAATTTGAAAAATATTCATAACTGTTGAGATTGAATTGAGAAGTAATCAAACTTCTAATAGAAAATCCAAGGTTGGATGCAAATGGAATACAATCTATGCAATTTCCAATGAATACAGAGATTGATAAACACAAAAGAGGGAGTGAATCTAACAAATATCTTCATGAATACAAAAACTATTATCTTGAATCACTTCATTAACAAACTCCACTCCTTTGAATCCCTTTGGCAACTTTAAAGTGGATGACAAAGTGCAAAGGTAACCTTAACCAAAGCTAAAGCTATAGCCAATTGGTGAGACTTTAGACAGTTTTAGAAAGTGCTTTTGACAACTATGGGGTTTTATGCTTTTAGTAAGACTTACTTTCTTGTTTTTTTCAACTGGACTTTAAGGCATTCTTTACGTTAAATTCTTGCGTAATGTCCCCAACTTGGAACTTTTCCCAATTCGGTCAATTTTCAAAACTTGGACTAGTGAAGCTTCAAAATGTCCCAAATGATCCCAAATGCTTTCAAACTATGTCTAGAGTGGATTGAGGTGTAATATGACACATTTATGCAGCTATTATAGGCATGGAAACTTCCAATAGACTTCAACCACTTGCATTTACAATTAGAGAATGAAAGGAAGAATCACTAGGCAAATCTATGTTGAAGCCCCCAAGGGTAGATGGCTCCAAAAGACTCTTTAAAGAATTTTGAATTGGGTCTGAAGGTATATGGAGGGCATTAAGAAATAAAAAGGAACCTCATCGGTGATTATAGACTAATATCATAATACTTCTGCAACATCCATTTAACTTCAGGAGAAGTTGGGAAATGTTACTAGTCAAATCGAGGTTCAAAACCCCCAAGGGTAGGGGATGAACATGGATTGTGATAGTGACATCAATACAATGATACATGGATAATGACATACAGGTACAAGGACATGGATACACGTATAAGTTGATGGCAACTGTGATACAATGGCAGTGGAGTATTGTTCTTCTTATTCATGTTAGGGTGGCAGGATCGAGCAAGGATACGAGATTGAAGTCTCCTTTGGTTTGGTGATTGTGATCTCAGGGAGTTGGGGATTCCATCCAGTTGGTGCTAGTAAAACTATTGAGTTGGACTTTACTGAGGTCTGGATTCCTATCTATAGGTTGGAAATTATGAAAACCAAGGGGTTGTAGCCTCGTTTTGTTATCTTTTCATCATTTAATTCAATATGATCTAGGATCTTAACTGAGAGAACAACATGTACAGCATGTCAAACACAAGAGACAAGAGACACAAAGCATTTCACCAGGGAAATAGAATAAGCACCAATACAAAGATCACAAAGATGAAAGTAACCCCAAAAGATAGATGTCTCCATCAATTCTTCCTCCAGGCTCCTCCACTTGTGCACACTCCTCTCTCTCAACTATGCGAGTTGGATGTGTGAGTGAATGAGAAAATATATTGGTGCAACCACTCTATTTATACTTTAAATTAACTTGACCTGCCTTTTATCCTAACTGGGTCAACCCCCTAGGGGAGTCTAATAACCCTTCCACTTAACACATACTGGGATGACCCCTCTAAGGAGGTCTAATAACCCATCAAACATAAGTTACAACACTTACAATAAAACTTGTGACACTTGCAAATACAAATGATGACACCTCCAAACAGAGGAATAAGAACATCTTCGTTGGGGATACAATAAAGTACAAATGTAATACATACAATATAAAAGTGAATAATATATTGTGAAGTTACAGATAGTACATTAAGACTCCCTCTTAACTAGGAAGGTATTATCTTGACACAGGCATCAATACATATAGGAACAAGTCTTCAATACTAGAGCTGGATCATCAACACTGGATCACTGGAGCATCATCATAGGTCTTCATCCATGTAGGTCTTCATCATCTCTGCGAGCAAGCCATCAAGTAGGTACATCTCAGGACTGATTACACTGTCTCTACAAAATTCTGTGTACCCTAATGTCACCCCATAATCTCTCAGGATTGATTACACTATCTCTACAAAATTTTGTGTACCCTAATGTCACCCCATAATCTTCAGATCGTACAAGGATTTCTTCAGTTTGCACACATTAGACTCCCTGTCGTGTGTCTCAAACTCGAGTGATTGCTCCACATATACTTCCTCTTCCACTACACCATTCAAGAATCCTATCTTGACATCCATCTGGTGTATGATCTTCCTTTTCACGATCTTCATTATCTTTTGGTTTTACTTCATTTGCATATCGATTCCTGATTACTTCTAGTTCTTCAAAGTCTTCTTCTTGACTTCATCAATCTTCTTGCTGAATCATCGTCACTTGTTCTTCAAAACAAGTCTCTCTTGTAGGTGATGGTACAAGGTCTTTCCTACGAGACAAGTTCAATTGCATGATTAGAAACATCTCATAATATTTAGAACAAATTCTTACACATAAAGACATAATAATGTCATATTGTCATGCAATTATCTTAGCCAATCATGCTTCAATACAACATTTATCCATATCTCGTAACTTTCTAGATGCCTTCCATCTGTACCAGAACATTGTTAATAGTGTGCAAGTCTACTCCAACATGTCAGCAAAGAGGTTGCATTCTAGATAAGTAGCAATGGAATGTTGTACAGTACCATCGACCACTTAGTAACCCATTACTTGCATATAAGTAGTATATTGTTCATTAATGCAATTTTTTTCTAACATCCTAATATACTCAGGGCTGACCCCACTAGGGAGTCTGATAACCATATCACATACAATGATGACCTTTCCGATCGGAGGAATGAAACCTCTCCGTCAGAAGTACAATGCCATATGAATACAATATAAAATATACAAGTGAAATACATTCCGAAGTTACAAATACATCAACAGTCCCTCTTAACTAGGAAGGTATTTCTTGACACAGTTCTTTAGCACAAGTCTTCATCATCGACTACACCATTCAAGAAAGCTATATTGACATCCATTTGGTGTAATTCTTCCACTTCATCACTGCAACTAGAAAAAGTACCGTTATGATGGAAGTGTATCTGGCTACGGGTGCAAAAATTTCTTCATAATCTATCCCTTCTTTTTGGTAGAAGCCACGAGCCATAAACCTTGCCTTGTGTTTCTCCTCCTCCACTTGTGCACACTACTCACTTGAAAGAATGAGTGAGTGAATGAATGAATAAATAGAGAGTCTAATAACCCTACCTTCTCCACTTATTTATACTTGTCTTCCACTTTCCTTTTACCCTACATGGGCTGACCTCTCTAGGAGGTCTACAAGTGAAATATGATGAATTAATAAAGTAGGTTACATATGATACCTCCCTACAGGAAGCAAAGCAACTCATTTGGGATGAAATTATTGTGGAGGTAGAGAAATTGAGGCCATATCTCAATTTCATTCTGGAAAAAGAGGGTGTAATAAAGGTAGCTAGGAAAAGCCTAACAATAGTCAAGGAAAATTTCAACAAGAAGCCCATGGACTGTGTAGAAAAGGCCATAGAAATTCTGAATGGGCTGACAGAGGATGAGGTGAAAACAACTAGCATAAACTTAGGATAGAGTGTCTAGTATTATTTGGGCAAAGAAGGTGGTGAATAAGTATCACCAGATGAACACGATTCAGGAAAGGATAGACATTTTAGCACATCAAGTAAAACTCTTCAAAGAAATGTTTGATCCATTATTCAAGAAGGGACTTCCTATCTTTTGGGAGGAGGATGGCACCACGAGGACACAGGAAGAAGAATATTAGAGCAAGTTGTGGGGATGCCGATTCAATTTGGATTATGTATAATTTAGGTAAATTTATTCTAATGTTTATGTATTGATTCATTGTATTTTTTTGCATAATTAATGAAATTTAGTCGGTTTCTCTTGGCCATCTTTTTTGGATATTAATTTGTCAAATTTCTTTGAACTATGTTTTATGTTGCCAATTTAATGAATACATCGATTTGTAGGTTGGATTTCTATTAATATATGATTCATGTGTTATTATGTGTCAAATGAATTTCTTCGTTTAACTCATTTTATCTATAATTTTCCGCAACTGATAAACAACCACACATTTATATTGATGCTAGTAAGTGGAAGAGCGCTCTTACAAAGCCAGTTGCTTGGATCTGCGTTGGATAAATATAAGTAATCTTATGTTTTTTTATTTCATTCTTGCATGTTGTGATTATGTAATTGAAAGGTTTTTAATTATGTTGTGATTGTGTAATTGAAAGGTGTTTTCCACTGTGCATGTGCAGGTTGACGTGGAGAAGCCACGTGGGCAAGAAGTCTGGCATGGAGGAGACACATTGGCAGAAGCCCCGACATGGTGGAGTTCTGTGGGAAGAAGGTGTGATGTGGACCGGCCACATCATATCCACATGTGCCAGCGACCGTGAAGGATGGGCGAAGGTGGTTTTGCAAATGGAGGACGGTGGTTTTCCTTACCACCCTTCCAACTTGTGAAATCATGTGATGCTGCCACATGGAGAGCAATTTCAGATCCCGCAACCACCCATCCCCTCGTCCTAGCGTGCATGTTGGGGATGCAGAATGGAAGTGGGACCCTTGATCTTTCTCTGCCCTATTGATATTTTCCGCCATTTAAAATGGTTTGTACATTGGCATGGAGGTGAGCTTTTCCTTCATTTAAAATGGTTTGTACATTTGCATGGAGGTGATATTTTCCACCATTTAAAATGGTTTGTACGTTCGCATGGAGGTGATCTTTTCCGCCATTTAAAAGGGTTTGTACGTTCGCATGGAGGTAATATTTTTGAACATTTAAAATGGTTTGTATGTTGGAATGGAGTTGATCTTTTTTGCCATTTAAAATGGTTTCTACAACATTAATGGTAAATGATGGATTGTATCACTCGTGTGAATAATCTCATCACGTTTATGAGGCGCTCGTTTATGATGGATTGTCTTTATGTGTCACGACATACAGATGATATCCCTCCACACTGTTATAATAAATGTCACGAGCTTTTCTGCATTGATATCCCACCACATTGCTCTTCCCACCCATTGCCTACATTGAAAAATATCTCGCCACACTGCTCTTCCCGCCCACTACCTACATTGAAACTTAAAGTTCAAACTCTCTGTGTTTTCTAGTTTGGAGCTTTGTATTCTCTGAGGACTAAGGTTTGCTTTTGCTGAGATGGAACCGAGAAGAGTGTTGGGTGGGTAGAGCAGTAAGATTGGTTTGAAGAATCGATTGCTAGTTTTTCAATTGGCAGGTATTTATATTATTCAAACCATAAATCTAAATCTGTAACAGAGCATGCTTATTCAACCTCCGAGCTAAAAATCCATATCTTCCATGGTTGTCAAAAATCAATGCAATGACAGTTTGAAGTTCACAGTAATTTAAAGTCGCTAAACGTTTTAGATTCTTCAGATTTCATTCCACCCTTGTTTGTCTTCTTCAGATTTCCATAATTTATTTCCTTAAATTCTCGGTAGTTATCTTCTTACAGTCCATTAATATGAATTCAAAACATTATATTTGCAAAATCATGCATTACTCATTATTGAGCTAAATTAACGGAATTAATAGGTTTAATGTCAATTCCCGCCAGCTTGCATACGTTTTCTGTCTGGTAATGTAGCGTATTATTTTCATATATTCCATATTGTTTTCTGCAAATCCTCTAGCATTTGGCTAGGTTTGTTGGAAAAAGATAACGACAAATGAACTCGGAAAATTGAAATATGTTTTTTCTTTTTAATATCATTTTGCAATTAATATTCACTATAGTATACTGATGTATGTAAACATTAATATTTTATTTGAAATATTTGAAATTGATAATTTATGTCTTAATTTATATAATATTGATTACATTTATTTTAATATAAATATATATAATTGAAGTATTTAATTTAATTGAACAAAATTAAGCTATCAAATAGCTTTAAACAATATTAAGGTATAATTGTTTGCCAATATAGTATCTTGGTTAGACAAGTCCCATGTATTGTGTAGTTGGATGTGGTGTATGACTCAAATTGTTGGATGCAATGAGAACAAATGTGAGTCTTGCATACGATACCAAGGCATTTAGTTTAAGAGATAAATCTAATAAAAATGTTCTTAAAATTTAGGCAGGATACCGTGGTGGAAAATGAATTTAACAGTGACGACAATGCAGATAGTGATGCCATTAGTTGGAAAGATTCTGACTGCGATTAACCAAACAGAAACATTCTTTCATACTTTTGGGTCGAGACTGCGGTGAATGATATAGCAGCTTCTACTTCGCCGAGTGTAGCACAGATCAATTCTGGAATAATCAAAGCGACATGGCATAATCTGAACGCTCCACATGTCACCTTGGAGACTAGATTTAGACATTTGAACGAAAAAATTTACAGATGTTTTCCTACAAAGAGTTTGCCGTCAAGTCAAAATTTTGTCAATGAAAGCGAGGTCTCTCTATCATAAGGTTGTTCCATTTCGAGGTGTTGGAAGTAGATGCTGAGGAGAAATATCGTTCACTCCTTCCTCTAGGGATGAGTTTTCGGAGTGTCTAAAATAGATATCGGCACTCTAAACACATATTTCATAGGAACATTGCTTTGAACATTTTGCTAGAGAGTGGAAATATCCAAAGAGAAAGATCTGCCACTCTTTCTCCAAGTTCTATTTTAATAATTCCCTCGTAAAAGAAGGGGCAGATGATCCTTCTTCTTCCCAATATTCTTTTCGTTATAGCTTGAGACTGCAAGAAGGGTTAGTCGATCCTTCTTTGTCTTCACCATTCTGGATATCGTTCAATTTCTAGATAAAGGTTTTGACAATTATCTACTAAACGAAGGGGCGTCTGATCCTTCTTCTCGAAAAACAGAAGTCATCGCAAACAATTTTAATTGTTATAACTTAGTTGTGCTCAGTATTATTCAAGTGTTCACCATTTTAGATATAGATGAATTGACATATTAGTCTTCGTAGGTTGAATAATTTTACAATTCCTTCATAAATGAACGCGTGGCCAACCCTTCTTCTACTCAGTATTGTATTCATAATAGTTCTAGAATGCAAGAAGGGTCGGTTGATCCTTCTTTCTTTTCCATTCTGGATATAGGTGAATTGCTGGATACAGTTGTTCACAATTATCTCCTAAACGAAGGGGCGGTCGATCCTTCTCCTTGGAAAATGAAAGCCGGGATAAACATTTTTATATGTTAGAACTTAGATGATGTCCGAGTCCCTACTATTTACAGCAGAAGTTGGAAACCAAGAATTGTTGACATAGCCTTCGTAGATTAAATATATTTAAATTTATTTCGTAAATGAAGTGTTGGCCGACCCTTGTTGTGCTCAGTATTCTTCCCTTGTTCAAAATTTTGGAAATACATGTATTGACGGCCTAGCATTCGTAGGTTGAACATTTTTAATATTCTGTCATAAATGAACGGGCGGGAGACGTTTCTTCTACCCAGAATTCTTTTCATAATATTTCTAGACTGCAAGAAGGGTCGTTTGATCTTTCTTGTGTTCGCTTCTTCTACAAGAAGGGGCGACAGATCCTACCATTCAGAAAAGTGGAAATCCACCCCTTCTTGTAGATATAGATATAGATGAATTGACGTACTAGCCTTCGTAGGTTGAATCATTTTACAATTCCCTCATAAATGAACGCATGGTCGACCCTTCTTCTGCCCAGTATTGTATTCATAATAGTTCTAGAATGCAAGAAGGGTTGGTCTATCCTTTTTTCTTTCGCCATTCTGGATATAGGTCAATTGCTGGATATAGTTGTTCACAATTATCTCCTAAACAAAGGGGCGGCCAATCCTTCTCCTCGAAAAAAGGAAGCCGGGACAAACATTTTTATATGTTAGAACTTAGATGATGTCCGAGTCCCTACTATTTATAGTGGAAGTTTGAAGCTGAGAATTGTTGACATAGCCTTCGTAGATTAAATATATTTAAATTTATTTCGTAAATGAAGTGTTGGCTGACCCTTGTTGTGTTCAGTATTCTTCCCTTGTTCACAATTTTGGAAATACATGTATTGACGGCCTAGCATTCGTAGGTTGAACATTTTTAATATTCTGTCATAAATTAATTGGTGGGAGATGCTTCTTCTACCCATAATTCTTTTCGTAATATTTCTAGACTGCAAGAAGGGTCGTTTGATCCTTCTTGTGTTCGCTTCTTCTACAAGAAGGGGCAGTCGATCCTACCATTCGAAAAATTGGAAGTCCGGACAACCATTTTTTATATATTATAATCTATGTTATATCTTTGTTTAAAATAAATATGATTGTTAATGTGCTCCTGTTATTTTATATTTCATAAAACGCTTCTGAACTGGATTTTGGTTCTGAACAATGTGTGTTGTTATTTTATATTTCAGATATTGTTTATGAAATGGATTTTGGTACTCAACAATGTGTGGACCTACTTTTGAATGGATTGAAAGTTGCTGAAGGAATCTTGTTTCTAGAAATTGTTTTTGCATAATATCAGCATTAATGAAGGATGTATCATTGTAAATGTTACCAAGTCTTTGAATGCAAGTCTTCCATTGCCCTATCGATCAGAAGGTGCAAATACATTGTTAGAGGCTATTGGTGGTTATATTCAATGACTTGTATCTAAGATCGTTAACCAGATTGGGTCCGCTCAACGAGTGTAGCACATATCATAACAACTAAGAATGAGGTGAATGATATACTAGCTTCTACTTCAATGAGTGTAGCACATATCACAACAACTGAGAATAAATCTTCTTTTATTATGATAAAAGTTAAGTTGTTACATAAGTGTTCAGAAAGAAAGGATTGCATTTCCATAGGTTTTGTAACAAATGTGAGTGAGACTGATTTTATTGGGGGAACATTTTTGGGTGACTTCTCCTTTGGTATTCTAGTCGATGAAGTGGTGCTTTCTTGTATGGCATGTTGTCCAAGTGTGAGCAGTGGATATTTTTTTGTATGGCCGATTAAAAGAATCATTGATTTTAATACAGAAACATTGCTTTATGTTCCAAGCGCTTTCAACAAAATCAATCTGAATCTACTAGTTAATTTTATACATCAATGTTCTTTAAATCCATAGTATGTTGCTCGGGGATTAATGTCAACTGTTTTTAAGGGAGACATTGTACAATTCAAAGTACTAGATGCTGGTGAGTTTGGTATTTTAGTTCATAAAGTGTTCCGCAATTGCGAGGATTGTGGTGTACTTGAAGGCTCTATTATAAGATGGCCTGCAAACATTTTTCTTGACCTCAATAATGTTCCTTTGGATGTTATACATTTGGAATGTTTTTGAAGAATGTCCTTTACAGATGGTCCTTCCAGGTACTCTCCATTGTGAATATACACATGTTAAAGGTAATCGAACAAGGCCATACAATTTCGTAAATGAGGTAGCACATATCATAACAACTGAGAATGAGGTGAATGATATACCAGCTTCTACTTCGACGAGTGTAGCACATATCACAACAACTGAGAATAAATCTTCTTTTATTATGAGAAAAGTTAAGTTGTTACATAAGTTTTCAGAAATCCATAGGTTTTGTAACAAATGTAAGTGAGATTGATTTTTTTGGGGGAACAATTTTGGTTACATCTCCTTTGGTATTCTGGTCGATGAAGTGGTGTTTTCTTGTATGGCATGTTGTCCATGGGTGAGCAGTGGATATACCAACTTCTTCTAAAATTTTCGAATGAAATTCAATATCGTTACCTTACAGGTCTGCAATAAATTAGGGTGCACACCTTTCAAACATTGGCACTGAACATTGTTGCTCAAATTTTTGTATATAAAAAATTCCACTTCGATCAATAGTTGAATGTGCTAATAAATTTGATAGTTGAATGTTATAAATTCTATGGGATCAAATGCTCCCGTGGCCAAAGAAGGAGATGACAGAAAAAGAAGCTTGTTTACAATGAGATTAGACACAATAGACGTCTGTCAAAATGCATGGTATAAATGCCATCAGATAAAAAAGAGCACTTTGGGTAAGGTGATTGGTAATATTTATCAGGAGTCAGATGCTAGTACTATCATATTGGAACCGTCATGTTAAACTGTCACATTTTTTTCCAAAAATTATTTTTGATAGGCACTTTATTCTCTAAACCATCATTAATTTTTGTGGGTCACTCTTAACAAAATTTGGATTTACATTTTACAGCTAACCTTTCTAATGTCTTTTAATTTTTTTTCATGATCATTAATTTGTTTGATAAGTTAACAAAAACAACTTGGCATTAAAATAGAAAATTCCAAATTGTTAGCTTGACACGTAACCATTGGACCTTTCTATGCATATCATACCTGGAAATAAATGTACACATTGAAAATATTTTTAGCCATGAGCATTTACTATATAGTTAAAACTTTTATTTTCTATCTAAATGTGAAATTTTAATCAATTTTAAAATATATATTAATAAAAAAATTACTAGGGACAGGTAATTATTTTATGTGCTGAAGGGCAAAATTTAAACCAAACCGTTTTTGGACAGGGAATATATATACTTAAAAAATGCTTAGATAGACAACAACAATGGGTTGTTGGTGCAAAAGAAAACATGAAGATCAATGTAAATAGCATCATATGGGCATGGTCACCAAGAAGGGCCTTGCAGTAGAAAAAAATAGAATAAACGAGAAGGGCCTTGTAGCAGTCAAGGCACAACGAGAAAATATGGGGAATAGTGTTCAGAGTGGTGGATGTTCTCAAGGGTTGATAGTAGACAAAATTGGTTTCTAAATTTCTCCACGTGGCAGTTTTAAGCAACACAATTGTTGTGTTTCTAAATTTCCACTTAGTTAACAAAAAGTTGTATTTTCTCATTTTCATTAAAGTTTTATAAAAGGAAAGATACAATTTATAGCCATTGGGATTGATAATGGATGGTTATTTGTTACAAAATTGGATTTGTGATAAGTGTCGTAATTTGTGCACTAACTGTCGTTAAGTGTTGTAATTGTGCTTAAGAATAATTGGCCTTTAGAAGTGGTTTATCCGCTGCACTTAAAATCAAGTAATTATCGTCAGAGAAACTACCTAAATACTAAAATATGATCCTCTATACTCAAACTGCCAAATTCAGCAGTGCTCATAGGAAAAAATATTCTATACAAGCCAATATTCTATGCGATCCAACTATATTTATAATACTGAATGTGCCAAATCAAATATGCCACGCATCACAATATGATCGTTCCGTGTGTCACTCCGGGATATTAGATATCAACATTTAAAAAACAAAATTTATAGACATTTTGCTTCAAAGACTATGCTGTCAAGTGGAAGTATTCTCAAAGAAAGAGCGTCTGCTCTTTCCCAAAGGTGTTCCATTGTTACGATTCCCTCGTAAATGAAGGGTCTGCCAACCCTTCTTATTCCAAATATTCTTTTCATAATAGTTTGATACTGCAAGAAGGGTCGGTCGGTCCTTCTTGTGTTCTCTATTATGGATATAGCCAAATTGTTGGATAAAGGTTTTCACAATTAACTACGAAAAGAAGGGGCGGCCGATCCTTCTTGTCGGAAAACGGAAGTTAGGAGAAACCATTTTTTATAGGTTAAAACTTCCAAGGTGTTCTATTTCTAAAATCACCTCGTAATTGAAAGGTCAGCTGACCCTTTGTATTCCCAATATTATTTTCATAATAGTTAGACACTACAAGAAGGGTTGCTTGACCCTTCTTATTCCAAATATTCTTTTCATAATAATTCGCCACTGTAAAAAGGGTTGGTCGATCCTTCTTGTGTATTCCATTATGGATATAGCTGAATTGTTGGATAAATGTTTTCACAATTCACTATGAAAAGAAGGGGCGGCCGATCCTTCTTGTCGGAAAACAAAAGTCGGGACAAATGATTTTTATATGCTATAACTTAGCTGATTGACAGTCTATTCAGAAAACAGAAGTCGGGACAAACGATTTTTATATGTTATAACTTAGCCGATTGCAGAATCTTGGTTTTCGGTTTTGATATATTTTCTTTCCGTAACCTGCAACCCCCAATTGCGGATTGAGGATTGCGGAAAGACTGTATATATTTATGAAATAAAACCCCGCAACCTTTCTTTTCCTTCAGGCATGTTTACGTTTTAACCGTCGATTTGTCTTGATCCTGCATATGAGATTACACTGGGTGATTAAAATGAAGTTTAGCTTGCCCGTTTAGCTTGTCGGTGTTAGCACTAGCGTTGTCCTGGATGAAACTGGGAGGCTCAATTTCTAAAAAGAATGGAGAAAGCCTCAGTGGTCTTAGAAAAATAGAATCATCTGGGTAGGTATTGATGGCCTCAAGGGTGAACTGATCAAATCCCAAGCCTGAAACTTTGCAAGGAGAATTCAATTGCTGAGGTCTACCTACAGTTAGATATTTGCGCAAATAAACGGTCTAGATTGGCGGTGGTGAAGATCTACAGTCATGAGAATGCTTCGCGCAAAAAGGGTGAGGTATTATAGATGGAGGTGAGAGGTTTAGCCCACAAGCATATTAAGTTGCATATCAATGGCCAATGGATCAGATCGACGGTTAGGAACTACTTCTCCGATACGACATGCGCGGAGCAAACAAACTTTTGGATCCGTGAACTTTTGGTAGAGGTCCACGGGTTTGGATGGCGCAGATCTGAGGAGGCCGAGATCTATGGCCAAGGTTTTGTTCGCGGATCTAATTTGCACAAAACGTCAACGCAAAACAAATCCGTGAAGTTGGTAAAAGTCACAACGTTTGACAGCCAAGATTCGAGGCGACATGTGGTGGGATTCGAGGCCACCAGGGATCAGGAAAATGGATGGCCAGGGAAGCTTCCATGCCACAAGAGATGCAGAGGTGATAGCAAAGGATAAATAATATAAAAAACTCACCTGCACGGAGAGCTGGATTCCTATTTTGCATCTGAAAGCGACAAGAGCAAGCTGTGAAGAAATAGACAGGTCAACTAGGGGCCCAAGCCAACCTGAAAAAAATAGGTAGGTTATCTGCTCTACAGTAAACTATTTAATGGCTGAATTAAGTGATAGAGAACCCATAAAAACATTGTTTACAGACAAAGATGCAGAGGTCTATGACACTATGATGATCGATGACCCCATGGAAACTGTAAAAAACAAACTGAAACATGTTAGGGAGCGAGGTATAGACATGCACCAGGTTCACTAGTCCTATTTCCATCTGTTTACAGTCGGCCAAACCCCTGCTTTTCCTGAATTTGTTGAATGGTGCGCCTCTAACTACTCTTATACCAAGAGGGAAATCATGGATGCTTCCAAGTCCAATATCCTTTGCGAAATCGATACCCAAACCATTAGAAAAGCCATGTCAGTCCCAAAAGAGTTTTTCCAAAAAGCTATAGGGTATACTGAGGAAGCCCTAATCCTATTTTTTAGACAATCCCCTGTTGAAGTAAAACAGAATTTCTACAGGTCCTGTCTGAATCCTACTGTCTAAATACAAGAGCGGGATTTCCCAGCTGAAGCCAAACTATTCACTGAAGAATCCAAAGGTGTTATCGTCATGATGAGCCAATTCCTAGGTCTAGACTCTGATATGTATATCACAGAACCTCTAATAAGTTTGCTTTTGTACTAGGCACCTGCCCCCTGGAATCAGATGATCCAAGCCAGTCTACCCAATGTGCATGCCTAAGGTTTGATGAAGTACACTCCCAGCAAAAGAATTTCCAGGAAACAAGGATTTTTAGATTTCAGTCCTACTTACTAAAAATGTTCCTGGAATTCAATGAGGAAAAATTGCAAATGCCTGAGGTACTACTTACTCAGGATATGTACACTAATTACACCAAGTTCCATGATGAGCTCATGTCTAAGGTTTATCAGGTCATTTTCCAAAAGAAGTTACCTAGATTATTACCAGAAATGCAGGAGTTACTATAGCTTTCTCCTGAGAAGAGGGTCGAAGATTGGTTCCTTTCAGAGTATGGCACAATCATCAGGGTTTATGGGTTTGCTTATGCACCCTATGTGCTACCAATTTTCCTGACCCCCAAAATGTTTGCATTAGAATTCATTAGACAAAAATTGAAGGTAGAAGCTAAGCACTTTCTAGATCATAGAAAGGGCTCTGATATTGTGTTTCCATGGACTGTAGGTCCATTCTTAATAAAAAACAAAGGAGCTCTTACAGACATCGAATGCAAGATAAAGGAGATGGGTTTTAAAACAGAAGCACCCTTAAACTATGATCCGCACCACATCATTTCCAATAGGAGGAAGGAAAGCAACAGGAAGGACTTTGTGCATTTTGAAATTCCAGGCATGGAAGAAGCTACAAATTTATTGGAATGTCCTAGCAGGAGCTAGATGGAAATAGACACACCTGAGAGATCCTTTCTGCTGACACAAGGGAACACACCCACAGTTCCTGGCTCTTCTATCCCAATCCTATCAGTGCCAGCATCCATGCCTATGGCCATCAACTTAATAAACTCCAGGAAGGAAGCTGACAGTGTCCCTATGGACACAGAAGGGGAAGCTAAGAGAGACCCAAAGAGGCAGAAAACTGACGAATCTGAGCAACATCTAGTACCAGTGGGGACTCGTAAAGGAAACAAGTGGATAAGCTACCAGCATTTGAGATCAAAGTGTATGTGTTTAACCCAGTAGCCACTCAGCCTGTTGCCTTAAGCAAGACTAGAGATGAGTTGATAGATGAATACAAGGTGGACTCATGGGAAGCCTCAGAGGAGTCCAAGTTATACACTAAACTAAGGCAAATTTAAAGTAAAGAAGTGTCTCTAGTGACTAGTAGGAGCCTCGCTCAGAACACCCTGAGTTTGGCCTTGGCCACCAAGAGCAAGGCCACTGAGCTAAGGATGAATTTAGAGGACATCCCTGTCCCATATGTAATAAACTTGCACAAAGAAACCAGGGATGTTATTTATACTAAACTGTTGAGGACAACTTTGGAGCTATCAAAGGTACAGGTCAGTAAGAGTAAGGTTGCCAGCCTGCTCAAGCAGGAAAATAAGGAAAACAAATCTCATAAGGAAAATATCAAGAAATTGCAAGGTGACATAGTGGCCACTGAGGGCCAGCTTGATAAAAGAGCTATTATTCAAAACCTACTCAACGAAAAGGACAACATCATCCAATCTCTAAAAAAGGGGTTGAAAATCCCCTCTACCTAATTAGTAGCAGTCTCTGAGCTAACAGAACTGGAGGAAAAGAAGGAGAAGTTGCAGACTGACTTGACAAACTGTAGCTCCAAGGTATTGAAGCTTGAAGCAAAGGAAAAACAGTGGCAGATACATATAGCCACTGTGGTGGCAAGTGAGAAAATCTCAAAAGGCCAGAGTGGAAGAGCTTGAGAAGAGACTGCAGCAGAAAGAGAAAGTAGTAGAAAGCATGGCCACACCATCCATAGAGGCTGGTGATTTCTACCTGGTAGGGGCTATAGACGAAGCTAGTCTAGAAGACGTGGAAATAACAAGATTAAAAAAGAAGAATGTGAATCTGAAAACCCTGAAGGATAATGCAGAAAGAGAAAAGGAGGCTTGGGAAGCCAAGCACCAAAAGTTGCAGGGTAAATATGATGAGTTGGCAAGACAAGCTACAGGGCAGAATTCCTTGCTAGAGGCCAGGTAGGTCATCTGGGATGGCATTATTGAAGAAGCAGGAAAATTGAGGCCCTTCCTCAATTTTGTCTTAGACAAGGAAACAGTGATAAAATTAGCCAAGAGTAGTGTGACAGCAGAAAATGAGAAATTGAACAAAAAACCTCTAGAGTATACTGAGAATGCCATCAAATTCCTGAACGACTTATCTAAAGAGAACGTCAAGACAACTGGTGTAACATATAGGGTTTCCATCATCATTGAAGCCAAAAAAGTGATGCACAAGCACTAGCAGGTAAAGGCTATTCAAGCTAAAATAGATGTCATGGCACAACAAATCAAGTATTTCAAAGACATGTTGGACCCTTTGTTCAAGAAAGGGTTACCTCTCTTTTGGGAGGAGGATGGAACAATGCTCACAGAAGAAGAATATTAGAAGAAATTGGCAGGATGTAAAGTGCATTTCAACGATTTTGTAGGTATGGATCAGTTCCTATCAGGGAAGACAGTGGTGGAGAAAATGGCAAAGGATTTTGAGTTAAGCATGATGTTCAAGGAGGCTAGTGCACATCTGTGAAGCTACTCTTATAGGGACCACACTGACATCCGAGTCTTAATGAAAGAGTTAGCCACCTCAGAGCTGCCAGCTATCGAGCTATGGAAGATCATTGAGAAATATGGGAAGGGAAAGCTGATATTGAACCGCTGAAGATTCGATGATCATGGAATAGCAGCATGGAGGAAATATTTGCTGAAGCATTTTCTTTATTTTGTTAGAGCCTGTTGTCTTTCGGTAAAAATGCTCAGTAATTTTGTAAAAGGCAATTGAGCCAGTTTTACCAACATTGTCATTTTGTTGTAACTAATTCCTTAGGGTGGCGAACTTGTTTTGAATAGGTGTCACCTACATTGTAACAACTTCCTATTGAGGCAGCTCGAGCCAGAAGGCTCTGAGCATCTATGTAAGCAATGCAATAGAAGGAGAAAGGGTTGGAAACTTTTGTTGGACTCGTGAATTCCCTATGTCATAGCACTCTGAGATATATTTTAATAAAATATGGATAGGCTGAGCAAGGTTTTCTATCAGAGATTCCTGTGTTATTCATCTTATAGTCTGTTTACTTCTTCTCTTATGTGAATGTTTCTCTCACTGTTTAATTCATACAGTTATTCTTTTTCATGCTTGGATAAGTGTTGTATCGGGACAGAAGTCATAAATATTATGCTCTGTTGCTTTCATTTCAAGCATCCACTACCATTTTCTACTAAAGTAGGTATAGAATTCATTATCATAAGCTCTATATTGATGGGTTGTTCATATCTTCTTCTTTAATCACCAAACAAAAGCTCTTTGACTGTGAGCAGGTGGCTATCCTGCCTCTGATTAGTTTTCTTTGCAAAGCACTGTCATGTTTAATCATATCTTGCCTCTTACCTCTGATTAGTTTGATTTATAGTTTGGATTTGTATTTACTCATGATTTGTGTGTGTTTTATGTTTTAAGTGAATTTATTTAATTCAAACATTTATCTATTTCTGCAAATGATTAACATAAATTAAATTATTCATGTTAATTTTTGAATTAGCATTCCAGCTATAGGGTAATTTTGCATGTGCCTAATCCTTAAAACTACTATGAGTGAATTTTTATTTCCTGATTGTGTTGTGGTTAAACCCGCATTAGTAACTTCGTTATACTCAATGTGCCAAATCGAATAAAAAATAGTAACCTCCCTATACTCAGTGTGCCAAATCAAATATGTCACAATATGATCATTCCACGTGTCACCCTAGGATAATAGATATCAACATTTTAACAACAAAATTTATAGACGTTTTGCTTTAAAAGACTTTGCTGGAAAGTGGAAATATTCTCAGAGAAAGAGTGGTTGCTCTTTCTCCAAGGTGTTCTACTATTACAATTCCCTCCTAAATGAAGGGTCAGCCGACCCTTCTTATTCCAAATATTCGTTTCATAATAGTTCGACACTGCAAGAAGGGTCTGTCGATCCTTAATGTATTATCCATTATGGCTACAACTGAATTCCTGGATAAAGGTTTTGATAATTAACAAAAACAAAAAAGGGGTGGCCGACCCTTCTTGTCATAAAATCGAAGTAAGGACAAACCATTTATATATATGATATAAATTCCAAGGTGTTCTATTTTTACAATTCCCTCGTAATTGAAGGGTCGCCCAACCCTTCTTATTCACCATATTATTTTCATAATAGTTGGACACTGCAAGAAGCGTCGATCGACCCTTATTACTAATATTCTTTTCATAATATTTCGACACTGTAAGAAGGGTCAGTTGATCCTTCTTATGTTCTCCATTATGGATATAGCTCAATTGTTGGATGCAGGTTTTCATAATTAACTACAAAAAGAAGGGGTGGACGATCCTTGTTGTCGGAAAACAGAAGTCGAGACAAACTATTTTTATATGTTATAACTTTTCACCTTAAAATTTTGAACAATTACAAATGAAAATTGCAATTTTGAACACTTTTCAAATCAGAAATTACATTTTTTTATTTTAAATTTACAACTGAAGGTTATATATTCATACCTCCCTTCTAGCATGAAGGGCTTTAATTAAAAAATAATAATAACTAAAAACACTTTTCATTCTTTTTATGAGATTTCATTCTATTTAGAAAAAGAGAAAAAAGAAATAATGCTTCGATTTAAAAAGAAGGGTCGGTCGATCCTTCTTGTGTTCTCCATTATGGATATAGTTGAATTGTTGGATAAACATTTTCACCATTAAGTACAAAAACAAGGGGCGTCCGATCCTTCATGTCAGAAAACGGGTGTTGGGACAAACCATTTTTATATCTTATAAGTTAGTCGATTGACTTGTTATTCTAACAATGACTTGAATATTTTATATATTCATTTTTTCACCTTAAAATTTAGAACATTTATGAAATAAAACCCCGCAACCTTCCTTTTCCTTCATGCATGTTTAAGTTTTAACTGTCGATTTGTCTTCATCCCGCGGATGAGATTACACTATGTGATTTAAATGAAGTTTAGTTTGTCTGTTGTTTGACTGTTTTTCTGAAATTGCGGGAAGCTTTGATTTTTTCCACCAAGTCGTTTTCATTCTGCAATCCCGCATATTGCTTATTGCGGGAAGACTTTGTAAATAGCTTTTGAACTTTTCGTTCTGCAACCCTTAATTGCATATTGCAGTAAAGTGGTTCAAGTAATAAGGTGTGTTGTGTGGCCCCGCAACCCGCAATTGTGAAAGATTATTTGAATTATAAAAGGTTGTTTGTGCTCCCGTATCCCGCAACCAGCATTTGCAGATTGTGGAATGCGGGAACCTTTTTGATTGTTGGTTTTCTAAGTTGCGATCCCGCAACCTGCGACCCGCAATTGCGGATTGCGGATTGGGGCAACAATGTACATAGTTCCAAAATAAAATTCCCGCAACTTGACCCTGCATCCCGCAAGGTTTAATCTCAGTCATTGATTCGTTTTCATCCTACGGTCTAGATTTGGCCTGTCAAAAAGCAATAAATATGTGATTTTCCCTATTTTTACTTGTCATTTTTACTTTCAAAAATTACCTTGCTGCTTGAATTTTACTGCGAAGTTTTTACCGTGTCTATTACCCGTTGCTTTCAGCTGAAACATGTTGGTTTTGCTCATTCCTCTTATTCAGTTATCTACTGTTTCGAGATTTTGAATTGTTTTTTATTTTGTTCATCCGTTTATCAGAAAACCTCTGGTTTCAAACATGTCGAGCAATACACGTTGTAAAACTACTCAGAAGGGTTTACTGAACAAAGACCCAAATTTTGGTATTTTCTCGGACACTAGTGATAAAATCACTGAAACCTATCAGCTAGATTGGTCTAGACTCTATTCAATTTTCAATAATGATGACCTATCAGATATTCAGAATGACTAGCTGGCATATGAGAAAATTAGGGATTCCCAGCTTCATGCCATTGCTGCCAGACCCACTATCTTGCCTTATACTAATGCGGTTAAATGGATTGTGGACCACGCTAACCCTAAAGACTGGTCATTTAATGATAGTGCAGGGTCACAATTGGCTACCTTCATCCCTAAGGATTTCATCAGAGCTTATGCTCTTAAACAGTCTATGCAACCCCTTAACGTTGAGTTCATGGAATCTTCAAAGACCGGGTACAATTTCGACGAAATGTTGAAGTCATGGATGAATAAACCTGACAGTTTCATATGTAGGGCTGATAACTTGTACCCGATTTCCTAGTTTAGAGAACCTTATTCCCTATTGGCTTCCATGCTATGCAGAATCTATGGCCTCCCAAACTATTCTGTATTTCAAGATGAGTGGGATCCTGTAGCCCATCATGTTCTAACAATTGGTGAGTCATTCCCTTGGGTGTCAATCTTGTCTTTTGAACTCAAAACATCCATTCAAGCATATCAGAAGGAATCGGCTGTGAACAAGCCACATTTCTTCTTTTCAGCTTTTGTTGTTGATATATTTTGTGCAGAATTCCAATATTCCAACATGGGATGGACTTGGACTCCATCAGATCCTCATGTCCATATTTATCATTCAGCATTATGGGAGAACAATTATATTCCTTTCATATATGACATTTGTGATCACTTCTTTGGAAGTATTTACTTCAAAATCTTCAGAGAACAGGCTCTTGCTTTCTCAGTTGATGCCAGAACCTTCATTGCCTCAATTGGTGACTAGTATGTGTGTGAATCCTTCTCATATGTAAGAGTTTGGGGAGGTAGTACTGTTCATCTGCTACCCAGGATAGTTCCTGACAGATTGGTCATTGAAGAGGTTTCCTATCAAACTGTTATCGATGGTGTGTATTTAAAGCTAAGTGGTCCTAAGAGGAAGGCGTGGCCTAAGTTCCCCTTGAACCTTGGGCCATTGGCCATCCCAAATTCAACTTGGGCTATAGTGTTGGGTGACAAATTTGCTGCTTTAAAATTGGGTTCTGTGGCCAAAAGAAGACATGATCCTAAAGGTGTTCTAGATGCCCATTTCAAGCACAACCATGTGAGGGGTGGATTTGTTCATGAAGAACTTCCTAATACTCCATCTATCAGGGAGTAAATACCTTTGATGGAGTATTGGCAAGGGCTAAGAGTAAAGATGAACATAACCATATCATGCAGTATCAACATGACCTTAATACTATAGTTTTGAGCCGCAAAGCAATGGAACTAAACCTCATTGAGCAAGCAAGAAATCATAGAGAGGAGAAAGAAGGTCAGAAAGCACCTGCTCCACTAATGCCAACCTGTAGTAAAGGGGATAAAGGCAAATGTCTCATGGAAGATGCTCGAGAGGTAAAGACTGCTGAACAATTTAAGGTATTGATGCAAGCATCACACCAATCAAAGAAGAAGTTAGCTCAGATAAATTCGATTCTAGACACTCAAGTAGTTCCAACTCCTAAGCTTACTGCTGATATGCAAGTGACTGTTGCAGTTACTCAGACTATCACCAATAGCCAAAAGGAAGAAAAATTAGACTTCTGCATCTCAAATCCCTACCTTCAATATTAGTGACAATGATGTTGAAGATGAGGTACATTCTTATGTTCCTGTGATTGAGGAAGTAACTGAAACTTCACAAATAATTACAGATTTATTGAATGCTATTGAAGTGGATGATTCTGTCCCAAACCATTAGTTTCTTGAAACTACCCCTGCTGCTGACACCACAACCTCGGCACTTCTACTTCCATCTATTCAAATTCTTTCAACTTTGTCATATGGGGTAACACCTCCATTCCCCATATCCCAGCTTTTCCATACTCTAACAACCATCACTGCTCCATTCCCATCCATCTCGGTTCCACTTCCTATTTTTCCATCTATTATTGTAGAGACCCAGTCTTTGACTGTCCCTCTGCAATCACCTCCATTCATTTTATCACCACCAGCTACTGATGGGAGGACTCCAGTTCCTCCTTCTTCATTACCAGCTGATGATATCCAAGTTCCACTTTTTGAAGCCTTCACTTCAATTCCATCCCCAACTTCTGTACCAACAGTTATTCAAAATATCCCTTCCACCCCAACTACTTACCAAATAACTATGTCTATACCTGCTCCTTCTACTACTCAAACATCTTCATTGGTTTCAACAGTAAATGTGACTTCATCATTTATTGAATTGGTAGTTGAATTTGAAGAATACATTGTAGTCCCTCTTGGGGATTACTTCTACAACAGACATTCCAAGTCAGTGGTAAGAAAAGGTAAGAAGAGAAGCAGGGATCAAGGTGGATTGGAGGCACCTACTCTTGATCAAATAATTTGGACCAAGCAGTCTGATGACATACAGCGAGAAGCATTGGATGCTGCTGCAGCCATGGGTGCTTTTGCAGGTGCAAACTATGATTCAGTGACAACAGTGAATAGGGAGATTGATTTAAAGAAAGAAGAGCTAAAGAAGCTTGAAGAGAAATTGGCCAAAACCAATGAGGAACTTGAATCTTATGTTACTGATCTCAGGAAGGTATTTGAACGTATGTTTGAAGATCTGCAGTTGAAAAATACCTCTCTCCAGGTTAAATTACATGATGCAGAAATTGTAAATGTTGCCAATACACAAAGGATGGTTGTGCTAGAAAAATAATGTGAGGATGCAACTGCAAGTGCATCCTCCTCTGCATTCTCTAGGTTTTCCCAGCTGGAGTTTAAGGATTTGGCCATCCAGGTCAATGATGAACATTGTAAGCTGCTAGCTGAATTGTTTCACACCTTGAATGATATCCATGAGACTCACATTGTTTTTGGGAATATGTCTGTTACTCTTGATCAGCAAGTAGCTAAAAGACAACAAGACTTTAAGGCCAATAAAGATATTGTAGAATGGCAGAGGTCCATTAAGGAGATACCTGAGAATATTCCTACTCTCACTAGTTTCCAACTGAAGAAAATCATAACTACGTTGCGCGCTTGGCATGATCTAAATGATAAGGTTGGAGATACTATCCAGAAAGCACAAGGTGTTTGCAGAAGGAGATGGTACGCTGTGGATAGCATCATAGAGAGGTTGCAGTTCCCTACCATGGACCTCATTGAAATTGGTTGTCCACCGAAGTTGATGCTAGAACAGGTTGAACGTCGATGCGAGGAAGCTAAAGAGAAGATACAACACCTCAAGCATATCAAGATTGCTGATGTGGATCAGTTATTTAGGAAACATGTTTCCATTGAGGGAATGATCCACATTTTTATTGGTATTTGGCATAATTTGGATGAAAACGAGATGGAAACTTTTACGCGTGATGCCCAACTAGGGCTTGAGTTGGTCAATTATCCAAATATAGATGAATTGTTAGAAATTGCAGCCAAGTGGCAAGATTTTCTTGGCCATTAGCCTAGTTCGATTTTTTAAATCCCTATTTTTTGGGGAATTTATCCTTTGTAACAAAATTGTAATTATTGTTTAAAGGGTAGATCTCTCGTAGGCTAGGGATCATGATGGAATTTGGAAGAGAAAATCAACATAAGAGACTGGGCATACTCTAGTTAATGCAGGGCTTGTAATTTCTTGCAAACTTTCAGTAATACAGTTATGTTATTCTCTTGCATACTCTTTTGTCTATTAATCAAATTTCTTTGATCAATATTGATTTTCACTTTCAGGTTGTTTATCAATACTGTTTAATCTTTTGCAATCTATAATTACATTGATCTACAGTTTTGATTTTTCTCTGCTTATGATTTGTGTATCCTTAATGTTTTAAAAGAATTTATTCAATTAATACTTTTAGCTATTTCTGTAAATGGTTTTTACATAAAATTATAATTGATGTTAATTTTTCAATTGATATATCAGTTACACGTCAATCTTGAATGCGCTTGAACCGTTAATTTGTCATCAGTTAATTTTAATTGGTTGATAGTAATTTCAGCAGATAAGTAATTAATCTCCTTTACAGTGTTCATGAATGTTGATTTTCACTTCAGATTATTTATGAACACTGTTCAATGGTGGATCGCTATTTTTTCTGTGTATTTTGCCATGTCTTTGGAAGTTCAGTCTCGGTGCAGACTCCGGATGTTAGCGTGGTTTTGTTATGGGGGCTACTCGGTCAATATTCAATTGTTAGAATCGGTCAATATGGAACATTGAATAGCATATAAATAGAAGTGAATTGTAAGCCTAAGGTCATATTAGAAGAGAGAGAGAGAGAGTGGAGAAATGCTCTTTTTGGTCTAATTTGGATCCGCAACATTATGTTTTGACTGTTCTGCGATGGGTTACGAGAGTTTAATGAATGCATGAAGATGTTTGATTATTGTTCTAATTTTGTCTCTGTCTTTGTCTCTGTGCAGTGGTGAATTATTTCTATTATGTTGTGGATTGAATGATAATGGTTCATGCGATTATGTAGAATGGATATGTTATTGTGAATTATTACTTTATGTTGAATCTGTGAATGGCTTACATAATATACGAATGTTGAGTATATAGTATGTTGTCAAGTTGATGATTTCTGGTTAACTTTCTGCGATAAGAGATATGTGGGTAAAGCATATTCTCAACGCCACTGCAGAAACTTGGTTCCTGCAGCACCCTTATCTGCCTCGGGTGAGACCTCACTTGCTTCGCAGGTGTTGTTGGGAAGGGTAACTTTTTTCTGGGCCGGTGTATAAGGGATTGTTGGTGCTTGTTGATGAAATTTAGAACCCCTATCGAGAAGAGTTGAGTCAACACGAGTTTTACTTGCAGTTAGCCTGGTTTTATGCTCCCTAGTTTGATATTTTTTGGCTTTTTTACCATACTTAGTATGGCACGAGCTGCTGGGCGCTCGTTTGTAATTGTATTCATTAATTGTGTCTTCCATTTTGATTCTTTCCAACTTGCTAGATGCACCAACATTTTTCTTTTTTAATAGAAAAATTTTACTTTTTCTTTTTGCTTTTTTTAAATAGAAACATTTTAGTTTTTAAAGAGAAACATTCTTTTTTTTTGTTTTTTTTAAATAGAAACATTTTACTTTTTATTGCAATGGGGTAAATACAAAATCAGTGACAATTATATTCAACACTGATTCCATGTATAATTTCAAAAACAAGCAACACATGCATGCAGTCCCAGACACACCATAATGTTAATTAAAATTTAAGCAGGATACTGTGTTGGAAAAGGACATTCCCAGACGACAATGCAGATAGTGATGCCATTAGTTGGAATGATTCTGACTGCGATTAACCAGACAGAAACATTCTTTTTTTGTTTCTTTTTAAATAGAAACAATATACTTTTGGGTCCTCTCAAAGTTCCAAATCAAATATGCCACGTGTCACAATATGATCGTTCCACGTGTCACCCTAGGATACCAAATATCAAAATTTTAACAACAAAATTTATATAATTTTTGCTTTAAAGACTTTGCTGGCAAGTGGAAATATTCTCATAGAAAGAGTGGCTGCTTTTTCTCCAAGGTTTTCTATTGTTACAATTCCCTCCTAAATGAAGGGTCGTCCGACCCTTCTTATTCCCAATATTCGTTTCATAATAGTTCGACACTGCAAGAAGGGTTAGTTGATCCTTCTTGTATTCTCCGTTATCGCTATAACTGAATTGTTGGATAAATCTTTTCACAATTAACTACGAAAGAAGGGGTGATCGATCCTTCTTGTCGTACAACTGAAGTCGTAACAAACCATTTTTATATAATATAACTTCCAAGGTGTTCTATTTTTACAATTACCACGTAACTGAAGGGTCGTCCAACCCTTATTATTCCCAATATTATTGTCATAATAGTTCGACACTGCAAGAAGGGTCAATCGACCATTCGTATTCCCAATATTATTTTCATAATATTTCGACACTGCAAGAAGGGTCGGTTGATCCTTCTTGTGTTCTCCATTGTGGATATAGCTTAATTGCTAGATAAATGTTTTCACAATTAACTACGAAAAGAACGGGCGACCGATCCTTCTTTTCAGAAAATGGAAGTCGGGAGAAACATTTTTTATATGTTATAACTTTTCACCTTAAAACATTGAACATTTAGAAATGAAAATTGCATTTTTCAAATAAAAAATTCCCCGTATTATTTTCATAATATTTTGACACTGCAAGAAGGGTCGGTCGACCCTTCTTATTACCAATATTATTTTCATAATATTTCGACATTGTAAGAAGGGTTGGTCGATCCTTCTTGTGTTCTCCATTATGGATATAGCTGAATTGTTGGATAAAGGTTTTCATAGTTAACTACGAAAAGAAGGGGCAGCCTATCCTTCTTGTCGGAAAATGGAAGTTGGGACAAACTATTTTTGTATGTTCGACAGACCCTGCTTATTCCCAGTATTGTTTTCATAATAGTTGAACACTGCAAAAAGGGTCGATCCTTCTTATGTTCTCCATTAATATTAGGCATTTGTCATAAATGAATCCAATATCAATTTTAGCATAAAATTGGTGAATACTTAGATGCGGTAAACCAGAGCATAAACATATGAATTCTGATTTAATATTACTTTCATCCAAGCATGAAGAATAACACAATGGAAAATATCTACTAGAAATAATATTAACAGAAAAAGGAAGGAAATTTACAAACACATAATTTACTGCAAATAACAATTAACAGAGAAAGGAAGGAAATTTATAGACTATCATTAATGAATAGTTTTTTCATCAGTGGTAAAATTGTATTCAACACATTCCATGTATAATTTCAAAAACAAGTGACTCATGCATGCTTTCCCAAACACACTATAATGCTAACTAAAATTTAACATTGATCGACACAACGGTTTGACGGACCTAGTCGGGCAACTAACCTAATATCCTCCAACATATCCCCCACAAACAATCTGTTTCTTCATCCCGAAGAAATCAGAAAAATAACTGGAGTTGAATGAACAGAACGTTGCTGACTATGAAATCACAATCCTTCTACCTTCTACTTGGTGCAGTAAGAAGAAGTTGACAGCATGGTCTGGTACTAAAACAACATTTGACAACTGTTGCAACTGTTGACAACCACATGTGACGACGGCTCCATCCCATCCTTACATCCATCTATCGCAGATCTATTTCACTGGCCACATTGTCAAGTCGAATTATTGCGCGTCGTCACATGTATTGTTCCATAGTTGCATATTCTTACTGGATTTCAGTGATTATAAGTTTTGTGGGTGAATTCATGTCCTCTATTAGAAAAAGATGGCTCCATTTCATCCATATATCCATCAATGGTAGACCTACCTATCTCTTCTGGTCATGTTGTCAGATGCCTAACATTCCAAAATCAGCAGTTCTGTGTACAAATGATGGTTCTTAACAGAGATGTAATGGGTTGCTTCACAACTACATTAATATTTTCGTTTACTTATTGTCAACTATGAGCAATAAAATAAACTAAAAGCTTAACGTAGTTGTGAAGCAACCCATTACATCTCTGTTATGAACCATCATTTGTACATAGAACTGCTCATCTTGGAATGTTAGGCATCTGACAACATGACTGGAAGAGATTGGTAGGTCTGCCATTGATGGATATATGGATGCGATGGAGCCGTCGTTTTCTAACAGAAGAACGAATTCACCCGCAAAACTTATAATCACTGACATCTAGCAAGAATATGCAACTATGGAACAATAATGACAAATACGAGCAATAATTAAACGAAATGCTCCATTGTTCATGGGAAAAAGCTATAAGCAACTACGGGCAATAATTAAATGAAAAGGCTCACGGGAAAAAATTATAATCAACTACAGGAAATAATTAAACGAAAAGGTTCGCAGTAAAAACTCATATATCATGAGGAGAGCTGGGGAGCGATCATAAGACTCAAGCATTTCTCATAAAACAACAGAGGAAGTAAAAGAAAATTCCATGGCTTCCCGGACGATTTCAGTTTGCTGTGATATGGGGCATGGTTTTCCTATATATAGTGAGTGGCCACTGTGTTAGCCAATTGATTCCTTGAAAATCCAACGGCCAACATGCCTGCTGCCAGCCACGTGTCGAACACGAGGAGGGCACGTGGGGGAGGAGCCTCAACCCAGGATCCCATAACATGGCACGCGTGCCCCATGCAATATACCACCCCCCTTGCTTCCACTTTCCTGCCCTCACATGGGTGCCTTTATGGCTCCTTCTCGATACTTCGCTTGCAAATCCCTTCACCAGCTAGCTGGCTACAACTCTGGTACCTCGGCCCTCTATGCATCCAAAGCAGCCCTCACCTTGGGGAAGCTCCATGTCTACTGGGAAGATGCCCCATTCTCTCTGCTCTGTCTACTAGGGAGCTTCCCCATTCTCTCTACTCTGTCTACTGGGGAGTTTCCCCATTCTCGAGGAATAATGGGGCAACTCAACTATTATTAGTTTAAAACTGATTTGGAGTGTATCAGTTTTAAACTTCGTTAAGCAACTTCTACTCAATAACTCAACCATAAATTCCTTACAGCATCTTCATCTCCAACTACTTCTTATTTCTCCACAAACTGCAAGCTATACTTCTCATTTGGACCCCAGTCATATAACATCCTCGTTATTGGTCTAAAAAATGCAGGAGCTTAAAATAGTCCCCAAACGTTAAATGGTACCATTAATATCCTTAATATTAGTTTAAACTATCTTTAAACTAATTTTAAAAATCAAATATGCCACGTGTCACAATAAAAGCATTCCACGTGTCGCAAAATTTATAGAAGTTTTGCTTTAAAGACTTTGCTGGCAAGTAGAAATATTCTCAGAGAAAGAGTGGTCACACTTTCTCCAAGGTGTTCTATTGGTACAATTCCCTCCTAAATGAAGGGTCGACCAACCCTTCTTATTCCTAATATTCTTTTCATAATAGTTCGACACTGCAAGAAGGGTCAGTCGATCCTTCTTGTATTATCCATTATGGCTATAGTTGAATTGATGGCTAAAGGTTTTGACAATTAACTACGAAAAGAAGGGGTGGCCGATCCTTCTTGTCGTAAAGCGGAAGTCGGGACAAACCATTTTTATATGATATAACTTCCAAGGTGTTCTATTTTTACAATTCCCTCGTAACTGAAGGGTCGTTCGACCCTTCTTATTCCCCATATTATTTTCATAATAGTTCGACCTTGCAAGAAGGGTCGGTCGACTCTTCTTATTATCAATATTCTTTTCATAATATTTCGACACTGCAAGAAGGGTTGGTCGATCGTTCTTGTGTTATCCATTATGGATATAGCTGAATTGTTGGATAAAGGTTTTCACAATTAACTACGAAAAGAAGGAGCGGTCGATCATTCTTGCTGGAAAACGGAAGTCGGGACAAACTATTTCTTTATGTTATAAGTTCCAAGGTGTTCTAGTTTAACAGTTCCCTCGAAATTGAAGGGTCGACCAACCCTTCTTATTCCCAATATTATTTTCATAATAGCTCGACACTGCAACAAGGGTCGGTCGATCCTTCTTTTGTTCTACATTATGGATATAGTTGAATTGTTGGATAAATGTTTTCACAGTTAACTACGAAAAGAAGGGGCGGACTATCCTTCTTGTCGAAAAATAGAAGTCGGGACAAACCATTTTTATAAGTTATAACTTAGCGGATTGACTTGTTATTGAAATAATGACTGAATATTTTAGACATTGAATTTTTCACCTTAAAATTTTGAACATTTACAAATGAAAATTGCATTTTCAAATAAAAAATTGCAGTTTTTTAATTTGAAATTCACACTTTTCAAATCCAAAATTGCATTTTTTAATTTTAAATTCACACTTTTCAAATCAAAATTTTCATATTTTGATTTGAAATTCACACTTTTCAAATCGAAATTTGCATTTTCTGATTTGAAATTCACACATTTTGAATTAAAATTCATAGTTTTATAAAAAAAAAACTGCAATTTTAAGGTTCATAAGTAGTGAAAAAATGCACTATTCGAATATAAAAACACACTTTTCAAATCCAATATTGCCACTTTCAGAACCCGTTTTTGCACTTTAGAAAGGTTGATATTGACACTTTCAAAGTCTAAATTCACACTTTCTTAATCCAAAAATTGCCTAATTTGTCCAAGTTTAACGAAATCGGCGTTCTTTGTTTAATAAAATTGCATTGTAGTGTATCATTTTTAGTGGATATGTAACACATATGTAATTTCTTCCATTTTATAAGCAACATGCTAATCACTACAACAAAATACACCATTAGCAACTAATTTAACACCATAATTTAGTGGTTTTTATTTTTATTTTTCAATTAGGCATGATCACCTAGCACTAAAGTTGACATTATTTTGAATTCAAAAATTGCATCCAAATTAGCAACTAGTATTTCTCCTAAATTAGCACCTAGAGTAGTTCCAATTTTAGCACCTAGATTAACAAAGGCCTATGAAGTTTGTTTCTATTTTTGCACTGACTTTAATGTCGACGCTTACTATTGTTCCTACTTTAGCACCAAACATTGAGGTATTGGTTGTGCCAAGTTCATGCCAAGTTTAGCTTTTACAATTGTGTTTCCACTTTAGTGTCTAACATAGCATCCACTTTCGCTTCTACTATGGCTTCCAGTGTTGCACCACATTTTAGTACGTTCCATTATAGCTACCATGTTAGTACCATATTGGCTTCCACTATAATGTCAAGTTTGGCTTCCACTGTAGTCTTGAGTTTGGATACTACTATAGCACCCAATTTTGCTTCTATTTTCATACCGATATTTGCATCTACAATAAGGCCACATTTTTCTTCCAATTTAGAACCCAATTTTTCTTCCATTTTTCACTAATATTTACTTCCACATTAGAACCACATTGTTTTTTCACATTAATACCACATTCTTCTACCAGTTTAGTGCCAATGTTTTTCCATTTTAACATTAAAATTTTCGTCCACCTTACCACCATTTGTTGCTTCCAATTTAGTGTCATATTTGTGTCCTCTACAACATCTTATGTAGCATCTGTTTTTTGTTTTGTTTATAGCATTCACTTTATCACTATGCTTACATTCCAATTTAGACCTCGTTTAGCTTCCATTCTAACATCATTTTTTCTTCCATATTTAGCTTCCATGTTAACGCTACCTTCATTATATTCATTTTTAATTAAGTTAATGAAGTATATCATAGTTCTTAAATAAAATATATCAATATTAATAAATAGATATCACAATTAAAATTTATGTCATAACATTTATGAAAAACTTCAAGGGAAATGGACAACATTCATCCAAAGTAACAATATCATCATATTTAGTAACTCACCATCAACAACTTCCAATATATATAAACAAGATAATATTGATAGTCATTCAGAATCATCATCTTTAATTAAATCAAGTGAAAATATAATGTCAAATATATCACTTGATCATCATGTCATAGACATCATTATAGAAAAGTAAAAAGAATATGTCATAGAATGATGTAAATACCAATATCATAAGAAACACGATTTTACGATCTCCATACACACAAAAGTCAAAATTATATGGGTTTCATCATGATATCTCAAAAACAATCCATGATACAAGTCAATATGATCAAGAATGTAACATGCATCTAGATCATCATAAAAGATAGCCTACATCCCACTAGCATATGGGTAGTAATGATCATCAACATCCTCATGAACATCGTCACTGGCTACCACCACCACCACCACCATCATCACCATCCTTGTCATCCTCGTCACCACCACCTATATCTAATCCAATCTCAACATTGTCTAGATCACCATCAGTCAAATCATCAACTTCAGTTTTCTGAAAATAAAATAAACATTCAATATTAAAATTTAGTATTAATTTCATATATATATATATATTTCACACTTTCTTATCTTGTCATATTAGTGCATGAACACATATTAATTGCCATTTTTAATACTTTGTTACACTTTTTTATGATATAACACATATTAACTGCCATTTTTAAAAATGGCAGTTAATATGTGTTATATCATAAAAAAGTGTAACAAAGTATTAAAAATGGCAATTAATATGTGTTCATGCACTAACATGACAAATGAGAACTAATAATAATGGATTTAATTATTGTGTTGCTCACACAAATAAAATAACATGAGTCCATCATGATGAAAGTGGATAAATTGCTAAATACTATCCATTTTTTTATACACAAAAGGTCAATAACATAGTGTGGAAATTTGGAAATTTTTATGAGGAAATAGTTAGATTTCACAATGTATCCAACGCAATTGTATCAACTCAAGGAATAAGGTTCACACTAAAAGAATTTACCCTTTTGTGGTGGTTTAGGTGTGTGATGATCTTGCTAAAACCACCGCTAATTTTTCTTTTAAGAATCTAGGGGCGGTTCTTAGCCCCTGCCCCCCAAAAAGTCATGCAAATTGGACTTTTGGGGGTGGCTTTTCGAAGATCGCCCCTGAAAAGTCCAATTTTCATGACTTTTTTTGGGGGGGGGACAATTTAAAAAAAAAAACTAAATGATTTTTGGCAGCGTACTTGTAAGAAAACCCCCAAAAGTGGTGGGGTGGGTTTAAAAAAAAAACCTTAAACGACTTTTGACAACAGACTTTTGAGAAACCCCCAAAAAGTCATGACAATTGGACTTTTGGAGGTGGTTTGTAGAAACCTGACTCCAAACATCCAATTCTCGTGACTATTTTTTTTAGGGGGTTCAAACAACTACCCCTAAATATATTTTTGAAGGCGTTCTTGGAGGCAGTCTTGGTAAAAATGCACCCAAAAGTCCAATATTCATGACCTTTGGGGGGGTTATAAACAACTGCTACAAAAAATTCCAATTCTCATGGCTTTTTTTTCGGGGGGGGAGGGGGGTATAAAAAACTGCCACCATTAGTCCATTTCTCATGATGTATGGGGGAGGGGAGTGTTTAAAATACCATCTTGAAAAATATATTTAGGGACAGTTGTTTGAAACCCCCCCCCCCAAAAAAAAGTCATGAGAATTGGATGTGTGGAGGCGGTTTTTTACAAACTACCTCCAAAATTCCAATTCTCATGATTTTTTGGGGGGATTATAATTAATTTGTAAAAATAAGCATTTTATTACATATAATTAATTTTCAAAAAAGACTTCACATATAATTAATTAAAATTGAATCTAATTCTACTATAAGAATTTAAAAAATATAGCAATCTCACAAATTTATCAATAAAATTTATTTAAATCTAAAACTTATTTGAAATTTATTTTAAATGAAAAATCATTTTATTAAAAATTATTAGCTTAAATAGCTCCATCGAGCTATTTGAACTAAATATATATATATATATATATAATTTAAACTTTTTAATGATTAAATAGTTGAATCAAGTTATTGAACTAATAGCTCAATCGAGGGTTTAGCTAACCTTCCATTGAGCTCCAAAGCTAAATTGAGGGTTATTTAAACCCTCGATTAAGCTGTTGGAAAAACCTTGATCGAGGGCTTGTTTAATCCCTCAATCGAGCTTTTGAAAGCTCGATAAGGGATTAAATATCCCTCAATTGAGCTTGTGTTTCAGGTAATCCACTCCCGTGTCTTGCCAAAAAGTATTACCCATCTTCATGGAAACACCCATATTTGTGTTCTTGTTTATGTGGTAATTTTTTACTAAGGATAAAATAATGATAATAATGGTGTTATGTCTATCTCTTGGTTTTGATAGTTTATCCCAGACGTCATTCTACATTTTTCTTACTAGAATTTGCATTTATTTCATCTCTGAAAACCCTAAATAGGGGTCTGAGTTGTAATTGGTAAAACGACAAATTTTAGTCTTGGGAGGGAAAAAAGTTTTTTTTACAAATTAACATTTGATTTATATAATATTTCTCTTACAATATGCACTTAATTTTTTTCATGTAAACCTTTATTTATATTCATATTAATAGTCAAAAAAACAAATCTTTGTCAATTTCTGCTAGCTCATTTAGTTAAGGTGCGGGTCCTGTCAGCAAGGAAACCCGAGTTCAGTTCCCTCTATGAGTGGACTAGTTGGGAGGAGACACCCAAAAATCCAACTAAGTTAATGGTTGGTGTGGTCTAGGCTGAGTGCGATCCTTGGGTGATTTTGACGAAATAGATGCCCCTAGGTCATGGTTTCATAGACCAAAGGTCACTCCCTCCAAGTGAGGGAGTTTCGAGGAAAAAAAGAGAAAGTCAAATCTTTAACCATATTCATATTAATAACAAGAAACTTTTAACAATTCTATCTATTTTTCAAACTAATATAAAATTTTAATTTTTTTTATGGTTGTTATTCTTTTATTTCATTTAAGCAATAAATAGTAGTACATAATAATTAAACCATATTTCAAATATTTTTGAATCCCTCTAACATGATATATGTCCCATGTTTTTAGTAACCCATGGTAAATTTGTCCGTGGTCTCACATCACATCAAATGCCATGGGAAAATTTACGAAGGGTTACGAAAACCCAAATAGTAATTAGCTTATGGCCATGGTTTTGGCGACCCATGGTAAATTTTCCTATGGTATTTGATGCGATGTGATACATGGGAAAAATTACCATGGGTTACCAAACCCATGAGCCATAAATCACATTAAGATAATTACTATTTCATGGATTCAAAAAAATTTCAAATAGCTATGGTTGTTAAAATTATGTATTGTTATTTAATGTTTAAACAAAATGAAAAATATAACAATCATAAAAAAATTAAATTTAAATGGGAAAAATAATATTAGCTCGAACAACTTGATCTAACAATTTAGTTTTTGACATTTTTTACATAAAAATTTATTTTTTTTATGATTAAATAAGGCTTGATCAAGCTTTTGGCTTAACCATAGCTAAACCCTCAATCGAGGTATTTAAAAATGTACTTAAAACCTCGATTGAAGGTTTTTAAGACCTCAATCGAGGGCTTTAAAAACAAGCCTTTAACCCCCTTTTCTACAAATTTAATTTTATTGGTATCTTTTCCAAGCACCTTAGGTGATGGACTTATGTTAGTGGATTTGACAATGAATCGTCTATCCACTAGCATATAATTTACAACTTTTGAGTTCATATGATATTTTCTTTTAAAACTTACACTTAAAATCCATATCCACAACTTCGAAACAACTCAAAGAAAAATCAAGAACATAAAAGGTATGTAATATCCCTTATTAGGAATTTTATTAAAATTGCAATTTTCCACTTTTTTCCGTAGTTCGACCTTTGACTAGTTTTGATCTCTAGGTCCCAAATTTGCCCCAAATGATCCCAAATATTCTGAGAAGTTATATGAATGATATTAGAACATAAATATGTGTTTCAGGGATTCCTTTGGACCTTTAAAATACTTCCACAAATCCTCTTTAGATTCTGATCAATTTAGGTAACTTTACTAGTGATTTTCCTTTGACTAGTATTGGTCTCTAGGTCTCAAATTGACTCCAAATGCCTTCAAATATTCAAGGAAGGTGTATGAATGATATTATAACTTGAATATGATGTTTATGGATTACATATTGCCACCAAAAGACCTCTGCAAACTCTCTTAAGATTCTGGACCAATTATGCAATTTTACTAGTAATTTGGGGTTCAAATCCCCCAGGGGTAAGTACTGAAAATGGCTTCCCAAATGCCTCCAAACCCACTCAAATTTATGAAAAGAGGTATGTAATGTGTTAATTATGTTATTAAAGTCTCATATGCACCATTAATGTATTATTACAACTATTCTCACCCTCTCCCATTCAACTACAAAAATCCCCAATTCGACCCTTGGGGAAATGGCACTATTTCACCTCCCAATACAACTAAACTGAGTAAAAATGCTTCAAATGCTCATGTACAGTACATGAAACTTGTATAATACATCCATGGAAATATATTTATCACAAATATATCATATAATCATCCATTCATTCTAAATCATCCGCATTACATTGATTCACAACAAGGTAGTGGGGAAATGACACTGTTCTTTCATTAAAATTGAGATTTATTCATTTCTACTTGGAATTTCGACTTGAAACTTTCTATAGATGAAGAACAGAGTATTTAATTCATATTACAAAATAAATGGGGCATTAAGATCTTCCCCAAAGAGTACAATAGCTCACCAAAAATGCCCTCCCTCAAGGATCAAGAATATGCCATCAAAACTGGAAAAGGTTGAAGGAGTGAGCTGCAATAGAAGAAACCCTGAGCTTCCCTGTAGCTTACACCTGCAAATAAATACTCCATTAAAGCTTCAAATGAAATTTCTGAATGGCCTTTCCAATTACCAACTTGGATGGGAATCTTTCACCCTCGAAATTGGCTAAGGCAAGAACCTAGTCATCCACTAGCTCTCCCTCTTCACGAATGCAATTGCAAATTATACAAATGATAAAAAGCTGCTTTCCTTCTTTGTTATTTAAATTTATAATGTTCTGATTTCCTCCATGGGTCGAATTCCTTCCAAGAGACTCATGCCAACTCAAGTTGGGAAGAGATTCCAAAGAACACCACTTGTACACCAATTCCTAGTCTCCCACTTCCACCAAATCACATGTGGAAGCATCTTAGCTGCCCTAACACCCTTGAGCACCCTCTTGGAGTCTATTTTTAGCCCTGACATGTCATATATGTCATATGTCAGCCTTCAGGTCTGATTTGTGTCATAGGTGTCATAGCATCTTCATCATTGTTGTCATAGAGCTAGGGAATCTAGCCCAAGTGTCTGACTAGCTCCAAATTGCCTCTTCCTCTTCCATGGGAGTTACTCTTCCTCTATATTTCGACCTTGGATGAGTCATTCCATGAATAATACCTTTTGGACTCCCCCAATTATTTTACCATTCACCTTGAATTCGAATTGGTGAGAGAATGATGCCAAGTGTAGTGGGGAAATCTAGCCATATGTGGGTCCCACTTCCTCCATGTGTCTTCATGATCAAATTCCACTTTGATTTTCACTTGTAATATTTATTGATCTCCTTTATTAAATATTTATGCCATTCTAATGTTCAAACATCATTTATTATCCCCATTATTCCAAATCCCAAAGCTTCCACCCCAAACCTAAGAAACTAGTAATTTTCCTCGTTGGCAATTATTTGACCTTTAGCATCAATTTGACAAACTCTAATGAATAGAGCCAATGTTATTAGGCCATTTTGACCCAATGCCAAATTTGGGACATGACAAAGTACACAACCAAAAAATTTCCAAAAATATATGCCCCACATCAGTAATTCCTCTTTAAAAGGTGTAATATCCCCAATCTGATATTAGAGATATTAGCTCCTATTATTCACATAGGAAATCAAACCTTTCAACCAAGGATACATTGATTACCAAAAGTTCTTTAGACAATAGTTTGTAAAAATTAACTGCAATACATAAAAAAAAATGGTGCATCCCAAAGAGAATGATTTCATACATATGTGATATGATAATTATGATCTGATATGAATACTGAATAATAGGTTATGAACATCTGCTTCAAACCTTCTTACAAATAATTCACAAACAACCTTTTAAACAACACATCTGACTAGCTCGAAACTGGCAATCTTGGACTAGTTTCCTTCCAACTTTTACCAAATGCTACCAAAACCTTTCAAATTTCACAATACATGCCTATAGGGTCTTAAACACACTCTGGAAAACCCAAATCCAATAATGACAGTCACTAGGGACCCTTTTTATAGATGCATACTTTGGCAGGGTAATTGCAAGGAAATTGTCATAAAACCCCAAACACTGTTGAACTAGTTAGCAATCAAAAAACTGCCAAACCTTCTCAAAACTACCAGGAAGGCTTGGTTTCAACTTAGAAACACTAATAGAAAGATACACAAATCAGTAATAGGATTTAATTAGTGTATTTTTCAACATTTTGCACATTTATGGGTACATCACGCCTGGGTAGACTCCTTTGGCTAAACCAAAGGATTTAAGGAAATGGTCCCATGAATTATGTGGAAACCCAATGGATTATAGTGAAAAAATATAATTGAATTGACTCTAACACATGTATATAAAACCTAATTCCACCACAGACTTCAAAATATTAAGAATTTCCTTTACCGTCAATTATTTGTACCTCAAACTCACAGTGCAAAACTAGCTAAATTGACAATGCAATAGAGACATGAATTTGAGGGCATACGACATGAGAATTTTTATTAATATCATATGGCCTTTGACATTACATATATGGATGTTGTAGAAGCTTCAAAAATGCATAGGTATCTGATATAAATTTGTACCTGGATCTACCTACATAATTATAGAGGAGAGATAAGAAGAGGATGGACATTAAGGTCATGAAAGTGGAACTCTGCTTGATAGTACTGTAAATTTGCTTGAGGATTTCGGCCCAAAGGTTATGATATGAAACACATATGTGTTCCCCTACCTTCAAGGGGTTTACCAATCCAATAGACAAGCCTTCACAATATTTTGGCACCAACAGGTGCGCCCTCCAATCTAGAAACCACCAACACTGAAAATATGGAACTACACAAACTCTGAAACTGAATCTCTATTTGGATTGAGACTGGAACTCGAACCACTCTAATACTAAGACCTGCATAAAAAAAATCTCCATCCTGATCTAATATGCTGCAATGAAGCTCATATGAAAGGGATTGGATGTCCTTCTCCTCAGGGACTAGCTGAAATGCTAGCAAACACTTCAACTAGTTTAGTGGATGTTACGAAGAAAAACTTCCTATGGCTTGGGGTAGACCACAAGAGACAGATGAACCCAAGAAACCAACTAAATTCCAAACATATTCTATACAAATGTAAATGAGGATAAACAACATAGAGATCCTACCTCAATCCAGACATTCGATGAAGAATTCCGTTGAGCTTTCAAATCACAACACTTGAACCTGCAGCTTAGTCTCAACAATAAACGCAAACAAGTGCATATGATATATAAAAGATGTTAGCATATACAATAACATAATCCATCTGAACCAAGAACTAGGTCCCTCCACTTGTGCCTCCACCACCTCAATCCCCCATACAATGGAAAACTCACGAGAAAAAGAATGAATCCTTCACAAGATATGAAAGAGTTTAGGAGGTGAACATAAATGGTTCACAACAACTAGGATCAATGGATGTAGACTCAAGCAAGAAAAAATTTCGATAGAGTTTCAATGCTCTTCTCTTTCTCCTCTCCTTCCATGCATAATGGCTCAATATATAACCCTCCAAAGGAAAGTGAAAGGTCGGATCGAGTCGTTTCAAGATACATGGAGGGACAAAGGTCACAATGGCCTCTTTTTGGAGTGAAAAAGGAGATTTTACTCTCTTTTACCAATTAACTCAATGTACGCGGGTTGTAATGGTGCAACCTGTGTATGTGCTAGTTGCATTGAAGCGGCTCACTTATAGGAGTAAAAATAGGGAAAAAGGGTTCCAGGAGAACCAAAAATGTGGTTATGAGTCCATAAATGGATAATGGAGGCCAAGGAGTGCTAATTCTCACAAGGTGGAAAATGTGGTGTAATAGATGCCCCCTCATGTGAGGTCAGAGAAGGTACTATGATGGACGAAATACATTATAAATATCGGAAGTAGAGTGATGGAGACACAAATGGAAGGAGTATCCCACTCATCACAATACGACAACATCTTTGTGTACAAATTGGTACAATACATAACAATCTGATACAATGGTCATGAATAGGTAGTATATAAGGAATACATGTCATGAATGGTCATAGCCATGACCCATATACAGTAAGATATGGTCTCCTGCTGAAGAGGAAACAACTGATGCATACTGATGGTACAAACTGCTGATGTATGAGAATAATATCCCATAGGTACAATCTTGATCATAAGTAGCATACTAAACGCCACTAAAGTCTGGGGTCTTCTACACAAACCGTCTATTGTGCATGTCCCCTCAAGTGAATAAGGGTACTGATGTCAAACCTAATGTGACATTGTCTGATTACTGGTCATTGATGTATACCGTTAACAAACGTGAGATAACCCACCAATAATGAAAATGGGAATCAAGGCACTGAGTACATTCATCAAAGTGTGAATAAAGGTGTTGAGGTCGAACACTCCGACGATTCCATTGATCAGGGGACATTAATGAATTACCAATTGTCAATGGCAAGAGGACCTACCACTAATGACTACAAGTCTCAAGGTACTCAAAGGACTCTAAATCTCGATTCCAGAATAAATGAGTTGGAGTCGATGGAATGAGATTCGCTCGAAGGAGGGAATTAATGGATCCCCCATCAATGAGCACAAGGTAGCATCTAGGAGGAAATATTCGGAAGAACTCGAACGAACAGGATAAACACCATATGTGATCGAACTGGACTCATAAGGGATGGCCAACATGCAATAGTCGAGAGATCTACGAAGTGGCCGATTCTGGTTTCAGGACTTCTTTTGAACAAGAGGATGAGTGGATGGATAGACTTAGGCAGCATAGACTCAAGCACTAGATACTGATAATACTTTGTGAGGCATGAAGCATCAACAAAGGCTCCATAATGACTGGAAGCTTAACCAATTGGTGGAGTATGATCTGAGAAATGAGTATAGCTTCCTAAGGTCATACTAATATCCCGACCCATGATACATGCAGTGGAGATGAATGCTCTGTTCAAAGGCGACACAACAGCTGCCAATAGAAGGTAGTAAAAATTTTCCTATCTGGATTTTTAATTTTTATGATTTTTTTGGTCTTTTTCATATTATAAAGCTTGAAAAAGAATAAAATTTCTTATGATACAAAAGTGAGGGAACGAGTGTTGTGGGAAAGAAAACTAGTTCCAGTCATTGGAACATACCTATGCTCAATGCAAGGAATCATGTGCGAGATATAGACACTCGGGTGGGGTGTTCCCTCAAGGTAAAGGGTCATCAAGCTGTGAAAGATAAATTAAAGCTCTGCTTGGCTCGGAAGGAAAAGTGCTCAGGAAAATGGCTAATAACTAAGAAAGCGGGAGCTGAAACAAGGCTCAAAGGAAAGCAGGATAATGCAATGCATTCACAACTCGACATAAAAGGGGAGTCCTTATGGGAGATGGCCAGAATAAAGATAAAGTAGAGTATGAGTTTTCATTGCAATGTCATGGCGAGGCTATAAAGGACTCCCAATCCTAAGTAGGAACAACTACATGGGCATCGTAAGACATAAAAGGATCTAACTAGGGAACCCATGGTCGGACAGGCCCTACTGTCAAATAATGACACTTCTAAAGCAACATGGAGGTTCTGTGTTAGTTAAAAAGCGGGGTCGCACCTAAGTTTTATGAATGTGGTCATAAGGTCGATGCAAAATGCAGGCGAAATGACATCCTAACCTATATGCCAATTGAAGAAAATACCTATCGAAGGTGTGAAAAGGTTCAAAATCCACTCTCGTTGCAAAAAATTGCTCGAAAAAGGCACTTCATGACGACATATTAGTCCAAAAGAGCTCAAAAATGGCAAAAAATATATAAAAGTGGGTTTGAAAAGTTGATAAATAGTAAAAATAAATGTTTTTACCACATCATTTTCACTTTTCACTCCACATAGTGCATTTGGGTTGTTTTTACCTCTCATCTTCAATCGACGATTCCAAGAGCTAGGAGCGACGAAATCCCGAGCTGTTTAGACCAAGTAAGATCTCTCAACTTCCTCTTCAATTCTATAGCTTTTAATTTTTTTTTAATGGTAAAATTTTAATTTTTTCCATTGATATACACCCACGATTCATTGTACGTGACCTATAGATCATCAGGTCGCGTATAGGTCTGGGTGTGTGCGAGCAAAATAACAATAGGTCACGTATACCTACGACTGTCCCAAAAATATCTCAGATACAGCGCTGAGGGTAGTGTTTTTTACACACATGGGCACTAAAAATATATTTGTTTTCTTCCAGGATGGTTCTGGAATGGAGAGAAAGGGAGCATGACATCATTGATCAGTAAGTTCCTGAAGATTTGTCTGCCCAACAAGCATTACAAGCTTGTGATTTATACAAATTTTGGAGCATCAGGGGTTTGAGGGCCCAAAACCGATTGCTCACTACATTGGTCAATTACTGGGATGCAGAAGCACAACACTGCTGGGTACCATGAAGAACCGGTTGAAGGAGTGCAAACTAGGGAAGACCAAAAACTTCGGTTTTGGCAACATATTGTGCAGCTTCTTCTTTGAGAGGGTGTCAAGCTTGAGTTTGATGGTGCAATTCCCTCCACATAGTCTTTGAGGTCCTACCCAGACCCGGTGGGCGGAGATATTGACATGGTAGGGGGGTGGTCGGCAAGCTTCCCCATATATTTATGAGTTTTTCCACTGGTGGCGGCAACAGGTGATCACCATTGACAACTATCCCTATGAGGGGATTGATTATAGAGGGGACTGAGACATATCGCTTCCACCAGGGGCCTCATTTGGAGACACTAGTAAGATACTCTTTTTGAATATTTAATTTTTTTTGTATTTTTTATTTTAAGTGAAAGAAAAAATGTTTTTGGTGTGATATCATGTATTGATGGTGATTGTTTTCTCACAGACTTGGGTCCACGGAGACAACAAGGCTTCTCACAACATCGACGTAGGGGAAGGGGTGGATAGGTAGTGAGCAGAGCAGTAGAGCACACATTAGAGACCGTACATGTCAACCTGACTCGTATGACTACCAGGGTAGCAATGATTGAGGTAGAGCATCTCCCAGAGGCGATGTAGAGACAGACATGTATTAGGGGTACCTGGCACATGGGTGCGATTACTCCGGCGCATAGCCAACGCTATGCATTATTATATACATACACATCCTGCGAAGGCAGCGAGGCCTCCCCGTAGGGCTTAGATGCCATGGGGACCCATTATTTTGTATCGGATTGTATATTTGAGAGCTACGAGCTCCAGTTTTGTACTATGACACCACATTTTGGACATATTATTTTGATAATGAAAACTATGATCTATTTATGATTCGACTATTACATGTATGCTTCATTTATTGACGTGACAAATGCCAATCTAGGACATAATTATTAGCGTATGCATCAATTACATGATTAAAACGTCTCGAAACATGAATGTATGTAATAAAAACAAATTGATGCCCAAAGAGTCTTACCCTTAATAATCTCCTTAGTAGCGTAGGATCCCTCACACGGTACTGGCCGTTCAACTGAGACACAACCAGTTGTGAATCCAGACGGACTTCTACAAACTAGATACCATGCGAAATGGAATCACAAAGTAACTCGATAACAACACTGTACTTAGCCACATTGTTCGATGCAGGATCGAGACAAGCACCTCCTGAAGACAAAATCTGATTGTCGGGCAAGTAAATAACCCACGCAACAGAAGCTAGTCTCTACGTATGATGGTTGGCCCCATCCGCGAATCCTAAGAACACTGGAGATTCTGCTGACATATGTCAACCAAAAGGAAGCGAATCAACAGACTTGAAAAATCAAAGGAAAGATAAACTATGTACAGAAACTATACAATAGTATACAAAAGTATCAGCTTGGGCTAGAATCTCAAGCATAATACTGCTTGAGATAGAGCCCATTTCTAGGCTCCTTCAGGGTGTTCCCCTTATAATATTCCAACTCAAAGGCTCCTTTCTCTAGGACATGCCTCACAATGTAAGGACTCTTCCACATCGGGTTAAACTTTCCTACCCCTAGGGGTTCCTTAGCTTGGTTATAAAGAATAACCAAGTCACCTTCGGCATACTCCCAGGGACGGGAATACCTATCATACTGAGCCTTGACATGACGTTTGTTGGCATCTATTGCTACGGCGGTGTCTCGACGCTGCTCATCAAGCTGCTCGAGGTAGACTAAGCATTTCTCTACTTCTAAAGTGTCAGGCAAGAGTTCTATGGATAGCTTCAAAGAAGGGATCTCGCATTCAATCGGTAAGATGGACTCCACACCATGAACTAATTGTAAAGGTGAGAAACCAGTGGAAGTATTTACTGCGGTTCAGTAATCCCACAAAGAAGGATACAACATGATATGCTAATTACTCTTGCTTTGTCGGATGGTCCTTTGGAGAATGGCCTTAATGGACTTATTACCTGCCTCGACCTAGCCATTCGCTTGGGGATAATACAAAGATGAGTGATCCTATCTAAATCAAAGCTTAAGCGATAATTCCGCCATCATCATTTTTTGAAAGTGACTGCCATGATCAGTGATAATCTCTTTCGGGATACCAAATCGAGCTATAATCTAATTGAATACAAAGTGGGATGTTGTTTCACCATCGTCTTTAACGGTCGGCATGGCCTCATCCCATTTGGTAAATTAATCAATGGACACTATGACATGATGGTTCCCCCCAATCGAAGTTGGGTTGCAATCCATGAAATCAACCCCCCACTTGGTGAAGGGATCGACGGTGATGACCAGATAGAGAGGAGCAGGATCCGAGCGTACATTTCGAGAAAACACCTGACAAGGGTGACATCTCTTTACAGCATTAACACAATATTTAAATATCATAGGCCAAAAATAACCGACTCGCAAGATACGTTGAGTTGTTGCAAGCCTGGATAAGTGACCACCACACGCCCCACTATGGCAGTCATTAAGCACTAGCTCCACTTCCTCATGAGTTAAGCAACGACGTAGGAGAGAGTATTTTCCTCAGCGATACAAAGTCTCACCGACGATGACATAATCTTTGGCCTGGTGTCTTACACGCCGTTGCTCATCTCGCGAAAAATGTGAAGGGAACTTTAGAGTCTGGAGATATATAATGATGTCAACATACCAAGGGTCTGTTGAGGAGATAAGGAATAAATTCTCATCAACAAATGAGTCTTTGTGGATCACTTCCTCATCAAGTCTCGGAAAATCCGACATTAGCTCCGCGAAAACCAAGTACTTTGCCGAAGCAAAATCAAGATCAAATTCCTGAAGGATGACAATCCATTTATTATATTTCCCCCCAATCAAGCATCGTGAGAGCACGAACTAAAATGGATTGACATGTTCTATAACCGTGGTTTTCCTCGGAAAAATGTACTATCGTAATATTTGGACTACATGAACAGTCGCAAGGGCCGGTTTCTCTACGTGAGAATACCTTAGTTCAATGTCTACTTGGTTTCGACTAAGATAATAGAAAACCTACTCTTGAAGCACATCGTCCACCTGAACCAAGACCATACCAATCGTCTCTTGAGACGCAACCACATAAAGCAAAAAATATCTTACATAGTCGGGTGGACTAAGAAGAGGGGCCGATACCAAGGCTTTCTTAATAGCGTCAAAAGACTGCTGGGCTCGCTCATCCTAGATAAAAGGGATGTCTTACTTTAATAATCGCGCGAAACCCTTAGTAAGACTGGCATAGTCAACGATAAAACGACATAAGAAAGTAGCCCTCCCTTGGAATCTCTGAAGTTGAACAAAATTACGCGAGGGAGGCAACCGAAGTATTGCCTCAACCTTCAATGGATCGACTCTAATACCTTCCTTCGCGACTATAAACCCTAGAAGGCGACCATTTTTCATGCAAAAGATGCACTTGTTTGGATTCAATAGAATATTATAATGATGAAATCTCTTGAAAACAAGACGAAGGTGACCTGGGTGATCCATTCTACTACGAGAGTGAGTAGTAAGATCATCCAAGAAAACTTCCATTATAGGCTTAAGATCATGAAATGCATAGGTCATGGCCCGCTGAAATGTAGCTCCGACGTTTTTAAGGCCGAAGGGCATTTTTCGGTATGCCAAGGTTCCCCAAGGACATATAAATGCAGTTTATGTTGATCCTCGGGTTTAATTTGGATCTGATTATAGCCCGAAAAACTGTCCATGAACGAAAATACTTTGCTTCCCGCACACTCATCCAAGATTTGGTCTATGAATGGGGTGGGGAAGTTATCTTTAGGAAACGCTCTATTCAAATCACGAAAATATGTGCAAACACGGATGGTTCCTTGCTTCTTATCCACGGGAACAAGGTTGGATACCCATTCGGTAAGGGGAACCAGGTAGATGAAACCATCCTTAAGAAATTTCTCTACCTCTGCCTTAATGGTGGCTGCCTTCCTAGGATTAACAGCACAAAGACGTTGTCGAATAGGCTTAAAATTGGAGAAAGTCTTAATTTCATGTTCAACAATACTAGGGTCAATACCTAGCATCTACTTGTATGACCAAGAAAACACATCCCAAAACTCTTTAAATAGATCGGTGTAAATACGAATTTCTTCAGGGGAGCAATCTACACCAATATATACATTTTTGATTTTTTTGGGAGTGCGAGAAATGTTGATCGGGATAGTAGGAGAAATATTAGCCATATTCCACTCCGCATAAATTCCATGTGACTCCAAAGGAATCATAGGGTGACCAACTTTCTCGGCTAGAGTTGACCGAAACTCATCTTGCTCAAGAAGATCAATGTTGGGTAGGAAATAAGATCTATGATGGAGATCCTCCCAAAGCTTGTCATTTCCATTCATGGCCTCGATAATGGCTTCATCCGAAGGTAAAGTATCATCAAGGTAGTCATGTGAACAAGATGAGTCCACTACCCATGTGAGAAGCATAACGGGATCTTCTTCCTTTGTCCTTGAAGAAGAGATATCAGGCTCTGCAGTGACTTGTTGAAGATCATGATAAGCAAGCTCGGTTGTAGACAAGGGCATAGCCATTTTGATGTGCAAAAAGTCTCTCGATGAGGAACATGTGGAATATAAGGTCCACGAATCACCAAAATATGATATCCTAAATGGTATAGGAATCAACGATGAAGGTTTATCATCGGAGATGGTTCCTATAAAGGATATTGGTGCGAAAAAATTGAAAGATCCCATCAAGGAGGGATATAATCCTACACCAACATTCCTAGTTTTTGACTGAGAATTTTCAATTTGAGGGACCACAGATCCCTGTGATGCTACAGAATTAAAGGATAGTTGATCGATCATCACAATCTTTCCTTCATGGGGAAAGCAAATAACTCAAAAAATAGAGGATGCGATTGCTTTCATAGCGTAAATCCAATTCCGACCCAGTAAAAGGTTGCAATCGATGGGTGCATCAACCACCTCAACCTCTATAGGCATGAATTTCCCACCCAAGCAAACCTCAAGGGAGGGGAGAATACCATGCGGCTTGAAAGACCAACCATCAAATGTTGTAAGCAAGGTCGTATACTTCGACAACGGGGGTGAGCCAAGATCCTTCCAACAAGATAAAGACATTACTGAAGTAGATGCACCTTCGTCAACGACAGTATGCTTAATGATCATCTCCAAACACCTAACATGAACTTGGAAAGCTACATGATAGGGTAACCGAAGTTGAACATCAGTAGTGTCAAACTTGATGACATTTGGGCTATTAGAATCAAGGGATCCCAAAGCAAATAAAAGGGCATTCCTTTGCAAAGGACAAGCCTGAAGTACTTCGAGTGCCAACATAGCACACGGGGTTTGGCCCAAATTTTCCACAATCGAGTAGTTTTGGGAAGATTGGGCATTGGGATTATGTGTCGAGCACTTGAGGACACCTTTCGGTACCCATGGCATAAAATTGAGCTTCTTGATATGCAATGGAGTCTCAAGTGGAGGGGAGATCATTCCCCATAGAAGGTTGTCGAGCTCCATAATCACGCGAGTGAGTAGCAACACAAACCTCAGATTTAACCATGTTTACGCATCCAAAAGTGTCGTCATGGGTAGAAGAAGTCGAAGTTTCATTAGTCCCATGACCAGCACCAGAAGCACCAGAAGCCATATTCTGATGATGAGGAAGGGGATTTGTCAACATAGTTGGGCTCTATGTGATGTGCTTCGATGCTTCCTCCATATGAGGACACAAATGTGTAAGGTGATATTCTGAGCAAAGTTTACAAGGAAACTTCACCTTATGTCTAGGCTTGCAATCCCCACCAGCATTTCCGCCATCCTGGGGAGGGTTGGCATTCTCTTTCTTATTCCTATTGTTCCCACCCCTACGGTTATTCTTCCCCTTCTTTTTCCCACCAAGTTTCTAGTTACCAGATGGGTTCATCGATTGTACAAATTGTACACTCGGCGATTGGGTGGAAATAGATGAGGTAGGATCCTGTCTAGGAGTAGACTGGTGAATAGACAGATTTTTCATATGATTCGTAACTGAGTCTATGGGACGAGTACTCATGGAACCAACAATGCCATCAGCATGTGGTCCAAGAACAGGCTTGGGCTCATGTCTTGATCATGGTGCGTCAAGTATAATGTCATACAAAATCCCAAACTGAGCATAGAATAGGTCTAACTGCTGGGATTTAAAGATGGCTTGTTCCTCAATCATAATTCTGGACAACGAAACGCCCTTCAAAATATAAGGGAGCAAAGAATTGATGAACCATTCGAGGAGAAAATATGGAGGAATGTTGGCTTTTACTAACCTCTTCCACCAGCGCCATTCTTGAATGTGATTAGAAATATGTGTGGCCTTATCCTGACGGAAGGTGGACAAGATTTCGGTGCCAGTCTCATAACAAACTGGAAACTGGAAATGGTCGAGAAAAACCAAAGCCAAATTGTAGAAGCTCTTGTAAGTTCCCCCAGGCAACTCGACATACCATTTCACGGCTGCCTCTGTAAGGGTGCATTGAAATAGCCTTAAACGGGTAGAATTGTGGTTCAAGGAATTCAAGGAGCACCATAAATGGAAAGTGGTGATGTGATCACCTGGATCCTCTCCCTTCTTCCCTTCAAACTTCGGAACACCAGAAGGGAGCTTGGTGGGAACTGGGGGCCATGTAGAATCATGACACACCGGATCATTTGTGAGTTTAGAAAGATCGGGCAAGTTTAACCTAGCGAGAAATGAGAGCTGAGGTTGTGGAGATTCAGTACAAACTGCCGAAAGAGACTGACTTTGCGAAACCGAGGATGAGACCGTGTACATCGAGGTCAACACCTAAGGTGCCGATGAACTCTGATAGAGATCATGACCATGAACAGAAGGATGATATGCTCCTCCAAACTGACCCATATACGGATACGCAAGTATGTGCATGGAAGGGATTCCATAGGAGGGAATGGGATAATGGCTAGGACCAGTTGAATAACCATAAAAATTACCCCCATAAGAATGGGGTCCCATATAACTACGCGACGTAGGAAAACTAGTCGAGTAAGGTCCATAAGAAAATGGTATGTTCCCATTCCACGAAACCAAGGATCTAGAAGGAGGAGGATGCTGTGGGATCATATAAGTATTCATTTGTGCAGGCATATATGTAGAGGCATTAGGTTTATAATGGATGGAAAATAATTCATAGATCCGATTCCTATCATGAAACCTCCACTCGATAAAGGATTCACACTAACACTAGGGGATGGCAAAGGAGGAGACCCTCCTCCAACATTCGGAGAAGATGGAGGGATGTGACCACTCCGAAACTGATAAGCATTATAAGGGGGTATAATGCCCCCAATCCCAAGGCTAGAGCTAGCATGACTACTGGACATGGTGGGAGTAATATTCAGCATAAAATCAGGCATACCCAATGAAAAAGGATCTGAGGTCGTAGAGACAGATGTAGAACCAAAACTTGACACACCCGTAGATGAACTATATGGAATACCCGATGACCATGTATCATCGAACGGGTTCCTACTAGTGGGCTAGGATGTCCCAAACCCATGAGGAGTGATGTGTACTGAACCTCCCTCCCGTTTGGTCCTCAAAGAGTATACGTGAGGAGGGGAATTTCTCTTTGTGCTAGTGGACGAATTCGCAGGGACTCCAAACGTGCCAGATGCAGAACTCACAGTGAGAGCTCTTTGAAGCCCGTAAGATGTGAATAAAGGACCAGCGATAGTCCTCCGACATCTCTTGTGAAGAGACTGTGATGGATCTCTAGTCGATAAACCAACCAACCGACGAGATCGACGGAGAGCCCGATCTCGATCCACAATGACTTCAAAGAGTCAACAAATAAGCGTCTCCTAACGGCCTACTAAATCATCACCGAGCACACACCTAAAAGAAACTACAGCGAAAATGCACACAACAGGGTACTAGCTCAAGGGACCTCCCGACACTACAGCCGGTATGTCTCTCCTAGCATAGGCCTGAGAATCCCAAACTATAACCGAAGGTAACATAATCAGTTATAAGGGCCCTTAGACTTTAATGTGCGAACACAACTGTGCTCTCCAATCCCTATCTGACTCAGGACACTCACAGAATAACCGCTGCAAATGCCCTATGTGATACCTAGGTAAAGCAACTATGGACACCACATATAACCAATGCTCAGGAAAACAGTCACAGGTGGGATCCATCATATGGGCAGGGTAGCTAAGCCCAAAACTCAAAAGGGTCAAATCCCCCAAGAGTTCCCAAATAAGAACAAATCATGGATATATCTCCCACATTCAGCAAGTATTGGAGGGCTATCTCTACAACTAACCTCCCGTGACCTCATGATTAACTCTAGCGTGACTAGAGCGTCTTGAGAACATCGATGTATACCATGGGTTTCACCACTTCCTGGTCAGACACATAATGTTTATTTAATAGTCTTGGATTGTTAACTCACATGGGATCTATTCCAAGACTCTAAACCTATACTAGTTGGTGCACCCTAGAAAAGAAAATGTTCTAATCAAATTTTAATTAAGGGTTAATTTTATTGGCTGTGATTACTCAAAGGGATATGGTCGTGAAACTAGCGATGTGAGATGACTCAATAAAATGCACACCCGAAAAACACTAGACTCTTCTATCAATAGAAAAAATATGCCACTAAATGATAGTTAAACTAAAGTTTCTTTTCAGAAATAAAATACAATCTCTTAAATATTTCATGCACAAAGAAGCCCTAATGAAGGCACAAGCACTCTAATGCAAAATGCAAATACATAAAGAATTTTTTTATTTTTTTGTATTTTCACTATAAATGAATGAAAATGCAACAATTTTTTTGTATTTTAAAAAATGAATGAAAATGCAACTAGAATCAAAACTTTTTAGAAAATAGTGCAGAGAATGCAGTGCAGATAACTCATCAAAACCCAAAAATCAAGACTCATCTAAACCAATGAGCTATAAAAAAGAAAAATGGTTAAAAAACCAAATTATCAAAAACAAAGAAAGAGGAGCTTCTGACCACTAAAAGAGGCAAGGAACAGTTAGGACATAGGCCCATAAAGACTTAGGAACACCCATAATTCACCCAGCATCAACCAAACACCAAAAATAAGGTTAAACCGGAGTTGTATGCGATTTTTTAGTAAATAGTTGCATATGTACGCGAGCTATTTAACTATCCGTAGTGTGTACACACGGGAAAACCATAGTAGACTCGCGTATAGGGAAGGTTAGGTGACCAAAAAAGAAGTGGAAAGGACAAAAAAAACTCAAGATTTTTTCTATAAGAACCTGACGACCTACCAACGACACAGAAACTCGAAAGAACGGAGACCCAAAATAACGAAAATTTCCCAAAAACGCCAAATGGAGGCTTCTCCCCAGTGGAGTCGCCAATTCTGTTACGGAGAAAAAATTCCTATGGATTGGGGTATACCACAACAGACAGATTAACCCGAGAAACCAACTCAATTCCCAACATATGCTATACAAATGTAAATGCGGATAAACAACATAGAGAGCCTACCTCAATCCAGACGTTCGATGAAGAATTACATTGAGCTTTCAAATCACAACACTTGAACTTGCAACTTAGTCTCAACAATAAACGCAAACAAGTGCATATGATATATAAAATATGTTAGCATATACAATAGCATAATCCATGATATATATAAGCACATGTACCCAATGATAATAAATAATCATTCACAATATCAATTGGACGAGAAAATGAGTATTTCTATTAATATGAACAAGAGGTACAAGATACAATCTCTTGTCGACAACTCATCTGAACCAAGAACTAGGTCCCTTCACTTATGCCTCCACCACTTCAATCCCCCTTACAATGGAAAACTCACGAGCAAAAGAATGAATCCTTCACAAGATATGAAAGAGTTTGGGAGGTGAACATAAATGGTTCACAACAGCTAGGATAAATGGATGTAGACTCAAGGAAGGACAAATTTCGATAGAGTTTCAATGCTCTTCTCTTTCTCCTCTCCTTCCATGCATAATGACTCAATATATAACCCTCCAAAGGCAATTGAAAGGTCAGATTGAGTCGTTTCAAGATACATGGAGGGCCAAAGGTCATAATGGCCTCTTTTTGAAGTGAAAAGGGATATTTTACTCTCTTTTACCAATTAACGCGATGTGCGCGGGCTGTAATGGTGCAACTTGCGTATGCGTGAGTTGCATTGAAGTAGATTGCATATAGGAGTAAAACTAGGGGAAAAGGGTTCCAGGAGGACCAAAAATGTGGTTTTGAGTCCATAAATGGATAATGGAGGGCAAGGAGTGCTAATGCTCACAAGGTGGCAAAATGTGGTGTAACAGTGGACAGAGGGGCACATCTCCCAAGAATAGAGAATGCTAAGCATGTCCAACATCAATATCAAACATAACCAAAAAATTTGAATAGGAATGATCATCCTCCTTTTATTAACTACTGCCATCTTTTTCTCCTTCCTTTTAGAGCTTTCCTTCTTGGAAATTCGAACTATAGGTGGCTTGGATGCTTCTTTTTGTAATTTGAACTAGCATAAGACCCACTTGCCTCCATGAATTCGCCCTCATTGGCTAAAATTATCCTATGTAGCTTTCCAGAATCCTTTTGCTTGCTTTCCTACTTTTACTAATCTTTCTTGAGTCTTATCTTCCAAAATCAGGAAACTTTTGTCTTCTTTGCTTTTCTGCTTCTTTTCCTACTTTTCCTGCTTTTGGTTGTTGTTTATGCTTTTGGATACTTTCTTTCCAATTTTTTGTGAGGACAAATCAAATTATTTAACATTATCCTATGCACCCTCTTGAGCCACCTAGGCCATTGAAAACTCATAAACATTTATTATAAATATTAATTATAACAAAATTTTAATCCACCATAGTTTATTTAATTACATAAAGTAACTTTGGCCAAAATCAACTCCCTTATTACTTAATTTAATTTTCCACTAGAACCTATGGGAATTCAATGGATTAGTGGTGAACCATAGTGCTATCAAAATGGGGACATTACATTCCTCCCCTCCAAAAAGTTTCTTGTCCTCAAGCAAGTGAAAATATGGTCAATGAAGGACCTGTACACTTTCTCACAATACTTTGCAAGGCTACTTCAAAACCATTTGAATCTCATCTCCAACATAGATGACCACTTAAATAATCTTGCATTGGTCATCCTTTTCCATCAACTCAATAATGATCCTTCTTTTGTAACTCTCCATGTCTACTGAGTTGCAATATGTGGATTGAATTTGACCAAGGCATGCAAAATGGCCAATCTTTCCTTGTAGAAATTGGAATAGGAATGATTATGCATTGGTAAAATTCTATTCCCATGAGAAATAAGATATGGGATTGCTTAAGGGATGCTGCAATAATATTTCCTTAAACATAAATTTTATATTTGCTACACCCTTCACATACTTCAATCCTTCATTCTTGAGGCAATTCCATGAAAGCCTCTCACTCACCCTTCTTTGAATCTTCAAGCAACTAGGGTGGCCATATTGCAACAAAACTACTCCTATGCCTTCCTTGGAAGCATATCCTCTAAGCACAAATGATGGAGTGAAACCAGGTGTGGAAAACATTGAACAATATCCCATCACTTTCTTCATCTCTTTGAAAACTCTCCTAGAGTTCTCATCCCAACATGACACTTCTTTCCTTCCTTGGGCAGCCACATGTGTTATGAATTGGAAGGATCCTCTATATGGTGCATCATTCTCCAACTTCTTCATATATATGGTAGATATGGACTGAATCCTCTTCATGTAGGCACCAATTTTACCATGCTCAACAATAGAGTCGACGTACACTATAGCTCAACACTTCCAATTGCACATTCAAACAAATTGATATGTAATGATGGCTCTACCCAAATCCTAATTGACATAGCTTCCAAATTATGTGAATGCTTCTCCAAAATCCTACCATCAACAATAATGTACTCAAAAGGAACCAACACAAGCTTAGAAAAGTGCTTGATGGATGCTCTGCTCATGTAAGGTGGTGAGGCCATATGTGCATTAGCCAAGCCAATGCTCATGCATGAAAATCCCAAATAGGCACATTGGACACAAGGAGATGTCTCTTGCAAAATTTCCTCTTCCAAGTGAAATTGATGATGATCACCAAGGTGGAGATCAATTTTTGGAAGGTACTCAACCTTATGCATCTCATTCCTCTTGAGAGGTGTCTCTATCCCCCATAATGCTATGTGAAATCTCTAGTTGAAGTACTTGAGACCAACATAATTCCTGAGTCCCAAATGAATCCGAGGAGTGGGAATTGTCTCCTACTTCCACCTCTACACTACATGGTGTCCACTTAAGGATCCTTTGGAAGACTCCCAATCCAACACGCTAGAAGAGGTGGTGTCCATCCATCATATGGTTTCCAATGTAGGAAACAAAGCCATTGCTCCACATGGATAGACTGCTGGAAATGAAGGGTGGCTCTCCCTCTTGGATCCCACTGATCACGCTACATGCTACAAAACTCAAATGCCATCATTAGCAATATGTCACTCCATGGAATGCTAGGACCCCATGGATTATGCATCATCCCACTTAACTTCTTGATCACTTGGAACAATGTGTCATTCCAAATGATTCCAGGATCGCATAACCAATTTGGTAGTGCATCACTACCACAAGTCTTCTTCTCTACAATGCATATTTTCATTCCATCCATGAGTGAATAAACACTCATGTTTGTTGATCCAAATGGAAATAAATCAACCTTCTCCTTTAGAGAGAATTATCCCTTCCATGAAGGTATCTCAAGGTCCTTTTGAAGCAAGGAGAGTGTTTGGAAAACACCCTGCATGCTTACTGCTCCATCCAACCGAATCAAGTAGGAGTCCCATGTGATACTATGCATACAGGAATGATCACATGGATGCCATAAGAACTCATGCTATTACTCACAAGATTGCACATCAAATGATGTGTCCACACATCTCCTACCCATGCAAGCAAGTCTAGTACATCCCTAAATCTCCATTTCAGTTATGTAAGTATCTACCCAATCCATGGATAGACAATCACCTTTGCTTGCTGCTCCATATGGAATTTAATCAGCTTCCTCCTGAATGGTTGAGTCTTTCTCACACAAAAGAAACTCAAAATATTCCTGTTGCAAATCAAGTGCCTGGCCCACATTTCCTATGTCTATTTTTCTCTTCAAGCACTTGAAAATTTGGATGTCTTTCATGTACAAAACTCACCACAGGCTCCTCCATCTCATCATGTGTGCAATTAGACACATACACATGATTTGTAATGGTGTTGGAGGAAGAATGTGTCCCTCCCAAATCCATACGAAGATGCTCCAAATCCATGGCCTTTTCTTCTACTGTAGAATGTGTTCCTCTATTTTATTGCCATCCTGTAGTGGCTTGTGCTCCTCCCTAAGTGTCTCTTCCTCTACTGTAGAATTGTATAGTTCGCGGTTCTTCTCATGTAAAGTGATGGTGGATGCACCCTCTTCAGAACCAATTTCCTCACTAAGAATTTTGGAGTCTTTCTTTGTGGATGAACCAAAGAACAATCTTTTGAACCTTTGTAATCTAGATGGTGTAGATAAGGTCTCCATCATCCACTTCAAATTATTATCTATCTCTTGAGTATGCTTTTCCTGGCTCTTCAATAATCTTCCCCATCCATCATTTGGTACACACATATCTACCATCCTTCTTCAACTACTAGATTTATGATCTTGGAAGAAGTACCTTCGGGGATTCTTCAAGGATTTTGGTCCACAGGTTCAGAGGACCATGCTCTAATACCATTGTAATATCCACAATATGATATTATATATATGATCTCCTATTATTCACATAGGAAATGAAAGCTTTCAACCAAGGATATATTGATTACCAAAAGTTCTTCAAACAGTGGTTTGTAAAAATTAACTAGTATACATCAAAGATGGTGCATCCCAAAGAGAATGATTTCATAACTCTGTAATATGATAATTCCACTCTGATATGAAACCTTAATCAAAATTTATGAACATCTGGTTCAATCCTTCTTACAAACAGTTCGCAAAGAACCTTTTAAACAACACATTTGACTACCTCGAAATTGACAATCTTGGACTAGTTTCCTACCAACGTTTTCCAAATGCTAGCAATCCGTTTCAAATTTCCCAAGATAGCCTTGTAGGGTCTTAAACACACTCTGGAAAACCAAAATCCAACACTAAAAGTCACCAGGGACCCTTTTTACAGATGCATACTTTGACAAGGTAATTGCAAGGAAATTGTCATAAAACCCTAAACACTGTTGAACTAGTTAGCAATCCAAACACTGCCAAACCTTCTCAAAATTGCCAGCAAGTCTTGGTTTTGACATAGACACACTAATAATAGGCTACACAAATCAGTAACATGATTTACTTAGTGTCTTGCTTCGACATTTTGCACATTTCTGGGTACACCACGCATGCGTAGACTCCTTTTGCTAAACAAAGGATTAGGCAATGGACCCAGGAATTATGTGGAAATCCATCGTCTTCTGATGCAATACTAGAAGTAACAAGACCCTAACACATGTATATCAGACCCTATATTTACACCATAGACTTCAAAATATTAAGAATTCCCTTTATAGTCATTTATTTGTACCACAAACTCACAGTACAAAACTACAGTAAATTAGCAATGCCGTAGAGACATGAATTTGAGGGCATAAGACATGATAATTTTTATTAATCTTAGATGGACTTTGAAATTACATATATGGATGTTGTAGCAGCTGCAAAAATGAAAATTTCTTTGATATAAAGTTGTACCTAGATCTACCAATAGAATTATAGAGGAGAGATAAGAAGAGGATGAACATTAAGCTCATGAAAGTGGAACTCTACTTGACAGTACTGTAAATTTGCTTGAGGATTTCGGCCCAAGGTTATGATATGCAATAAATATGTGTTCAGATACCTTCAAGGGTTTTACCAATCCAATAGACAACCCTTCACAATATTCTGGCACCAACAGGTGCGCCCTCCAATCTAGAAACCACCAACACTAAAAATATGGAACTACACAAACTCTAAAACTAAATCTCTAACTGGATGGAGACTGGAACTTGAACCAATACGAGACTAAGACCTGCCTAAAAAAATCCCCATTCTAATATAATATGCTGCAATGAAGCTCATATGAAAAAGAATGGATGTCCTTCTCCTTAAGGACAAGTTGAAATGATAGCAAACACTTCAACTAGTTTAGTTGATAGAGGGGCACACCTCCTTACTGCTGCAAGGGGCACATATCCCAAGCATAGAGAATGATAAGCATATCCAACATCAATATCAAACATAACTAAAAAATGTGAATATGTGTGATCATCCTCCTTTAATTAACCTCTGCCAGATTTTTCTCCTTCCTTCTAGAGCTTGTCTTCTTGGAAATTCGAACTATAGGTGGCTTGGATTCTTCTTTGGTAAGTTGAACTAGCATAGGACCTACTTTCCTCCACGAGTTCGCCCTCACTGGCTAAAATTAGCCTCTGTAGCTTTCTAAAATCCTTTTTCTTGCTTTCATGCTTTTACTAATCTTTCTTGAGCCTTATCTTCCAAAATTACGAAACTTTTGTCCTATTTGCTTTTCCGCTGCTTTTCCTGCTTTTGGTTGTTGTTTATGCTTTTGGCTACTTTATTTCCATACTTTTCTAAGGAGGACAACTCACATGCTTTATCTTTATCCTATGCACCCTCTTGAGCCACCTAGGCCACTAATAACTCATAAAAATTTATTAGAAATATTAATTATAACAAAATTGTGATCCACCATAGTTTATTTAATTACATAAAGTAACTGTGGCTAAAATTAACTCCCTTATTAATTAATTTAATTTTCCAGAGAACCCATGGGAATTGAATGGGTTAGTGGTGAACCATAGTGCTATCAAAATGTGGACATTACAAAATGCTATTTTTGGTTTTTTAATTTTTGTAATTAGTAAAAAAAGGTTTACCCACTTGTTGGCTTTTTCTGAAATTTTCAAGAATAAACATTTCATTAAATGCAAATTTGATACATAAAATAATATTATTATTATTGGAAAACAACATAATTCCTTACAATTTGTTTTTTGTTGCATCTTGAAATTCACAATGCATATATGAGTTTTGAGGACTTCAATTCAATAAATGAGTAAAATATCAAATTTTCACCAAGAACAAAAAGTGCTACCCATCTTTATGGATTCACCCATATAACCAAATACATACATAAAAGACCTTAAAATAAAAAGCTAATTATTTTACTATCCGTATAATTATAGAAAACAATTTGGAAAACAAACAAACTTATAAATGAAAAAAATCTACATTATAGAAAAACTTCTTTACAAGAATCTCAAAATTCAATAAAGTAGTAAATACATTCTACACATAAAGGTATTAGAATTGAAATTTGTCTCCAAACGACTTGGCCAACCATGATTTCTTCTCAAACTCTTAGAATTGAAATTTGTCTCCAAACGACTTGGCCAACAATGATTTCTTCTCATTGAAATTTAGTAAAGTAACTTACCAAAATTTATAAGTAGAAACCCCTCTTTCTCTAGAGCACAATGACATTATTTATTGAAAACTCCTAATGGCTTTTAGTTTATAAAGTTGAATCAACTTTTGGATACCCTTCCTTAACTTTTCAAGTCCTTCATACATTGAGAGAACATTATTCAAATTTAAATTTTAAATAAAAAAATTCTTTATTACAATTATTTATATACATATGTCATATTTCATATTAAAACAACGACGTGTTCTCTTCTAGATCAATGGTCATATTTCATATTAAAACAATGACGTGTTCTCTTCTAGATCAATGGTGGGAACCACTTTTTTTTTGTCTTTATTATTATTAATTTAATACATGAAGCTTTTCATTTTTTACTAATATCAAAATATGAGTATAAATAACTCATTCAATTTACCATTCATTATTAGTATAATTTGATGTGAATATATAATAAAACCTTTTGTTGTTGATGTCAAACAAAATTTACATGATTGTTTTAAATACTCAATGTTTATGTTTAAAGTTTTTTTTATATGTTTATGTTTAATGTTTTTTTTTTTATATTTTTTTTTTTTGTTTTACTAAGGGAATTAATAACGGGTTGGGATGGTATTCACGTGGCATAGGGTTCAGGGATCTAACCTTATTACTACTATATCTCTAGGTGCATCTACAAGGCTCGAACCATAACGCATAAGTAAGTTTGGGGGGATTCGAAGAGGTGACCTTCATTTTTAACCAATTACAACTTCTCATCTTTTACCACTTGAGTTGCCCCCCACATACAATTTCTTTTACATCTTGTTATAACTAAATTCATCACAAAATTCATTAAGTTTTTCATCTATTTACTATTTAGTGTGTAAATAAAAATAAAAAGATCTAATGTATTGGATGCACATAGACTTATAAAGGTTATATATTGTTATACTTTGTAGGTCACGAACCTTAAAAGATGTTTAGAGATAGAAAATAAAAGTTACACATTTCAAAATCTCTACAACTGATTTACCTAATGAAAAGGAATTGAGAACTACATATCATAATAGAATAAAGAAAAATGTTGAGCTAACATGTACAAAGTAGTGGCCTTAAGGACCTCTTAGCTAAATCAATATTTAACGTAAATAAAGAATCAAGATAGTAAATAAAATATATTGATTATCCTTCTACCCTAACCTATATCAAGACGTCCAATCATAAATCTAATGTAGCCATTGAAGGATGGTGATGCCTATCAATATATTACGATGGATACCCTAGTCGAAAGAATCATGGAAGCAGGGATCACAATCAAGGTGAAGAATGCATGGTGATTAGCATGATGTTGAAACTTTTAAGACCACACTTATTCCATATAAAGTTTCATAAAGTCATGAAAGTGACTATTATAATTCTTGGAACCATAAATGTAATTTAAAGACATCTAACCTAACTCATCAGCTTCATTTTTGTTCATAACAAAGGTTTTAGACTTGGGAAGTGTTTCATTTCGTAGGTCTTGATCATTCTATAATTAGATCACAATTGTTGGACAATAATGTGGGTTGTATGAGTTTTAGAGGCATTCTTAATTGTATTAGTATCGATTTTTTTTCTCATTTTAATATTGGTTAATGGTTAAAGTTTATGAACTCCTATATGTTCTATATGTTCTTGTTGCATAAATTTTTCCAAATGAACATAATCTTTCACAAGTGTATATCTCGAACAAACACTTTCATCCTAAGTTTCACCTTATTCCCACTCCTCTTCCAAATACCTAGCTTTGTTATGTGTTGTGTTTACGTAACCATGACAGGGGGTTTATGATAAACATTGATCGTGTAAATCTTTCCTTAGTTTATGATATTTGAACTCATCTAAAAATAAGGCATGGAATTCTACAAAATTGAGGGCAGTTTTGGAGTTTATATTATTCTCCTCTTATATTAGGTTCAGTAGAGTGTTACTATGATTTGTTTTATTTTCTTTTATTTTGAAATGATTCATGGCTTAAGTAAATGAATCTAAGTGTAAACCTTGACAAGGGAGATATTAAATTTTAATAACATATCTTTTTCATTTAGTGATTCATGTGATTGTGAGTTATCATCCTTTTCTATAACTGCAACGAAATACTTATCTAGTTAAGACATGACATCAAACATTTTCCAAACACATGATTATTTAACAAATGGGTATTATGATAAGATTCATCAAGTCTATAGCATGTACTCTTTTATCTTTTTCATAAGTTTTTTATTTACCTTGTGAGCTACCTTTTGTTGATCAATTTTACATTGTGAAAACATGTGTCTGCAACCCTTACTTTCAACAAGATTTCCTAATTTAGTATGTCTTTATTCAAATTCAACATGTGTCCGTAACCCTTACTTTCAACAAGATTCCCTAATGTAGTATGTCTTTATTCAAAAAATTTACCTTCATTATGCTTTGTGTCATTGGAATCAAAAGGAATCAATAGAGTCATGGGATGTTGCTTCAAATCTCTTGTAAGGATTTCAACCTCCTCACAGGCTTCACTAAACTCACTTATCCATTTTCATAAAATGAGCAATGTCATTTCCTTAGGAAGAGCATACACATGCCATTCAAACACAATTGTAGGTGAAGGTTTGTGGTTGTCATGAAGATTATAATAGTAGGATTGCTAGAATATTGTGTTGAAGTCGCATATAGATTCTCCATCCTCCATGTGAAATTCATCAAGTTCCTAGTGTAATTCATGCGCAAAATAATCTTTACCATAAGCATTTTCAAATACATTTTTAAATTATGACCAATTCAGAATCATGCAAAGGGGTAAGACATCATACCATCTCAACTCTTTTTTTTTTAAAGTAATTGGAAACAACCTAAAAACTATATTCTCATGTACAATATTAAGTATATGTGAAGTGCATATGTATTTCCTAATGTGCTCAAGTGTAATGTCCCCAATTTGGATTTTTTCACAATTTACTCAATTTTCGAAACTTGGACTAGTGAAGCCCCAAACTATCCCAAATTATCCCAAATATCTTTGAATGATGTATGGAGTGGATGGATGTGTATTTGGACACAATAAAGCAACTATTATATGCTTTTACACTTTCTATATACTTTGGCAACTTGCATTTACAATTAGAGAATGAAAGGCAGAATTACTAGGAAAATGGATGTTGAAACCCCCAAGGGTAGATGGCTCCAAAAGACTCCTAAGGATTTCGAATTGGGACTGAGAGTGTTTGAAAGCTATTGAGACATAAAAATGAGGCTGATGGATGCTTGGACACTCTCAAAATACTTCTGCAATATCTATTTAACTTCAGAAGAAATTGGGGAATTTTGCTAGCAAATTCGAGGATCAAACCCCTAAGGGTAGAGGTCACTAATGGATTCCCAAATGCAATACGAACCTCCAAAATTTCAGAAAATAGGCATATATTAGTTAAATGACTTCAATGGGAACCCAAATGCATCATGAATTAGTTCCTAAAGGCCGCTGCAACTCCCATAAATCAGAGGTTTGTAGACATGTCTTCACATAGGGGGAAAAGCTAGGAAACTCCACCACTTGTTATGAATTTCAAGATTTATGTTCCAAAGACTTATGCAATGTGTATGAAACTTCTTTAGGACATTAATGTATATCCATACATAAAAAAAATCACAGATATTGACTAGTACAAATCGAAATAAATCAACTTCAAGCTCTCACAACAAGATAGAGGGAAAATGGCACCATTTATGCATTGTTTGGTATTTTTACATAGTTTCACTTGGTATTTCGACCTGAGTATATTTTGGGCATCAAATACAGATTAAATATATCAGATTAAAAATAAATGGTGTATCTTGGACTCTCCCAAAGAGATCAGCATCTCACCATGTGTGCCCTTCCTCCAAGAGCCAAAATATGAAGAGAAATGTGAGAGAGAGATGGGAACAAGTTGAAGAAGAAAATATCACAAGCTTCCCTATATATTAAAACTGCAACAAATGAATCCATTTTAGCTCCAAATGAAAGGTCTGAATGGCCTCTCCAATTTCCAATTAGGATGGGAATCTTTCACCCTTGAAATTGGTACTAAGGCAAGTAGAGTAAACACTCCACTAGCATGGACAAGCTATGCACTCTGATTTGCAAAATGAGAAATGATCAAAAGCCCCTTTCCTTATTTTTTCTTGTATTTTATAAACTTCCCAAGTCCTCCATTTTTTGAATTCCTTCCAAAATCCTCATGCCAACTCAAGTTGGGAAGAGATTCCAATGTGTGCCACTTGTCCAACAATTCCTAGTCTCCATCTTCCCTCAATTCAAATGGGGAAGCTTGGATGCCATAAATCCCTTGTGCACCCTATTGGAGGATATTTTTATCCCTGACATGTCATATATGTCATATGTCAGCAATAAGGTCTGAAATTTGTCATAAGTGTCATAGAATCTTCATCATTGTTGTCATAGGAGTTAGGGAATCTAGCTCCAAGTGTTGCAATTCTTCTAAGATGCATATTTTTCTTCCATGGGAGTTTCTCTTCCACTCCAACTAGACCTTACATGATTCATGCCATGAATAATACCTCTTCAACTCCCCCAAGTATGTTACCCTTCATCTTGAACTCGAATTGGTGAGATAATAATGCCAAGTGTAGTGGGGAATCTTGTCGCATGTGGGTCCCACAACCTCTTATGTGCCCTCATGATCCAATGCCACCTTATTTTCTTTTTATTATTATTTGTTTCACCCATTTAATGTTAATTTTTAAGTCTAAGTTCATTTTGGGTCTTGTATCTCCCTTATTTGAACTTTTAATGCTTCCACCCCCAACATAGGGAACTAGTAATTTTCCTCCATGATAGTTCATTTGGATGGGTATATTACAACTTTGAATTGTGAATTTCTATTAATGCGACCCACCTTATCCATTTGGATCTAATTTACATTATTACTAACTTGGACATCATTCTTGGCAATTATTTGACACTTAGCACCAATTTGACAAACTATCATGAGTATGGCCAAGTGGCTTAGGCCATTGTGTCCCAATGCAAAATTTGGGGACATGACAAATCCTCCCCTCCCAATATTGCTTGTCCTCAAGCAATTTCAAACATGGATGTAGAAGAACCTGCTTCCTTTCCAAAACTTTGCTTCCAAAACTTTGAGTAGTGGCACTCATGTACTACAATCATGTGTTTCCAAAAGCAAGGAGATGTGGGTTTTCTTTTTCATATTGATGTCCCCTGTAACATCACCAATAAACACCAAAATATTAATTAAATCCATCAAAACAAAACTTTCAAGATTACTCTTTACCTCTTTCATATTTTGGAAACCCTTCCTAATACCAATGTATAATTCTTTGAAGTTGCCACTGAGTTGCCCAACTTTGAGTCTTCTAGATCCCATGAAAATTTTAGAGAGGAACCACCATGCTTGTTTCTGCACTACTCTGATTAAAATCACCTTATTAAGTGGGAACTCAATCTCCCATACTATTTGTTTCCTCCAAAAAAATTTGAAACCAATGAGACTAAAAATTATTCCAGGGTCCCATTGCTTGTATTGCACTCCAACAATTAGGAGTGCTCTCCAACCCATACCATCAGGAAAGAGAATTCCTCGTTAACATTTCCTTGTATGCATTCTTCCAAACATCATAAGTACAAAAGATAGATCATCAAAGTACATAACAACATAATAAAAATGTACATCAAGGAGGTGCCTCATCAAAGAATCATGAAAGTGCTTGTACCTCCAAGTAAGTAGACCACCATTTGCCAAGTTCATACAAGCATCAAGTGACCAATCAAATATTCTCCAATGACATAGGTGAGGATCCCATGTCCTATGATGCTGCTCCAAAAGGATCTAAGATGCATCAAAATAATCATCCATGTATTCTTTCATCCAAGAAGTGAATGAAGAATCTCCACTAAAATTTGAACCAAGTAGGGAGCAAAGAAAACAATGAGCCTTCAAGGGGCTCACAGAAGTACCATTTGTGGATCCATGAATATATGTATCATTAAGAAATAACAAAGGATGTTGCTTCCAATATAAATGTGCTCCAATCATATATCTCTTCACCCAAGTATTGGATGAAGTTCCTCCAACATCAATTGAACTAAGCAAGGAGCAATGAAAATCATGAGTCTTCAGGTGACTCAAGTGAACATCATAGGTGCATCCATGAAGATATTTATCATCATAAGGTAAAAAATGATGCTTCTAAAATGTAAATAAGAAGGTGCTTGTTGGTCGCAATACTATTCTAGAGGTTTCCAATGTAGACCCAGGTACTTCGTGGTACAAAATATCAACAAAACTCCTATTCACCGACCCTTTCGAAAACCGATTGCGAGTAGTTTGAAGTGTCACCCGAGGCGAAGTTAAAGGGGTGGTTGCAGAATCAGGTTTCACAACCTGGTGATGCGAGTTCTTAACTGACTGATGCGCAGCATGGTATGGATCTTCCACGCTGTGAGCAAGGGGCTGTGCGAAGTCTTATACTTTGCATCAATTGGGTTGCGCGGTACTGCTAAGCCACCGCGGTGAGACAGCGTAGCTCTTATCAAGGATCAGCGCGTCAACTAGACTGTGCGTTCACTGCAATAATTAATCAAACTAATCAATCTTGCTTAACAGTCTTAATCATTCATCCACACTTAAATCGATTTCAAACATATGTAATGGAATGATTTGTGCAATGCTGCGCACCCTGATGCAGTACTCAACTCCTTATTATTAACTCTATGATTATTTAACAGGTTCATGCATCCAAATACTTAGAGATACTGATCATTAACATTCATCCATATATGAGCTACCTAACATCTTATTCCACCCCTTCCACGGTGAATACAGATAAAAGTAAACACACATCAGATAACTGTAATTTCAAGCATTCATACTGTAAATAATTCAAGGAACTGAATAATAGAAACCATACACAGCAATCGCATAACACAAGATTTAACGTGGTTCACTCCCCCGGATGGGAAGCTATGTCCACAAGAACTGTTGTTTTATTATCTTAGGAAAGGGTACAACAGTTCTTCATCTACGCACTCAGCTGTAGATGTACTTCTTCCTCAAAATTAGGTCTCTACGCACTCAGCTGCAGAGCCTTTACAATGGCTTCTTGCTCAAAGATTCTAATAGTATTCAATATACCCAAATACAAAAGAATAACCCCTTCCCATACAAAAATGACTTATATATATATATATATATATATATATCATGCCCGTAGGTCATGTCTTTACATTACAAAGGAAAAACCCTTAGGTTTACAAAACTATCACGGTTTCTCAAAATCGGACTGCTGGTGTTTGGCAGCGGATCTTTAGTTGTGGCTATCCTCTGTGTAGACACGTTGATATCCACTCCCCTGACATGCATGCCAACAGTTTGCTTCCGCCAAGCTGTTCCTTCTTTCACGGTCTTTGACAATTGGTTCAACTAGTAGTTCTCGGTTTGTGTGACCAGTTGTCTATCTCGATCTGCACCTACCCACCTCTTGGTAGTTTATCGACGATCTTTGCTAAAAATAGGTCTCTTGTGACCTAACCAAAATAACTACCGACATACATCCAACACTCTGCTTAGCTGGATCTTCGTCGACATGGCACATCGCGGCGTTGTAATCCTCGCAGCACCGATTTCGCAGTGCTTCCGACACTGCGCTACGCTCAACATTGCAGCATACACAAACTGTGTTGTGCTTATCCTCGTAGCTTCCAAAAATTGATTTTCACAAAAAGTCTCCCTTCATGTCGTGCTTAGCTTCGCAGTTCCCAAAACTTAATGTGTTCAAAACTTGACCCCCTTGGGCCAGGCCCAACAGTGCTCTAATCATGTCATCATCTAAAGGAGAGATAGGAATTTCATACTCCTCATGTGGCACCATCAAAAAGAAACTTTTCACCCATACTTCATTAGGATGAATGCTGCAAAATATGGAAGTGTAAGATGTAGGAGAATGAACCAACTCACCCAAATGATCAAGATATGCAAACGTGTCATCATTTGTAGGCTCCATAAGGGTAGGATCATGCACATCTCTCAAAAGGGAAAAACTTTCCTCATAGGTTGGTTCGAAGGTAGTGGAATAATACATTTCTTCAAAATTTGTGTAACCATTTCCAAGAGGAAACCCAAGTTCCTCTTCCACCACAATAAGTACTTGGTTCTCATCAAGATCATATTCAAACACATCAAGCACCTGCAAGTTGCCATGTTTCTCATGATCCATCATGTCATGAGAATCCTCCAAGCAATCTACCATTTGACAATCTGAAACATAGGAGGAAGAACAAGTATCTTGCAACCTATCAAGAATTTGCTCATTTTTCATCTTGAGCTTATGAATATCCTCATTATTATTCAAGTATGCTCCATGGAACCATTCATTAAGCTCAACCAAATTGTTTCTATCAAAAAGAAAAAACATGAAAATACCTTCGATGTTGGGCATTGCTCTTTGAATCTTCTCCATATCTTCAAGGAAGGATGGATCCTTCAATGAAGAAACTCTCCAACAAGAATTTGACACCAATGCCTGAGTGTCATGGAGTATGCTAAGGGTCTCCTGGATATTCTTTTCATTCATATTTAATGACCATTCAAGAAAAAGAGGCTCTTGTAGAGGGACCTCTTCTTCTTTATCCTTTCTGCTTGGACCAACTTCATTAACTCATGTGATGATGGGGAAGTTGATCTTGGTTCTTCTTCAACTACTACAAGGTATTCATTTTCATGCTTAATGGAAGTTTGGCTTGCATTGATCTCTATGACACCAACATAGAGGTGTGAGCACCCATCAGTAGGTACTCCTTCATAGTTCAAGCATCCATCAGTAGATGCTCTTTGATTCATGTGCAAGGTAGAATGTGCCTCGAAATGATCTTCAATATTTTCAATAGATTCTTATTCATGCTCATATGATGTCTCTTCATATTTTTCATAGTCACTTGGTAGTGACTTTCGATCCTTTGCTTCTTCTACTTCACCCATTTCAGAACTAGGTGGCTCATGGGTCTCCTCCTTTTCACTCACACATATATGATTTTCTCTCCAAGTTATTTTGCAAGAAAGGCATAGACCTTTCTTCACTAACTCCACATCTTAATTTTTGGGCCTATTTTCAAACACCCAATCAGCATAGTCTTCAAAAGGAATGGACTTTTGTATATATCCCTTCAAAGCTAGATATGCTTGGTATTGTTGGGGAAAGGTTTTACATGTTGCTCTCAATCTTTGTAATTCATTCATAGAATTATCCTTTGGTATTGTGACACACTCATCTTCATCAGATTCAAAGTCATAAGAATAACCCTCATTCCTTATGAAATTGTAAGAAGTGCTACATGATGGCACCTCTTCCTCATACCATTCACATTCTTCTTCATATTGCTCATAAGCATTGTACTCATAGGATTCATCATAATAGTAATACATGGCTGCAAATTATTCTTCAATGTTTGATATTAATTCAAAGGTGCAAGGACCATGCTTTGATACCACTGTAATGTCCCCAATTTGGAATTTTTCTCAATTTAGTCAATTTTCAAAACTTGTACTAGTGAAGCCCCAAACTGTCCCAAATGATCCCAAATATTTTCGAATGATGTATGGAGTGGATTGAGGTGTATTTGGACACACTAAAGCAGATATAATATGCTTGTACACTTTCTATATACTTCAGCAACTTGCATTTACATTAGAGAATGAAAGGCAAAATTACTGGGAAAATCGATGTTGAAACCCCCAAGGGTAGATGGCTCCAAAAGACTCCTAAGGATTTTGAATTGGGACTGTGAGTGTTTGAAAGGTATTCAGACATAAAAATGAGGTTGATGGATGCTTGGACACTCTCAAAAGACTTCTGCAACATTCATTTAACTTCAAGAGAAATTGGGGAATTTTACTAGCAAATTTGAGGTTCAAACCCCCAAGGGTAGAGGTCACTAATGGATTCCCAAATGCAGTACGCCCTCCCAAATTTCAGAAAAGAGGCATGCGTTAGTTAAAGGAATTCAATGGGCACCCAAATGCATCATCAATCAGTTCTTAAAGGCTGCTGCAACTCCCATAAATCAAAGGTTTGTAGACATGTCTTCACATAGGGGGAAAAGCTAGGAAACTCCACCACTTGTTATGAATTTCGAGACTTATGTTCCAAATACTTATGCAATGTCTATGAAACTTCTTCATGACATTAATGTATATCCATACATCAACAAAATCACAAATATTGACTGATACAAATCGAAATAAAGCAACCTCGAGATCTCACAACAAGATATAGGGAAAATGGCACTATTTATGCATTGTTTGGTATTTATAAATAGTTTCACTCGGTATTTCGACCTGAGCATATTGTAGTAATCAAATACAGAGTAAATATATCAGATTACAAATAAATGGTGTATCTTGGACTCTCCCAAAGAGATCAACATCTCACCATGTACACCCTTCCTCCAAGATCCAACATATGAAGAGAAATGTGAGAGAGAGATGGGAACAAGTTGAAGAAGAAAAGATCACGAGCTTCCCTATAGCTTCAACCTGCAACAAAGGACTCCATTTTAGCTCCAAATGAAAGGTCTGAATGGCCTTTCCAATTTCCAATTAGGATGGGAATCTTTCACCCTCGAAATTGGCACTAAGGCAAGTAGAGTAAACACTCCACTTGCATGGACAAGCTATGCTCTCCAATTTGCAAAATGAGAAATGATCAAAGCCCCTTTCCTTCTTTGTTCTTGTCTTTTATAAACTTCCCAAGTCCTGCATGGTTCGAATTCCTTCCAAAATCCTCATGCCAACTCAAGTTGGGAAGAGATTCCAATGTGTGCCACTTGTCCAACAATTCCTAGTCTCCATCTTCCCTCAATTCGAATGGGGAAGCTTCTTGGCTTCCATAACTCCCTTGTGCGCCATCTTGGAGGCTACTTTTATCCCTGACATGTCATATATGTCATATGTCAGCAATCAGGTCTGAAATTTGTCATAAGTTTCATAGAATCTTCATCATTGTTGTCATAGGAGTTAGGGAATCTAGCTCCAAGTGTCACAATTCTTCTAAGATGCCTATTCCTCTTCCATGGGAGTTTCTATTCCACTCCAAATAGAACTTACATGATTCATGCCATGAATAATACCTCTTCAACTCCCTCAAGTATGTTACCCTTCATCTTGAACTCGAATTGGTGAGAGAATAATGCCAAGTGCAGTGGGGAATCTTGCCACATGTGGGTCCCACAACCTCTTATGTGCCCTCATGATCCAATGCCACCTTATTTTTATTATTATTATTATTTGTTTGACCCATTTAATGTGAATTTGTAACTCTAAGGTCATTTTGGGTCTTGTAGCTCCCTTATTCCAACTTTTAATGCTTCCACCCCCAACATAGGGAACTAGTAATTTTCCTCCATGATAGTTCATTTGGATGGGTATATTACAACTTTGAATTGGGAATTTCTCTTAATGTGACCCACCTTGTCCATTTGGAGCTAATTTTACATTATTACTAACTTGGACATCATTCTTGGCAATTATTTGACCCTTAGCACCAATTTGACAAACTATCATGAGTATGGCCAAGTGGCTTAGGCCATTGTGACCCAATGCAAAATTTGGGGACATGACATCAAGCGATATTGTATTCCCTTCATCATTAAATTTTGGGTGCAAGTATTAGATTATGTTTCTTGGAAGGTCATGTAGAGGTATTTATAGGTCTATTTACAATATTGGATTCCTGTCCAAGGATTTGGGGAAAATCCATAAACAATACATACAAAATTAAATGTAGCTCTACACAGGGTAGGTTTTCTTCTGCCTCCTGAAACCAAAATTTGAGGTTTTTCCAATTGCACCTTGGACCACCGTTTAGGGTTTCTAGAGATGAAATAAATGCAATACAACTATTCTAGTATGAAAATAATAGAATGACGTCTAGGCTAGCCTATCAAAACCAAATAGATAAACATAGCACCGATATTAATATCATTGTTTTATCCCAGTGAAATAATTATTACATAAACAAGAGCATAAATATAACCAAATACATACTAGAAAAGACTGAAAATGAACAACTAATTATTATAATATGCTTATGTTTATAGAAAAATAGTTTGAGAAACAAACAAGAGAAAGATGCATTACTTATATAGGAGAACAATCTACATTGTAGAAGAACTTCCTTGCAACAATCCTAAAACTCACTAAAATAGTAAAATAAGTTCTACACATTAAAATCTTAAAATTGAAATTTGACTCCAAACAACTGACTTCTTCTCATTAGAATTTAGTAAAATAGCTTATTGGAGTATATAAGTAGAAGCCCCTCTTTCTTTAGAAAACACAAAAACCCTTAGATGACTTTTAGCCTTTAAACTTTAATAAACTCTTTGATATCCCTCCCAGACTTTTCATGTCCTTCATACATTAGTCCTTTTCTTGAGGGGACATTATTCAAATTTAAATTTTACATAAACTTTTATAGGATTATCTTGTTATGACAATTTTTTTTTTATATAGGTGTTATTCCATATTAAAACAATGGCTTGTCCTCTTTTGGATCAATGGTGAGCACCACTCTTTTGTCTTTGTTGTTACTAATTTCATAGATGAATCTTTTCATCTATCATCCATACATGAATCTTTTGTCTTTATGTGGAGCCTTATCTCATGTAAGTGTTTCCCCATTAAGGAGAAGCCACATAAATATTTTGCATTTATGTGGAGCCTTTATATTCCATAAGGCTTTCCATCACCAAAGAGCCTGAGCTTCCAAACCATTCCAAAATAAATTGTAAGCCAACCTAACCGAGTTCCCTGTCCAAATTAAAGTATCTTTTTCCTTATTTAAACAGACATGACCCCTTCTCATTTATGCAAACCAATAGTCCCATGCCTATTTCCACATTTGAGATAATCCCAGGCTTTTTGTCGATTTCCAATTTTGTAGCCTTGTAGCCTTATAATCCAATTCCACTGCCTGCTTAACACTGACTATCCCTATGCTATTTAAAACAAATTGTAACTCCTTTGATAGTAACACTTGTGTCCCACATCCCATTATAGCATCCATCCCTAATAATTCCTTTGACCCATCACCCAACTTCCAAGCCAGCAAGTCTCCAACAATCGGAAAATTTAGGGGCGAAATTTAGCCTATGGGCTATTTTTGACCTTTTTCACAAAAAAAAATCGCGAATTTTCCTTTTTTTCAAAGGTGATTCGCCCAAATTCCATGGGATAATTTTTTTTTACTCTAAAAATCGCCAAAATTGTCTAAAAACTATATAAAGTCCTTAGAATTTTGAATATTTAAAAATTAAATCGCTAAACATTTTATGGTTACAGATTTAAGAAATAGTAAAATTCGTCAAGGTTTCTACAATTTGAGAAAATTATGGATCCTTCTGAAATTGCTTTCCAATGAACTAAATCGTCCTTGAAACTTTTAAACATATTTCTTATCGAATCTAAAATACTAATTCTACTCCTATATTTACTTACTTTGCATAATTGTTTGCCACAATTCTTCTTTCGAAATGAAGCTCCACACTCTCTTTGCAGCCAAAGACCTGCAGAATCTAAAAAGATCCTTAATTCCCCACCCACCGATGTCTGATGTCTTTTGGAGTCGCTTATTCTTATTTTGGAAGAGTTGGAACCAAATCCAACGGAGTTGGATTCCCTTATTTTGACACATTGGTAATTACCATCCACGTTTCCACTTGTATGATAGGGGTAAAATTAAAGGTGATCACCGGTGTTGCAATAAATAAAAAATCTTTCATATAGTTTAACAATGCTAATGTCATTGAAGATGTCAATGTCAATAAATGTGGCACGAATTCAAAAAGTAACTGAAGTTAACTTGCTTTGTAGTTAATGAAATGGTTGGTTGATTCAAAGAGACTACAGTAAATCAACGTCCTTGAACTGGCATTATAAATGTTAGTAGTTATAATATAGAAGCAAATCAATGCACTAAAGGAATAATAAGGACTACCGTATCAAAGGATACGGTGGTTCGTTGGTGGGGATAGATGGATTTCATTCCATCCACCCGAGTTCAATTCCGTTGAGACATCTTCTGGCTTGGATTACCGGTTGACAGTTTGCTCGACCTACCATCCACGATATGTGAGGAAGTTTGTTGAGATTTCCGGTGCATTGTTAGCTTTCCCTGGCTTGGATTACCGGCTGACGGTTTGCTCAACCTACCATCCACAATATGTGAGGAAGTTTGTTAAGATTTCCGGTGCGTTGTTAGCTTTCCTTGATTCCTTTGGAATAGCAGAAATGTGATTTTTCCATTGAAAAAATGATAAGCAAATTCCAACTAAAAAATTTTAGTGATTGAGAGGCTATCCAAGTCTCTTAATGAAGGTGAATCCTTCCATAAAGAAAGTATTGTAGGACAATCTTCTTCTTATTCAGCCAACTCAAGGTATTGTTGGCTTTAATGGCTTAAAAAATGACAGCACCTTGAATGGAGTTAATAGATATAGGATGCTCATTTATCAATGTTGAAGATGCTTCACTTTCTAACCGTCATTGCCATGTCATCTTTCCCTAAGTGATAATTTTCTCTCATCTTGCTACATCGATGTTTGTCTAGGTCGAAAGCATGATCACTTATTCTGCCACTTGGAAAGAGCTCTGTATGGCGTGCGCACCCAAGCAAGCCGATCTGAAGATTTTGTTCCTAAACAATTATTTCTAACGAGGGTGGGCCCTCCCTAACCATTTGAGGCTCGGTTGGCCTAGATGATCAAAATAATTAGTAGAACTGAGAGAATCAATTAGCTTACTTCACGCGTAATAATTTCATCACATTGCTTGTCAAACTTCTAATCAAACTCAATCACTACAAATTATCATTATCTCTCATTGTGGGGGCAAATAAATATCCTTTGGAGCGCTTTGGTTTGTCTTTAATTTGATCTATACTCTGATCTTAGCTCTGATCGGTCTGGAAAATAATTATTAATGTTGTTCATTCCGGGATACCTCTGATCGGTCCGGAAAATAATTATTAATGTTGTTTATTTCGGGATACCATCACATGTTTTTACATTATTCGTTCCATTTAATTCGTTGATATGGTTGCGTGCAACTGCAACTAATGCTCTGATAGAGTGGGTTGATATCCATAGCAATACTTACGAAACTGCTCAAAATCATTGAAGTCCAGTCCAAGTAATAGTTACAATATGTTAATGTTGATGGTAAGGAGGTTGGGTGCTATTAACTATTATCTGAGACCTATATTTGCATCAAATAAAACTAAAACTATATGAGGAATTTTCATGACTATCGTGCATTCATTTGTAAATAAGAGTGATTGTGATCATGTTTCCTTGTAAACTTCACAGTCAGTCATCTCAATATTCGAGAGCTTATGCTTTCATTGTTAGTACACTTTTTCTGAATTGAAACACCACCAGTTGATCTCCTTTCTGGTTGCATTGATGATCACATTTGGAATGGGTATGTATTACATCATTGTAAGGTATTTGAATAAAAAATTGGTCCAGCATCGATCTCATAGCATGCTAGCAAATCAAACCATTAGAAATATTTTATTACTAAACCTTTAAAATGCCACAACTCGTTAGAACTACTGCGGATTGACAGTCATAGTTCACTGCATAGAGCGTAGGTGTAGCCCCGTAGGACATCAATTTCATACCGTGCATTTGTAATGAGTGATGTCCAACAACTTATGTGATGGGAAATCATAAATGTGTGTATACCGACAATTAAGTTTTCTTTGCAATTCCTGAAAACCTATAGACCACCTTTTCAGGAACTCGAACTCCAAACATCAGCTTAACTTGTGATCAATTTGCTATTAAGATTATGGATAAGAGTATTTTTAAGTCAGTTAGTATAAGATCTTAGTTATTGCACTGAGATGAGCGAGGTGCTCTACAGCCTAATATGAGGGAGATGCATTCTTAATGTTCCTAACACTAGCATAGATCCATCTTAAAAGGAGATCTACCATGTGCCAAGAGGGATCAAATCTCTCAGAGGTGCAAACCCCTTTTTAGACTCGAAATGTTGAGGAAGTGTGTAATCCAATGTTTATGGTTTTAATTTATCTAATTTGTGCAGTTTTATATATGTCGTTTTAAATATTTTAAATCTAATTTGAGCTGACATGTTATTTTTTATAAAGGACACGTGTCATCTATAGGATGAGCATAGAAGGAGTTACACATCTCCCCCTACTAGGCTGTAGAATGCGCCTTTTCCGCGCAATAATATAAAAAAATACAAAAAAAAAAAAAAATCATGTCCACCTAAACTAAAAAGTCATGCTTTTTTTCCATATAAAAAAATTATGTCGGCTATACCAAAAAATAAAATTAACATAAGGTCATGTTATCAAAAATAAAAATAAAAAAGTAATTAACAAAAATTCATGTCCTCTCATAAAATAATTTCTAGAGATATAATTTTTTCATAGCGTGTAAAAATTTTGAGATAAAAAAAAAATTACACATCAAAATATTGGATCACTCTGGATGCTTGATATATCTAGGTTTAAGATGGATCTATGCTGATATAAATTTGAAAACTTTGATTAACATTAAATAATAGAAAAGAAGTTGCATTAATTATGTTTCTAATACAAAATAGATTTAGAAACCTTAGACCAAATTGCATAGAACCTTAAATGGATGATAGATTTAGATACCCTAAACCAAGTCGTATATAAGTTTAAATAGATGAGAGTTATATCAAGTTTATAATTTAGAAGTAGGATAAGAACAAAGATGAACATACAAGTTTCATAAAACTTTAAATAAGTGAGAGTTATATTAAATTTAGAAGGGGAACAAGAATAAAGATGAACATATGCAAATCAAACTTGTAAGGAAAAATAATAAAACCACAAAAGGTTATGTATTTGTGCAAGGCATCAAAATGATCTAAGAAACATTTCATTCATGAAATTTCAATTAGTAACACTTCACCATTTACTTAAATTAAAGTGACAAAGGTATAGGGAAGTAATATTTACGTAACAAGATTTTTTTCAAAAGTTTAAAAGTGTGGCCCTAAGCCAATTAACTTACCAATTTGTTGAGGTCTTAACAAATGAAGACACACTTGGTCCAGCTTGCATTTTGTTATAACAAAGTTCATTTCTATAAATAGTGAATGGATGATTCAAGTTGAAATTTTAATCCTAGGGCATAAGGCATGATAAAATTGGGATTAAAATGATTTTCATTACAAATGAATATGTTATTTCTTAAGTGTTGCTTAATTATCCACAATTATTTATAGCCATAATGGAGTCACCATGATATCATAAACCTTGCTCCCATAGCCTTGACAAGAGTTTATATGTCCTTTTTTATAAACTGAACTTTATTTCCCAATCCTTTTATTTTATTTTAAAATATGGTTTTTACAAACAATACATGGGAAGTAATGCCCATTTCACTTTTAATGGGATGACTACTACTGAGATTTTAGTTAATGATTTGTTGCACACAACTATTAAAATAAATTTCCTAATTTTCTATCCCCAATCCACTCATTTAATGTGTATAAGTGGACCATGCCACACATTAAATTCAGTCACCAAATTGTGATGTAATGATAAGCATGACTTATCATTTTGAATTTTCATGGTCCAACCACTTACCATACATCCCATCCTTGATATGTAATTGGATCCTCATTTCTCTAGGATCACAATCAAACATTTACATAAAAAAACTCTTTAGGCCTATGTTTTGTGTTTCTCTAGGATCATAATCAAACATTTACATTAAAAAAAAACTCTTAAGGCCTATGTTTTGTGTATCATTAATCCTTTAAGAAAAAAACTAATAAAAAACATATGATCATCAATTTCGTTAAGAAAACTATTGTCTCGTCAACCTTTAGGACAAGAAAGAAAATTTTCGTCAACCTTTAGGACAAGAAAGAAAATTTTCAAAATAAAACTTGAAACTAGATTAGTTTAGAAAGGAAGTGGAAAACCTTACGCAAGAGTTGAAAGAAAGTTCCTTGCAAACATTGAAATAAGGGTTAGATAGATTTCCAAAAAAATACTCAAATAAAAACGTATTCAATATTGTGCCTAACCTGCAAATGTAACTCAACTTTCACTCCTTTTTTATACTAAATAATATTAGCATTTAGAACTACACATATTCCCTAGGTTTGATGGTAATTCAGTTATGTTCATAAAGGTAAAAAATCATCTATAATCTTAGCATTTAGAACTACACATATTCCGTAGGTTTGATGGTAATTCAATTATGTTTATAAAGATTAAAAATCATCTACACTAGTTATATCTAATTTTGGTGATTGTTTTTTCTTGATCTCTTATGCTTCGCCTCAAATTTAAATTACTTTAATGTGGATGGATATACTTAAATTTTAAAACATATATGTGATATGTATATGCTACATAATGGTAATGGTAAGTGAAAGACAATTAAATGGCAATGTCCCTTCACATTGATTGTAAAGAGCTTCCCCCATTCTTTGAAACTATTCCCATGTGAGAGTGTAATTTACTATGAAAATGACACAACTGTGACTTTGGAAATATCTCATCATGCTTTAGTTGAATGTAGCTTTGAAGCATCTAAACCATTTTTTTTTAAATTTGGTTGTAATTACCAAGACACATGCATTTCAACTTACTCAATTTGAAGAGTTACACTAATTGTTATGTAATAAGAACTCAAGTTGATAGTTCAAACTGCTTGGGTAACCTTTTCTCTAAAATTTCCCAAACATTCCAATTATTAATAAAATTTAATCATCACTTACAAAAATACATCTTTAGGATTTCTTCTAAAGTTTTGTAAAAAATGATTATGGAGAATAATCATACAATCAACAATCTCACTCTCTCTTATCATGAGTCATGGTGAAAAATGAATCTAATATTTGATATATTGGATAAGGAACCATTCTATGAAATTGCACACTTGATCATTCCTAATGAAAATATATAAAAGGAGTATTATAGGTCATGGTGGAAAATGAATCTAATATTTGATATTGGATAAGGAATCATTTTATGAAATTGTGCAATTGATCAACCCTAATGGAAATATACAAAAGGAGTATTACATAGTCATTTGTACGTTAGACCAGAGGAAAGAAAGTAGCCACATTAAGATATATATTAGTTAGGATCCATGTATCAAAATATGTTAAAAATAAAATCAAATACACATTCAAAATATCTGCAACTTATGAAAAAAAAAAGAACTACCTATGCTATTTGGATGAAGAAAAATGAAAATGTAACCTATAAAACTGGTGGCCTTAAGGACCAATTCACTAAATAATCATTAAGGTAAGTAGGAAAATTACTCTACTTGTTGGCACGGGGTTAAAGCGCAGGAAATGCGGAAACCCAAGCGGTGAAAGGTTCATCGATGAAGGAGAAGGACCATTCGCGAAGGATAGGAGCCAACGGAAGTAGAAGTTTTGGTCCAAGTTAGTTAGCGATGGGTCATTAGGACCATTTGTAACGGAAAAGTGTGCCTATAAATAGAGGTATGATTTTAAGATTTATGGAGAGGAAAATATAGTTGAATAGAGGCATAGTGCGAGAGGAATATCTAACAAGAAGAACCTTTTCTGCAATTGTAAGCCTAAGGGCAATTTCCCGAGTATGAAACATGAGATGATATTTTCACATCTGTTGTGTTTCTATCTTTTGGATTGATCTATGGAGCATTTATCTGGGTTTGGTTCTGTATAATCTGCGTATTTTATGTTTATTGCAATATGATGTTTTCTTGAGATCGCATTAGACATGTTTGCAGATATGTTATGTATCGCAGATTCCTCAAAATGCTTTGTTGATTTGTTTAATTTGTTAAGTATGAGATGATAATGCAAGTTAGGATTACTAGGGTGATAATGTGAATACAAATCTCTGGTTTTTTTTATTGAGAGTGAAACAATGCATGTCTTCTACCAACTGCGGAAACTCAGTTCCTGCAACCCCCCTTAGACATTTCGAGTGAGACTTCACTCACTCTGCGGGTGTTGCTAGAAAGGGTAAAACCTTTATAGGCCGATGCTTAAGGGTGTTTGGTCGGTCTTTATTGACAACAATGTGAAGTGAACCCCTGTTGACAGAATTGTGTCAACAAATGGTTCTAATGCCAAGACCTTGAAGAAGAAAAGAAGAGGAAATGTTGTGGCATCCAATGAAACCAGAGATTCAAGACTGGTTTGATAAGAAAATGCGCGAGTTCGCAGAAGAAGAAAATCGAAATCTTGGGGGGACGATGAGTGAGTGGTTTCAAAAGTAAATTTACTCTGATATCCATGAAGTATTCTTTTGTGAATTTCCGATCTTGCTGCACGAGTGGTTGGCACAACTGACTTTCCAGAAGAAAATTTTCCAAGGTGGCGAACCTAATCATTAGACCCCAGAATTGATCCAGCAGCTAAAAATGGTCAACAATAAGGCGTCAATATCTGTCAAGGTTTGGGTAGGTAGTATTTTGGAAGGATACATCATTGAATTTGCTATCAACAAAATTAATTCATACAACGACGCGAAAATGAAGTTTTTCAAGGGACCCAAAGGAAGGTTTTTACTATCGCTAAAACTGTGGATTAAAATGCTCATTTGCGAAAAAGGCATACTAAAGATGAATTCCTACGAGTAAATCCCGGGTGTGCGGAGGCTGTGGGTACCGTGTGGATGCGGGTCTGATAGAATGATGTGGGGTAGATGGACATGAGAGACGACAAAATTCCAAGGGAGGTTGAGGAATATTGTGGTACCCTGCGAAGTGGGGTGAGGTTCCAGCGGCCAGAGAAGAAGAGGAGGACTGAGATTGAGAGAGAGTCTCCTAATGTGACTAGAACATAGAACTGCGAAACGGGACCACAAGGGACTAAGTGACCTTACTGTGACGAAGAAAGCAACCAGGATACCCCTGAAGTCGAAGAGGGACAAACCAAAAGCTACAACATACCCACAACTCTGTGCACTGTGCCAAACTTTGTAGGAAGAAATACACGTTCTTTGTAGGGTTGTCCTGTGTGTTAGAATAGCGGTAAGAGCAATGGGTCTGTAAATACCAACAAGAGACCGAGGATGGCAGGCGAAAATGTGAAGATGCCAATATTTCAGGGTAATGGGACCGAGGATCCCGAGCAATACTAGTTTTTATGCGAAGCAGTATGGACAGTGAAATAGGTCCAAGATGATGATATCAAGAAGGGACAACTAGCGACGACCTTTAGGGGCCGTGCGCTAGATTTTTTTATGAAATTCATACAAGTGCCTACAGGAAGTCCGGAGAAAATACTGCTGTAAATCAGGGTAGGATTGATTGATGCGTTTAGGAAACCGAAATCCAAGTTGCAATACATCACAGAAGTGAAAGAGATCAAGCAATTTCCAAATGAATCAGTATGGGAATTTGACCAAAGATATAAAAATATGATGGCGAAAGTAAGTTTTGGAATGAGTGACATACAACACAAAGAATGGTTCATCGCGGGATTAGTACCACACATTTGTATGCCGCTAATGCAGTAGAAAATAGCATCCTAGGTGAAAGCACTGGAAATCGCGATGAAGCTGGAGGCTTCACCAGTTAGCAAAACAGGGTTAGGTATGAATCACATCTAAGAACAACTAGCTAACTTGATGATCCAGCTACAAGACATCAAGAAAGGAAAATAATTCCGTGATGAAATATGGTGCAATCGATGTAAATCGGAAGGGAATCATAAGGATTAGTGCCCGAAATTTCGTGAATACTTACAGTTGGGCGCACCAAATCCACTCACTTAGAGAGGAATGCCATGGTGTCGGATTTTTCAGAGAAGGGGACATCGACAAGAAGAATGTGTATAATTACAAAAAATAGTGTCAAAGCCAACCAACCTTTTCAACAAATTCTGTTGATCGGTTGGTCATGAAGAGAAGGATTGTAGAGCATATGACTTACTCCAAGAAAAGACCGCAAATACATTTTTTATGAAGGTGGAGGAGAAACCCCTTGTATAACAACAACAACAGTATAATCAATAGCAGCCTCTCTACAATCAGCCACCATAGTATAACCAGCCGCAACTCCACTATGGTCAACCACATTCGTTTTACATCCCACCACCGCCGCAGTACGACCAACCGCAGTATCAGCCTACGCAATATAACCAACAGCCATATATGGTCAGCAGCGAGGAGGTGTCAGAAGAGGATTCCAAGGAGGTCGAGGTGGAGGCATTGGTCGGGAATGAGATTTTGGACATGGTCGAGGGCCAGTTATATGCTATAATTTCGATTAGGTTGGAAATTATCAAAGGGATTGTCTGAACTCGAATCTACAGTGTACTTATTGCATCGCAACAGACTACAGTGTTGAGGAATGTCCCTAGTTGATTGCGAAATGGCAAACTAAAAATCCACCCCAACCTCAACCGAATCTGAATTTGAATCCACCTCCAAATGTATAGAAGATCTTAGTAGAGATAAGAAGTCAACCTGTAAATGTCGCAGTAGTGACCAGAGGAGGGGTTGCGATAGGGGAAGACAGGCCACAGCCTAGTATTCGACCTATAGTAAGGAAACAAGTCTGATTTGATGTGGAAGCGGAAAGGGATACCTTTTTAGAAGTGCAAGAGACAATAAGAAGGACTAAGTTGCCACCTATTGGCTAGAAAGAACCCATCTATGAGAGGTCGCAGATATTCGATACGACGAATTCACAAAGGCCACCAGGAAGGATCAACACTTTGAAGGCTTTCCTATAAAGCTGTTTGGAACTGGTGAAAGATCAAGATGCACTAGCAGAGATAGGCATCCTATTACATCGACAGGAGGATGCGCGACAAGATCGAACAGTAAATCGATTGCACAGAAAGAAGACAGGGAGAGAAATAAGGATGATTGCACAGATTGGTGCATTCGACATCGACCTTATCATTCTAGACTTGGGATCAGATGTAAATATCTTGATGAAACATACATGGGAGACAATGGGGAAACCACAGCTGGCATGGTCCCCTATACAACTTCGACTGGAAAATCAGAGCAAGGTCACACCCACTGGTCAATTATGTCATCTCCTAGTCGAAATAGAGGGATTAAATACGTACGCAGACTTCGACGTTATAGAGATTGTCGATAACACAGGCCCATATCCGGTGTTGTTAGGAATAGACAAAGCAATGGATAATCAAGCTATGATCAACTTTAAGAAAATAACAACATCGTTTGAAAATCATGATATTAGGGTAGTCGCCCCCCTTGATCCATTAGAAGGGAAAAGGTATGTCAAGCCAATGCGGGACTGTTGAGAGGGACATTTAGCCTCCTTTTGTTATCATCTTGTATTAATGTGTGTTATAGTATACTTAAAAAATGAACGGTTGGAGCAGGTGTAACCGCTCCAACCTCTCCACTTATTGTATAATTACTAGCACAATGAATGAACAAGACGACTGAACGTTCCATCCGTAATTATATTCTTGATAGTTTGTATGTGTGTGTTCTTATGTTGTGCTTGAATATGCATTGAACTTGAGCATTCAATAGTGGTGCCGTTTCAGCTTCCATCCGGCTGGGTGATAGCAGTGGCGGGAGGGAGTAGTTCGAACCTGGAAGATATTGTGAGGATGCTCGTATGAAAGACCTGCGATAAAAGATGAAAGAATGCTTGTGGTTAGAATTTACTGCTGGATGAATTGACACGCTCCTTTGTTGATGCAAATGGACGGGTCGTTGCAATGACTGCTCGTGTGGCTAGAATTTTTGAAGGATTTCTCGAATGGAGCCCTTAGTGGTTTTGATACTGGCATCTTTGTCTTGGGTTGAGAGGCTGTATCACTTCCTCATCGTCAATCACCAGGGGAATCTGCAAAAAGGTTATACCATCTATTTCTTTATTAAATCTTGGTTGTGGTTTTAATTGTTGATTATATAAGGGTGGAGGCATTCAATGGATCTAAGATTAAATGATGTGACATATACATATTGGCTCGACTAACATTCACATTGACCACCCCGTTGTTTATTTTGTGCTATGATTCGAACTACACTATCAACTAGGGTTACCGAATACTATTTTATACTGCCATTGTCTTCAACCCAATGCATCACCAATGATTATTCTATATCCCGATCGGAGCAATATTCCATTAGCATGAGAAAGTTGTCGTGAAAGGATCGTGTAGAAATATATTATGGTATTGCTAGTGTGCCAACGACCATAGTTTGTTTTTGCATCTCTTCTTCGAGACGAAGAAGTGTTTTGTTGGTGGGGGAGATGTTAAGAGGGCCATTTAGCCACATTTTGTTATCATCTTGTATTAATGTGTGTTATAGTATACTTAAAAAATGAGCGGTTGGAGCAGGTGTAACCACTCCAACCTCTCCACTTATTGTATAATTACTACTACAATGAATGAACAAGACGATTGAATGTTTTGTCCGTAATTATCTTCTTGATAGTTTGTATGTGTGTGTTTTTATGCTGTGCTTGAATATGCATTGAAACTGAGCATTCAACATGGATGAATTCACAGAAGGATGGGACAACGTCTACAACATCTCAGTGGACTACATCAATCCCATTGCCTATGGGGAATTAAGGTGGTGAAGCGTTAGCTCGGCATCGTTAGACTCTGATGAAGCGCTTGAAAATTGGTAGAATCGATTACACGAAGTATCATTCAAGAGGTGCGCATGAATCATCCAGTTGTTGAGATGGGTAGCAACGTAAGTATGCGAACTACCAACATGTGAAGAGTTTCATAATCTGACTGTATTTATCGCCGAATTTGAAGAAAGAGTATCAGAACCATAGATACTACTGGCATTGGAAGAAGCACTAAAGGCTACACCAACACGGTGGTGGGAAACACATAAGTCGACGATAACAAACTGGCCACTATGTCGAAAACTAATGGAAGTCAGATTCAGAAAAACTGAAGGGTACTACGGAAGAAAATACAATGGAAGAGGTGACCCAAGGGATCATTTGGAAGAGTGTCAAAGAAAATGGGGAATGATACCAAAACAAGAATGGGTCCATGCATTCATCCATACATTGGATGAGGTACCGCGAAGTTGGTATATCGCAGCAGAGCTGTGACGCAGAAAAACTACATGGGAGGAGTTAACCATTAGCTTTAGCCAAACTTTCATCTTCTCGGATGATAACCCCTTCATCCATAGTGCACTACAAGAGATTCGTGGGAAGGTACTTGAAGCAGTCCCAACGGAGAAACCAATGGGATTACAGTGGACTACGACACCATAAATGTTGATGGAATGCTACAATGTGATGGGAGAACCTGATGAAGAGGATGATCCATGAGCTGTTTATATACCAAAGTCAGAAGGAAGCCGAGATGTCGAAGCACCGGATATGCCCTTCGATAAATTTCAACAGCCACTGCGAATCATGAAGGTTAATATTGGGTCGGAGGTAAACCCCAATTTTGCAAGCATTGGATATTACTGGGACGATGCGACAATTGCAAAGGCTACTGATCTACTATATGAGTTTTAAGATTTGTTCCCAACAAAATTTTTAGAAATGAAAGGCATTTATGGAGACCTCGACGAAATGAAGATTCCATTGAAACCTGATGCAAATCCGATAAAGCAACAACCCTATAGATTGAATCCCAGGTACAAGGAGCGATTGAAAGCCAAAATAGAGAGAATGTTGGACGCAAGAATCATAGAGCCCGTGGAGGAATCCGAATGGATCAACCTGATGGTTGTCCAAGATAAGAAGATCGACGAAATCAGGATTTGCGTCGACCTAAGGAAACTAAATGATGCATGTCTTCACGATCCATTCCCTACACCATTCACTAACGAAGTACTAGAAGGTGTCGGAGGTCAGGAGATACATTCATTTACAGACGGATTCTCAGGATACCACCAAATAAAGATCGCAAAGGAGGATCGACATAAGACAACTTTCGTAATAGAATGGGGTTGTTTTCAATATACAGTAATGCCCTTTGGTCTTAAAAATGCCCCGACGACCTTTTCAAGATTAGTTGTTGCTGCATTCAAAGATTTCATTCATAAATTCCTTACAGTATATATGGACGACTGGACCATATATGGACTGGTTAAGGATCATGTTGTGAATCTAAGGCTAATGCTGGAGAGATGTCGACAACATCAAATTTCACTGAACTTGAAGAATTCCATCTTTTGCGTTCCATTTGGTATTCTGTTAGGACACATTGTATGTAGGGAAGGGATGTTGGTTGACCCAGCGAAGATTGCAATCATCGTCGATTTTCCACCACCAATGACAGTGAAGCAAATAAGGGCGACGTTGGGACATACTGGGTATTAAAGAAATTTTATCAGGGGATATGCAGCGATCACAACACCAATGGAAAAACTGTTAAAAAAGGATGCTAAGTTCGAGTGGAATGACGAGCTCCAGAAGAGCCTCGATATACTGAAAGCAAAGATGGTTGCAACACCAATACTAGTGTTTCCCTATTGGACAAAATAATTCCATGTTCACGTCGATGCATCATCAGTTGCATTGGGGGTGATATTAGATCAGCCAGGAGAAGGATCAATTGATCACCCAATCGCATTCACAAGTAGGAAGTTATTGATTGCAGAAAAGAACTATACGACGACGGAAAGGGAAGGTCTAGAAATGGTATATTCCCTACAAAATTTTTGACATTATCTATTAGAAGGACATTTCAAAATGTTTACTGATCATTTGACACTAAAATACGTAGTCAATAAGCTTTTGTTGGGGGGGGGAATCTATCGACGGCTATCACTTTTCCAGGAATTTGATTTTGAGATAATTGTGAAGCCTAGGTAACTAAATGTGGGACCCGATCATCTGTTACGAATAGAATCAAGAGACGAACCAAGGTATATCGACGAAGGATTTACTGACACAAAATTATTCAGGATTGGGATGGTCGACGACCATTATGAGCAAATTATTCAATTCTTGGTGACATGAAAGGAACCCAAGGAATTTACCACCAGCCAAAAGAAGCAGCTAGTTGTCAGAGCTGCAGATTTCCGATTGATCGCATGACAACTATACAAAATGGGACCGAAGGAAATACTTCAAGGATATGTCCTCTTGCATGAACATGAGAGAATATTAGCAGAAACTCATGATGGGATCGCAAGAGGACACTATGGAGGGCGTTCCACTACTAGGAAAATACTTAGAGATGGGATATGGTGGCCAACGGTATATGGAGATGCTGCAGATTATGCAAAGAGCTGCGTTGTATGCCAAAGAACAGGAAAACCATTGTGAAGGGATGAAATGCCGCTAGTACCTCAAATAACATTACAAGATTTTGACAAATGGGTAGTCGACTTCGTAGGACCTATCAATCCACCAGGAAAAATAACATGGTCGTGATATATAATAACTGCAACGGATTATTTGACGTGATGGGATGAAGCTGCACCAGTAAAGGATTGCACGACTGCAACATCAACAATATTTCTCTTTGATAATGTAGTCACCAGGTTTGGGTTCCCAAAGATAGTCATAAGCGACCAGGGTACTCACTTTGTCAATCAAACGATCAGAGTGATGACAGAGGGATTTCAGATACAACATAGGAAGAGTACCCCTTATCATCTGCAAGAAAATGACACAGTTGAAGCATTCAACAAAGTGTGGGAGCATTCTAATGTCCCTTTTTAATAATTTTATTAAAATGACAATTTTTTCACTTTTTTCCCTAGTTCGACCCTTGACAAGTTTTGATGTCTAGGTCTCCAATTTGATCCAAATGCTCCCAAATCTTTTGAGAAGGTATATGAATGATATTATGAATTGAATATGATGTTCAGGGATGATATATGACCTTTATATTACTTCTGCAAATCCTCTTTTAATTATGTCCAAAGTAGGGAGTTTGACTAGCAATTCCTCTTTGACTAGTATTGGTCTCTTGATCTCCAAATGACCCCAAATGATTGTATAATGGGTTTGAAGGTATTTGAGAGGTATTAATACATAAAAAATAGGCTCATGTATACTTAAAAACCTTTAAAACACTTCTGCAGATTCATTTACAATCTGGACAAAGTAGGGAATATTACTAGTAATTTCGAGCTTCAAACCCCCAACGGTAGATGGCTCTAAATAGCTCCAAATGCTCTCAAATTTTACCAGTAGGTGTATGAATGATGTTAATACATTAAAATGGTATTTTCAGGTGTCTTTTAACCATCAAATGACTTCTTCAAGCCACTTTGTAAATCTGATCAATGTATGGAGTTTTACTAGTAAAATAGTGGTTCAAATCCCCTAGGGGTAGATGATGAAAATGACTTTCCAAATGACCTCAATCCAACTCAAAATTCTGAATGGAATTAGGGGAAATATAACATACATCAAAATTAAATCATATGCATCACCATTAAACTTTTAATGTCTACTATAACTCTCTTAAATCAGATGCAAGAAGACTAGTTTCAACCTTGGGGAAAATAGCATTAAATCTCCTTAAAATAAAATAAAACTGAGCAAGTTGGCTCCAAATTCTTAAGTGTTTAACATGAAACTTTCAATAACCATCAATGGAAGTCCATACATCATAAATATATCAAAGAAAAATTCTTCCATTCGAAATCATCATCAATACATTGGCATACATCAATCTAGTGGGGGAATGGTCACTGTTTGCTCATTAATAATCAATTTTACATATAACCACTTGGTATTTCGACCTGAAACTTTTTGAAGATGGAGAAAAGAGTATATTAATCATATTACAACAGAAATTTATCATGATAAGCTCTCCCAAAGAGTACAAGAGCTCACTAAAAGCGCCCTCCCTCAAGGATCAAGAATATGCCATAAAAATTGGAAATGGTTGAAGGAGTGAGCTACACTAGAAGAAACCATGAGCTTCCCTGTAGTTTACAACTGAAAATAAATACTCCATTAAATATCAAAATTAAAGGTCTGAATGGCCTTTGCAATTACCAACTTGGATGGGAATCTTTCACCCTCGAAATTGGCTAAGGCAAGAAACTAGTCATCCACTAGCTCTCCCTCTTCACAAATGCAATTACAAATTTCTCAAATGATCAAAAGTTTCCTTCATTCTTTGTTCTTGAAATTTATAAAGTTTCCAAGCTCTCTATGGGTCTAATTCCTTCTAAGAGATGCATTCCAACTCAAGTTGGGAAGAGATTCCAAAGAATGCCACTTGTACATCAATTCCTAGTCTCCCACTTCCACCAAATCACATGTGGAAGCATCTTAGATTCCCTAACTCCCTTGAAAACCCTATTGGAGGCTGTTTTTATCCCGGACATGTCATATATGTCATATGTCAGCCTTCAGGTCTGATTTGTGTCATAGGTGTCATAGTATCTTCATCATTGTTGTCATAAAGCTAGGGAATCCAGCCCAAGTGTCCCACTAGCTCCAAATTGCCTCTTCCTCTTCCATGCGAGTTACTCTTCCTCTACTTTTAGACCTCATTGACTCATGCCAAGTATTATTGACCTTCCAACTCATCCCAAGACCCTTGTGATTCTTATGGATTCAAAATGACAAGAGGAGGATGCCATGTGGCATAGAAAATCTAGCTTGTGTGGGTCCCACTTCCTCTATGTGTCTTTATGATCAAATGCCACTTTGATTTTCCATTGTATATATTTATTTATCTCCTTTATTAAATATTTATGCCATTCTAATTTCCACACATCATTTATTATCCTTCTTATTTCAAATCCCAAAGCTTCCATCCCCAACCTAGGAAACTAATAATTTTCCTCCTTGGCAATTATTTGACCCTTAGCAGTAATTTGACAAATTCTCATGAATATGGTAAATTTGATTAGGCCATTGTGACCCAATGCAAAATTTGGGACATGAAAAATCCTCCCTTCCCAATATTGCTTGTCCTCAAGCAATTTCAAACATGGGTGTTGAAGAAGCTGCCTTCTGTATAATTCTTTGAAGTTTCCACTGAGTTTCCCAATTTAGAGTCTTCGAGCTTCCATGAAGATTTTAGAGAGGAACCAACATGCTTACTGCTACACTACTTTGATTAAAATCACTTTATTAAGAGGGGAATCCATTCCCCATACTGCTTGTTTCCCCAAAAAATTGAAACCAATGAGACAAGGAATTATCCCAGGGTCTCATTGCTTGTATTGCACTCCAACAATTAGAAGTGCTCTCCAATTCATAATTCCTGAATCCCATTCTCTTGTATGCATTCTTCCAAACATCATGAGTACATAATATATACCATCAAAGTACATAACAACATAATGAAAATGCACATAAGGAAGATGCTTCATCAAAGAATCATGAAAGTGCTCATACCTCCAAGCAAGTAGACCACCATATTCCAAGTGTATACAAGAATCAAGTAACCAATCAAATCCGCTCCAATGACATAGGTGAGGATCACATGTCCTATCATGCTGATCCAAAAGGATGTGATATGCATCAAAATATTCAGCCATGTATGCTTTCATCCAAGAAGTGAATAAAGAATCTCCACTAAAATCTGAACTGAATAATGAGCAAGAAAAACAAGGAGACTTCAAATGACTCAAAGAAGTCTCACCCATACATCCATGAATGTGAGAATCATGAAGATATAACAAAGTATGTGGCTGCCAAAAAAAAAATTATCCAATCATAAATCTATTCACCCAAGTGTTGGATGAAGTTCCTCCAACATTAAATGACCCAAGTGTTGAGCAAGAAAAACCATGAGTCTTCAAGTGACTCAAATGCATATCATAGGTGCATCCATGTAGATGTGCATCATCATAAGGTAACAAATGATTCTGCTGCAAATGTGAATAAGAATTTTCTCCAACCATGCCATCATAAAAGGTAAATCTAGGAGTTCAATACTCCTCATGTGGCACCATAAAAAAGAAACCTTTCACCCATACTTCATTGAGACTAATGCTGCAAAACATGGAATTGTAGGATGTATGAGAATGAACTAACTCACCCAAATGATAAAGAAGTGCATAATTTTCATCATGGGAAAGATCCCTATGGGTAGTTTCACGCAGCTCCTTCAAAAGTGTGAAACCTTTGTCATAGATTGGTTTCAATGTAGAGGAATCATGCTCTTCTTTAAAAATTGCATAACCTTCATCAAGAGACAATTCAAGTTCCTCTTCCACCACATAAAGTGTTTGCATCTCTTCAAGTTCATCTTCAAACACATCAAGCACATTCAAATTTCCACATTTTTCATGATCCACCATGCCATTAGAGTCCTCCAAACAATCTACCATTTGACAATCTGTAACATACGAGGAAAAACAAGTATCTTGCAACTTTTCAAGAAGTTGCTCATTTTGAATTGTGAGCTTATGATTATCCTCATTATTCTTCAAGTATGCATCATGTAAAAATTAATTAAACTCAAACAAATGGTTTCTATCAAAAAACAAAGACATGAAATTACCTTTGATGTGGCACATTTCTCTTTAAATCTTCTCCATGTCTTCAAGGAAGGATGTTTCCTCCAATGAAGTAGCTCTCCAACAAGAATTTGACACCAATGCTTGAGTGTCATAGAGAATGCTGAGGAACTCTTGGATATTCTTTTCATTCATCTTTAAGGACCCTTCAAGAAAATGAGGCTCTTGCAAATGAACCTACTCATATTCTTCTTTCTTGCTTGGACCAACTTCATGAAGCTCAAGTGGTGATGGGGAAGTTGATCTTGTTTCTTCTTCAACTACTACAAGGTCTTCATTTTCATCTTTAATGAAAGTTTGGCTTGCAACAACACTTTCAAAAGTGATCTATATGTCACCAACATAGAGGTGTGAGCACCCGTCAGTAGGTAATACTTCATAGTTCAAGCATCCATTAGTAGATGCTCATTGATTCATGTCCAAAGTAGAATGTGTCTCGAATTGATCTTCAATATTTTCAATAGAATATTCTTCATGCTCTTGTGATGTCTCTCCCTTTTGCTCCTTCAAGCAATCTAATGGATTTTTCCCTTTGTTTTCCTTAGTATCAATATCTTTGGAATCTCTTTTTTGAAGAATTCCCAAAAAGTATCCTCTAGATGGAAATACCTGCATTCCCTGAAGCTTCAGATTTTTCATTGCTCTTTTCACTCACACACATGTGATTTTCTCTCCAAGGTCTTTTACAAGAAGGGCATAAACCTTTCTTCACTAACTCCACATCTTCATTTGTGGGTATATTTTCAAACAATGCATGAGCATAGTCTTCAAAAGACATGGCCTTTTGTGTATCTTCCTTCGAAGCAAGATATGCTTGATATCTTTGATATTGTTGGGGCAAGGTTTTATATGTTGCTTTCCATCTTTGTAACTCATCCATATATTTATACTTTGGTGGTGTGACATACTCATATTTATCATACATAGGGTCATAATCATAATAATAATCTTCATTCCTCCTGAAATTGTAAGAAGTGTTGCATGATGGCACCTTTTCCTCAAACCATTCACATTCTACTTCATATTGCTCATAAGCATCCGCATATTCCTCATAAGAATTGTGCTCATAGGATTCCTCATAATAGTAAGACATGGCTGAAACTTATTCTTCAATGTATGATATTAATTCACAGGTGCAAGGACCATGCTCTGATACCACTGTAATGTCCATTTTTAATAATTTTATTAAAATGACAAAATTTTCACTTTTTTCCCTAGTTCGGCCTTTGACTAGTTTTGATGTCTAGGTCTCCAATTTGCTCCAAATTCTCACAAATCTTCTGAAAAGGTATATGAATGATATTAGGACTTGAATATGATGTTCAGGGATGATATATTATCTTTATATTACTTCTTCAAATCCTCTTTTAATTCTACTCAAAGTAAGGAGTTTGACTAGCAATTCCTCTTTTAATTCTACTCAAAGTAAGGAGTTTGACTAGCAATTCCTTTTTGACTAGTATTGGTATCTCGGTCTCCAAATGACCCCAAATGATTGTATAATGGGTATGAAGGTATTTGAGAGGTATTGATACATATAAAAGAGGATCATGGATACTTAAAAACCCTTAAAACACTTCTGCACATTCATTTACAATCTGGACAAAGTATGGAATATTACTAGTAATTTCGAGCTTCAAACCCCCGATGGTAGATGGCTCTAAATAGATCCAAATGCTATCAAATTGTACTAGTAGGTGTATGAATGTTAATACATTAAAATGGTGTTTATAGGTGTATTTTATCCATCAAATGAATTCTGCAATTCACTTTGGAAATCTGATCAATGTATGGAGTTTTACTAGGAAAATAGTGGTTCAGATCCCCTAGGGGTAGATGATGAAAATGACTTTCCAAATGATCTCAATCCAACTCGAAATTCTGAAAAGAAGTAGGGGACATATAAAGGAAATCAAAATGAACTCATATGCGTCACTATTCAACTTTTAATGTCTTCTATAAATCCATTAAATCAGATGCAAGAAGACTAGTTTCGACCTTGGGGGAAATATCATTAAATCTACTTCAAATAAAATAAAACTGAGCAAGATGGATCCAAATGCTTAAGTGTTGAACATGAAACTTGTAATAATCATAATGGAATTCCATACATCATAAATATATTAGACAAACATTCTTCCATTCGAAATCATCATCAATAAATTGGCATACATCAATCTATTGGGGGAATGGTCACTGTTTGCTCATTAATAATCAATTTTACATATAACCACTTGGTATTTCGACCTGAAACTTTCTAAATATGGAGAAAAGAGTATATTAATCATATTACAATCGAAATGTATCATGATAATCTCTCCCAAAGAGTACAAGATCTCACCAAAAGCGCCCTCCCTCAAGGATCAAGAATATGCCATGAAAATGGGAAATGGTTGAAGGAGTGAGTTGCACTAGAAGAAACCATGAGCTTCCCTATAGCTTACAACTGAAAATAAAGACTCCATTAAATCTTGAAATTAAAGTTTTGAATGGCCTTTCCAATTACCAACTTGGATGGGAATCTTTCACCCTCGAAATTGGCTAAGGCAAGAAACTAGTCATCCAGTAGCTCCCCCTCATCACAAATGCAATTGCAAATTTCTCAAATGATCGAAAGCTGCCTTCTTTCTTTGTTCTTGAAATTTTTAAAGTTTCCAAGCTTTTTATGGGTCGAATTCCTTCCAAGAGATGCATTTCAACTCAAGTTGGGAAGAGATTCTAAAGAATGCCACTTGTACAACAATTCCTAGTCTCCCACTTCCATCAAATCACATGTGGAAGCATCTTAGCTGGGATAACTCCCTTGAAAACCCTCTTGGAGGCTATTTATATCCAGGACATGTCATATATGTCATATGTCAGCCTTCAGTTCTGATTTGTGTCATAGGTGTCATAGCATCTTCATCATTGTTGTCATAAAGCTAGGGAATCTAGCCCAAGTGTCCCACTAGCTCCAAATTTCCTCTTCCTCTTCCATGGGAGTTACTCTTCCTCTACTTTTCGACCTCATTGACTCATGCCAAGTATTATTGACCTTCCAAATCATTCCAAGACCCTTGGTCTTCTTATGGATTCGAAATGACAAGAGGAGGATGCCATGTGGCATAGAAAATCTAGCTTGTGTGGGTCCCACTTCCTCCATGTGTCTTCATGATCAAATGCCACTTTGATTTTCCATTGTATATATTTATTTAGCTCCTTTATTAAATATTTATGCCATTCTAATGTCCACGCATCATTTATTATCCTTCTTATTTCAAATCCCAAAGCTTCCATCCCCAACCTAGGAAGCTAGTAATTTTCCACCTTGGCAATTATTTGACCCTTAGCATCAATTTGACAAATTCTCATGAATATGGAAAATTTGATTAGGCCATTGTGATCCAATGCAAAATTTGGGACATGACAAATCCTCCCTTCCCAATATTGCCTGTCCTCAAGCAATTTCAAACATGAGTGTTGAAGAACCTGCTTTCTGTATAATTCTTTGAACTTGCCACTGAGTTTCCCAACTTAGAGTCTTCGAGCTTTCATGAAGATTTTAGAGAGGAACCAACATGCTTGCAACTACACTACTTTGATTAAAATCACTTTATTAAGTGGGGAATCCATTCCCCATAATGCTTGTTTCCCCAAAAAATTGAAACCAATGAGACAAGGAATTATCTCAGGGTCCCATTGCTTGTATTGAGCTCCAACAATTAGAAGTGCTCTCCAATTCATAGTTCCTGGATCCCTTTTTCTTGTATGCATTCTTCAAAACATCATGAATACATAATATATATCATCAAAGTACATAACAACATAATGAAAATGCATATCAAGAATATGCTTCATCAAAGAATCACGAAAGTGCTTATACCTCCAAGCAAGTAGACCACCATATTCCAAGTCTATACAAGCATAAAGTAACCAATCAAATCCGCTACAATGACATAGTTGAGGATCACATGTCCTATCATGCTGATCCAAAAGGATGTGATATGCATCAAAATATTCAGCTAAGTATTCTTTCATTTAAGAAGTGAATGAAGAATCTCCACTAAATCTGAACCGAATAATGAGCAAGAAAAACAAGGAGACTTCAAAGGACTCAAAGAAGTCTCACCCATACATCCATGAATGTGAGAATCATGAAGATATAACAAAGTATGTGGCTGCCAAAAAAAAAATTCTCCAGACATAAATCTATTCACCCAACTGTTGGATGAAGTTCCCCCAACATCAAATGAACCAAGTGTTGAGCAAGAAAAACCATGAGTCTTCAAGTGACTCAAATGCATATCATAGGTGCATCCATGTAGATGTGCATCATCATAAAGTAACAAATGATGCTACTGAAAATGTGAATAAGAATGTTCTCCAACCATGTCATCATAAAACGTAAATCTAGGAGTTCCATACTCATGTGGCACCATAAAAAAGAAACCTTTCACCCATACTTCATTGAGACTAATGCTGCAAAACATGGAATTGTAGGATGTATGAGAATGAACTAACTCACCCAAATAATCAAGAAGTGCATAAGTTTCATAATGGGAAAGATCCATATGGGTAGTATCATGCAGCTCCTTCAAAAGTGTGAAACCTTTGTCATAGATTGGTTCCAATGTAGAGGAATCATGCTCTTCTTTAAAAATTGCATAACCTTCATCAAGAGACAATTCAAGTTCCTATTCCACCACATCAAGTGTTTGCATCTCTTCAAGTTCATTTTCAAACACATCAAGCAAATTCAAATTTCCACATTTCTCATGATCCACCATGTCATTAGAATCCTCCAAACAAACTACCATTTGAATATCTGTAACATAGGAGGAAAAACAAGTATCTTGCAACTTTTCAAGAAGTTGCTCATTTTGAATTGTGAGCTTATGATTATCCTCATTATTCTTCAAGTATGTATCATGTAAAAATTCACTAAACTCAAACAAATGGTTTCTATCAAAAAGCAAAGACATGAAATTACCTTTGATGTGGCACATTTCTCTTTGAATCTTCTCCATGTCTTCAAAGAAGGATGTTTCCTCCAATGAAGTAGCTCTCCAACAAGAATTTGACACCAATTCTTGCGTGTCATGGAGAATGATGAGGGACTCTTGGATATTCTTTTCATTAATCTTTAAGGACCCTTCAAGAAAATGACGCTCTTGCAAATGAACCTACTCATATTCTTCTTTCTTGCTTGGACCAACTTCATGAAGCTCAAGTGGTGATGGGGAAGTTGATCTTGTTTCTTCTTCAACTGCTACAAGGTCTTCATTTTCATGTTTAATGGAAGTTTGGCTTGCAACAACACTTTCAAAAGTGTTCTCTATGTCACCAACATAGAGGTGTGAGCACCCATCAGTAGATAATCCTTCATAATTCAAGAATCCATTAGTAGATGCTCCTTGATTAATGTCCAAAGTAGAATGTGTCTCGAATTGATCTTCAATATTTTCACTAGAATCTTCTTCATGCTCTTGTGATGTCTCTCCCTTTTTCTCCTTCAAGCAAGCTGATTCATTTTTCCCCTTGTTTTCCTTAGTATCAATATCTTTGGAATCTCTTTTTGAAGAATTCCCGAAAAGTATCCTCCAAATGGAAATACCTGCATTCCCTGAAGCTTCAGATTTTTCATTGCTCTTTTCACTCACATGTCATTTTCTCTCCAAGGCGTTTTACAAGAAGGGCATAAACCTTTATTCAGTAACTCCACATCTTCATTTGTGGGTCTATTTTCAAGCAATGCATGAGCATAGTCTTAAAAAGACATGGCCTTTTGTGTATCTTCCTTCAAAGCAAGATATGCTTGATATCTTTGATATTGTTGGGGCAAGGTTTTATATGTTGCTCTCCATCTTTGTAACTCATCCATATAATTATACTTTGGTGGTGTGACATACTCATATTTATTATTCATGGGGTCATAATCATAATCATAATCTTCATTCCTCCTGAAGTTGTAAGAAGGGTTGCATGATGGCACCTCTTCCTCAAACCATTCACATTCCGCTTCATATTACTCATAAGCATTTGCATATTCCTCATAAGAATTGTACTCATAGGATTCCTCATAATAGTAAGACATGGATGAAACTTATTCTTCAATGTATGATATTAATTCACAGGTGCAAGGACCATGCTTTGATACCACTGTAATGTCCATTTTTAATCATTTTATTAAATGACAAAATTTTCACTTTTTTTCCTAGTTCGGCCTTTGACTAGTTTTGATGTCTAGGTCTCCAATTTACTCCAAATGCTCCCAAATGTTCTGAGAAGGTATATGAATGATATTAGGACTTGAATATGATGTTCAGGGATGATATATGACCTTTATATTACTTCTTCAAATCCTCTTTTAATTCTTTCCAAAGTAAGGAGTTTGACAAGCAATTCCTCTTTGACTACTATTGGTCTCTTGGTCTCCAAATGACTCCAAATGATTGTATAATGGGTCTGAAGGTATTTGAGAGGTATTAATACATATAAAAAAGGCTCATGGATACTTAAAAACCCTTAAAACAATTCTGCACATTTATTTACAATCTGGACAAAGCAGGGAATATTACTAGTAATTTCGAGCTTCAAACCCCCAATGGTAGATGGCTCTAAATAGATCCAAATGCTATCAAATTGTACCAGTATGTGTATGAATGTTAATAAATTAAAATGGTGTTTATATGTGTCTTTTAACCATCAAATGAATTCTGCAAGTCACTTTGGAAATCTGTTCAATGTATGGAGTTTTACTAGTAAAATAGTGGTTCAAATCCCCTAGGGGTAGATGATGAAAACGACTTACCAAATGACCTCAATCCAACACGAAATTATGAATGGAAGTAGGGGACATATAAAGAAAATCAAAATGAACTCATATGCATCACCATTCAACTTTTAATGTCTTCTATAAATCCCTTAAATCAGATGCAAGAAGACTAGTTTCGACCTTGGGGGAAATAGCATTAAATCTCCTTCAAATAAAATAAAATTGAGCAAGATGGATCCAAATGATTAATTGTTGAACATGAAACTTGTAATAATAATAATGGAATTCCATACATCATAAATATATCAGACAAACATTCTTCCATTCGAAATCATCATCAATACATTAGCATACATCAATCTAGTGGGGGAATGGTCATTGTTTGCTCATTAATAATCAATTTTACATATAACCACTTGGTATTTCGACCTGAAACTTTCTGAAGATGGAGAAAAGAGTATATTAATCATATTACAAGATAAATGTATCATGAGAAGCGCTCCCAAAGAGTACAAGAGCTCACCAAAATCGCCCTCCCTCAAGGATCAAGAATATGCCATGAAAACTTGAAATGGTTGAGGGAGTGAGTTGCATTAGAAGAAACCATGAGATTCCCTGTAGCTTAAAACTGAAAATACATACTCCATTAAATATCCAAATTAAAGGTCTGAATGGTCTTTCCAATTACCAACTTGGATGGGAATCGTTCACCCTCGAAATTGGCTAAGGCAAGAAACTAGTCATCCACTGGCCCTCCCTCTTCACAAATGCAATTGCAAATTTCTCAACTGATCAAAATATGCCTTCATTCTTTGTTCTTAACATTTATAAAGTTTTCAATATCTCTATGGGTCGAATTCCTTCCAAGAGATGCATTCCAACTCAAGTTGGGAAGAGATTCCAAAGAATGCCACTTGTACAACAATTACTTGTCTCCCACTTCCACCGAATCACATGTGAAGCATCTTAGCTTCCCTAAATCCATTGAACACACTCTTGGAGGCTATTTTTATCTCAAACATGTCATATATTTCATATGTCAGCCTTCAGGTCTGATTTGTGTCATAGGTGTCATAGCATCTTCATCATTGTTGTCATAAAGCTAGGGAATTTAGACCAAGTGTCCCACTAGCTCCAAATTGCCTCTTCCTATTCCATGGGAGTTACTCTTCCACTGCTTTTCAACCTCGTTGACTCATTCCAAGTATTATTGACCTTCCAACTAATCCCAAGACCCTTGGGCTTCTTATGGATTCGAAATGACAAGAAGAGGATGCCATGTGGCATAGAAAATCTAGCTTGTGTGGGTCCCACTTCCTCCATGTGTCTTCATGATCAAATGCCACTTTGATTTTCCATTGCATATATTTATTTATCTCCTTTATTAAATATTTATGCCATTCTAATTTTCACACATCATTTATTATCATTCTTATTTCAAATCCCAAAGTTTCCATCCCCAACCTAGGAAACTAGTAATTTTCCTCCTTGGCAATTATTTGACCCTTAGCATCAATTTGACAAATTCTCATGAATATGAAAAATTTGATTAGGCCATTGTGAACCAATTCAAAATTTGGGACATTACAAATCCTCCCTTCCCAATATTGCTTGTCCTCAAGCAATTTCAAACATGGGTGTGAAGAACCTGCTTTCTGTATAATTCTTTGAAGTTGCCACTGAGTTTCCCAACTTTGAGTCTTCGAGCTTCCATGAAGATTTTAGAGAGGAGCCAACATGCTTGTCGCTGCACTACTTTGATTAAAATCACTTTATTAAGTGGGGAATCCATTCCCCATACTGCTTGTTTGCCCAAAAAATTGAAACCAATGAGACAAGGAATTATCCCAGGGTCCCATTGCTTGTATTGCACTCCAACAATTAGAAGTGTTCTCCAATTCATAGTTCCTGGATCTCATTCTTGTATGCATTCTTCCAAACATCATGAGTACAGAATATATATCATCAAAGTATATAACAACATAATGAAAATGCAAATCAAGAAGATGCTTCATCAAAGAATCATGAAAGTGATTATACCTCCAAGCAAGTAGACCACCATATTCCAAGTGTATACAAGCATCAAGTAACCAATCAAATCCTCTCCAATGACATAGGTGAGGATCACATGTCCTATCATGCTGCTTCAAAAGGATGTGATATGAATCAAAATATTCATCCATGTATTCTTTCATCCAATAAGTGAATGAAGAATCTCCATTAAAATCTTAACCGAATAATGAGCAAGAAAAACAAGGAGACTTCAAATGACTCAAAGAAGTCTCACCCATACATCCATGAATGTGAGAATCATGAAGATATAACAAAGTATGTGGCTGCCAACAAAAAATTTCTCCAATCATAAATCTATTCACCCAAGTGTTGGATGAAGTTCCGCCAACATCAAATGAACCAAGTGTTGAGCAAGAAAAACCATGAGTCTTCAAGTGACTCAAATGCATATCATAGGTGCATCCATGTAGATGTGCACCATCATGAAGTAAAAAATGATGTTGTTGCAAATGTGAATAAGAATTTTCTCCAACCATGTCATCATGAAGTATAAATCTAGGAGTTCCATACTTTTCATGTTGCACCATAAAAAAGAAACCTTTCACCCATATTTCACTGAAACTAATGCTGCAAAACATGGAATTGTACGATGTATGAGAATGAACTAACTCACCCAAATGATCAAGAAGTGCATAAGTTTCATCATGGGAAAGATCCATATGGGTAGTATCATGCAGCGCCTTCAAAAGTGTGAAACCTTTGTCATAGATTGGTTCCAATGTAGAGGAATCATGCTCTTCTTTAAAAATTGCATAACCTTCATCAAGAGACAATTCAAGTTCCTATTCCACCACATCAAGTGTTTGCATCTCGTCAAGTTCATCTTCAAACACATCAAGCAAATTCAAATTTCCACATTTCTCATGATCCACCATGTCATTAGAATCCTCCAGACAATCTACCATTTGAAAATCTATGACATAGGAGGAAAAACAAGTATCTTGCAACTATTCAAGAAGTTGCTCATTTTGAATTGTGAGCTTATGATTATCCTCATTATTCTTCAAGTATGCATCATGTGAAAATTCACTAAACTCAAACAAATGGTTTCTATCAAAAAGCAAAGACATGAAATTACCTTTGATGTGGCACATTTCTCTTTGAATCTTCTCCATGTCTTCAAGGAAGGATGTTTCCTCCAATGAAGTAGCTCTCCAACAATAATTTGACACCAATTCTTGAGTGTCATGGAGAATGTTGAGGGAATATTGGATATTCTTTTCATTCATCTTTAAGGACCCTTCAAGAAAATGAGGCTCTTGTAAATGAACCTACTCATATTCTTCTTTCTTGCTTGGACCAACTTCATGAAGCTCAAGTGGTGATGGGGAAGTTGATCTTGTTTCTTCTTCAACTGCTACAAGGTCTTCATTTTCATGTGTTGATGGAAGTTTGGCTTGCAGCAACACTTTCAAAAGTGATCTCTATGTCTCCAACATAGAGTTCTGAGCACCCATCAGTAGGTAATCTTTCATAGTTCAAGCATCCATCAGTAGATGCTCCTTGATTCATGTCCAAAGTAGAATGTGTCTCAAATTGATCTTCAATATTTTCAATAGAATCTTCTTCATGCTCTTGTAATGTCTCTCCCTTTTGCTCCTTCAAGCAAGCTGATGCATTTTTCCACTTGTTTTCCTTAATATCAATATATTTGGAATCTCGTTTTGAAGAATTCCCAAAAAGTATCCCCCAGATGGAAATACCTGCATTCCCCGAAGCTTCAGATTTTTCATTGCTCTTTTCACTCACACACATGTGATTTTCTCTCCAAGGTATTTTACAAGAAGGGCATAAACCTTTCTTCACTAACTCCACATCTTCATTTGTGGGTCTATTTTCAAACAATGCATGAGCATAGTCTTCAAAAGACATGGCCTTTTGTGTATATTCCTTCTAAGCAAGATATGCTTGATATTTTTGATATTGTTGGGGCAAGGTTTTACATGATGCTCTCCATCTTTATAGCTCATCCATATAATTATACTTTGGTGGTGTGACATACTCATATTTATCATACATAGGGTCATAATCATAATCATAATATTCATTCCTCCTGAAATTGTAAGAAGTGTTGCATGATGGCACCTCTTCCTCAAACCATTCATATTCTGCTTCATATTGCTCATAACCATCTGCATATTCCTCATAAGAATTGTACTCATAGGATTCCTCATAATAGTAAATTACTCATAGTAGTAATACATGGATGAAACTTATTCTTCAATGTATCATATTAATTCACAGGTGCAAGGACCATGTTCTGATACCACTGTAATGCCCATTTTTAATAATTTTATTAAAATGACAAAATTTTCACTTTTTTCCCTAGTTCGACCTTTGACTAGTTTTGATGTCTAGGTCTCCAATTTGCACCAAATGCTCCCAAATCCTCTGAGAAGGTATATGACTGATATTAGGACTTGAATGTTATGTTCAGGGATGATATATGACCTTTATATTACTTCTTCAAATCCTCTTTTAATTCTGTCCAAAGTAAGAAGTTTGACAAGCAATTCCTCTTTGACTGGTATTGGTCTCTTGGTCTCCAAATGACTCCAAATGATTGTATAATGGGGCTGAAGGTATTTTAGAGGTATTAATACATATAGAAAAGGCTCATGGATACTTAAAAACCTTTAAAACACTTCTGCACATTTATTTACAATTTGGACAAAGTAGGGAATATTACTAGTGATTTCGAGCTTCAAACTCCCAATGGTAGATGGCTCTAAATAGATCCAAATGCTATCAAATTGTACCAGTAGGTGTATGAATGTTAATAAATTAAAATGTTTTTTATAGGTTTCTTTTAACCATCAAATGAATTCTGCAAGTTACTTTGGAAATCTGTTCAATGTATGGAGTTTTACTAGTAAAATAGTGGTTCAAATCCCCTAGGGCTAGATGATGAAAACGACTTTTCAAATGACCTCAATCCAACACGAAATTATGAATGGAAGTAGGGGACATATAAAGAAAATAAAAATGAACTCATATGCATCACCATTCAACTTTTAATGTCTTCTATAAATCCCTTAAATCAGATGCAAGAAGACTAGTTTTGACCTTGGGGGAAATAGCATTAAATCTCCTTCAAATAAAATAAAACTGAGCAAGATGGATCCAAATTCTTAAGTGTTGAACATGAAACTTGTAATAATAATAATGGAATTCCATACATCATAAATATATCAGACAAACATTCTTCCATTCGAAATCATCATCAATACATTGGCATACATCAATCTAGTGGGGGAATGGTCACTGTTCGCTCATTAATAATCAATTTTACATATAACCACTTGGTATTTCAACCTGAAACTTTATGAAGATGAAGAAAAAAGTATATTAATCATATTACAATAGAATTTGATCATGATAAGCTCTCCCAAAGAGTACAAGATCTCACCAAAAATGCCCTCCCTCAAGGATCAAGAATATGCCATGAAAACTGGAAATGGTTGAAGGAGTGAGCTGCACTAGAAGAAACCATGAGCTTCCCTGTAGATTACAACTGAAAAAAAAGATTCCATTAAAGCTCCAAATGAAAGGTCTGAATGGTCTTTTAAATTACCAACTTGGATGGGAATCTTTCGCTCTCGAAATTGGCCAAGTGAAGAAACTAGTCATCCACTAGCTCTCGCTCTTCACAAATGCAATTGCAAATTTCTAAAATGATCAAAAGCTGCCTTTATTCTTTGTTATTGAAATTTATAAATTTTCCAAGCTCTCTATGGGTCAAGTTACTTCCAAGAGATGCATTCCATATCAATTTGGGAAGAGATTCCAAAGAATGCCACTTGTACAACAATTCCTAGTCTCCCACTTCCACCAAATCACATGTGGAAGCATCTTAGCTTTCCTAACTTCCTTGAGAGCCCTCTTGGAGGATAGTTTTAGCCCTGACATGTAATATAGGTCATATTTCATCCTTCAGGTCTGATTTTTGTCATAGGTGTCATAGCATCTTAATCATTGTTGTCATAAAGCTAGGGAATCTAGCGCAAGTGTCCCACTAGCTCCAAATTGCCTCTTTCTCTTCCATGGGAGTTACTCTTCCTCTACATTTCAACCTCATTGACTCATGCCAAGTATTATTGACCTTACAAATCATCCCAAGACTCTTGGGCTTCTTATGTATTCGAAATGACAAGAGGAGGATGCCATGTGGCATAGAAAATCTAGCTTGTGTGGGTCCCACTTCCTCCATGTGTCTTCATGATCAAATGCCACTTTGATTTTCTATTGTATATATTTATTTAGCTCCTTTATTAAATATTTATGACATTCTAATGTCCACGTATCATTTATTATCCTTCTTATTTCAAATCCCAAAGATTCCATCCCCAACCTATGAAACTAGTAATTTTCCTCCTTGGCAATTATTTGACCCTTAGCATCAATTTGACAAATTCTCATGAATATGGGAAATTTGATTAGGCCATTGTGACCCAATGCAAAATTTGGGACATGAAAAGCATGCGCTCACAAAGGTTTGTAATACAAACCATGATGAATGGGATTTGAATATTCCAATGATACTGTGGGCCTACATAACGACCTTTAAATGAATGATAGGCTAGACTCCATTCATTCTAGTTTACGGACAGGAAGCGATGATGCCAATGGAGTATATTGTGCTGATTTTGCACATCACGGAAGAAACAGGAATGAGTGATTACAGAGCAATTGAAGAATGGCTAGTGCAGTTTTTACAGCTTGACGAGGACAGGTTTATCGTAAGTTTCCATCAGCAGGTAGAAAAGGATCGACAGAAGGCTTGGCATGATCGCCACGTTAAGGCGAAGCACTTCCAGCTTGAAGATATGGTGTTGTTGTATGACAGTAAGTTTGCGAAGCACCCAGGTAAGATGCAGATGCATTGGTTGGGTCCCTATATCATCAATTTTATTACTGACGGAGGTGCGGTGCATTTACAAAAGCTAGATGGGACATTGTTGACAAATCTAGTGAATGGAAGCTGGTTGAAGCCCTATCGCCATAGCCAGGCGCATAGCGACTAAAACAAAGATAAAAGAAAAAAATGATGATGATGATTAAGGGTTAGAATCTGTCGACAACATTAGGTCTGTCGAGGAAGCAATAGTAGAGTAAAGTATAAGCGATGAGGCTCGAAGCTTGTCGATGTTTAGCATGCGTGAGTCAAATCAGATCATAATTATAGCATTTAAGCAATGACGGGAGGCGGCGGAGGTCGATGATGACACACTCGATGACAAAATTTGGTAAATCAGTGAAAGATTCGATGAAGGATTTGGTAATCATTACTCAAGAACAACAAGATGGATAGGGAACGAGCAAGTTAAGTTATAAATACCCAAACAAAGGGATAGATAGACTCATTAAGTTTTACGCACATTATGGGTGAGAGTCATTGAGCCAAATGCGCGATTCAAAGAAAGTTGCAGAGTGAAGAAGTGAGATTAGAGGGTTACGATGGTGCATTTTATTTCCAGTGGAAGCAAACAAGATGTGCTAAGGGTGAGGAAGACAAGTGTTCATGAGAAACTGGCATATGCGTGTGTACAAACAATTGGGAAGAAAAGAGGTGAAGTCTCCCCCGAGATATCTAAGCGAACTTCAGTTGTTGAAAGAACAGCAAGCCTTTTGACCGCAGAAGCACCGAGGGCAAGGCCACTCCAGACCCAACAAAGGATGATCAAATTCGTGAAATGGATGTGCCGGAATTAGAATTCTAGACACAACACCCATCGAAGGATGATAAAATTCATAAAACGGATGTGCCAGGATCAGAGTCGTCAGCACAATGCCCAGTGAAGGATGATCAAATTGGTGTAACAGAGTCGTAATAGAGGTGTCTAGCTGAGGTGGATCGAGGGAAAGCCACAAGTTTTTGTTGGGGGCCTGTTGGCATGAGGTTAGAGTGCAGGAAGTGCGGAACCCCAAGCAGTGAAAGGGTAATTGACGAAGGAGAAGGACCATTCGCGAAGGATAAGGAGCCGACGAAAGCAGAAGTTTTGGTCCAAGTTAGTTAGCGATGGGCCATTCAAACCATTTGTAATGGCCAATTGCGCTTATAAATAGAGATAGTATTGTAATCTTTATGGAGAGGAAAATATAGTTGAATAGAGGCATAGTGCGAGAGGAAGATCTAAGGAAAAGAACCTTTTGTGTGATTGTAAGTCTAAGGGAAGTTTCTCGAGTATGAAACATCAGATGATATTTTCACATATGTTGTGTTTCTATCTTTTGGATCGATCTATGGAGCATTTATTTGGTTTAGGTTATGTATAATCTGCATATTTTATGTTTATTGCAATATGATGTTTTCTTGAGATTGCATTAGATATGTTCACATATATTTTATGTATCACATATTCCTCAAACATGCTCTATTGATTTGTTTAATTCATTAAGTATGAGATGATAATGCAAGTAAGGATCACTAGGGTGATAATGTGATGTTTTAATGCAAATACAAATATCTGGTTTTGTCGATTGAGAGTGGAACATCAGATGTCTTCTCTCAACTGTGGAAACTCGATTCCTGCATCCCCCATTAGACATCTTGGGTGAGAATTCACTCGCTCTACGGGTGTTACTGGAAATGGTAAAACCTTTCTGGGACGATGCTTAAGGGTGTCTGGAAAGTCTTTGTTGACAACAATGCGAAGTGAACCCCTGTCGATAGAACTGTTTCAACACTACTAAATAAATCATTAATATAATAAATAAAATATGTTAATTGTATGTCTACACTAGCCTACATTATGAAATTCAATCATTATCTGAAATCCTAAATCATGCCTAGCCATCAAGGAATGGATGTACCTATCAAAATATGAAGATGGAGAATATGTATAGGGGCTAACATCTTGAATGATGCTTGTTCAAGAAAATTATGGTAGTATGGATCTCATTCAAGGTGAAGAACACAACATGATTAACATGCCTTTGAAACTTGAAGGCTGCAATGATTACATTTAAAGTTCCACAGAGTCGTGAAAGTGATTATCATAAAGTTTGGAATAAAAAATGTAAATTAATGACATCTAACCTCCTCATCCACTTCATTTGTAATCAAATTGCAATATCTGAAAAATAACATGGGTTAAATGCTTTTTAAAATTAACTCAAGATCCTTTTGTTTCTCTTAGATTTCAAGATTGTTATAGTCATTCTTAATTGTATACATAATGGCTTATTTTGTCATTTTAATATTGGTTAAGGGTTGATGTTTATGGAGTCCTAAATGTTCTTATCACAAACAACTTTTTTCAAGGGAATCTATAATTTCACAATCCTATATCTATGACTAAAAAAACCTCAAATGGCCTATACATCGAAAAATATGACTAGCAGATAGTCATCACAACCAAGTTGAAAGATGCCCCGGCCTGTAGTATACCTCATTGTGTATATAAAAACCTCAGATGGTCTATACATCAGAAAATGTATCCCGCAAACAATCATCGTGACTTTACAGGAAGAAGATGGCATTATATGGTATTTTATTTCATTACATTACATTTCCCCTTAATGAAAACTTCAAATATCCTAGATAAAGTGGAAAATAGTTTCGAACTTGTTGTTGTTAATGATAGGAGGCTATAGAGTGGAACAATGTAGGAATCCATTACAAATTGCAATTAGATCTGCAATAAAGTGTAAGGAGAAGACACTTTCTACTATCAAGAATCAATGTTGAATGACCATCATATGATTAAAATCTCAAAATAGGAACAATATGAAGAACAAATATGTCCCACAACTCTTCACAAAGACCTCTGTGGAGAAAGTGGAGCAAACTGAGAGCTAATCTCCGCAAAAGAAATTCCAAGAGTAAATCATAAACCAACATGATAATCCCACAATGTCAAAGAAAATCAAGACATGAAACATGAAAGATATAAGAATACAAAATTCCTTTTACACAAACAAGGGTTAACAAGAGCATATAAATATTTAACACAATATGGATGAAAAATATTGATATCACATATGGACGGAAAATATTGCCACCAAACTACTAAGTCTTTGGCATTGGTTGGTTTCTTGTTTTCACCATGACAAATACTATAAATTCATGCTCCCAAAAATGTCAATCCTCTTCCAAACAAGAAAGTTAGTGGCAAGTAACTCAGGAACAAAAACAACCTTTGCAAACGTGATACTGATTAAAACTAAGAAACTAAAAACTAATGCAAAATAATACACTCAAATTAGGTAAATATGAGTAATGGGAGTGTGATACGAGGAATGAGCTACATATTCATCAATCTACTAATGCGAAAAAATTAGTTTACAAGAGCATATAAAATATTTATGAAACAATAAATATCTTTTTGGATAGACCATAGTCGTGGAAGATCACATAGAGAACACGGTGGAACTTGAGGAAGCCATTAGGATTACAACCATATCGAGTCCACTCTTGTGACTATATAAGTGTAAGATATGAAGGCACAAAACATAACATAAAGAAGATTGAAGCGGTCGACAATAGAGTAGTGAAAGCATAGACCAAGAAGCAATCCAAAGACAGTACCTCAACCAATCGTTAGTTTTGGGTTTTGTATCCGAGTTCATGGGATTGTGGGTTCTTTCTATGTATCTAGACCTGTCATGATTCAATCCATAGACTAAAGGTTAAGGATGCAAATCCAATTGTAAGGGTTGTATTGAATATCTATGGATTAATATAAATGGATATTATTGGGGCCCCTAAATTTTTTGTGTGATAATATATGTTATGAATGCTTTCCACTATCTATGATTCTTTGCTTTATACCATATGTGTAACTCTTTTATGAATGCGTATGGATTTCTGATGAATACAAGTCATATAATGGTAAATAGATTTGTTGTATCTCAGTCTGCCTTTGCAGTTAACCCTCCTTATCATTAATAGTTCTAGGCAGTTCTTTGAGTGAGACCTTCTCCTTTAGGGGATTGAATATGCCAACACTCTATATTACCGTGGTCGCCTTTGTTGGCATATGTGCAAGAACCCCAGTCTTATTCAATTTTGCACCAACAAATAGTTTCATTTCCAAGACCTGGTTTCTAATGGCACATCATTAACTACATGGATGTACATTGATATAGGAGACCAACATTCAAGATTGGTGGAAAAAGAGGTTTGAGGAATTTGTAGAACATGAAGCTAAATTGTGAGGGTGGGATCCACCGAATATTAGAGAATACATCCTTTATAGAGGACCTCCACTTGATCAATATGAAGTTATGTGAATTGAGTTCCCTGTAAAATATTCAAATGGTTAAAAATACTTGCGGAAACTCCAAAACAAATAAACTGACAACAAAAAACTATGCAGTGGACTCAAGGAGATCTAGTAGCATTGAACTAACTAAATACTTCATTAACTAGGACTGTTAATTTCTAGGTAGAAAATGATTTGACAAGGTATATTGTAGAATTTGCAGCAAAAAAAAACCAATATGTATCTAGAGTTGAAGAAGATCTCAAGGAGGGAGAAAGAGGAAGGCTACTAAAGGAAGTCCCATTATGGTATCCTGATCTTCTATGATAATAGATATTTGAAAAGATCCATCCTGATAATTTGTAGAATTGTAATGATATGGTTTTCTTGTGATAGGATGAGAATATTGAAGAAGAAATTTCCTAAGTTACAGAAGACTTGTTCTTGGAGAGTTGTAGAAATTATTTCAGATGCTTTTAGCAGTTGTGAATCAGATTAAAAATATGGAAACAAGGGAGAAAAGTTGATCAAATTCAGCACTAGTCCTCATCACTATCCAATTATCGGTGCGCTATGAAGGTATGACCAAACATCACCAACTAGAATAGCCAGAAGGAGTGAAATCCCCCAGTGTAGAGGAAGTACCACAATCAGAAGTTGATAATGCTATCTCATCAATCCCTTGACATAACATCAAGAAGGACGATGTGTCAAGTGTATTTCACATATGTCAAGATAAATTATGGAGCTTAGGTTTTATACACAAAGTATATAAAAGGGATATTTGAAGAGGAAATAGATGAGGTTCATCAATACATCCAAAAGGATTCCATAATTTATGAGATAGAGTTGTGCAAAGATTTGCAACATTAGTTCCTGTAATACCCCCATTTTGACCCTTCGAATGTATTGGATTGTAATGTAAACATTTTATATATGTGATGTATGATTCCTAGTGTGGATATCAAGGCCAAGGCCCCTCTAGTGAATGCTTAGCCTTTTATGTCAAATTGTGTTATCCATGTGTTAGTAAGCCATGGAAATTGTAAAAATGATGTAAATGATGATAAGGGAAATAAAAATACCAAGGGGCTGGCTATGGGTGCAACTAAATGAGGGGGATATGTGTATCCAGTAGGGAGAGGTGAGGGGGTTATGGGATTGAACCCTAAGGTGCCATATGTCACCTTGAGAACCCCTTTGACTGTCCTAGCTATCATTTAATTTTGTTGTAAGGAAGTGGTTGAATAAATCAGTCCTTGAGAGTGATGGAGTATGGGAAGCTATGAAATTCGTAAGGAAGGGTATGGGCTTGGTTGGCTTGAACCATAATTCACCCTACCCAAGTTAGCGCTGAGGGAAGGGGTGCCTGAGGGACCGTGCAGTAGAGAAATGGACCTTACTTAGGCTGAGAGTGGAGGTGATGGGGCTACTTGGACTATCTGAATCCAACTAGATATTCCTATAGCTCCATGGCTGATCTTATTGGCTTAGAAACCTCCTGCCCTGTCTCCCCACTTGCTTGACAGATCCAGCTGTGTGCTGGATGACCCTGAATGATTGTGAAACCAAGGTTATGAGTGGACCTGAGTATTTCCTCCTTAGTGGATACATAGCTCTAGCTTGGGAGTGTTCTATGAGTGCTGAGAGACTACAGGATGGGAAGAGACCTATGGTTGGGTTGGAATGTTGCAATCCATATCTAGTTACTTGGTGATTGCAATTAAAGGATAAGTGTTTCATGTTGCCTCTGATTATGTCAATTTTATATTCATGAATGATTGTTTGTTTATGTCAGAATGCATAGATTGATCCAACTGAATAATGGAACTGAATGCCTGTGCATTATGTTGTTATTATGCCTATTATGAAATGATGGTGAATGCATTATGTGTGTGTGTTAATATGGTTTAATTCAGTTGTGTTTATTTGAGTATGCATATGCATCCATGTGTTTTAATGAATTTGTTCATTGATGAATAGGGATAAGTCTTGTTGAGGCCCAGGAGGTTCAAAATGTTCAATCATGACTTTGGGGGAGAAATAGACACCCCCTGTTGTGTTCATGTTCCCTTTGAGGGTCTGGATTGATGGGAGCAGACATGACAAAGTAGTATAAGAGCACTTACAGAGTGGTAAAGAGGCTTTGATGAAGTTTGGGGCCACATTTTGGGTTGGAAGAAGGACAGGATCATATCCCTCGGGTGTGGTTGAGGATCATGCAGTTGCATAGGGCTCGCCAAGAGATTTCCAGCAGTACCAAGTTTTCCAAAACTGGACTTAGGATGAGGAATTTATCAGCCTGAGAAGTTGGCAGTATCAGGGGTATATGGCCGACTTCCGACTTTCCGAACTCGCAAAGCGGATTGTGGAAGTCGGAGGCGTGATTTCTTTGGAGTTGCACGTTGTGGTTCTGACTTTCAAAATCCCGCAAGGTGGATCGTGGAATGTAGAAGTCAGAGGTGTAATTCTCTCGGAGTTGTGAATTTGGAGTTCCAACTTCTGACTCCTGCAAGCTAGATTACGGATTGTGGAAGTTGGAGTAATTTTCCCAGAGTTGTGAATTTGGGGTTCCGACTCCCGCATCGCGAGTTGCGGATTACAGAAGTCAGAGAGGTGATTTTTTTGGAGTTGCAAGTTGGAGTTCTGACCTTCCGAATCTCGCATGACGGATTGCAGATTGTAGAATTCATAGGCATGATTTGGCGAAGTTGTGTATTCGGTGTTCCGACTTCCGAATCCCGCACTAGGGATTGCAAATTGCGGAAGTCATAGGCTCATTTCTTTGACATTGTGTATTTGGTGATCCGAATTTATGACTCCCGCATCGCGTACTGTGTAAGTCGAAGGTGTAATCCTTGAAGCTATGAATTTAGTGTTCCGACTTCCGACTTCCAACTTGCGTATTGTGGACTGAAGTTGTTGCAGCTGCGAAAGTGCATAGTTTGGAGAAAAAAAAATTAGCAGGTTGTTTCTAAGGAGCTCCCCCATCACCTCTAAATGCAATCGAGGGGACCAAGGATGTTATAGATGGTATCAGATCCCAAGGTTGCAGCACTAGGGCTACTTGGGTCAAAGTATGAGTTTACAGATAGGTAACCAGAATTTGAATGAGGTGTAAGGGCATACAATGTGCCTTGAAGGACTCCATATGGAGTTGGAATTGAACAGATTGCAGTGCAGGGAAGTTAAGAAAGGTCCAGTTGAACTTGGCCATAATTTCTGAAAGCAATTGGAGTAGTAAGGCAATGTTGATAAAGAGGGAAATTTCTCACCTTAAAACTATTTTGTTTCTAGCATAAGAATTGCATGGTAGGAAAGTAGCAAGTGTAAATGGCATGCATGTGTATATGTCTTGAATTTCTAGTTGGTGAGAAAATCATAGCTAATGATCCCTTGTGTGCTTGATAGAGATGCCATGACTTGGACCAGCTATGATGTGGAATAGGAATTCCATGCTATGATGAGGAATTGGAGAGAGAGAATTCTTCAACTCTTCTCTTGTTGCCATGTTTATAAATTTAGAGATTATATATAGAAAATTATGGTATAGGAATGTTGAAAATTAAAGAGATTAGATAGATGAAATGTTTATGCATAGTAGGCATATTAAGAGATAATGCATACTGCATGTAAACTTATGTGTGCTTGCATATGGTATTGCATATTGATAAAAATTGTGATGTTTTACATATGCAATGAGCTAGCTATGATAATTATTGTGGTTGATAATAATTATTGACGTGGTACTGGTTGAAGGACCAAGATAATAGAAGCGTGGCTGAATATGTTTATGATGATATTGCATATGACTAGAAGCCTTGTGAAGAAGAGTTGGAACAGAAATCTATGATCAAAAGATTGGTGGAATGACTATGTAGCCCTTGGTAAGAGGCCAACTGATCAGGTAACATCATATATGTTGATGGAATCCATACAAATAATTTTTTATTTATACTAATTGTATAAATGTTGATAAAGGATGGGTAAGAATCCATTTAACCATGTTTTAATCATCATAAAATGGTTTGCATGTAATATTGAATGCATTATGTGAATGACATCCCACAAGGTATGGTGAGGTATGTAGTAGTAAAGGAAATGAGGATTGTACCATATAACTGTTTAAATTTTTGAATGCATCCATAATAAATAAGAGCATGCCACGTGTGAAACCATGAGGATGTTGGGTTGTGAATATTGCAGTGCTACACAAGTATCCCATCAAATCCCTATTGGTGTTAACCTGGGATGAAACCTCTTTTCCAACACGTAGGGAGTGAGTGAGCTCCCAGTGTTGTGTTCATGGAAAGAAGGAAGGAACCCAGGTAGTTAACCAAGTAATTGGGGAGATGGATGGGTATTGTGTTGAAGCATGGACTAAGATTCCCAACTTACCATGGCAGGACACATGTGTAGGCAAAAAATGTTTAGATAATGTTGGCAGGCGGTTTGATGGTGAAATGTCGCGGTACTGCCGACGCTACGACACATCGGATAAGGGTGTGAAAGGAGTCTTTTGTGTTAAAGAATACCGCAGTTGGTGGGTTTCAGATCACTTGGACCATATATTATGTAATAGTGAGTCAGTTGTACCACGGTATGCATATTTTTAGGGGTCATTTGGACTGAGTCAGTTGGATATTTGGTCATTTGTCCATAGTGCCGATTAGGAAGTCGTTTGTAAGTGGACAAATATTGTAATGGAAGAAGCCTATAAATAGATGAGAATTGTAAGTGTTAGACAGATAGATATGCGGAGATGATAGATAGAGATGAGACAGATACAGTAGTTGGCGGGCAAGAAGAAGGTGAATGTATATGGAGATCTATGGTTTTATTTCTGGTATATGGCTGATAGTAATACAATGATGATGTTTTGGTACTATCTTTGTGCAATGTTGCGATATATGAATATTGATATATTTTTTTGATGCAATGTCTACTTACTGTTACTGTGATGATAAATGCTGTGATTAAGTAAATGTTATAGCTCCATATCAAATGTTTAAAATGTTTGGTTAAGTACTACAATAGAGCTAGTCTGCACAGCCACAACTCTCCTCCTCCCTCGGCGGAAACATGGTTCCGTCTGCCCTTCCTGGACACCTCAGGTGAGACCTCATCCACTCTGCAGGTGTTACTGGGTGGGCTCAAACCTTCCTGGGCCGGTGCCCAGGGAGACTGCGGTATGTGTCGACAGTGAGGTGAACCCCTGTCGACTGAGGTCGCATTGGTCAACAAATGGTTCCGTTGTCGGGACCGTGTGCAGAGTAAAAGGAGGTCATGTTGTGGCACCCGACGAAGCCGGAGACACAGAGCTGGTTTGATAAAAAAATGTGGGACTTTACTGAAGAAGAAAGTCAAAACACGCGACTGACAGTAGATCATCGGCTAGGAAGATATATTCATGACGGTCCGCATGAATGGTTTTTCTATGAATTCCCAGTCATTCTATATGAGTGGTTGTCAAAGCTGACCTTCTAGAAGAGGAATTTCCAGGGTGGTGAACCGACGGCTTGGACCCCAGAATTAATTTAGGCGCTACAGGAAGTCGATAATAAGGTATCGTGGGCTATCGAAGTTTGGCTTGATAGCATCATAGAAGGATTTATCACTGAATTTGCGGTTGACACGAAGAAATCCTATAGTGAAGATGAAAGATACTTCTTCCGAGGACCGAGGGGAAGGTTTCTGCTGTTTCTCCAACTGTCGATTAAGATGCTAATATGCAAAAAGGGTATATTAAGGATGCACCTTGATCAGTAGATAGCCTGGTGGGCGGGGGCCGTGGGTACCACGACTGCTGGGGAATGGTACATGGAATGGTAAGGGGTAGATGGGTGCAGACCATGAGGAGACTGTGAGCGAAGCTGAGGAAGAAATTGGTCTTACAAGAGGAGGAGAAGAGGTAGAGGATGGGAGAAGGTCCTACTGCGATCAAACTGCAAAACCGCGAAGGAAGACCACACAGGATGAAGCAACCTCATAGTCTTGATAGGGACGACCAGGCTACACCCAGGACAGAGGTAGGACCAAACCTCGACACCAACATACACACACCTCTGCTCAATGACTCACAAATAGCAAGACATACCACTTTGACACCGCCAAGTTCGTCAATTGGTAGTAGCACAGCGACAAGAGGAAGGAAGCCTAGAATGGCGGGCGATGATGCTAAGTTACCTTTGTTCCATGAAAGTGCGACAGACAACCAGGAACAGTATTGGTTTTTATGTGAAGCGGTCTGGACCATGAAACATATCACTGATGCCGATGTTAAGAAAGGATAGTTATCCACGACTCTACGGGGTCGTGCATTAGATTGGTTCATGAAGAAGTTTATTCTAGTCCCTACGGGAGCCCCAGAAAAGTCACTAGATGGGATTCAGGATGGGATGATTGCTGAATTTAGACGGCCTAAGTCGGAGGCTCAATATATTACTGAATTGAAGGAAATTAAGCAGTATCCCAATGAGATGGTATGGGATTTAAACCAATGATTCAAGACGCTGATGGAAAAGGTTAGTTTTGATATGAGCGCTGTCCAACATAAAGAATGGTTCATTGTGGCACTACTACCCCACATTAGGTTATCGCTGATGCAACAGAACATATCGACACCTAGCGAAGCTCTAGATATTGCAATGTGATTAGAGGCGTCACCGATTGGAGATAATGCAGCCAGGATGTCACAGATACAGACATAGCTCGCTAACTTGACTATACAGTTGCAAGATTTGAAGAAGAACAAGGAACAGGACGATGAAGTATGGTGTACGTGATGCTGAGGAGAAGGGCATACAAAGGATAATTGCTTGGATTTCCGTAATTATTTGGTGTCAGGTGCGCCAAACCCATTGAATGGCGGCAGTATGCTGTGGTGTCATGTTTGTCATGTGTTTGGGTACAGTCATGATAATTGCCCATATATGCAAAAAATGGTCACAACCCTGTGAAATCTTTACTGCACATTCTGCAAGTCGGTGGGTCATGATGACAAGGATTTCCGTGCATATGGGTTGCTACAAAAGAGGATGTGTGATGCATTCTATATCAAGGGCGATCAGCGTACCATGCAACAACCACAACTGCAACTGTAGGTAGCCCAGTCGCTACTGCAACCATAGATGCAGTTTGCACCACAGCAGCAGCAACCGCAGCAGTTCATGCCGCAATACACCCTGATGCAGATGACTCCCCCACAGCCACAATATGTACAACAACCGCAGTATGCACCACAAGGGCAAGGGATTCCACCAGCACCAATGCAGCAACAATACCAGCAGCAGGACGACTCCCGAGGAGGATACTGGGGCGAACATGGTGGCGGATTTGGTCGTGGAGGAGGAGGCCGATGTGGTCATGGACCTATTCAATGTTACCATTGTGCGGTATGGGGGCATTATCAGCATGGCTTCCCATTGCTATAGAATCAGTTTACGTTTTGTTTTGGTAATGATCACATGATCGAGAATTGTCCACAATTGATTGCACGATGGCAGGCTGGGAACACTCCACAGATACAGAATCAGGCCCAGCCACAGCAACCAGTACAGAATCAGGTACAGCAACCAGTACAGAACTAGCCCACGTGACCACTGCCGAACGCCAATCCAAATATCAATCAACTAGGTAATATGCAGTAGAACCAGATGGAGGGTGCCAATATTGTGACCATTTCTGCGAAGCCACGACCATAAGATGCTTCAGTGGCTGTTGTCACTCGTGGAGGTAAGATGACCAGGGAAGATAGTTCACGACCACTGATTTGGTTGGCTAGTCACAAGACGGTACCTTTTGACATCGATATGGAGCAAGAGACATTCCTGGAGGCACATCGCACCTTGGAGAAAGATCACGATAAGGCTATTGTTTGTGATATGCCTCCCGTCTTTGATACAACATCAGACACTGATCGACTGCCACCACCAGGGACAATGCAAAATTTTCTTGAAAGCTATCTGCTATTGGCCCACGACCCGGATGCCCTGGTTGAGATTGAGGGATGGTTGTAGCGATTTCAAAAAGGACGGCAGGAGTTGGTAGTCAACTCCCTACAGCGGCGGAAGACTTGAAAAGAGATGCGAATGAATATTCAGATTGGTGAATATGATGTTGACTCTGCGATTCTTGACTTTGGTTCGGATGTTAACATCTTAACCAAGTAGGCATGGCAGAAGATGGGAAGTCCCCCATTGAGTTGGTCTCCTGTGCAGCTCCGGTTGGCTAACCATTCTAAGGTAACACCCATTGGGTGAGTTCCACGGCTCACGATTGATAGAGAGGGCATGAAGACTTATGCTGACTTTGATTTTATTGAAGTGGTTGAGGGAGGAAGCTCTTATCCGATGCTCTTGGGGATCGGATGGGCTAACGATAGTGGAGTTGTAATCAACTTCAAGAAGCGCATGATGACCTTTGAGAATCGCGATTTCAGAGTCATAGCCCCGTTGGATCTGGCTGAAGGACATCACTATGTGGAGCCTGTAAAAGATGATGATCCTGCTAGATGGGACCATGCATTTAATATTTCTGAAGATTATATTCATCCTACTTCCTACGGTGAATTGGAATGGCGTAGCGAGAGCTCTGCATCTTCCGACTCTGATGATGCATTGGAACATTGGAAAAATCGAATGCATGAAGTACCATTCCGGAAATGTGGCTTAGTTACGCAATCCTTATGTCGTGTTGTGGCAGAAATGATCACATTTCTTGTCTATGAGGGGTTTCCTAGCCTAAACACCTTTTTAGTAGAATTTTAAGACCGCGTCCAGGAACCACAATGATTGCTGACCTTGGAGGAAGCACTGAAAGTTGCTCCAGCACGATGGTGGGTGACACATAAGAAATTCATTAATGGTTGGTCATAGTGTCAAAGGCTCATGCTAGTTCGGTTCGGCGATATTGAGGTTTATCACACTGGAAAGTACGATGGCCGGACTGATCCCAGTCATCATGTGATGGAATGCCAACGATTGTGGATAGCGTGACCCAGAGATGAGTGGGTCCATGATTTTGTCCATACTTTGGATGAGATACCACGCTCATGGTACATTGCAACCGAGTTGTGTCGAGACATTACAACATGGGGGGAGTTGATGATCTGTTTCACTCATACGTTCACTTTTGCGGATGCCAACCCTGATGTCCATAACGCCCTGCAGCTCATCCGCAATGTGATATTTCAGGTTGTTCCGGTGGCCTACCCTGTCGATCCGCAGACACATTGTCAGATGCAGTCTCTCATGGAGTGCTTCAAAATCAGTGGTGGGCCGAAGGATGATGATGATCCCTGGAATATCAACATTCCCAAATTTGAAGGAAATTGCGATGTGGTCCCACTTGTTGAGCCAAGTAATCCGTTCAATCGACCATTGCAGCTTCGCAAGATGAATATCGGCACCGAGGCTACCCCCAAGTTTGCTAATGTTGGGGATTATTGGGACAATGAGATGATGAGTAAGGTTACTGAGTTACTTCATGAGTTTCAAGATGTGTTTCCCATGAAGTTTTCCAAAATGAAGGGAATCCTAGGTGATTTGGGAGAGATGAAGATTCCATTAAAACCAGATGCTAAGCTAGTCCGACAGCGACCTTATCGACTGAATCCTCGACATAAAGAAAAGGTCAAGGCGGAACTTGATTGCATGTTGGATGTCGGTATTATTGAACCTGTGGAAGAGTCCGAATGGATCAGTCCTATGGTGGTGCAGGACAAGAAAACAAGTGAAGTGCACATTTGTGTCGACTTGCGGAAGTTGAACGATGACTGCTTGCATGACCCTTTTCCGACCCCGTTTACCGATGAAGTACTTGAACCAGTGGGTGGATAAGAGATGTACTCCTTCATTGATGGATTCTTTGGCTACCACTAGATTCGCATTGCCAAGGAAGATTGCCATAAGAAAACTTTCATTACTGAATGGGGTTGCTTTCAGTACACGGTAATGCCATTTGGTTTGAAGAATGCACCTACATTCAAAGATTTTATTCAGAATTTTTTGCAGGTATATATGGACGATTGGACCATTTATGGATTGATTCGTGACCATCTGGCCAATATACGGTTAATGCTTGAGCGATGCCGACAACACCAGATATCGCTGAACTTGAAGAAATGTATTTTCTGTGCACCCTTTGGGATATTGCTGGGTCATATCGTATGTAAGCAAGGATTGCTGGTCGATCCAGCCAAAATTGCGCTCATTTTAGGGTTGCAACTGCCAACCACCATTAAGCAGTTGCGCACGACCTTGGGTCATACGGGATATTATCGCAAGTTTATCAAGGGTTATGCTGTGATTACTTCCCCATTGGAAAAGTTGTTGAAGAAGGACGCGGCATTCCAGTGGAGCCCGAAATGTCAGGATAGTTTCAAAACGCTCAAGGCAAAGATGGCGGCGACATCGATCTTGGTCTTTCTGGACCGGAGTAAGGAATTCCATGTCCATGTTGATGCTTCATCGACTGCATTAGGTGTTGTGTTGGCTCAACCTGGAGAAGGCCACCTTGATCATCCCATTGCTTTTGCCAGTCGGAAGCTGTCCTCTGCAGAACACAATTACACTACTATGGAGTGGGAAGGTCTGGCCATGGTTTACGCACTGTAGAAATTCAGGCATTATTTGTTGGGTGGCCACTTTAAAATGTTCACTAATAATTTTTCATTGAAATACTTGGTCAATAAGCCTGTGTTGGGGGGGAATATCTGTCGTTGGCTACTTTTGTTCCAGGAATTTGATTTCGAAGTCATTGTAAAACTAGGGTGGTTGAATGCTGGACTAGATCATTTGTCACGAATTGACACAGGGGAGGAACCGACTAATATTGAAGATGGGTTTTCGGATGCCCAACTATTTCACGTTGCTGCCAATGATCAATATTTTGATGACATCCTTCAGTTTCAAGTGACTGGCACCACACTCGCGGACTTTACCACTACTTAGAAGAAGAAATTGGTTGTCAAGGCTGTTGACTTTTAGCTAATTGCGGGAGAATTGTATAAATTGGGTGCTGATGAGATATTGCACAGATGTGTCTTGTCGCATGAGCAAGCGTAGATATTGGCTGAGGCACATGGTGGAGTATCGGGAGGACACTATGGAAGTCGGGAGACTACCTGGAAGGTACTACGTGCAGGGCTTTGGTGTCCCACATTACATAATGATGCAATAGACTATGCGCGGTCTTGTGATGTTTGTCAGTGAACTGGCAAGCCGTCCAAACGCGACGAGATGTCACTGCTACCTCAAGTGACATTGCAACCGTTTGAAAAATGGGCTGTGGATTTTGTAGGACCGATCCATCCACCAGGGAAATGAACAAGTGTGCGATATATTGTCACGGTAACAGAGTACTTGACCCGATGGGCTGAGGAAAAACCCGTAGTTGATTTCTCCACAGAAACGGCTACTCAATTTTTGTTTGATCACATTATCACTCGTTTCGGCTGCCCCAAGATATTGCTGAGTGATCAAGGCAGCCACTTTCTTAATCGCTTATCAGTGCCTTGATGGAAGAATTGCAGATACAACATAAGAAGAGTACACCCTATCACCCACAGGAGAATGGAACGGTGGAGGCGTTTAACAAGGTATTGGACCACGCATTGACAAAGGTGTGCAATGCAAACCGCGACGACTGGGATCTGAAAATCCCAGCAGTGTTGTGGGCCTATCGCACCACATGTAAAAGGTTGACTGGTCAGACACCTTTCAAGCTGGTATATGGGAAGGAAGCAATTATGCCTATGGAGTACATTGTTCCAAGTCTGTGAATTGCAGCTGTCACGAGCATGGATGATGTTGCAGCATTAGATGAACGTCTCGTGCAATTGGTACAGCTGGAAGAGGATCGATTTATCGTTGGCTTTCACCAAGGGGTGGAGAAGGATCACGAGAAAGCATGGCATGATCGCCACATAAAAAACAAATAGTTTCATCAAGGCAACTTGGTGTTATTATACGACAGCAAGTTTATGAAACATCCAAGAAAATTGCAGATGCATTGGCTAGTTCCATATCGCATCAATAGTATTACTTCAAGTGGAGCGGTTGGATGGGGCGATGCTCCCCAAGCTAGTAAATGGTCACAAGTTGAATCCCTATCGATTGGGCTTGGAGAAGTGCGATGTCTGAGTTGCATCAAAAAAAAAAAAAGAGTGTGTTGCAGGTTGCTTGGTGGCAGATGGCACACCAACAGAAGAAGGACTGCGCAAGTAGGGAGACTTGCACCACAAGTTTGAAGCAGTCGAAGACACATGGCAGCGTTGTGACCAAGATCGACGATAGATTTTGTTGAAATATTTTGTGATGATTACAGAGGAGTTGAGGGGTACGGGGCATTGTTGTGACTATTGTTCCACTAATCTCTTGTGACCACTGCTCATCATCTCTATACATGATTGCACCTGACCAATTCACCTAGATTACCACATGACGATGCCATGTTTTGCACATGGCATGCTGGGTCGGTATGATCAGCATGATGTGAGGAGATTTCTCACCTGTCAGCACGTAGGATCTTCGATGACAGCATGGTCACCCACGTAGATGAGAGGTAGTGGGGCATCATTTCCACCATCGTGACCCAGGAATGGTCTAGCTATAAGTAGCTAAGGCAACTAGTATTTTGCTACAATGAAGTTGTTCTGAAATAGAGTGGTTATGCTGTTTGATCAATTTGGGAATTGAGTTGTGAGGAATTCCAAGGAGGCTGTGGAAATGCTTCACCTTGTTTCCCGTGGCAGCACCCTGGGGGCCCTACCATCCCGAACGACGAGTGTCCCTGAACGCCTTGATACGGTGGGTGCACTTACACTGTGTTATGCTCGAGCTGAGGGCCGGTCCAACATGGTTAAGTACGCAATATTTGTTTGAAGGATTGTGCTCTTCTCGACCCTTGAGCTCGGTGGGGCGGTATCTCCCCACCAACAGTAGGAACCAGTTGCCAGTGCGAAACAGATGTGCTAGAGTCAACTGCTAATTTTGCACCTTGGTACTATTCGTCCTCTTTTTCTTCCCGATAGTACCATTCCAAGAGACTGGAGGATGATTTTGCGAAGTACATGACAGCAAGTCGGACGATGACCATTTTTGGTTAAAATATATGACACTGAGTCGATGATCAGTGTAGCAGAAGAAGTAGCACAACACCGCGTGATCCAGGCAGCAAGAATAGTTACCGAAAAATAGTTCAGTTCAAATGCACTATGTCCAGCAGTTGAGGTGGCTCGAGGGCGAGCCACAAGATTGTGTTGGGGGCCTGTTGGCAGGCAGTTTGATGGTGAAATGTCGTGGTACCGCCGATGCTACGAGACATTGGATAAGGGCGCAAAAGGAGTATTTTGTGTTAAATAATACTGCAGTTGGCGGGTTTTGGGTCACTTGGACCATATATTATGTAATAGTGAGTCAGTTGTACCGTGATATGCGGGTTTTTGGGGGTCATTTGGACCGAGTCAGTTAGATATTTGGTCATTTGTCCATAGTGTCGGTTAGGAATTTGTTTGTAAGTGGACAAATATTGTAATGGCAGAAGCCTATAAATAGATGAGAATTGTAAGTGTTAGACAGATAGATATGCGGAGATGATAGATAGAGATGAGACAGATACAGTAGTTGGTGGGCAAGAAGAAGGTGAATGTATACGGAGATCTATGGTTTTATTTCTGGTATATGGTTGACAGTAATACAATGATGATGTTTTGGTACTATCTTTGTGCAATGTTGCGATATATGAATGTTGTTATATTTTATTGAAGCAATGTCTGCTTACTGTTACTATGATGATAAATGTTGCGATTAAGTAAATGTTATAGCTCCATATCGAATGCTTAAAATGTCTGGTTAAGTACTACAATAGAGCTAGTGTGCACAGCCACAACTCTCCTCCTCCCTCGGCGGAAGCATGGTTCCGTCTGCCCTTCCTGGACACCTCAGGTGAGACCTCATTCGCTCTGCGGGTGTTGCTGGGTGGGCTCAAACCTGCCTGGGCTGGTGCCTAGGGAGACTACGGTATGTGTCAACAGTGAGGTGAACCCCTGTTGACTGAGGCCGTGTTGGTTAACAGAGAAATGGCAGAGTGCATTGAGTGAATGTACATTAAGATATTATGTAAATCTTGTTGATTATGCATGCATATGGGTGGTTACATATATTTTAATATGCATTGTGTGGATGCATGGTTATGGTATACATTTCATTGAAATTAGATAATAGATGAAATGTTAGAATTATTGACAATTCTAAGATCCTTTCATGAGATGCTATGAATGCAAGGGAGAGAAATGCATAAAAAAGGTAGTCATGTTTGATGGCCTACCGGAATGTTGTGTTGGGAGGACAGAGCTGCATGAAATGATGTGATTGTGCATTTATGAGTATTTAAAATTTTATTTGATTGCATAGATAATGTTCCCATATCATGCAATTTTATTGTGATAATGATGCACATAAAGTTGATGTATCTCATTGTCTTTGAGAAAATAACAATTGATAGCGTTTGAATTATTGAGTATTATAGTTCTGAGATCACTTCAGTTGCTGATGTAAATGTTGCAATGAAAATATTATATGCATGGGTATTCCCAACTTGTTTGACTGATTGAAGAATTCATATTGCAGGTAGATCTAAATTGGATGATTGGTGAAAGTATACCTTCTATGATCATCTTTATTATGATAGATCCTTTAATATAATACAGGTTGTTGGGTCAAAAAGGATTTTTATCCTAGACTACTATGATGCATACATGCCCTATGCTGAGCGAATCAATAAGCTATCTGACGAGATTAAAACATATGCCACTCGCACACTTTTGTTCCTCACAGACGATGGAGAGTTGAAGCCCGTTGCCATTGAATTGTGTTTGCCTCCCACTGTTGATGACAAAGCTGTTAGAAGCGTCTACACTCCTGCTGAGGATGGAATCTACCATGTGAAAAATACAAACATTGTGAGAAGGATCTCATGGATGTGAAATCTGATTTTTGTATGAAATAAATTTGAATTTTTTTATTTAAATTTATGAGAAAGATCTTAGGTTTGTGAAATCTGATTTATATAGAGAATGAATTTGTAAGTTTCATATTTGAATTTTTGCTAATAAATGCTATTAGTTGTTTGGCTAATCTAGAAATGTGTCAAGAGGACGTGTTGTAGGTGGATGTTCATGTTATGGAAGCAACTGTAAAACCATAATGGATAGAGTGATACCACTTACAAGATCCAAATAATATGAGGACGACCTCATGGTTAAATAAATCAAATTTCTGTAGTGAACATAATTGTAAATTCAGATTTGAATTTGATTATTAATGCCATTGATTGGTTGATTTTTTTTGAATTGTGTAAGGAAGACACAATGCAAAAAGACCATGTGTTATGGCCTACAAGATCTAAACATCATGAGAAGGAACTCATGTTTTGGAAATATAGTTTATGTACAAAACATGTTTGAGAAACCCTAATTTAAATTATTTTGATAATGTCGCATCTGAACTGCATGTTGGTAAACAAGGTGGGTGAAATGGTAAAATTATGCCAATATGACATGTGTTGTTTATGAAACATGAAAGGGATTGGGGTAAATAACCTGAGGGACTATTAACTCAGAGAAGGGAGCCCCATTCCTCGTGAAAGGAAGAGAAATACATCTGTAAAATAGATAATTATTTTGTAACCCTTGCTAAAAATATGCATGTCTAATTATTAGAATTAATATGTAGAGCATGTTTTTTATTTCAGATTGCTTGAGTTGTGATTATGGCCTACATGAATCACATCGAAGAGGGGTGCACACCTCTCGGGTGTTGTGTTGTGTTATGGTTGTCAATATTGACTACACCCTAAGGGAATGGATGCATTCCTGGTGTTTCAATATTAGAGAGTGATTTTTTATGAAATATGTTACAATTTTATATCATGCCATTTGGTGTTGCATACTAAGAAGCAACGTGAAGAAGGGGTACCATCCCTATGTGTGTGGATGGTTTTGGTATGATTGATAAACCTAGTTGGAGAACTAGCATAGCATATTGGTTAATGGAATGCCTAATAAACCCATTCGGCATACTAGCTTGGAATTAGATATTTGAATGTTGTGGAGCAACCTGCGTGCTGGACAAACATTCGTTATTGTATCCATAGGTGACCCAAGGATTGTAAAGCAAAGAAGGAACTTGTGGAATAACATGAAGACGCCCAATACAGATAAGTATTTGGTTTGTTTTGCATCTTCTTGCTTATTTAATATGAATATACGTGTGTATATGATTTGGCTATGATTTTTAAACTCTTGTTTAGAGATAAATCCTATGAAAATGAACTTGACATGTGAATTGACTCCATGTTTGAGTGTAAGTATTGTTGGATGCAAGAACCTTGAAGGCATACTAAGGATGCATTTGGACATGTGACTGCCCTAGAAAGCTCAGTATGAGTAGCAATGGAAAAGGGTACTAGTGGACTTGTGTGGGTCCTAGCAGCCAAAGGTTTTGTAGGAAACCATGGGGAGGGGTTCCTTGGTTGAGAAGCCTTGGACAAACCTTAGACACTAAATGTCATTGAAAAAACAAGAAAAAGGCGAGTCAAGCATTCACATTTGAAGTGAAAGAGACCAATGTGCATGGAACCACAGTTGTGGTGGGGCTCCGGATTGGAACAAGATTAAGAGGGGGAAACTCTTACTCTTATCTTTCCTTTTTGATTGATGCATTTAAAAACAAAAAATTGTTGAATGCATGACATGGATGAAAGTTGGTTGTGTTTATTTTGCTTGAAATAAATTGTTGAATGCATGTCATGGATGAAATTTGATTGTGTTTATTTTGCTTGAAATAAATTGTTGAATGCGTGACATGGCTAAAAGTTGATTGTGTTTATTTTGCTTGAAATAAATTGTTGAATGCATGTCATGGTTGAAATTTGATTGTGTTTATTTTGCTTGAAATAAATTGTGAATTGTGAATTAGTTAATTCCCTGTGAAAGGATGAACATGAATGAGTTCATTTGTATGTTGGACAAGCATGAAATGTGTGGAATTCTTATGGATACAACATGAACTTTCCATGTCAATTGGGAAAATAATTGTTTGATCTTAATTCTTATGTTATGCTTGGCCAAACAAGATTTGAAATGATGAATTTCATAGGTGAAAATTAAACCAATTGCTTGCAGCTGTTACAAGGCAAGTGCTGTTAGCAAGCAAAGTGTGGGAAGCTGTGCACGTTGACCAGGGAAGAAGACCAAAATCTATTTGGTTTGGATGAAAATCTTCTTCAAATAATTGCCAAGACCCAAGAAAATATTGAGGAAGTGCTCAAGCTACGAAAGCAACCACTGAAATGTTGGAAATGTGGAGGAATTCATTTCCTCTGTAACTTCCCAACAAAGGACAACGAGAAGAATTGTAGCCATAAATTTTCCAGACTTGTGGATTAGTTGGAAGGTAAATAAAAGGAAGGGACTATTGTGGAGACATGCCCACATGTGGAGCTAGAAGGTCAAAGCCAACAGGAGCATATTGTAGAATCCAAGGGACTTGGTCCTGAAAACCAGAGTAAAAGATGAAATGCAAGACAAACCTGCTACATTTTTGTGAATTTTGGACATAACACATATTTCAAGAAATCTAGAAAAATTCTATTACAAGGACTTCTATGACATTGAATTTTTTTGTAAACATTTTATTTATTTCATTTAATTTGTAAAAATTATGCATTAAAGAAATATTCCATTAAAATTGGAAAAACTAATCCTAGAAAGAATGTTTTTATTGATCACAAATTTTATTTACTCCAAGTGTTTTTAATATACAATCATAAAAAATGAAATGTTGTATAATTTATAACTAGTTCGGTATGCCATAAATTAGGAGGAGTATATGAAAATCTGTAATTTGTTGAATCGTGAGAAAAAATATTCATGAAGATATAAAATGTAGGATTAATGAAGTTAAGTTGCACACATAATTGCATGTTTTATTACAAGAAGATCTCTATCTATATTTGAAGTGAACAAAGTATCATATTAAATATTTTTATTGTTAAATAACATATTATAATATAGCATGATTGGAAGGAAATCACAATATTAAATTAAAATAAAATAAATTATAAGAAATGTATTGATGTCGAACCAAATAATAACTATAAATTCGTCAAAATTGGGATAGTTGTTAGGTACAACATTATACATACACAATGAAAGTGTGAAGAAATCGAATTAAGAAATCATGGCCGAGAATTACTTTCACTAAAAGGCAAAGAAAATGATAAGATTTTTAAATGTCGAAGAAATAGATGTTGAAACATATTTTTCAAATCTTTTAGTTGAACTTTATATATGACCCCATGCTCTTTTGAATTTATTTATGGCACATATCGAATGAGTCTAAATAGTCCACTTAGTACTCATTATCAATTAATTATATGGTTTTACATTGTATTTTATTCCAAAAATTACATACCACATTTATACATTCATTTAATGCATATAAGAAGATAAAAGATAGAACATATCTCGTGCTTTGTTGGCCTGTAAGAGATTATTTCAGTTAATCATAATTGAGTTAGTAATACAAACTTACAAAAAAATGAATTGAGAAATCAAATTTCTTATAGTTCAATGTCACTCACTTATGACCAATCACGTACTACCCTTAATACCACTTAGCACTCATTAGCAATAAATTTTGTGTTTTTAAACAATTGCAACTTTAATTATATGGGGCTTTATTTCAAAAATTACATACTGCATTGATAAACTCCTCTTATTAATGAATATTCGCAAATAAAAGTCAATAATTTATTTCATGCCTTGTTCAGGCTTATATGAGATTATTGCAATTATAAACTATTAACTTAAGAATACACATTTACAAAACTTTGTGCGTGCCTTGTTGGCTTTTATGATATGATTTTAATTACAAATATTTGATTTAAGAACGCAAATTAAAAAAATATTTTGAATGGCGAAATCAAGTGGTGTATGATGCAAAAAAATGTCAAACTAAAGGCAATCATAAATAATATTAATAATTGTATTTAAATATTATTGTTAATTCTCATCTATCTATAAAAGTTTTAAAAACATACAAATTAATTCATCAAAAAATGTGTCCAACTTGTATTGAAATATTGCAATGTACGCGTTAACAAATTTCTAAAAATTAATATCTTCACCTACTATAAAGAACTCAATGTTCTATTGAACATTCGAATGTAGTTGCGTTTCTCTTCGATACGATGAAGTGTCTTAAAAAGGGGGAATAGAATTTGGACAAGCCAAGTATCAGGTTCATGTCCTATATAAGCCTTTGTTAAGATACAATTTGACCGGTATCCGGGGAATTGAGAAGTAAGCTTTGATGTATCTATTAGCAATATATTTGATTCTTCGTACATATTTCCATATTTGGACCACACATCACTTAACATTTTCTCATAAAATTGTATCACACTACATTATTTGAATTTTGTTTGCAAGTGACAATGAGACCTGTCCCATATGAATTCAAAGTCACTTGTATCGGTATTTGATTTTTCAACTACTTGTTGAATGTTTTTACATTGTATTTTATTCCAAAAAATACATATCACATTTATACATTCATTTAATGCATACAAGAAGATAAAAGATAGAGCGTATCTCATGCTTTGTTGGCTTTTATGAGATTATTTCAATTAATCGTAATTGAGTTAATAATACAAACTTACAAAAAAATGAAATGAGAAATCAAATTTCTTATAGTTCAATGTCACTCACTTATGACCAATCTCGTACTACCCTTAATACCACTTAGCACTCATTAGCAATTAATTTTGTGTTTTAAAACAATTGCAACTTCAATTATATGGGGTTTTATTTCAAAAATTACATATTCAATTGATAAACTCCTCGTATTAATGAATATAGGCTAATAACAGTCAATAATTTATTTCATGTCTTGTTGGCTTATATGAGATTATTGCAATTATAAACTATTAACTTAAGAATACACATTTACAATAAGTTATATATTGGGAAATCAAATGCCTATACCTTTCAAACTCATTCATCTATGACTCATCATGCTTTAATCTAAATTCTAGTACACTTAGCACTCATTATCATTGAAGTAATATTTTTTGTAAGAAATGTGCTTTTATATAGATGGAGGTTTAATTCAAAATTTTTGTGTCACTTGTATTAATGCATATAGATCAATAAAACTAAAGAGAACTTCATTCCTTGTTGGCTTTTGTGAGATGATTTAAATTACAAATAATTGATTTAAGATTATGTAATTTAAAAAATATTTTGAATAGAGAAATCAAGTGTTGTAATGCACTTGTATTAATACATATAGATAAATAAAACTAAAGAGAGTTTCTTGCATGCCTTGTTGGCTTTTATGAGATGATTTAAATTACTAATAGTTGATTTAAGAGCACAAATTTAGAAAATATTTTGAATGGGGAAATCAAGTGTTGTATGATGCAAAAACTTGTCAATCTAAAAGCAATCATAAATAATACTAATAATTGTATTTATATATCATTGTCAATTATCATCTATCTATAAAAGTTATAAAATCATACAAATTAATTCACCAAAAAATGTGTCCAACTTGTATTGAAATATTGCAATGTAATCGTCAACAAATTTCCATAAAATAATATTTTCACTTAATACAAAGAACTCATTTGTGTTTTAAAACAATTGCAACTTCAATTATATGGGGTTTTATTTCAAAAATTACATATTGCATTGATAAACTCCTCATATTAATGAATATAGGCTAATAACAGTCAATAATTTATTTCATGTCTTGTTGGCTTATATGACATTATTGCAATGATAAACTATTAACTTAAGAATACACATTTACAATAAGTTATAGATTGGGAAATCAAATGCCTATACCTTTCAAAATCATTCATCTATGACTCATCATGCTTTAATCTAAATTCTAGTACACTTAGCACTCATTATCATTGAAGTAATATTTTTTGTGTGAAATGTGCTTTTATATAGATGGAGGTTTAATTCAAAATTTGTGTGTCACTTGTATTAATGCATATAGATCAATAAAACTAAAGAGAACTTCATTCCTTGTTGGCTTTTGTGAGATGATTTAAATTACAAATTATTGATTTAAGAGTATGTAATTTAAAAAATATTTTGAATAGATAAATCAAGTGTTGTAATGCACTTGTATTAATACATATAGATAAATAAAACTAAAGAGAGTTTCTTGCATGCCTTGTTGGCTTTTATGAGATGATTTAAATTACAAATAGTTGATTTAAGAGCACAAATTTAGAAAATATTTTGAATGGGGAAATCAAGTGTTGTATGATGCAAAAACTTGTCAATCTAAAAGCAATCATAAATAATACTAATAATTGTATTTATATATCATTGTCAATTATCATCTATCTATAAAAGTTATAAAATCATACAAATTAATTCACCAAAAAATGTGTCCAACTTGTATTGAAATATTGCAATGTAATCGTCAACAAATTTTCATAAAATAATATCTTCACTTAATACAAAGAACTCAATGTTCTATTGAACATTCGAATGTAGTTGCGTTTCTGTTTGATACGATGAAGTGTCTTTAAAAAGGGGAATAGAACTTTCACAAGCCAAGTATCGTTTTCATGTCCTATATAAGCCTTTATTAAGATACAGTTTGACCGATATCCGAGGAATTGAGAAGTAGGCTTTGATGTATCTATTAGCAATACATTTGATTCTGTGTACTTATTTCCATATTGGGACCACACGTCGCTTAGCCTTTTCTCATAAAACTGTATCATACTACATGATTTGGATTTTGTTTGCAAGTGACAATGGGACCTATCCCATATGAATTCAAAGTCACTTGTATCAATATTTGATTTTTCAAGTACTTGTCGAATGTCCTTGTTAGTAACATTTGATGTCCATATCGCAACATCATAATGTTTTAGGCAGTATTTTAATACTTCTAATTGAAAAGGCCTACAAAAGTAGGATCTATCACCAAGCTCCCAATCTGGTTTTCTTTGAATTTGACAACTCGTTTCATCTTTGGAATACGACGAGAAGAATACTCCTTCCATTTCAAAGATCAACAAGATCTTTCGACTGATATTAACTCCCATCTGCATTGCTGCCACAACATATATAACATTAACATATTTTCACTTCAAAACTTCATTGCTTAATGGCATCAAAACATATCCAATTTATTTCCACTCCCAAACAAACAACTTAATGAAAAAAATAAAAGTAATTTCCATGGAATAGTTTTTTTATACAAACACATTCAACTACTACTCAAATCACTAATTTTTAAGAATTGTAATGAGATAAACTACAATTTAAAAATATAATTACAATAGTCGAATTCATTTGAACTAATTATATGTTAATATCTACATACTACCTAAATTTACAGTTTTTAAGTTTAAATCAAGCAAACTATTTATATGTTCATTTTTACATACAACCTCATACGATATTTTAATTTTCAAGAAATTATAAGAAACATTCATATAAGCACATTGCAAAGAAATTCAAATCACAATTTAAAAATATAGTTACAATGGTCCAATTCAAACCAATTAGATGTTAATTTATACACACCACCTAGATTTACAATTTTTTAAATTTCAATTAAACAAGCTAATTATAGGTAATTTTTACATACAACCTGATATGATTTTCCATTTTTTTAATTTCTAAGAAATAAGAAAATTTCATATGATAACATTGAACTAACATTCAAATCATTGATTTGTAAGAGTTATAATGATCAATTAAGACGCAATTGTATAAATAAACTGCAATTGCTCAAACATAGTAATTGTACGTTAATTTATACATACAACCTAATACAATTATTTAATTAATATGGAATACTACATTTTTATGCAAACACATAAGACTATTATTCAAATCACTAACTTTTTATAACTCAATATAAATAAACAAAATAATAATATGTTAATTTATAATAATGACACAACAACAATCCTTGTATGAGTATTATGAAATAATATTGACATTAAATTGATAATAAAATAAAACACAGTAATAACACATCACATGTAGAATTAAGTCATCAAATGTTCAATGACCAAGAATTTAAATCAAGCAAACTATTTATATGTTCATTTTTACATACAACCTCATACGATATTTTAATTTTCAAGAAATTATAAGAAAAATTCATATAAACACATTGCAATGAAATTCAAATCACAATTTAAAAATATAGTTACAATGGTCCAATTCAAACCAATTAGATGTTAATTTATACACACCACCTAGATTTACAATTTTTTTAATTTCAATTAAACAAGCTAATTATAGGTAATTTTTACATACAACCTGATATGATTTTCCATTTTTTTAATTTCAAAGAAATAAGAAAATTTCATATGATAACATTGAACTAACATTCAAATCATTGATTTGTAAGAGTTATAATGATCAATTAAGACGCAATTGATAAATAAACTGCAATTGCTCAAACATAGTAATTGTACGTTAATTTATACATACAACCTAATACAATTATTTAATTAATATGGAGTACTACATTTTTATGCAAACACATAAGACTATTATTCAAATCATTAACTTTTTATAACTCAATATCTCAATATAAATAAACAAAATAATAATATGTTAATTTATAATAATGACACAACAACAATCCTTATATGAGTATTATGAAATAATATTGACATTAAATTGATAATAAAATAAAACACAGTAATAACACATCACATGTAGAATTAAGTCATCAAATGTACAATGACCAAGAATTTATATTATAAACTTCAAGATTTTGTTTATAGAGGAAATGAATAACAGTCATCTTAATGTACTATTAAAAGTCATTGAAGATTCTTCAAAATATCTCGAACATCGGGTGCCTTGTAGAATTTATTCAATAAGCTCCACAGATCAGCGATCAACCATTTATCCTCATTCTTTCCATCAAACGAAGGGGCAATAATCACATTTTCTTTGGGATTTTCTTTCTTTGTCTCCATTGAACAATCCACTAGAATAGTGTTAGTAGCATCATATTGAGAATACATTCTCCACACTTTTTTCAGATGTTTTTTGTATATAACTTGTGTTGAATTATCAATGTCATTTTTTCCCTTTTGTTGTTTGCAATCTGAAGCAGTCCATGTAAACAAAAATTTAGCTTGTAATGTTTCTGAAACCAGCTTTTTCATAACTCTTGCTGTGTTTTGTTTCAAAGATGTCGTCCAAATTGCAATGTCAAGAGATTCTTTTCTGGAACACATTTCAAGAAATGTTTTTGCATGTGGACGAAACCAAAAGGATTTTTTCTCTATCGTGTAATCTGCGGCCCTTCCCATTTTCTCGATAAATTCTTTTTGTGATGCATCACCATCAATGCTCTGATAGAAAATGTTATTCAATTCAAAAATAACTAATTTCTTTTGACTTATAATAGCTGCAAAACAATAATGGATATCATAGTTAATTCATTTTATTCATGCTACATAAATTATTAATAAAAAAAATTGTTGAAGAAATACACTCACTTTGAGTATTTTTTGTACTAGTTATTGATAAGCACTTCTCTTGTATTGTCTTCATAGAACCTAGAGCCAAAATAACAAACCTTCAATCAAATACCAATAATACTTCTTTAAATCAATTTTTTTTTTATAAGACATATTTTATGTTTAATTGAAAATAAGAGACATGTGAAGTACCTGATATGATATCATGTTCTTGACTATGGATTTCTGTCACATTCCCTTGATCATTGTCTTTTTTCTCCTCATTTGCCACTGTAATAAACATATGAAATGTTATAAAATATATCAACGAATGAAATTCATTAAATAAATAGGCATAGAATCCAAAGAATCACTAGAGAAAGAACAAAACAAGTACAATACAACAAAAGAAACAAAATAAATTATGTACCTGGTATGGTATTTTCTTCGTCTTGTATTTGCATCTCGAAAACTTCTTCGACATTGTGCACACTATGTTGATCATTGCTTTGTTGCAAAGTGTCTTCGTTGTTTTCTTTACAATTTCCGCCATTAGTAGTTATAGTAAACATCTTGTTAATCAAGATTTATAAATAGCATAGAATCCAAAGAATCACTAGAGAAAGAACAAAACAAGTACAATACCTGGATATTCCAACAGCAATATATTAGACATTGGTTTTTGCAATTGGAAGGATTCTTGATTAGTCAGCATGGTAGTCCTTTGTAACTCGTTTTCTACGACACATGCCATTCTTCTTCCATATGTACAGCAAGCCTGCTGTAAATTTGTTCCCGCATAAAGAGAAATAATCAAATTTAGATCACTATGTTGTTGATGCATTTGCAATAATTCTTCCCAGAATTCAAAATCTCTCTCCTTTTCATCAGATGTGTCTCTAAAACTATGAGAGTATCTTGAGGCCTCTAAACTTTTTGACTCTTCACTATAGAAATGTATAGTTAAAACTATATCATAACTATAGTTTGCTTGTTCTTTATATTCATAAAGACCGGTAGCCATTTTATAGTTGACATTTGAGTCCTTGACAACAATCTCCAGAGCTTGGCGTACATCCTTACAAGACCAAATTTCTACTAAGATAATCATAGTAAAATCTTTCAACCCATTTTTTTCGATTAAAAATCGAAACAATTCAATATAGTGATCCTTAAGGAATGATTCATCTTTCAAAGCCAATGTATCCAACACAACAAAGTCAGTGTATAACATTGGTTGAAACTGACAAGGAAAAGAGTGCAAAAGTGTTGACAAGAGGCTAGGACCCCCATAATGACAACCGAATTCAAAACTGTTCTCAATTTCCTATATATCTGTCGATGCATCAATTATTCTATCAAGGACCACACAGGCTTGTGGAGAAAGGGACTCTATTTTTGTATTTCGTGATCCTTTTACATATTTACACCCTTCCATTGTCTTACAGAAGTTGGCAAATATGATATCAGTAATTCCATAATGCTCAAGAATATTGGATATTGTAAGAATCTTATCATTCAGATTCTTATCATGACTTTTGCAATATGTTACCATTGCCTCCAAAATTGTTCTTTTGGTTTTCAATTGTGAACAATAATCTTTCATTTTTATGGCATTGGTCGGATGGTTCACTGGAACGGAAAACCAGACAGTTCCATCCAATAGTTTATCTGCTACAGAACACATTTCTTCAGCAGTTAGTCCCTGAAGGGGACGGAAAGAACTTGATACCAAACTGTTCAGACTATTTGTCTTATAGTTTGGATCCTTAGGTTGGTTTGGAGAACACATTAATGTCCCTAGTTTGTAACAATTAAAAACAACTTCCCATTTATCCCAAGTAGTATCATCAAGATATAACAAGACTTTTTTTTTCAGCAAAGTTTGTTAGTGGACAATCGAAGAAAGAGCACAACATTTCATCATCAACCTGTTAAAAAATAACAAATATAAATTAGTAAGAATGTGATATCAAAAATAAAATAGCCATGAATTTAGTTATAACAATATAAACTAAGTGCAAAAAAAAAAAAAATTACATACCTTGTCTTCAGCCGTCTTAGAATTCCCACATTTTTGTTTCTTTAATTTATTTGTGGCAATTAGGAATTGTCTTGCAGATCGCACAGAATCAATGAATGGAGTTTTGAAGAAAACTGTGTTTGCAGAATTTAACTGGCAGCAAATACGAATCACCACACTGGGAGCAACTAATGGATCTAAGAATCGAGCATTACGTTCTTTGTACTTCTGTTTTGCCTCCCCAGATAGACTGAATTTAGGATTTGATAATATTTCTTTTGCTGCTTGAATGGTGTGTTTCCCATCAACTATCCAAAAATTGATGTTCTTGTCATTTATATCCATTTCATTCATGATTTTCACAGGGTTTCCAATCGGATCAGACTCTTTTGTGTCGAATGGAATCAGAAGAGCATCAGGCAATGATGCTTGAAATTTCTGTAGGAATGATTTTATTAATACTCGAACATTTAAATCATCCCGTGATCTCAATTTATATAACTTGGGTGCTTCTACACATCTTCGAACATCCACCTTCATGGTAAAAGAGCTTGAAAATAAATAACTGTCCTTAAAATTTTCATGGATTTCATCGCATTGGTCAGCAAGCTTCTCTATCTGAGAGTCTTCTTTTTGGGATTTTACAAACTCTGCAGTAGGCATGAACTCACTTTCTTTAATGCTCTGTTCTAGCTCAGCTAAATATACCCTTCTCAAAGCAAGCATTTGAGCCTCGAGTTTATCATCTGGTATTTTATCAAGTAGTTTACCTCTTTGTTGCAAATAAAGAAACACGGATGATGTTTTCTTACATCTCACATAGCGATATTTCATAACATTGGTAATACGTTTTACAAGATCATCACAACTCTTTAGACCAGATTCATTGAAGCTCTCAAAACTGTCCAACTTAAACTGTGACTTTTTTATTGACTCTGGAAATTCTGTATTAGTATCAATCAAATCTGGTCTAAATTTTGTGTAATCAACTTGGCAAGAAAATAATTTCACTTCATTTTCTTCAATTACCTCCATTTGAAAATCGATCTGACTATGATTGAGAGCATAGCAACTAACAATTATCCCTAGCCTTTGTATATCATTTCCATCCATGGATCCAAATAGATACATATTTGGAAACATATTCATGGGAGTTTCAATCTCAACATACCAATCTTCGACATACTCATATGCAGCAGATGTTTTGAAATTTTTAATCATTTCAAAATTAGAACCCATTGTTGAATTTATAATCTGAGTTGAATGATGCTTTTGTTTTTTGAATGCTGATTGTGGCATTTTACTTGCTTTGGAGACGACAGCTTCTAAAAACAATAATAAGCAATTATTACTATAAATAAAATGAAATCAAAATCACAAATATTACCATATAGTCTTCTAGTCTAACCATTTAGAAATGAGAGAATAATATTTAAAACCACCATACCACATGGGGGAGACGTTGTTTGTGTGTCACTTGCAATTCGTTTTTTCTTCAAATTATTCCTTGGAATTGTCATTGCACCAGAGTCCATAGCTTCTAAAAACAATAATAAATAGTCGACTATAAGTTTAAATTGTTTTAAAAATACATAAAATAATGAGCATTATCAAACAATATTCTATTACATGTCTTTTATTCACATGCACAAGAATAATAAGGGTCATGTGTTATGGAAACATATTAAATACTTAGAGATAAATAAAAATCCATTGCATCTAGCACAAGTAGAGACTCATTAAAAAGAAAAGTTTTCCTTCTAAAAAATGCTAGAAGGAAATGCTTATGCTAGAAAGAAAGCTAGCAGTCGCTAGCTTTCCTTGATCTTTTGCAATGTGCTTATTTCAAAATAGAACACATGGCACAAGCTCAAGGTATAAGCTAGCAACCACCAATCACCATGGATAGGATTTTTCTATTGGAAAGCTAGCGACTGCTAGCTTTCTTTCTAGCATAGGTATGTGTTATTATCCTATAAGTAAATGCTTATGCTAGAAGGAAAGCTAGCAGTCGCTAGCTTTCCTTGATCTTATGCCATGTGCTTATTTGAAAATAGAGTACATGGCACAAGTTCAAGGTATAAGCTAGCAACCACCAATCACCATGCCTAGGGTTTTTCTATTGGAAAGCTAGCGACTGCTAGCTTTCCTTCTACCATAGGCATGTGTGACATCCTAGAAAAAAATGTTTATGCTAGAATGAAAAGTAGCATTCGTTCAAAATAGAGTACATGGCACAAGCTCAAGGTATAAGCTAGCAATCACCAATCACCATGGACAGGGTTTTTCTATTGGAAAGCTAGCGACTGTTAGCTTTCCTTCTAGCATAAGCATATGTGTTTATGCTAGAAGGAAATGCTTATGCTAGAAAGAAAGCTAGCAGTCGCTAGCTTTCCTTGATCTTTTTCCATGTGCTTATTTCAAAATAGAGCAAATGGCACAAGCTCAAGGTATAAGCTAGCAACCACCAATCACAATGGACATGATTTTTCTATTGGAAAGCTAGCGACTGCTAGCTTTCCTTCTAGCATAAATATGTGTTCTTATCCAAGAAGAAAATGCTTATGCTAGAAGGAAAGCTAGCAGTCGCTAGCTTTCCTTGATCTTGTGCCATGTGCTTATTTGAAAATAGAGTGCATGGCACAAGCTCAAGGTATAAGCTAGCAACCACCAATCACCATGCCCAAGGTTTTTCTATTGAAAAGCTAGCGACTGCTAGCTTTCCTTCTAACATAAGCATGTGTGTTATGCTAGAAGGAAGGCTAGCATTCGTTAAAAATAGAGCACATGGCACAAGCTCAAGGTATAAGCTAGCAACCACCAATCACCATGGACATGGTTTTTTATTGGAAAGCTAGCGACTGTTAGCTTTCCTTCTAGCATAAGCATGTGTGTTTATACTAGAAGGAAATGCTTATGCTAGAAGGAAAGCTAGCAGTCGCTAGCTTTCCTTGATCTTTTGCCATGTGCTTATTTCAAAATACATCACATGGAACAAGCTCAAGGTATAAGCTAGCAACCACCAATCACCATGGACGTGATTTTTCTATTGGAAAGCTAGTGACTGTTAGCTTTTCTTCTAGCATAAGTATGTGTTCTTATCCTAGAAGGAAATGCTTATGCTAGAAGGAAATGCTTATGCTAGAAGGAAATCTAGCAGTCGCTAGCTTTCCTTGATCTTGTGACGTGTGCTTTCCTTGATCTTGTAACAAAATCTGTCTCAGGTACTGTCGGCTTCCACGACAGTCACCTATAAGGAATGACATCCTAAGTTGGTCACTAAGTACCTTCGTCAAGTGGAGAAAGAGCAGTTATCCCTCGAACGGTATTGGGTCGTCTCCTTTTCAACAAGTGGTGGTGAGCCCACTTGAGAGAACATACACCCGCAACCTTGGGTTTGACCTCCTATGGCACGGCGCAGCTCTTTCACTTGCCCCTTGTGGCTATACACGACCACTTGATTTAGAAGGATTTTTATAGCACCCTAAGGACAACAACTATGTTTTTGGATGCCTAGCCCCAAAATCCTACCTAAACTACAAGATTCTTTTGTGCCCTCCTATGGAGGTATTAAGTGAGTAGATTTAAGCTATTTTTGAACTTAGTGAGTGACGAGAGAGTTTCTTGTGTGTGTGTGTGTGCATCAAAGAAAGTGACGATTTTGAGCGCACATGAGATATTGCATATAAATGAAAAGGATTTTCCTTTAAAATGAAAATAATGCAACTCAACCTAATAGAAAAACAACTAAATAAACCATGTAAACCATGTAAAAAAAAACTAAATAAAATAAATTGTAAAAATAAAAATAAAAAATCTATAAACAAAATTGTAAAAGTAAAAAAAAATCTATAAACTTACCAAGATTTTCAACCTCTTTTTAATCCAGTCTTCTTCTTTACTTTTTGTTTCGCTAAGACTAAAGCTAATGCCAATGCCAATGCCATTTTTTCCCATAACTTCATCTTCATCTTAGTTGGTCTTGCTTCTTTGATAGACAATAATCTAGAAGCTATGAAGCCAAGACTACTTGAATGGAAACTGTACAATATAGAGACTCATTAAAAAGAAAAGTTTTCATTCTCAAAAATGCTAGAAGGAAATGCTTATGCTAGAAAGAAAGCTAGCAGTCGCTAGCTTTCCTTGATCTTTTGCCATGTGCTTATTTCAAAATAGAACACATGGCACAAGCTCAAGGTATAAGCTAGCAACCACCAATCACCATGGACAGGATTTTTCTATTGGAAAGCTAGCGACTGCTAGCTTTCTTTCTAGCATAGGTATGTGTTATTATCCTATAAGTAAATGCTTATGCTAGAAGGAAAGCTAGCAGTCGCTAGCTTTCCTTGATCTTATGCCATGTGCTTATTTGAAAATATAGTACATGGCACAAGTTCAAGGCTTTCCTTGATCTTGTGCCATGTGCTTATTTGAAAATAGAGTACATGGCACAAGTTCAAGGTATAAGCTAGCAACCACCAATCACCATGCCTAGGGTTTTTCTATTGGAAAGCTAGCGACTGCTAGCTTTCCTTCTACCATAAGCATGTGTGACATGCTAGAAAAAAATGTTTATGCTAGAATGAAATGTAGCATTCGTTCAAAATAGAGTACATGGCACAAGCTCAAGGTATAAGCTAGCAATCACCAATCACCATGGACAGGGTTTTTCTATTGGAAAGCTAGCGACTGTTAGCTTTCCTTCTAGCATAAGCATATGTGTTTATGCTAGAAGGAAATGCTTATGCTATAAGGAAAGCTAGCAGTCGCTAGATTTCCTTGATCTTTTGCCATGTGCTTATTTCAAAATAGAGCAAATGGCACAAGCTCAAGGTATAAGCTAGCAACCACCAATCACTATGGACATGATTTTTCTATTGGAAAGCTAGCGACTGCTAGCTTTCCTTCTAGCATAAATATGTGTTCTTATCCAAGAAGAAAATGCTTATGCTAGAAGGAAAGCTAGCAGTCGCTAGCTTTCCTTGATCTTGTGCCATGTGCTTATTTGAAAATAGAGTGCATGGCACAAGCTCAAGGTATAAGCTAGCAACCACCAATCACCATGCCCAAGGTTTTTCTATTGGAAAGCTAGCGACTGCTAGCTTTCCTTCTAACATAAGCATGTGTGTTATTCTAGAAGGAGAGCTAGCATTCGTTCAAAATAGAGCACATGGCACAAGCTCAAGCTATAAGCTAGCAACCACCAATCACCATGGACATGGTTTTTTATTGGAAAGCTAGCGACTGCTAGCTTTCCTTCTACCATAAGCATGTGTGACATGCTAGAAAAAAATGTTTATGCTAGAATGAAATGTAGCATTCGTTCAAAATAGAGTACATGGCACAAGCTCAAGGTATAAGCTAGCAATCACCAATCACCATGGACAGGGTTTTTCTATTGGAAAGCTAGCGACTGTTAGCTTTCCTTCTAGCATAAGCATATGTGTTTATGCTAGAAGGAAAGCTAGCAGTCGCTAGCTTTCCTTGATCTTTTGCCATGTGCTTATTTCAAAATAGAGAAAATGGCACAAGCTCAAGGTATAAGCTAGCAACCACCAATCACTATGGACATGATTTTTCTATTGGAAAGCTAGCGACTGCTAGCTTTCCTTCTAGCATAAATATGTGTTCTTATCCAAGAATAAAATGCTTATGCTAGAAGGAAAGCTAGCAGTCGCTAGCTTTCCTTGATCTTGTGCCATGTGCTTATTTGAAAATAGAGTGCATGGCACAAGCTCAAGGTATAAGCTAGCAACCACCAATCACCATGCCCAAGGTTTTTCTATTGGAAAGATAGCGACTGCTAGCTTTCCTTCTAACATAAGCACGTGTGTTATACTAGAAGGAGAGATAGCATTCGTTCAAAATAGAGCACATGGCACAAGCTCAAGGTATAAGCTAGCAACCACCAATCACCATGGACATGGTTTTTTATTGGAAAGCTAGCGACTGTTAGCTTTCCTTCTAGCATAAGCATGTGTGTTTATACTAGAAGGAAATGCTTATGCTAGAAGGAAAGCTAGCAGTCGCTAGCTTTCCTTGATCTTTTGCCATGTGCTTATTTCAAAATACATCACATGGAACAAGATCAAGGTATAAGCTAGCAACCACCAATCACCATGTACATGATTTTTCTATTGGAGAGCTAGTGACTGTTAGCTTTTCTTCTAGTATAAGTATGTGTTCTTATCCTAGAAGGAAATGCTTATGTTAGAAGGAAATATAGCAGTCGCTAGCTTTCCTTGATCTTGTGACGTGTGCTTTCCTTGATCTTGTGACAAAATCTGTCTCAGGTACTGTCGGCTTCCACGACAGTCACCTATAAGGAATGACATCCTAAGTTGGTCACTAAGTACCTTCGTCAAGTGTAGAAAGAGCAGTTATCCCTCGAACGATATTGGGTCATCTCCTTTTCAACAAGTGGTGGTGAGCCCACTTGAGAGAACATACACCCGCAACCTTGGGTTTGACCCCCTATGGCGCGGTGCCGCTCTTTCACTTTCCCCTTGTGGCTATACACGACCACTTGATTTAGAAGGATTTTTATAGCACCCTAAGGACAACAACTATGTTTTTGGATGCCTAGCCCCAAAATCCTACCTAAACTACAAGATTCTTTTGTGCCCTCCTATGGAGGTATTAAGTGAGTAGATTTAAGCTATTTTTGAACTTAGTGGGTGACGAGAGAGTTTCTTGTGTGTGTGTGTGTGCATCAAAGAAAGTGACGGTTTTGAGTGCAAATGAGATATTGCATATAAATGAAAAGGATTTTCTTTTAAAATGAAAATAATGCAACTCAACCTAATAGAAAAACAACTAAATAAACCATGTAAACCATGTAAAAAAAACTAAATAAAATAAATTGTAAAAATAAAAAAAAAAATCTATAAACAAAATTGTAAAAGTAAAAAAAAATCTATAAACTTACCAAGATTTTCAACCTCTTTTTAATCCAGTCTTCTTCTTTAATTTTTGTTTGGCTAAGACTAAAGCTAATGCCAATGCCAATGCCATTTTTTCCCATAACTTCATCTTCATCTTAGTTGGTCTTGCTTCTTTGATAGACAATAATCTCGAAGCTATGAACTAGCCAAGACTACTTGAATGGAAACTGTACAATATATTGAAACTATCTGTAAGTTACAAACTTATATCAAATAATTAAATATAAAAAACACTACTGAGCTATTTAGCTATTTTTATATACAAGTAATGCTATATAGAATGGAAAAAGTCACTATTTCCAGATTGCACGAGGGATGTATTTGGTAAAATAAAACGTGTAAAAATCATGATTTCCAGATCGCAAGAGAGATGTTTTTGGTAAACGACAAAAGCCTGCCCCCAATCAGTTTTCTAGACCCAGAATAATCTGCACATGTGACTTCAAACCCTATCTACATGCATAATATAAATATATGTATGTTCTGATCTGCCACATACGTGATGCATAATATAAATATACGTCCTAAGTTTCACCATTTAAAAGCAAAACAAAAAAACAACTTCAAGTGCATGTTTACCCAGCTCTTCAAAACTGCACATATTGTGTGGGTAAAGAATTCTACTACGAATTTTTATTGTTCCCACTCTAATCTATCGTGGTTAATGGACTATGAACAAGACAAATCACAAGCTACAAATTAATTTTCTCTTCCAGTGAAACTCAAATGGAACCATTCAATATGAAGAGCTTATTCATTATCAATGTAATCAACACTCTATCAATTCAATGCACACGCAGCAACAACGTCATCCAACCCTCCCAATACTATGTCAATAGTTTAGTACGTCAAGATCTACAAACGGAGGAAGCCAATACCCAAATATTCTCTAGGTAAAAACAAAGCTTAGATACCCAAACCCAACTAGATAAAAAATTGGTTCTCAACGTTTTTGAAATACATGCAATGTTGTGTGAGCTTGTTTAAGGATAACAAATTCATTATAAATTTTTAAGAAGTTCATCCACTTCCATAACTGCACTTGAGTGGAAACTCACAATGATTTGATTATAAATTTAAAGCAACCAGAACCGCAAGTAACAAACCTATTACTAGGTATGGAAATTCGCAAAGATTATCCTAACATGGCTACTAGTTGCAAAATTTGTTCGTGAAAGAAGGTGCAAAGCCGCTTGTCTGCATCGGGCAAGGAGTCTCAGATGGAAAGGAGCCTGCCTCCTGGTCCATAATTTATTGAGTACTTGAGCTCCCTTTTCAAACATATGACTTACCCAATATTGTAATCATCGTTGATTCAATTACAGATTCACTTAGTCCATATTATGACCTCTCCGGATTCATTTGAAAGGGTAATCTTCACTTCGAGCCAGCAATAGAGTGCTTTAATTCACAGTAAAGCTTTTCGGGACCTTAGAATTGGGAACCTAGAGCTTGTTAATGAGAACCATCACTTGTTCCTCAATATCTTTGCTGCCCCTTTTGTATAGAAGAAATTGAGCTGGAGTGTTTTTAAATTCATTTGTGGTTTTAAATTTTAATAACCTTCAGGAACAATGAATATATCCAGTGTTATATATACAGGCGCGACAAATACTAGAAACCCAATTCAGATTTGCATCCATACCCAACCCATAAATTATGACGGGAGGCCTAACTTAATACCTGTCTATGAGACAAACAGATAGGTATTTTCCAATTTGCAATCAAACATTTAATACAAGAGTTGTCACAAAATGTATTTTCCAGCTTGTAAAACAATGTCAATATTTGCTATGCAGATGTAGGTGGCCATTGGAAACTGACAACTATCCATACAGTCATCTTGCTTGATGTGATAATAAATAAACGTTGTGCAAAAAGACAATAGTTTTATCACTTAATTGATTACTTGCAAATTGAAAATATACATTCATTTTAGACTCAGCACTCTAGTATTATAGACTAAGTCACCATTTCAATCAACATTATCTTCTGTGTTTTCATTATTCCCCTAAGTTAAAACTGGATAATCTTTCCAACTAAACTAAGAGGATTTGATGTAGATAGTTGAAGAAAGAAACTACTCTCTAAGTGTAACTATTCATACTTATCCGTAATAATATGTAGCTTTAATAATTAACTATTATATAATATTTAAATAAAGTACAATGGTAATCTCCATGTATTTTAGGTTAGGGTTAAAATTGACTTTATCATAAAAGACATGCTTTCTTTTTCTCTATAAAGGTATTACATAAACAAAAGATTTAAAGAAAAACCTATAATATATTTATTGTTATCCAGAAATCTTTAAATTTTTACACAAGAAATCTTTTCTCCCACAAACAAATATCTAACGCACATATATGAGGTAACTTATATCAATGCTCCACATGCTACCGCATTTGGTGCACAACCTGCCCGTACCATCCTATTCCAAACATCATAAGCATTCCGCACTCTCTCTACCTTACACAAACCATCAATGATTGTTGTGTAAGTCACAACATCAGGACTGCACCATAAATACCCCTTTTGTGTATATGGAAATGAGTTGTAAGAAATCATTTAAAGAAGTAGAATTGTTTATAAATTTTGATATATAGTTTTTTTAGTTTAAAATAAATTTTTATTTAGATTTATAATATATATAATTTATTTTAAAAAAATGGAATGTTGTAAATTTATATAATTTAACATGGTAATTTAAATATATAAAAATTCTTCATCTTATAGTAAAACTATTTTTTAAATAAAGGTTTAGGTTAGGTAGATCCAATTTTTCAAAGTGTAATTTTTTTTATCTTAAATTTTTATACGTTAAGAAAAAAATTATACCTTCAAAATATAAGACACATGTCAATATTAGAATTGAGAGAAATAAATTAATTAATGAAACAAACTCCATATATATATATATATAAATATTTCAACATTAATGAACTTAACCATTAATGAAACGGAGGGAGAAGGGAGAAACGACCTGCATGCAACATTTAACGAAAAACAGTTTCCAAAACCGGGAAACGAAAACTATTTTTCGAAACAGAAAGAGATGTTTCTGTGGTAACAGAGTATCTTGTGAGGCCAATTCCTGTATTACAACTAAATATAAACAAAAAATTACGACGGTTTTAAAAATTCCTAATTGATCTAATTAGTTTCTTGACTTGGAGAGATGATTCAATATATTTGCATAATGAATATGAATTCTATGTAAGAATATTAAATGTATGAAATTGAAATATCTTCATAAATAAATAAATATTATAAAAATAAATATTATAAAAGGAAGTTTTGTATGGTTACATAAAAATTCATATTCTTGTCTGCTATAGTACTGCTGTAGACCCCTTGCGCTCTCGAAAAGGTCGATATTAACCAAAACGAAAGATACAAGTGGAGTGAGGAGAAATCATTTCTCCAAACTGTGGGTGGAACTATTACATGACAGGGACATGGTCCAGTCACATGACACGAATGCCAATGCATTCAAGATATACTTAATTTCTTTGTAATAAGTGTAATAGCAAATATATACACGTTGATTGATTCCCTCCCCAAAAAAGAAAGTATGCTTATTTGTGCAGTGGCCTTCTCTCCTTCGAGCGCACCTACAATAAGTTCCTTTTTTGTTGGGCTCGACTAAGTATTGGACATTAACTAAATGGAGCGAGCGACATCCTTACCTTTGGAAGGTGAGCCTCCCTCCGGGATCGAGCACAACCTGTTATAGAATAAAGAGACTTAACCTTACGGTCCGGGGAGGGAAAAGTGGCATAAACTAGCTTGTTCGAACTACATGAGAGAGCATTACATGACTGTTACGTATTCAGAGTAATTAATGAGCCTTTATCAGTGCTAGATACGGATAGTAGTAATACTGTTATGTTTACAGATAGTAATGCATACGGAACCAGGGATCAAATTTGAAGGGCATGGTCACATTTCACTTTGAAGGGCTATTAGAAATTCAACCCTTCAATACTGCCATGTAAAAATAAATCCTTCTTTTCATTTGAAAATGTAATAGTACATCAAATTTTCATTATCGTTTGCAAACTAGCTCTAAAAAAAGACACGTCTTTAAATAATTCCATAATTGTCCTTGGTATTTGCAAACTAGACACATTTAGAAATATTTGATGAATTAAAGTTCCCTTTTCCCTGAACAAATTGTGATATGGTTAGTTGCACAGATACTTTGCTTCCTTCACTTGTAAATGACAAGACTCTAACAAGTCTCCTTGGTAATGCCATCATCTTACTTTGAGTAAGAGGAACTACATTGAATTAAACAAATACTCAACAGAGTCACCTGCTACAGTGGTTCGTTTCTCTGCAATGCTGAAAAGATTATTTGCAATTAACAGTTGGGGAATTCAGTAAGAGTGTCAATATCGAAGATTCAGACCCTATACCAAGAATCATGGATATCATTCAATAATTCTTACATACAAAAAGGTGTGATCTTCCTCTCTTGGCTTGCAAAGTAGGGCTAGAAATGAACCTCCACCATTAGCTCTCAGACCATCTTTAGAAGTGTTGTGCATTCAGTCCTACAGTAATTTATAGTGTTCTGCATGCAAATTTGTTATCAATAGGCTTGGATTATCTTGCTCTTATGGTACTCTGTGTGAAGTATAGTCCTTATTGAGATCTCCAGCAAGGACCATGCTTAGGGCATTCATAAAGAGTACAAATGTGTCCCTTTTCTTGGAAGATTTGAAAGTTGAGACTGCTCAAAATTCTTCATGAGCTATCCATATATATTGGCTGTTGTGAACATTATATAACCCATACCTATAGGATACACCGCTAAAACCTTTGTTTTTCCATTGACACCGTTCATTATTTCCCATATTGTGTCATTCTTAATTTATGGCAGATTTAGATAAGAAAACAATACACCAAACGATGACCACTTGGTATTTACATAATCTACTTTGCTAAGAGAAATCCATCCATAAGCATGAGTGATCTACAAGAATTTATGAATATGTCTTTAATCCGGAGTATTAGGATGTTGTCATAGAGGAGTTCCCAAACACGACCAAATCATGCAACCAAGCCAAGTGCTCCATCATAAAAGGAAACTCAACCTTTGACAAAACAAGGCTATGAGGGCGCTTCACTAATGATGAAGTGGCATAGAGATGAAATGCACCATTTTCATCAATAAGGAACCACAAGAGAGCATATCAAGATCAACCATATCCCATAGCTCCTATACCAAAATTCAAATACACCATGAACATGTATATGCTAACATCACCATCACTAGGGTACCATCAACATGAAGAAAAATTCTAACATCAAGAATCCAGGCCATCAAATTTCCATCATCATGTATACCCCCTACCCCTACTCAAAGCGAGTTGTTACTTCTAACAATCGGTGTCCAGTCTAGGATTCAAGGAATTCTAGAATCTAAGGTGAACCAAAGAACTCAAAAGAGTCTAGAATCTACGTGACAAGCTCCATTGAGCAACGAGGTGCAACCTACGAGTCTAGACTCTGCGAATAATTCCAAAATGGCATAAATTCGCATAATCCAATATGAAATTTTCCATAATCCATATTAAACATTTACCATTTCATTAATGCGGTAGCTGGCCGTAATCCGTGGTCACATGGCCATGGCAGTGTGGCACAAAGTTCACTAATCACAAACCCCCCTTAGCCATTGATTTAATTGTGTAGGCAGTGCAACATTGGATGAGGATTGGAATTGAGGATCAAGATTCAACAGGTCACAGGAGTTGATGTTCCTTGATAATGATAACATTAATGTTGATTAATAGATTATGCTCACTTAAAACTCACCGACTCACGAGTCACCTACTAACGGTCTGGCTACCATGGTGCCACACCACCATGTCACATAGAGCCCTCCAATTCACTATTCACACTGTTTAATTGTGATATTTTACATTCAAATACATATATCTAATCATCAACCATAACGAACTTCTTACTAGTTCACACCTTTATCGTCTACCTAAACTTCTAATGGAAATTATGAAATACATTTCGTATTTTAAAATGCCTTTCTAAAACTTCATTTAAGCATTCGATGCCCATTTCTTAAGCGGTAAGAAAGTTTCCAATTATAAAATACGAAATGTATCTCATCTTTTGTAGCTAGACATCTTAGCAATGCATGATATTCAAATTTATTTTACGTAAAAGCATGCACATTATCCAATGTGTAGACTTTCCTTGGTGTAACAATCGTTGTGTCTATGCACATCAGGCAGAGTGTCACGGCATTTATGAGCCACCTTCGTGGTGTTTAGCATAGGGATTCAGTGTTTATTATTAATAATTAAAATATTTGCGTTAAACGCAATGAAAATTCAAAAAAATAAATTTCGACTTAAAGTAATAAAAAATTAAAATCAGCATCAATCCATTTCAAAGTCAATCAAATCAAATATTTTTAAATGTAATTCTTCGTCATTAATCTAGAGAAAGAAATTAAATAATAAAGTTTACATGCTTCGTCAAACGCAATGAAAATTCAAAAAAATAAATTTCGACTTAAAGTAATAAAAAATTAAAATCAGCATCAATCCATTTCAAAGTCAATCAAATCAAATATTTTTAAATGTAATTCTTCGTCATTAATCTAGAGAAAGAAATTAAATAATAAAGTTTACATGCTTCGTCAATCTAAGTTTAATATAAATCTTATTAATAGGTGCACGCTGTGTTAAAAGAACATCAAGCAAAGAAACCATTCAACATACGTGGAAACTTCCTGTGGCATCAGAACCGAAATTGCATTTTAAAATACTTTAATCAGTTGCGTCTTATATGAGACAAAGTAAGCATCAAACATACCGGCGGGCACTGCCACAACCCACTCCCCTGGGCCACAGTACATTGATAAAGCCCGAACAGGCAAAATTTGGACTCGCCCTTCAGTTGCAAATTTATATAATTTTATTTAATTTCATAATTGACGTGCTCTCCATAAAAGTAAATTTTTTTTGCCGGCTAAAATTTAATATGGCCTTCTATGACGCTTAAAAGGGCCTTTGAAGGGCACTGAAGGCTTCAAATTTGAAGCCTTCAAATTTGAAGCCTGACTGATGAAAATCTTAATTAATAAAAAATCATTTTTAGTCCCCGAAGTGATCATCCAAACAATATAAGCTCGGCTAGAAGGAATAAAGGGAGGATCGCCCCACTAAATAAATAATAGAAATTTATTTCTTATACCATATGAATAAGCCCAATGAATCTTTAGTTGCGTTGATACGGCCCACAATTTTATTTATTTTTATGGAATGCCACTTTTCCCCATAATAACCCAGCTATTCTTTTAGCTTTCGCTTCAATGAAACGCGAAATCGGAATAAAATGAACTAGGCATCTTATAAGGCTATATATTTTCGCATTCGTGTTGTATATGCCAACATGCGATGCTCCAGAGATGCGCTACCACTTGGGCTTCATATGAAGCCTTACCTGGAGAACCAAACTTCGCTTTGCTTGGCCCGCTTTGATCCAACTCAATATATAAAATTGGTTTTTTTATCAGAGCGTAAATAAGAGTTGATTCAAACAATTTTAATAGATAGGGCGGGACCTGGACGGACTACCTGTATCTCAGCGTTGGAGGGACGCTCTCCAATGCTGGGATCAGTGGTCAGGCTTTCCAACATGGCCCTCAGATCAGCAACGTTCAGCAGCTTGAAGTTGTTACAGGTCAGTGTTAATGTCGAATTCTCTGTTAAATTCTTCTCAGACTCTTAAAATGCTCTTGTTATATATTTCCATTTACTCTCTTGTTAATCTCATTGTTGCTATTCAATCTGTTCAGGAAAAGGCGAGATATTGAATTGCTCCAGACACCAAAATGTCGACCTGTTTCAGGCAGTGCTAGGCCGTTTAGGCCAGTTTGGTAATGGAACCCGATTACTTATTATGGATATTCTTATTCATAGTGTTATTCTGGTAAGATCACATGTACCGTTATAAACAAGCATCATACTTCTAAGCACTAGTCTAATGTGTGCAGCTCTAATCACTACCATGTATTGAGTTTACAACATTTACATAGGTACTGGTGTAACAGGTAACTAATAACTAGTATTCATTACGTAGTTACTTACACATTTTCTTCCAGCTCTTAACAAGTACGAGTAATCAAAGTTACTATGATTCACAGATTACACATAGTATGTCAATTAGGGAAACTACGACACAGTAAATCCGTAATAATTGGATCCAAGGTATATACAATCACTGGAATACATCGGTTTCATTGTTCCTTACTTACCCTGTGGTTAGTCTTATCTAATATGAATCAATGGAGATAGTACTTCTCCTTATAAGCATTGTAACTATAACAGATTAATGTAACATAGTATGAGCTAATCTAAGCTTTATAAGTAATGACTACTAAACAGCTTGAAAAAGTAGAGTTATTAGAGATATTAGCTTAGTTCTTATAGCTTCTATGACTCATATTAGTACAAGGCAAAGCAAGTATGTATAGCACATCTCGTAGTAAGCTCTTCCTTATCTAACATATATGGTATTAATAGTGATTATCCCGAGATAGCATGTAACTCCAACATATCACGTCATTTAATATGGAACTAGCTGTATTCCACTGCTTATAGATCAGTATACATAAAGCATAACCATAACTGCTTGTAACATAATATTATAGCTTATCACTAATCTTCAACATAGTGTTCTGGTATCTAAGCTATTAAAGAGATTAGCATATTCATCAAGCTTAATGATAGTAATGTAACTGTTACTTATAGAGACCAATTTGTAGTGACATTCAGCTATTCCCTTATATTAGAACAGTGTAAGTATGAGCCTAATAAATAATGGACTGTATTACTAGTACAAGCTAAGAGTGCCTGTGATACACTGTTTACACATGTTTATATAGCATCCTGTTTGAATACTATAGATACGTAATTATTATGGAAGCTTACTAGTACATTAGAATCAGTACCATAACCTTATTTCTAGTTAGATTGGTACTCATAGTTAAACATGTAACCATAAGGAATCACATAACAGCTTGGAATAGAGTGATATTCAGCTCTTGTTTGAATACGTGTTTGAACTACATGTTCTTACATCACAGTTTGTTAAGCTTATCATAGCGAATTCTCCGGGAATATGAGCATAGTGATAGTGTCATCAATGTGTCATAAGGGTTAGAACAATGGTGATAATACTATTCATAATATCTAGATACTTTAATCCTGGGATGTTGGTACTATGTCTAGTTACGTAACAACCGTGATATCAGTTACATATGGCAATGGAAACACTTTACTATGGAAACATGATAGGATATGTGATCTGTACATTACTATGAGCTTAGTTAGGGTTGTACTACTAGACAGTAAAACTACTACTAGCTTCCGTCTTATGCAGTAAGTACTATTTTACCAGTATTTAACGGGCAAAATGGCCTGGTCACAGCTCCCTTTCTCTGTACAGTCAAAGTTTTATACAGATTGATAATGTATAACAGTGTAAAACACTAGGAAAGGAGTTATATATATATATATATACACAGAGGTGAGGTTCAGGGATTCGGTATTTTCGTTTTCACTGAGAGGTCTCTGTGTTATCAAATTTTAGGCCTATAGTTTTTGTAAGTATATTGTTTTGCATTATGTTGGGGGCCGACCATGATCATGAGAGTCATGGCTGGCCAAACAAGAGACCCAGAGGCAGCATGGCTGTGGGTCATGAGAATATGGAGGTTATGAAGTCCATTCTGAATGAAGAAGAGACCCAGATTTTTCAAGAAGAAATGAGGCTTGAACATAACTAAAAAAATATTTATTTGCCATCCACAAATTAATTACCAGACAATGAACCAAACACAAATGCAGAGCAGTGAATAAATAAAACCCCTACGTCGATATCCATGTAAAACAAGCGAGCAGAAATACCAGAAATTGGCAACACGTCGATTGGAATTGGCAGATTACAAAAATGGAGAGATATGCGGTACCTGGTAGGAGTGATATCTACTTGCTGTGCTGGCTGTGCTGATTGCAAACTGGTCCTATTGCTTTCCTGTGAGCCGTGAGAATGAGAATGACATCGCCGTGAGCCGTGAGAATGACATAGCATGGAATGGGCGGGAGATGAGAAGAAGGCAGAAAACGTGGATGGTGCATTAACTCGAGCTGGTGAAGGATTAAGTGATTGAATACGCCCAAATCCAAGGCAAATCCATTTGAGTTGCTGGCGGATCTTAGTCCGGACAGATCCCGTCAATTCACTACGTGATGGTCAACCTGCACCAAATCCTGGACGCGTTGGGCATTAAAGTGAGAGATGGAACCGGATAGATCCCGTCAACTCACTACGTGATGGTCAACCTGCACCAAATCCTGGACGCGTTGGGCATTAAAGTGAGAGATGGAACCATCGTAACCCCCAAATATGCAATTTTCTTATACAAAAAAAGCCAATGAGAATATTTTGTAAATTCTGAAGCAACTCAACTTCTTGCCTGGCCCCAGGTATTCTATAAAAACTTTAATGGAAAAGGTAAACGAGCTTGCTGATTTACTTTATCATTCTGCTAATATATTTTCCTTAAGCTCGTTGTTCTCTGATTTATCACAGGAGATACTAACTCACTGCTGGAATAAACCATAGTAAGTGAAATACTAGTGTCGATGTTTGGGTGATTAAGTGTTAAATCCAGGGGTTAATGTAAAAAGATACCTAATGATCTCCTGAGGAGTCTGTGAGGTTCAATATCTATGTCTCATGAGTCTTTTCTGAATGAATGGGTAAAGAGCACGTCCACGACTATGTATCCAGAGTCTTTACTCAGTTGCTGAGGTTTAAACGCGGGTTGATGAGGGAAGAGTAGCCGGGCACCTGTCCCTCAGATTTCTGATTCCTTTAATCATTCTTGATTGGATCATCAAATCTTTAATCATCCGTCTTCTCATTCCTGGCTGCATTCTCCGACTTAATCCACCCACGCAAGATCCACCCAAATCCTGCACCCATATCGGTTGATTGTCCGGATTGGATCGTGGACGAGTTCCAATGTAGGCTGCACATCAATGCACCTGACGCGGAAGTGATCTTGCGTGGAGCAGCGAGCCACCGGCGGATATCAGCTTGGCCAAAAAATACAGTCACCAGTGCTGCTTTATCAGGAAGGAGTAATGTTCGTCTAAAATAGGGAGGGATTCAACAGTTATTATTATTTAAGCCAATGCATTTATGATCTTTTAGTTTCGGGCCCAACCTAACCCACGCATTTTTGAATCGTCCTGTTTCCCCCAACAATATAGATACAAATCGTGCTAGTGCTCGCTCCTCCATCCAGCTTGTTGTGGGGAGTAGTATGATATATTACAATTTGAACCTACATGACACCAAAAACCTATCCGTCGGGTTTTCCTTAAAGAGATAATAATTTGCTCGAATGGGAATAACTAGGTTCTCTATCATAGTAATTTCGATAGGGAGGCATGGTATAGCACTTGTATGTGCTTAATTTTACAGAAAGTCAAACTGACGGGCAGTTTAAAACTTAGCCGTCATGTATATTGGTTTGTGAGTGAATATTAATGTTACACCTACTCTATTAATATAGATCCATTTTTTATTTTTTATTTTAAGTTTGTGAATTTTTTTATTTTAAATGTGTGATTAATGCTAGAGTTTATACCAAACAGGTCCCATCTGGAAATTGGAATCCAGATAGATAGGTGGAATGCCGACTCACCGAGATATTATTACCAATACCAATACTGATACCAATACCACGGTTCTTAATAGCCACTTGAAGACTGAAGGGACATCTACCTAAACACCAACTGGCAACTACACAACAAATCCAATGCTGGCTGGCTGCGAGCAGTGCGAGCCTTGACGGAAGGGACGTCTAAACTAAAAATGTGAGGTTGGGATTGGAAACTTAAATATCGAATGTTTTACAGAAAAAATATGAAAATAAGTATATACATGGTTTGCCTTTGTTTTAATTTCTAAATTTTTCTTTTGAAAATTTATGATATTTACTTACTCATTGCACAAACTACTCAATCTAAATCTCTAATTGGTTTTCAAAATTTATGTTAAGAATCCCATCCCTCGTACCTAAAACCCTCTCGATAATACAACACAGTTTTCTCAGGCTCGTTGCCCTCCACCATGGATAAAATAGTGAAAAAGTCAAAGTGGGAAAAGTTTTCAGCAAAGTTTAAACCCTCTCTATAATACACAGTTTTCTCAAGTTCGTTGCCCTCCACCATGGATAAAATAGTGAAAAAGTCAAAGTGACAAAAGTTTTCAGCAAAGTCTAAAACATTATATAGGTTGGTTAGCATTAATGAAGAAAGTCTAAAACAATATATTTTCTAAAATATTTTGTAAATACAAACAATCATTTAAATGTCAAACCTACAAACCCTAAAATCTGAGACCATTATACTCGTCCCAAGTCTCATAGCCACTAACAAAGACAGAACTTTGTGAAAATTAATAAATAAATAAAATTACAGTCACTATTCAGAGCTCTTCTACTCAGTTTTAGCGTTTTAGCGGAAAGTCTTCCCCTTTGAGAGTATTCATTATTCAATTCTTCTTCCTATATCACCAATATGTTTCAGAAAATTGTCGTGGGACACAATTTATATGGTTGAATTTCATGCAATTACCTTATTTATAATAAAACAAAATGTATTTTCCCAGCTATGGGCAAGGAAAGAAAATGAGTAAAACATATAAAATCTCAAAATTTAGACATAAGGAAGGCTTGTTAAATAATTTAATAGTGAAGTGCATTCATATTCATAGAAATATGTTTCCATTATAAAATTAATAAATTAAAAAAAACAATCATAATAATATTTTTAAAATTTTATTATAATAATAAAAAAGAATTTAAAAAACTATAACAAATAAACTTGATAAATTAAAAAGTTTAATCATATTAATTTTTTTAAAAATTTATTATAACAAGTGAAAATAGCAAAAGCGGCTTATATCTGTCATTTAAAAATAGTTTATAAATAATTTAATTAATAATTGTATGTAGTTGTACAATATTTTACTTTAATTTTATAAAAGTACAAAGAATTGAAATATTTTTATTAAAAGATATAAAAAATTATATTCAAAACATTTATTACTTAAATGAATGCATAACCTAAATTATGTTATGAAGGAGTGGGGAACCTAAAAGGAATACGTAACCATTGATTATGCGTAACCAAATACTTAACCATTGATTATGCATAACAAAAATTGGTACGGAATTAAAGTTTGGAATGTTATTTGGTTTCTTTAAACTCTTTATACGGGCTTGGCATATGCCATGGTGGTTATAATTGTTGTTTTGCAACCGCTCCAATTATATATTTAATTATGCAATTAAGTGAAATTTTTTTTAACAAAAGTTTAAAAACTTCATATTTATGTATAGATAGTGCAATTCCCTAAAACTTATAGACATGCATTTTATATGCATTTTAATTAATTTAAATCAAATCATATAACATTAACTATAAATTATATAAATGGACATGCATTTTAATGTAAACCAAATTATATCACATTAACTATGAGTTATATAAATTTGTACATAGCTACATTTTTAATAGAATACTCTCATTCCTTTATCACTAAACGAAGGCCTTAATTGGAGAATAGTAGCACTGAAACTAACGTGCAATACTATTGGAGAAAAGTAGCTATCCATATGACTAATGATTAAAAACTATATTTTTTAAGTACAAATAGAATAATAGCAGAATCAACATTTCTCTTTCCAAAATTCTCTTAAGTGCACAAGAATCATCCATCTTTTGAAAACCTTTGATCTTAGATCTATGTTTTCTTTTAACAATTTTATATGTATTGAATCTTTTCCAATGTTCCTCACCAAATAGTGATATCACTATCAATTTCATCAACTAGTGATATATCACAATCAATTTCAAATAAGATAACTTTCTATAAACAATATCAACTAAACCAAAACCTACAGTTACAATACTCATACAAACCCTTTTCAAATATAAATAGAACCTGGTGTTCAAATTTCAACCATAAAAATATCAAAAGGTCTTTTCACACCAACAAATTGGATAACAAAAACCAATAATTGTCTTAAGTGGATGAGAATCATCCATCTTTTAAAAGCATTTGATTTTAGATCTATCTCTTTTTTAACAATTTTATATATATTAAATTTTTTCCAAAGTTCCTTACCAACTAATGATATCACTATCAATATCCATTAACATCAACTAAACCAAAACCTACTACACACTAACAAAAATTGGATAACAAAAAGTAAAAATTCTCTTAAATACATAAAAGTCCTACATCTTTTAAATTTTTTTAATTTTAAATCTATGTTTTGTATACATTTTGAATCTTTTCCAAAGTTCCTCACTCACTCTCAAATTTATATGTTGGATATCAACTAAAGGAAAACCTACTCATACAATGTACATAAATCCCTTTGAAATATAATAAACCTCAATTGAAAACATAAAAATATCTTAAGTCCTTTCACACCTACAAATTGGATTGCAAAAAGCAATGGGCAAGATATACAGTCAACAATATCTAATTTTAAGATTAAAAAAAAACCTTCTTGTTTTACAAGATTTCTGTTTGAAAAACACATCCAATCAAAAACTCCAAACCCTTTGTTAATGACAAATCTCTATGGTGATTAAAGTTTGCCGAAGTTCTCACGAACGGGGAGACATTTATGCCGAAAGAAGCTCGCGATTATCACCGTCCTAATCTTGGATGAAATAAAAAAAATCATGCAACTTTGATATCTTCGGGAGATGTACATTGAAAAATATTTTGTATTATGAGCGCGGCCTGTATCAGCTCGAAACCCATCTCGTACATTTTTATTCAATGCAACATCCATCTCTTAGGTTAACTATTTTTAAAATTTAAATATATTTTTAAAATCTGACAATTAACTCTCAAAGCAGGGGAAATTAGTCTAATCATTGTTTTCAACCAATTACAGATGAGTAAATTGATATTTTAATATTATCAAAATTATTTTTTAATTTTTCCATCTCTTAGGTTAACTATTTTTAAAATTTGACAATTAACTCTCAAAGCAGGGGAAATTAGTCTAATCATTGTTTTCAACCAATTACAGATGAGTAAATTGATATTTTAATATTATCAATTTTTTTTTTAATTTTTAAATATTAAATTTAATATATATATATTTTTAAACTATTGAAAACTTTATATAAATATTTTAAAAAAATTAAAAATAATAAAAATTAAAATCCAAACTAATTACAAATATAATAATAAAAATTGTTTTAAAAAAAATATTATTTATTTTTTAATTAAAATTGAAGATTTAAATTAAACCATTATAAACACTTTATTAAATGTAGAAATGCTCTACAGCCCAAAAATCATATATGCTCATAAAATGGTTTTTTGTTGCTGTAATTGCATAACATTATAATGAAACAAAGCATATTCTATTTTTTCAACCAAGATTTGAGGGTAGATTGTTAGAATAGGGTTGGCACACCAGTCATTGGTGCCAAGTAATAAATATTTATGAAGAGAAAATTGCTATTTTATTCCACTGCTGGTTGTTTTGCTATTTTATTGAACTGCTCATTTTTTTTTTTATTACCGATAAAAATAATTTTTAAACTCCGTTGTACAGTCATTTCCTAAACTATTTTTTTGCCGAGTGCACCTCAATGCAAATCTGTCATTGGTGGGTCAACTCTGCAAAACCCTAGACCGAGCAAGTGTTGGTGGTCTACCCACATCGGCATTTCCCATGCACACTTGCAGGAGCCGACGGCACGCACTTTCGTTGCTCCGTTTGGTTTTTTGCTCCCGGACCAAGATTGACCTAGTGTCCTTGAACGGCATTTTCATGCGACCTAGGGCTTGACATATCTCGGCAACCGGAGGTCGGATCGACGAACCGTCGAATCCGTTGGTCTCCTGGCATGCCATTACCCCTAGGGGGCCCTCTCTCTCGTTTCCTCGTGGCCCAATGACTCCGTTGTACAGTCATTCCGTAAACTAGTTTTTTGCCCAGTGCACCTCAATGCAAATCTGGCATTGGTGGGTCAACTCTGCAAAACCCTAGACCGAGCAAGTGTTGGTGGTATACCCATGTCGGCATTTCCCATGCACACTTGCAGGAGCCGACGGCACGCACTTTCGTTGCTCCGTTTGGTTTTTTGCTCCCGGACCAAGATTGACCTAGACTTGTCCTTGAACGGCATTTTCATGCGACCTAGGGCTTGACATATCTCGGCAACCGGAGGTCGGATGTGGGTCGGATCGACGAACCGTCGAATCCGTTGGTCTCCTGGCATGCCATTACCCCTAGGGGGGCCTCTCTCTCGTGTCCTCGTGGCCCAATGACTCCGTTGTACAGTCATTTCGTAAACTAGTTTTTTGCCGAGTGCATCTCAATGCAAATCTGGCATTGGTGGGTCAACTCTGCAAAACCCTAGACCGAGCAAGTGTTGGTGGTCTACCCATGTCGGCATTTCCCATACACACTTGCAGGAGCCGACGGCACGCACTTTCGTTGCTCCGTTTGGTTTTTTGCTCCCGGACCAAGATTGACCTACTAGGCTAGGAGTGGATAGAGGTAGGATTTTGTTTAAGGGACTAGAGGTTTAGTCTTGTAGAAGATAGGTTTTGGTAAGCCTACTAGGCTAGGAGTGGATAGAGGTAGGAGATAATGTCCAAGTGATGATAAGCAGGCCAAAGGCATAGTAGAATATAATTTCTTCCATGTATGTATAGTTAAATTCTGAATGACAAAGGCATATTTATCAAGTTATTGTGTCACGTGTGTATTACTCTTTTATAATTTGTGTATATTATACTTGAGTTTGATGAATATGATGGACTATGCATGAAATCATCTTAAGAAGATAGTCAATGGCATGAGTACAACTGTAAATAGAACTGGGCAAAGTTATCCATGACATGATATTCTCTAGTGCAATATTGTAATGTGACTAAGAGAGATTGTTGTTTACTTAGGTATGTGAACATCATGGCTTATTTAACCCTTAAGAGTATATATTGATGGTTTATGATTTATCAACACATGATCATGATGATGATGGAGTGTTTCCATCATGATTTTATACTTATGATGATCGTTTGTTATTGCAGTTTCAATCATGTATAAGTGCTTGCAACACATGTTGTGAAGATGTACATGTTCAATTTCGCATTAATGATTAATTGTAAATTATATCATATGGATTATAGTTTTACCTACAAGAATTCTGGTACCATTATGAAGTTAACCGGCTAGTTGACTATTGTAATGGATCCAAAGATCCATAACATCAAGGTACTAACTTTTTTAACATGGTGAATATGATACCGATTTTACGAAAAGTATGATGATTACAAGATGAAATACTTGACTAAGACATAGACAACTTATGGACATTTCCCCAGATGCAAGCACTAGCATAGAGAGAGGTGGATATGGATATTGGGTGTAGACTTAGGATGGTTGAAGTGTAATATGGATATTTTACACCCTTGATGTGAGGAACACAAATACAAGGTACTCCTAGTTAGAATCAATGAAACATGTGAAAAATACTAGATCAAAATCAATTGTTTACATGCTTATAGATAAGTGGATGCTCTTTTCCCTAATGAAAAGCATAGGAATTGTGGTTATTCTAAAGAGTAACCACTACCATCCATATGTGTTATATACAATAACCACAACCATATACCAAAAGGAATAAATTAGGGAAGAGAGCTTGGGAATGAGAAAATCCATGATGAAAGATGATGTTTAGAAAACCTTTCTACAATATGCATGCACTATTGACCTCAACCTTGTCACCTCCCTGGCCAATAACTGAAAGATCCATGGCTAAGAGATGGAAATAGAGAAGAGTGATATCAAGCAGCCAAGCATTAGGAGAATTCAAAGAAATAAATAGTATTATGAAGCTCACATATTTATTGTTGAGAGGCAGTTTCTTCTTACTTCTTTATATGCATAGGAATATTGAGTGTAAGCCCAAGGATCACTCAATCCATATCTCCAAGAACACAAGAGACTGTAGATCACCATCAACAAAGGATTAAATCATGTGGCAAATGATAAAGGGCCAAGAACTCTAGTGAAGGAGATACAATAGATGGAAATCATGTATTCACACTAATGTAATGTTTCCTTTTTCACATCAATAATATTGAAATTATTCCCTACCCCACAAATACTTGTCATTTATCATGTGTTTAATGGTGTTATTTGGAATACGATTGCTTTACCTAAAGTAGTTTAAATTCACATAATTTCTTGTTACTAATATGAAAATAGGTTTGAGAAAGGTTGTTTGAAATGTGCGTAGATACATGTACATCATCTTGGTGATAAGGAAAAGGACCAACACACTTAAGAACATCAAACAACCAAGAGAAATGTGTTCCTCCTCTTTCTTCCTTTCTTTCATTTGGACATCTAAAGTTGCATGTAGATTCAACGGAAAGAATATAGAAGTCTACACTATCAACTATCACTCTCCAAAGAATCAACCTCAAGGAGATTCTTAAAACAATAGAATTGGAAACCATACTGGGGATGATTATGTAAGGATTCTTAGAACTTGGAAACCATACTCGGGATGATTCATACATAATCATCCTTAAGTATTGGGTTTGTTTTTTCTTTGTTTTTTATTTTAAAAGTTGTAGAACTTCTTTCATGATACATAATTAGACATGGAAAAAAACCCAACAATCAATTTTTTTTCATATTAGAATTGTTTAATATTGTTTACTTGCAGCTCATGCATATTATAATCAATATATGTGGTCAACCTTGTTTATTATTTAGAAAATCCATGACACCTTGCAGTTCTTCCATGGAACAATCGAGGTCTCATTGATAAAACCTAAAATTTGTACATTTTCTAACCTAAGTATTTGTTGCGCGTGGTACCTTGATGTTTAAAATTTCCATCTACTTGATCTTGATCTTAGGTTTAAACAATTATGTTTGTGGTATATTATTGCATAGATTATGAGAGAAAAAGTATTTTGAATGCTTTCACGGTCATTTTTTGGTTTTGTTTGTTGTATCAAATTAACCAAATTGAAAAAGAATTTGCAAATAGTTTGCATGTTCACTTGGATTTATCGTATTCTTGATTATTGATTATAAAATCCCTTTGAAATTACAAATTGGTGTGGTATCCTGTCCCTTCAATGTTCAGACACGGTGTTCAAAAAAGCGAATTTGAATTTCAAATCTCAAATCCCCGCGCTCCACGAAAGTTACCAAAGGACGGTTCCTCACCAATTTCCTCCATTCTTCGCCATGGCAGAAGATCCATCAAGGATACCTCAGAAAACTCACCCTCCAGACTCGGTAGTTCAAATCTTGTGCATTGGAGGAGCGCCCTCAGGGCTTGCAAGTTTCTTAGAAGGAAATGGGTGAAAGGATGCTGTTCTCTCCATACTAAGGCTATGATGAAGGCGGTGAGCATTTTGCAACAGTTCATAAGATTTTTGGGGCGAGCATTGTCTGGAAATATTTGCTATATATTCTCATAATCTAGCGCTGCCAAACAGTTGTCACACATCCTACCAGGCACATGATCAACTACGAGATCCAGTCTATGCCTGCTTAGGGCACATTTCCTCCTTGCACCAACTGGTATATAAATTAAATAGCCTCAGCATATGCATTATTTGTTGTTATTTCCATAAATTGCTTCTGTTGGTATCTCCAGCTCTCAAGATATGTGTAATGAATTTTTTACAGGAGTTGGCAGGCCCAAATAACCTTCACGAGCGTGGGTGGCCAGTAGCATTTCATTAGGTGTTTCATCCATCTCCATGAATCATCCTGACAGCACCACATTAGTTCCAGGTACATCTCTCTGCCATGTCATCCTATCTCCTAGTGCTACAAGGCATTATTGTCTCATCAATTTCTCTGGCATTTTCTTAACAAAATTTCAGTCCCTAAACTGCCTTCTTTCCTTTCTCTGTGTCACCCTCTGTCAATATCTTCCTTCCAGATTCCTCAGTCTCCTCCACATACAACTGGCCCTTGTTGCAGTGATGGCAGCCACTCTGGAAATGGCAGTAGACATAGGGAATGAGAGACTCGTTTAATTGTTCCGGGCATCCGACGAGCAAGCATAGTTACGATCTCTTCCACATTCCATGAATATACAATGCATTTGCAATTAGATGTTTTTTCGGGCTTGCAGTTACAGAGCCCAGGAAGGAGTTCAGCAGATCTAGATTTTAAGGGAAAACATTGAAGTAGAATGGAGTGCACCTTATAGGCATTGCACATATATTTCATAAATTGTCTCATGGATGAATTGGGCGTGTTGTATGACAGCATTACAACAGAAGCCACTCCAAATCGATTTTCTTGATTTGGCTCACAGGTTATCAGTCCGAACCCTTTATTTATCTCGTATAGTTGAGGGCCTCTCAAGGTGGCCAGAACATCCCTGGCACCCATCTCCAGGTCAAGTCTTCCTCTTAACAAGCTTGTAACAAATACTGCTAAATTTCCTACGAAGGCGATTTCTATATCGGAGGAAGAATTAGCAGATCCCGTAACGCTCTCACTTATCTTGTACTGCGCTAAAGCAATATTGAATAGCCATCCCAAGCAACAAAACAAACGAATAATGAAACAGTGCATGAATATATATATGATCGGCTCCCTAAAACACCCATATCAAAATTCAAGAGACATCTGATAAACGAAAATGGCGTAGGCACTGTAGAGCCAACTATTTGGTACTTCCCAACTTCGTCCCTCTCTTCCCCATAGGCTCACAAGTAGGACCTGATTACAGTATCGTGACCAGCATAGTGGCTGGTAGCCTGGATCGTTACTAGCACGAGACAGTTCCCGATCGAAGCTCAAAGAGAAGAATGGAGACAGTTCCAGCATAGTTGACAGATGGATATCAATATTTCTTTCGACTTTAATCCATCGATCGACCGACGACTGGTGTCGTAACGTCTCTATGCGATGGTTGCATATCGATGTCTTTATTTGGGCTGCTGGAGCTGACCTGCGTTATGACACAACCTGACGACTCGCGCATGAATGGCTATGCTCTAGTGCGTCCTCCCTTAGGCCTTCACCGAGGGAAATGTCATCAATGGGCATGGTTCCAATATAACAAAATACAGTTGATTGACCCCGAGATGACCTATCCAAAGGATCAAACTCGTTTTTTTATACCAAAAACATATAAAATAATACGAAGTGAAATAATTCGTTATATTGTTGGTTGATCTGGAATTGTTCAACTTATATATGCGTGCATAATATATATATATGTCCTATTTGTCGTTTATTAGGGTGGAAACTGCTCTATGCTTTGCTCGTCTATAACTACTACATTCTACTGGTAGTAGCTTAGTCCATGCATTGTTCCATGGAAAGCCGGACACTACAGAGAATTGAGAGTCTGTTCGCTCACAACTCCTATGTATGGAACGGGTTCTGGGGTTCACTTTTTCACTCAGGCTTCAAATTTGAAGCCTTCAGTGCCCTTCAAAGGCCCTTTTAAGCGTCATAGAAGGCCAAATTAAATTTTAGCCGGCAAAAAAAATTTACTTTTATGGAGAGCACGTCAATTATGAAATTAAATAAAATTATATAAATTTGCAACTGAAGGGCGAGTCCAAATTTTGCTTGTTCGGTCTTTATCAATGGACTGTGGCCCAGGGGAGTGGGTTGTGGCAGTGCCCGCCCGTATGTTTGATGCTTACTTTGTCTCATATAAGACGCAACTGATTAAAATATTTTAAAATGCAATTTCGGTTCTGATGCCACACGAAGTTTCCACGTATGTTGAATGGTTTCTTTGCTTGATGTTCTTTTAACACAGCGTGCACCTATTAATAAGATTTATATTAAACTTAGATTGACGAAGCATGTAAACTTTATTATTTAATTTCTTTCTCTAGATTAATGACGAAGAATTACATTTAAAAATATTTGATTTGATTGACTTTGAAATGGATTGATGCTGATTTTAATTTTTTATTACTTTAAGTCGAAATTTATTTTTTTGAATTTTCATTGCGTTTAACGCAAATATTTTAATTATTAATAATAAACACTGAATCCCTATGCTAAACACCACGAAGGTGGCTCATAAATGCCGTGACATTCTGCCTGATGTGCATAGACACAACGATTGTTACGCCAAGGAAAGTCTACACATTGGATAATGTGCATGCTTTTACGTAAAATAAATTTGAATATCATGCATTGCTAAGATGTCTAGCTACAAAAGATGAGATACATTTCGTATTTTATAATTGGAGACTTTCTTACCGCTTAAGAAATGGGCATCGAATGCTTAAATGAAGTTTTAGAAAGGCATTTTAAAATACGAAATGTATTTCATAATTTCCACTAGAAATTTAGGTAGACGATAAAGGTGTGAACTAGTAAGAAGTTCGTTATGGTTGATGATTAGATATATGTATTTGAATGTAAAATATCACAATTAAACAGTGTGAATAGTGAATTGGAGGGCTCTATGTGACATGGTGGTGTGGCACCATGGTAGCCAGACCGTTAGTAGGTGACTCGTGAGTCGGTGAGTTTTAAGTGAGCATAATCTATTAATCAACATTAATGTTATCATTATCAAGGAACATCAACTCCTGTGACCTGTTGAATCTTGATCCTCAATTCCAATCCTCATCCAATGTTGCACTGCCTACACAATTAAATCAATGGCTAAGGGGGGTTTGTGATTAGTGAACTTTGTGCCACACTGCCATGGCCATGTGACCACGGATTACGGCCAGCTACCGCATTAATGAAATGGTAAATGTTTAATTTGGATTATGGAAAATTTCATATTGGATTATGCGAATTTATGCCATTTTGGAATTATTCGCAGAGTCTAGACTCGCAGGTTGCAGCTCGTTGCTCAATGGAGCTTGTCACATAGATTCTAGACTCTTTTGAGTTCTTTGGTTCACCTTAGATTCTAGAATTCCTTGAATCCTAGACTGGACACCGATTGTTAGAAGTAACAACTCGCTTTGAGTAGGGGTAGGGGGTATACATGATGATGGAAATTTGATGGCCTGGATTCTTGATGTTAGAATTTTTCTTCATGTTGATGGTACCCTAGTGATGGTGATGTTAGCATATACATGTTCATGGTGTATTTGAATTTTGGTATAGGAGCTATGGGATATGGTTGATCTTGATATGCTCTCTTGTGGTTCCTTATTGATGAAAATGGTGCATTTCATCTCTATGCCACTTCATCATTGGTGAAGCGCCCTCATAGCCTTGTTTTGTCAAAGCTTGAGTTTCCTTTTATGATGGAGCACTTGGCTTGGTTGCATGATTTGGTCGTGTTTGGGAACTCCTCTATGACAACATCCTAATACTCCGGATTAAAGACATATTCATAAATTCTTGTAGATCACTCATGCTTATGGATGGATTTCTCTTAGCAAAGTAGATTATGTAAATACCAAGTGGTCATCGTTTGGTGTATTGTTTTCTTATCTAAATCTGCCATAAATTTAGAATGACACAATATGGGAAATAATGAACGGTGTCAATGGCAAAACAAAGGTTTTAGCGGTGTATCCTATAGGTATGGGTTATATAATGTTCACAACAGCCAATATATATGGATAGCTCATGAAGAATTTTGAGCAGTCTCGACTTTCAAATCTTCCAAGAAAAGGGACACATTTGTACTCTTTATGAATTCCCTAAGCATGGTCCTTGCTGGAGATCTCAATAAGGACTATACTTCACACAGAGTACCATAAGAGCAAGATAATCCAAGCCTATTGATAACAAATTTGCATGCAGAACACTATAAATTATGATGCCACTATCCTATAAATGTTTGAATTGTATGATGAAATCACACATGTAATCATCATGCAATGTGAGGAATAATAGGGAGGATCAAAAAATTCAATACAAATGAGAAAGAATTTTCATCCCATTGTGATGGCATTGCAACAAGGAAAAAGGAAGCATGTTTGTCATCTATGAGACATGTTAATGTACCTGGATGACCAAATGTGTATTTTAGGTGGTGAATGTATAACCATGTTGTTGAGAGAGGCTCACACTTCTGAATTAGTAGGGTATTTCAAAGCAGTGAAGAAACTATTGAATATGCAAAGTATGCATTTTGATGTTGCCAAAGCAAATTCATGTTTGTGTGTTGTGTTGTACTTCCAAGCCAACTAATAGAAAGCTAATCTTGTATACACCATTTCTTGTTGTAATTCATCCTTGGGACAACAACTCAATGATTTTCTCGAGGATTGCCAAAGACCAATCATAGGAACAACTATATGTTGATGGTATCCAATCGACTTAATAAGATTAACTAACTGGTTTTTGCAAGAAGTCCATCGTTGGACAAGAGACAACCAAGATCCTAGTTTTTTAACTCACCTAGGTACACTTTGGATTGCTGAAATTTGTCATCATGAATAGAGACGGTAAACTCCTAAGATACCTCTAGAAGGCATTGTGGGACATGATGTATACTTCTAGAAGGCATTATGGGGCATGATTGACACGAAGTTGATCAAGATAAGATACGATAATTTTATTAATGTCCATCAAATGACCACAAAAGTAGGTTAATGGAACTGTGTGGTACCATGAAGTCAACACAAAGTGGAAGAACTAAGGCAACTCCTATTAAAAGAAAGAAGTATAAATCTAACCTAAAAACCAAAAAGAGCTAACTCTATATAGAAGTACGACATTTCACCTCATACCAATGGGTGGACGAAAGTAGTGAATCGAACCCTTGTTCATTTCCTCATGAGATAAAACTAAAAGCATCCAAAGGCCTAAGATGAGATCCTCCAATATATTCAACATTGTTACAACTAGGTTAGCCACACTTAAGCAACAAATGGCTCTCTCCAATGTTTATTTTTCTACTTCTCAAGGTTGTTTAGGCACATAGAATATGCACTCTCTCTCTCTTTACATTTTAATTTATTGTTTTCAAAGATGCATTAACACAACTTATTATCACTTCATTTTATATATGTACTTCTACATCTTCTTTAGCCAAGTTTGCCCACTCATGCAATGATATTTAAATTTTATTTTAAATTAAGATATGCAATATTTTAATAGCAACAAATAACAAGTTAGGATTATATAGTTTGCTTCTTATTTATTCAAGGACCCTCAAAAAGTATTTCCATGGATTTATTAGGAGTTTTTCCAAAGGCTAGACATGGAAATGACTATATGCAAGTGATTATTGATAGATTCAATAAGATGGAATTTTTTTTGGCATTCCATGAGATAGTCATAATATGCCATATGCACTCTTTTGTAGAGGCACAAGCCCAATATAATCCAAAGTGTAACAAAAATATATAATAACTGTAAAAGATAAAAGATATGGTGATATGCAGTCAAGATGACTACCATAATGGACATGACTCTACATAATAATTATTAATATAAATAGGTATATTACATGCCCTCCCATCTAGGAAGGACTCATCCTCAAAGCACAAGAGGAAACAAAATGAAAATCAATTAAGCTCAGAGTTAGCTTGATGTAATGTGGAAGCATCAATCTATCCTATATCAACTTCTATCGAAAACATCTTTGATATGATTCTTTGTTTAGAGAAATGTCGATATTGGTAAGATGATTGTTTAGAGCGTTGACCGTCTTGATTGGAATTATGTGAAGGTTTTATTGTATAACTTTTTTTTATCTCAACTTTAGGACACTACTGACTTACCTGAAGTTATGTAGTTGTATGTTTATTAGATATTTTAATTAATTTGTCAATTAATAAAATTCCATTAATAGCGAGATTCAATATTTAATTTCAATCGAGTTTGATGATGATTTTCAATTGACAAATTGCTTTTCAAAATTTGAAATTATCATTTCCTTTTGTTTTAATCAAGTGACTTTGGTAAGCAAGGTTTAGTTTCAGATTTTTTCAAACAAAACAAATATTTATCTTTTCCTAACAATACATTTTCAAAAGTGTGCAACCTTTCCTTGCAACTTAGACCACCCTTGTGAGATTTTTAATTGCTAGGAACTAGATTCATAAGACAATTTCACATGGAATATTTCAGACAATGGGAGAAGAAGAATAGAGAAGATAAAATGTGGAAATCACTTTGTATATTATTCATCAATATCATAACAATATATTATACACCTTCCATGGAGAAAATCGAATGCCTTGGAGGCAATTCGGAAATAGAAAAAAAGAAAAGGCTAAGAAAAGACAAAAAAACCCCTAGGTGGCAAAGCAGTTTCCAAAACTGTACTAGAGGCTCACGAATTGGCTAAGTATGGTATGGTATGTGGAATACCTGGACAACATGGTTGTTGATCAGGGCAACATGCCAACTTTTTAGGGTGACTGATCTGGGATCTTTTTTGGGCTTACTTGGTTATCTGCTTCTTTCTGTTCCTGTGATGAGGAGATTGAAGACCTTTTTTGTTTCTTTATTGTAAAGCTGGAATGGTACTAAAGTTCTAAGATGTTTCAGTAGGTTTTATCCTTTATGGACAATGCTAGACTGTATATGCAGAAATGTATCTAGTTCTTTCACAATCGGATGTAACTTTGATTTTATACTTAAAATATCAAATTACAATTACAACTGAGTCCCCCATAGCTATGAGGAAAGTTACCTTGATTGAAATGCAAGTTTTAATCCCTAAAAAATAATACCTATTTTTACTTGATTATTTTTTATTTTCCCAAAACCACACTCATAATTAAGTTCTTCATTTCTACCAAAATCAAAGATGACCCTACACATGCCACCCCTAATTTCAAATTGATATTGAATCATTATCATTTCTTTAAAAAAAATCAAATACAAATACAATTTAAAAAAAAAATTGGCATTAACAATGATTGTTTCTAAACATAATTCATCTATATAATTAAAAATCAAATATCTTTTAATGGTTTAAATTTTTACACTCTACACATTAATGTATAATAATTTTTTCCATGGTCTTATTTCTTCAGTTCTCCAATTTTTCACGGTGTATGATTTTTCACTTCCTCATAATCATGTCGGGATTTGCATGACTACCGCTTGCTAAAGAATGATGGTAAAGTGTCACAATTTTTTTTATCTAATTATTATTATTTATATATTTTATTAATTTATTATTATTATTATTATTATTGATAATAATAATAATAGTTATTATTTCTCATTAAAATCAATTTTATTTTATTGTACTTTTAAAATAGTAAATAATAATTATTTGTTTTTAAATTTTATTTTTATGTTCGAAAAGTTTTAAAAGAGGCATTCCTAAATTATCATAATTGCGACAAGTTAAAAAGTTAAGAATATCACTATTATAACAAATATTGAAATTGCAATTTAATGTGGGTGTACACATGACATTCTAAGAGAAAATAATTTTAATTGTCAACCCTCTTAGTGGCACAATACCACAAATTCATTCATTCCATAATGCGAAGAGGTGCATTCTACAACCCAATAGGGGGATGTGTAACTCCTTCCGTGCTCATCATGGAGCTGACATGCATCCTTTATAAAAAAATAAAAAAAATAATAAAAAAAACATGTCGGTTCAAATTAAATTTAAAACATTTAAACTGACATATATATAAAACTACACAAATTAGATAAGTGTTGCAATATTTTCACTATTTTCAATATAATAACTTCTTTCTTGATTTCCTAATGATTTAGATAAAACTTAATTAATTTTCTTTATACCAACCTCATATATTATTTATTTTCACTAAAAATATATATATTAATTTAAAAATAAATAGATCATAATATTATATTATCATAAAATACTAAAAATAATAATAATTATTTTCCTACACGATTTCAATGTAATAAGTTTTCTTTCAAACAAAGAAATATTTTTATATAAACCGAATTCATTGCAAGTAGCATGAGTGTATTTCGGCAACTTACATTTATATAATGTTAAATTATATCAACTAAAACTATAATTAATTATTTTTATTTATTACTTAGATAACTATCTTAGGTAGGATTCCTACCGATTAGAAATCATCATATAAGGTCCTTATAAGGTCCTTACAATCTTTACATGGTTAGCGCTTTCGGATAAGGTCCTTATATGGCAAAATCTCCAAAACAAATATAAGATTGGACCTGGATGGTGTGCTTTATGCAATTTGGAGAGTGAGACTAGATACCACTTTTTTCTAAACTGTCCTTATATGCAAAAATTGTGGGATCTTGCTTCAAGCACTGTAGAAAAACCCTTCACTCGGGTAGGCCCGAACCTGGAAGCAGTGTTGCACAATTGGCTTACAAATGGATGTTTAGATGATTTCAAAGCGTTGTCGATTATCTTCCTATGGGGTATCAGGCTCTCTAGGAACCTCGCTATCTTTCAAAATAAACTCATACTGCCTTATCACTGGGTTGCTGAGGGCCTTGCCATTGTTAATGCCCATCCATTGACTTGCATAGGAAAGAAGTCTGTCAGAAGAATCACTGAGGTATGGATTGACAAATCTTATAGTTGGGCTCTTTTTGACAGCACTTCGTAGGGACAACCTTCACTAGGGTGAGCTGGGGGTATCATATACACCTCAAAGACGTCCTATATTTTCTTCTTGGCGGATTTGGGCCCCAACACAAATAATCGAGCTAAACTGATGGCGATAAAACTTATTTTGAAGCTTGTGATATCTGAAGGAATAGATAATATCCAATTAAATGTTTTAGAATTTGAAGGCTAGGGACTAGAACTGGGCTCACAGAGGCAAACCACAACCAATCCCAACCCTCCCATTCAGCCGGATCTGATTCCTTCAGCTCCCGTTCCGCGCTGTTTTTCATGGCACCTCGACACTAAAATGTACCAACCACCGATCTCTGAAAACGATGGTATGTATGTTGGTTCATTCACTCATGGTCCGATCTCTTTCAGGTTTAATGGTTGTCCATTTCTTATCTAATCTAATGCTTCTTTTGTCTATTGATAAAATTGGCAGGAAACTGATCCTGTGGTCAAGGTGTAGGAGCCACCGCGTTGGCGTCTATCATCTTTTCAGATGGATTTCTCCATTTGTAATGGGACATGTGCTGTGAAGAGGGAGAGAGACGACGATCATCCTGATAACAACGCTAACGACCACGAACTGGATAGAGCTTGCTCCAGAGCAAGCGATGAAGAAGAAGACGGGAGAACTAGTAGAAAAAAGCTCCATCTTTCCAAAGAATAGTCTGCTTATTTAGAAGAAAGCTTTAATGAGCACAATACCCTTAATTCGGTAAGCCTCCGTGTGCCTAATACCTCGTCTTTTGCATTCCCACAAGATAAAGACAATCTGTTACTCATAGCGTTTTCAATTGCAGAAGCAAAAGCTGGCATTAGCCGAGCAGCTTAACCTTCGCCCGCGTCAAGTAGAAGTCTATGGTTCCATAACAGAAGAGCCAGGTTAGCCTCTTTTACCAATCAAGTCTGATGGATGGATTTGAAGTAAAGCTAGCAGTCGCTGGCTTTCCTTGATATTTTGTCATGTGTTTATTTCAAAATAGAGCACATGGCACAAGCTCAAGGTATAAACTAGCAACCACGAATCACCATGGACAAGATTTTTCTATTGGAAAGCTAGCGACTGCTAGCTTTCTTTCTAGCATAAGTATGTGTTATTATCCTAGAAGGAAATGCTTATGCTAGAAGGAAAGCTAGCAGTCGCTAGCTTTCCTTGATCTTGTCCCATGTGCTTATTTGAAAATAGAGTACATGATACAAGTTAAAAGTATAAGCTAGCAACCACCAATCACCAAGCCCAGGGTTTTTCTATTGGAAAGCTAGCGACTGCTAGCTTTCCTTCTAACATAAGCATGTGTGTCATGCTAAAAGGAAATGCATTTGCTAGAAGGAAAGGTAGCATTTGTTAAAAATAGAGTACATGGCACAAGCTCAAGGTATAAGCTAACAACCACCAATCACCATGGACGGGGTTTTTGTATTGGAAAGCTAGCGACTGTTAGCTTTCCTTCTTTCATAAGAATGTGTGTTTATGATAGAAGGAAATTCTTATGCTACAAGGAAAGCTAGCAGTCGCTAGCTTTCTTTGATCTGTTGCCATGTTCTTATTTCAAAATAGAGCACATGGCACAAGCTCAAAGTATAATATAGCAACCACCAATCACCATGGACATGATTTTTCTATTGGAAAGCTAGCGACTGCTAGCTTTCCTTCTAGCACAAGTATGTGTTATTATCCTAGAAGGAAATGCTTATGCTAGGAGGAAAGCTAGCAGTCGCTAGCTTTCCTTGATCTTGTGCCATTTGTTTATTTCAAAATAGAGCACATGGCGCAAGCTGAAGGTATAAGCTAGCAACCACCAATCACCACGGACAATGTTATCAATTGGAAAGCTAACGACTGCTAGCTTTCCTTCATGGCTAGAGTTTTTCTATTAGAAAGCTAGCAATTGTTATCTTTCCTTCTAGCATAAGCACATGTGTGCTTATGCTAGAAGGAAATACTTATGCTAGAAAGAAAGCTAGCAGTCGCTAGCTTTCCGTTATCTTGTGCCATGTGCTTCTTTCAAAATAGAGCACATGGCATAAGCTCAATGTATAAGCTAACAACCACCAATCACCATGCCCAGGGTTTTTTTATTGGAAAGCTAGCGATTGCTAGCTTTCCAATAACATAAGCATGTGTGCTTATTCTATGTAATGGGAAGTTTTATTATGAGGTGAATGTGGAAGAAGACACTGAGTTTTTAAAGCTTGTCATTTATAAACACTTATTCTCTCATGTTGACATGTCCAAAAGTTATTCATCTGACAAGTTAAATGATGGTCTCTATGGGATAGGCTATTATGAATCTTTAGGAAATGTGAACTTAAAGAGATTCTTATTATTTTTCTATTGGAAAGCTAGCGACTGCTAGCTTTCCTTGTAGCATAAGCATGTGTGCAGTCGCTAGAAGAAAAATTCTTATGCTACAAGTAAAGCTAGCAGTCACTGGCTTTCCTTGATCTTTTGTCATGTGTTTATTTCAAAATAGAGCACATGGCACAAGCTCAAGGTATAAGCTAGCAACCACCAATCACCATGGACAAGATTTTTCTATTGGAAAGCTAGCGACTGCTAGCTTTCTTTCTAGCATAAGTATGTGTTATTATTCTAGAAGGAAATGCTTATGCTAGAAGGAAAGCTAGCAGTCGCTAGCTTTCCTTGATCTTGTGCCATGTGCTTATTTGAAAATAGAGTACATGATACAAGTTAAAAGTATAAGCTAGCAACCACCAATCACCATGCCCAGGGTTTTTCTATTGGAAAGCTAGCGACTGCTAGCTTTCTTTCTAACATAAGCATGTGTGTCATGCTAAAAGAAAATGCATTTGCTAGAAGGAAAGGTAGCATTCGTTAAAAATAGAGTACATGGCACAAGCTCAAGGTATAAGCTAACAACCACCAATCACTATGGACAGGGTTTTTGTATTGGAAAGCTAGCGACTGTTAGCTTTCCTTCTTGCATAAGCATGTGTGTTTATGATAGAAGGAAATTCTTATGCTACAAGGAAAGCTAGCAGTCACCAGCTTTCTTTGATCTGTTGCCATGTTCTTATTTCAAAATAGAGGACATGACACAATCAAAGTATAATCTAGCAACCACCAATCACCATGGACAAGATTTTTCTATTGGAAAGCTAGCGACTGCTAGCTTTCCTTCTAGCATAAGTATGTGTTATTATCCTAGAAGGAAATGCTTATGCTAGGAGGAAAGCTAGCAGTCGCTAGCTTTCCTTGATCTTGTGCCATGTGTTTATTTCAAAATAGAGCACATGGCGCAAGCTGAAGGTATAAGCTAGCAACCACCAATCACCATGGACAGTGTTATCAATTGGAAAGCTAACGACTGCTAGCTTTCCTTCATGGCTAGAGTTTTTCTATTAGAAAGCTAGCAATTGTTATCTTTCCTTCTAGCATAAGCACATGTGTGCTTATGCTTATGCTAGAAGGAAATGCTTATGCTAGAAAGAAAGCTAGCAGTCGCTAGCTTTCCTTTATCTTGTGCCATGTGCTTCTTTCAAAATAGAGCACATGGCACAAGCTCAAGGTATAAGCTAGCAACCACCAATCACCATGGCTAGGGTTTTTCTTTTGGAAAGCTATCGACTGACAACTTTCCTTCTAGCATAAGAATGTGTGGTTATGCCAGAAGGAAATGCGTATGCTAGCTTTCCTTGATCTTGTTCCGTGTTCTTCTTTCAAAATAGAGCACATGGCACAAGATCAACGTATAACCTATCAACCACCAATCACCATGCCCAGGGTTTTTTTATTGGAAAGCTAGCGATTGCTAGCTTTCCAATAACATAAGCATGTGTGCTTATTTTATGTAATGGGAAGTTTTATTATGAGGTGAATGTGGAAGAAGACGCTGAGTTTTTAAAGCTTGTCATTTATAAACACTTATTCTCTCATGTTGACATGTCCAAAAGTTATTCATCTAACGAGTTAAATGATGGTCTCTATGGGATAGGCTATTATGAATCTTTAGGAAATGTGAACTTAAAGAGTTTCTTATTATTTTTCTATTGGAAAGCTAGCGACTGCTAGCTTTCCTTGTAGCATAAGCATGTGTGCAGTCGCTAGAAGAAAAATTCTTATGCTACAAGTAAAGCTAGTAGTCGCTTATGCCAGAAGGAAATGCTTATGCTAGCTTTCCTTGATCCTGTTCCGTGTTCTTCTTTCAAAATAGAGCACATGGCACAAGATCAACGTATAACCTATCAACCACCAATCACCATGCCCAGGGTTTTTTTATTGGAAAGCTAGTGATTTCTAGCTTTCCAATAACATAAGCATGTGTGCTTATGCTAGAAGGAAATGCTTATTCTAGAAGAAAAGATAGCAGTCGCTAGCTTTCCTTGATCCTGTGCCACGTGCTGATTTCAAAATAGAGTACATGACACAAGCTCTAGGTATAAGCTAGCAACCAACAATCACCATGCCCAAGGTTTTTCTATTGGAAAGCTAGCGACTACTAGCTTTCCTTCTAGCATAAGCATGTGTGCTTATGCTAGAAGGAAATGCTTATGTTAGAAGGAAAGCGAGTAGTCGCTAGCTTTCCTTGATCTTGTGCCATGTGCTTATTTCAAAATAGAGGACATGGCACAAGATTACGGTATAAGTTAGCAACCACCAATCACCATGGCTAGGGTTTTTCTATTGGAAAGCTAGCGATTGATAACTTTCCTTCTAGCATAAGCATGTGTGCTTATGCTAGAAGGAAATGCTTATGTTAGAAAGAAAGCTAGCAGTTGCTAGCTTTTTTTGATCTTGTGCCATGTGTTTCTTTCAAAATAGAGCACATGGCATAAGCTCGAGGTATAAGCTAGCAACCACCAATCACCATGCCCAGGGTTTATCTATTAGAAATCTAGCAACTACTAGCTTTCATTCTAGCATAAATATGTGTGCTTATGCTATAAGGAAATGCTTAGGCTAGAATGAAAGCTAGGAGTCACTAGCTTTCCTTGATTTTGTGCCATGTGCTTATTTCAAAATAGAGTACATGGCACAAGACCAAGGTATAACCTAGCAACCACCGATCACCATGCCCAGGGTTTTTCTTTTGGAAAGCTAATGAGTGCTAGCTTTTCTTCTAGCATAAGCATGTGTGCTTATGCTAGAAGGAAAGCTAGTAGTCGCTATGTATTAGTAGTCGCTAAGCTAGGAGTCGCTTATAATTCAAAAAACTTCTACTATGTATTAGTATACTAATAGTGGCATCAAGTAGCATTGCTTGGGATTTTGTATTACTCTAGTTCCATACAGATGTTATTCTTCACTAATCTACAATATAGGTTTAGATGACACCAAATAACTATTTTCGGGAGTACTTAAAATAGGGATGACTCCAATCAAGGATATTTGAATTTACTTTGAACAATTGATACAAAAAATAAATCTCAGTGAGCCATGATTATACAAACTTGCATGATCAATCATGGTTGGATTCCAACCTACTAAATAACTACCTTCAATACTATTACAGGTTCCATGATTATACAAACTTGCATGATCGATCATGGCTGGATTCCAACCTACTTAATAACTACCTTCGATACTATTACAAGTTCTTAAGTATGGAAAATTTTTAGACATTTTTACCAGTTTTTCTAAGAATAGTTTTGTGTTTGTATTAAGATTATATACATTGATAACCAATCTTGTTTTGATTACGCTTTGTAGCTCCATCATAATTTATATGTAAAGTCCCTTTTGGCGGTGGGGAACAATGTTTAATTTGCACAACAAAATGATTCCATACCCTTTTTAGCTATTACAAGTACATTATTTTTTTGTAGATTGTGTTTTGCCTAAAATATAAGAGCACACTTTACATGGTTTAACCTTAACTACAAATTATAATTCAATTGTGTGTTACAGAATTTGTAGGAGCGACAATGGAAAGTATAATTTTCACAAAAGGGGACTATGTTGACCTCCTGGTTAATGGTCAAGTTATTGGGCTAGGAAAGGTTGAATCTACAGAAGTTGGAACTTATTATGGTGGAGGAAGGGTTGTTGCAGGTTATGTTATGGTTTTGATAATTGATGTCACTCAACCACATTTGATTGTGGAATATGTTGATGAAGGGGACACACATCCATGGAGGACGACAGATTTGAGGCACACCATAGGTAAATCAAATACCAAAGCATGTGTTAAGAATTATTCATAGTTTATTGAATGTTTTTTTGAGAAAATACTAAGTTTGTTATGTTTGGTGTGCAGGTGCAAATGTTTGTTCAACATTTTCTATTGGAGACAAAGTAGATCTTTTACAACATGGAGTGAAGGTGGGTGAGGGCTCCATATTCAATACAGAGCTTGGGAATAAGGTTCATGGAAAGATTGTAAAGAAAGGATGCATAGTGGTTAGAATTGAGAAGGTGTTAAAAAATGATGCTCCTTTACCACATCCAACTGGATTTGAGGAAACACTAGGGGGTGCAATAGAATCTTATGAGATTTGGCCAGAAATAGATTTGAAACCTCATTGTGAAGATCAACCCATAAATATTCCACAAGATAGGGCTGCATTCACATGTACAAGGGTTTCTCTTACACATGGATGCATAGGAACAATTATGTGCATTGCCAAAGGAATGATAGTTAATGTCCATGAGGATGACATGGTTGTGGGTGAAACACTAGGTGAAGATAACTTTGGTGTTTTTGTGGAAGAGATACATGGGTATTGTGAAAGATGCAAGATTGGGGATAGGTCTATACATGGATTGGTTAGATGGCCAATACATAAATTGGTGGACAACATAGGTGAGATGTTAAGGGTCAAGACAAAGTACAAAGAGCCACCCATGGAAATGCTGATATGGGATGTTATAGAGGATACAAGTCCTCTATACCAATGGGATGGGGATCTTTATAATCAAAAAGATCAAGATGTCAATTTTCTTAATGCATCGAGGCCATATAAAAAGATTAAACGAGCTATGACAAGAGAAAAAGTTGCAAAACGTCAAACCAAGATGGATAAAGAGAAAGAAGTCCGACTTTTGGCTGCAGATGAATGTTGTAAACAAGATTGCCTTCAACATGTGGATAGGAATGCCATTGCAAATGCTAGAAGGGATATGGAATGCAAAGACAAAAATGGTATCAGGGAATTTGTATTGAATTCACTTGTTTCAAACACTATCATGTCAAAGAGCCATGGCCATGGCCTACCTCCTATTATTAGAAAAGTAAAGGACATGAGATTTGATGGTAATGTTATTTGTAAGAAAGCATGGTACAAGATACATAAGATTCCTCAAAGCACCTTCTATAGCTACCAACATAATTTTGAACAAGGACATATGGAATCCATTCATGGTAACACCAATACATGTAAAGCACGTGCACATACTGTGGCGGCCATAGAAATACTGCATAAAATTGTAATGGACAATTCAGATTTTTCGCCAAACCAAACACGTCAAGTCGAAGCAGATGGAACTTCTTCTCCTCTAAGATTGTTGCCTTCGACTTACACACAAAGCTCTTTGTTAAAAGAGATCAATGTGGGTTTGGAAAAGCTCAATTGTCCATTAATATCACAACCAACAATGAGCAAGATTTGGAACACTCATTTTCGAGACGTGGCATTCTCAAAGAACACCAACTTCAGTAAATGTGGTGAATGTATTGTGTTGAAAGCACAAATGAAGTCAGCAACTACAAAAGAGTTGGAAGAAACGGCACGCGCTAGATTGAACAAACATAACAAGATTGTTATGTGCGGAAGACATTGCTACTATGCCCACAGAATCATGTCAGAGAGGTTTCCAAAGGAGTATTTGAGTATTATCCATGATAAAATGGATAAAACAAAGACTTCAATTCCAAGGCTACGCGTCAAATCAAAATCTATTGTAGGAATAAACTTGGGTTTGTCATTGACAGGTATGCTAACACATGGGCATAAGACAGGAGGTTTTGGTCATTTCTCCCTACCATTTGTACATATGGGATCACAATTTACCATTACATCACTTGCTAAGTGCTTAAGGGACCTTGAAGACCCACATCTTGATATGTATGGTGATCTTCTTTATGAGAGTGGAAGTTCAAGAAACCCACTTTCAAATGCATTACTTGACACCTCTATTTACTCAAAATGTAGAGTGTACAAGGATGAATTTTTATCTCATGGAAGATTAGAAAATCAAGATATCGATTTTAAACCTCTTCCTCCACATTTATTGTTACAATTGGATAATGCAGCAAGTGATAATAAAAATCGTTATCTTTTCATGTTTCTATCACTTCTCACTGCACTTGGTGTCTTCATCACTATTGAGGTTGGGTTCTTGCTCGTGGGACACACCCATGAAGACATAGACGGGACCTATGGGAGAATGTCTTCCAGCTTGAAAAGTAAAGATATATATTCTCTACCTGAGATGATGGATACATATCGCAAAATTGAAGAAAAAAGAGTGTTTCCACCTAAACTGATTGATAAGGTGTATGACTTCAAAAGCTTCCTTAATGGATACATCAAGGAAGGAAAAAATGCACTAGTTGGACATCTTAATGTTCAGTACTTCCAATTTCTTGTACTCAATGATGTTCCGGTATTAAGGTATAAAGAATCCATAAGAGATGTTGAGTGGTCAGAACCAGTTGAGTTATGGAATACAGACGATGAAGGTCGATCTAAACTGCCCATAGGGAATCCATCTTTCTTACATCCCAAAGAGAATGAAATCTATTTAAAAGAACTAAAAGAAGGAATAACATCATACATAAAAATGTGGAAAGACACAATGGGTGGTGAGGATTTTCCAATTGTTACATCAGAATGGAAAAATAAGGTAGAGTATTGGGAAAGAGTTCTTGATACTTTATATGAAGATTACAATGATCATGATTCATCTTCTGAGGATTTCTGGCCCAAGACAAGGCAAACTCCAGATGTTGGTCGTAATGCGCTTCATGCAATCTCAAATATTATGGATGGGGATTTTGATACTATGACAGGTGAACCCGTGTATGTTGGACCCAAGTGCAATAAGCCAAAGACAAAATTCAACCCTATTAATGATGTTGAGAAAGGAAAGATGTTGCTAGTTAGATCAGGAAACGAAGAAGAAGGGGAGATGATTTGGATGGCAAAAGCCATCTCAAATATATTTCAAGATGATGAAAGTGATACTCTTCATGTTAAAGTTGATTGGTGGAAGCCCGGTTCAGGGAAATACAATGGAAAAGTATTAGAAGAATATTGGGTACCAAATCCTGATGACATAGAGCTTGGATCTATTCCAATTGATACCATAGTTTGGGCATGGATGGCTAAGAAAGAAAATTGCAAGAAGGCCAAGATAAATAAACATGGTGTACAAGCTGTCCTTGACCTACTTGAACGAATAACATGAGATTAGGTGGAGATGATTCATGGATGTAATTTTGTTCTTTGGAAGACCAATTAATACATGAAGAAACATTTTTCAATTTTTCTTGTATATTGAATATTCTCTTCAAATTTATTTGAGGAGTTTTATATTATTTGGTACAAATATGAAAATTTTGTTTAAATTGCAATGTATTCATGTGACGATACTTCATGCAAATTACATGACACCATGAAATATTAAAATTTCAATGATTTGTTTATATTAACATAACTTCTCCCATAACTTGGATAATCAAGTCCAATAATGCACTTAAAATCAATATCTTCTAGTTTTGGCCTATTAAAACTATATTGGAGTTAATTAGCATTGTTTTCAATGTAATACGTTCAAACACCAAACAATATCTAACATGGAAATTACAAATTCCAATGCTTTGTCTAGATCGACATAACTTCTCACTCCATCAAACTTGGATAATCAAGTTCAATAATACATTTAAAAGCATCATCTTCTAGATATGATCTATTAAAACGATAATGTTTGGAGTTAATTAGCATTGTTTTCAATGTAATACGTTCAAACACCAAACAATATCTAACATGGAAATTACAAATTCCAATGCTTTGTCTAGATCGACATAACTTCTCACTCCATCAAACTTGGATAATCAAGTTCAATAATACATTTAAAAGCATCATCTTCTAGATACGATCTATTAAAACGATAATGTTGGGCTAGCTAATTCGTATTCTTTTCAATATAATACATTCAAACACTTCATGAATATATATTATAATAAAATAAATTAAACTGTACTACTTTGTTTCTATTCCAATTCATAACAAAATTATTTATTTTGATCATTAAAAAACACGCCTAGACTTATAAAATATTTTCTTTTGACATCTGTAAAATGTTTCCAATAAAAATTACCAATAAAAGTTCATAATAATTTGATTTTGATTGTTAAATGACACACAAATACTTATAAAATATTTTGATTGTTAAATGCACTACCAATAAAAATTCATAATAATTTGATTTTGATTGTTAAATGACACACAGATACTTATAAAAAAAATTGATTGTTAAATGCACTTTTAATAAGTTTAGTGGGTTTTCACTTTTGTATTTGTAAGAAACAAAAATGTACTTCAATGTTTCTATTCTAATTCATTGATTTCAAATGTACCACACTTCTCGATCCATCAAACTTGGTTAATGGAGTCCAGTAAAGCACTTACAAGCAACATATTATAGACTGTCTATAAAAACTTTATTATGGGAATAGCTAATTAATGTTTTTTAATGTAATATGTTCAAACATTTCAAAAATAAATACTGGACATACAACATATTATAGACTTTGTCTATAAAAACTTTACTATGGGAGTAGCTAGTTAATGTTTTTTCAATGTTATATGTTCAAACATTTCAAAAATAAATACTGGACACTTGCAATAACTAGAATGGGTTTTCCCTCTTCCTTCATGTATTTGAAAAAAAACCAATTGTACTATAAAATTTATATTCTAATTAATAATTTTTTTTTACCTTAATTGGTATACTTAGACTTTATCCAATACAATATTTTCTCTTGTTGGCTCTAAAATAGTGCCAACCACATATCATAATATATAGTATTGAATAATGAATATTTCTTTAAATGTTAGATGATTATATTTATATTATAAAAAGGAATCTAGGCTTAACCAATCAACATAATCCAAAGTAATAATTGATAGTTAACAATGTCCAAAACATGTAGAAACTTGTGGGCTCATAATAATCCCATAAAATGAAGGGAAAAAGTGAAGTGCCTAAGTACCTATTGTGCTATATACTTGACAAAAATGTCCTAAGGCATACAATAGACAATACATATAAAGGGAAGAAAATAAAATAGAGTATGACCTAATTTTCCATGTTGTTGCTCGTAGATATGTTATTGATTATTTTTCTAGTCAATATTCTAAATATTATTAGGGGTAGTGTCATCATCCACAAGTACAATATTACAATGACTATAGGAGCTAATACGTCTTCATGGTATTAGAGGTTTCACCTAATTCCTAGACATTTCCAGTTCTCGTTGTCTCTTGAAGTTGAGCAAAACCCCCCATGTTCTAGCCACCCATTATCAAGATTGAGAATTACTAAGTTATTATGCCAATACATAAATTTGTTATAGTAACAAACACATTGAGTGTTATGTCATTAAATAGCTTTCTAGGTCACTTTAAAATGGCGACAATCTCTTACTAATATGGTAATTCAACACATGCACAATATATGCTTTATCAAATTATAAATAAAATGGTTAATACTTTCAACATACAAATAATGTCATTAGATAAATTAATAGGTAAGAAATATTAATACAAATTACAAATTATAATAATAAAATAATGTAAAGAATCTAAGTTTAAGCATAGGAAGATATGCTTCGAATTAATATAAATTTGATTTTATATAGCTTATAATGATAATATTGTAAAAAAAATGGTGAATATATAGATTGAAATGAGTGAATTAAGTAATTTTTAGGTTTTTCATTTTTTGAAAACTCAATCTTGTTGAAGTTCTAAATTCTAGATCCGTACTCGACAATACATATAAAGGGAAGAAAATAAAATAGAGTATGACCTAGTTTTCCATGTTGTTGCTTGTGTATATGTTACTAATTGTTTTTCTAGTCAATATTCTAAATATGATTAGGGGTAGTGTCCTCATCCACAGCTTCAATATTACAGTGACTATATGAGCTAATAATTTTTCATGGTATTAGAGGTTTCAGCCAATTCCTAGGCATTTCCAGTTCTTGTTGTTTCTTGAAGTTGAGAAAAAATCTCCATGTTCTAGCCACCCATTATCAAGATTGGGAATTAATAAGTTACTATGCCAATACATAAATTTGTTACAGTAACAAACACATTGACTGCTATATCATTAAATAACTTTGTAGGTCACTCTAAAATGGAGACAATCTCTTACTAATATGGTAATTCAACACATGCACAATAGATGCTTTATCAAATTATAAATAAAATGGTTAATAATTTCAACATACAAATAATGCCATTAGATAACTTAATAGGTAAGAAATTTCTTGCAACATCTATTGTTCATGAGATGAGGTAAACCTTGATGAACTCAAATATTATTACAAATTAAAAAATTATAATAACAAAATAATGTAAGGAATCTAAGTTTAATATTAGGAAGATATGCTTCAACTTTATATAAATTTGATTTTATATAGCTTATATTGATAATATTATAAAAAAATGGTGAATATAAAGATTGAAATGAGTGAATTAAGTAATTTTTTGGTTTTTCATTTTTTGAAAACTCAATCTTGTTGAAGTTCTAAATTCTAGATCCCTTGTATAATTCCAAATTTAATGAAATATGTGTTACATGTGTAAAATGTGTATGTATTCCTAAGTATTGGAACATCGAGGACTGTGTTATTCTAAGGGGGAGGGAAATGTACTACCCCCATTTTGACCCTTCGGATGTATTGGCTTGTAATGTAAGCATTGTTTATATGTGATGTATGATTCCTAGTGTGGAGCTCAAGGCCAAGGCCCCACTAGTGAATTCTTAGCTTGTTATTTCAAATTGTGCTATCCATGTGCTAGTAAGCCATGGAAATTGTAAAAATGATGTAAATGATGATAAGGAAAATAAAAATACCAAGGGGTTGGCTATGGATGCAACTGAATGAGGGGGCCATGTGTATCCACTAGGGATTGGTGAGGGGGTTGTGGGATTGAACCCTAGGTTTCCATATGTCACCTTGAGAGCCTCTTTGACTGTCCTAGTTGTCATTTAATTCTATTATAAGGAAGTGGTTGAAGAAATTAGTCCATGAGAGTGATGGAGTATGGGCATATCTGAAATTCGTAAGGCAGGGTATGGGATCGGTTGGCTTGACCCATAAGTCACCCTACCTCATGGGGGGACGTTTTCCCTCATCCCCAGGCCATTGTGGAGAAAGAGATGTATTTTTCATGGAGGATGCATGCCCAACAGTGACTGAAACCAGAGATCACTATTCTGAATGAAGCTGTGATTCGCAGGGCCAAAAACGCCCAAAAAAATTATGTGGGGAATAGAATCCAATGGGGGATCCATTGATCCGAACCTTAGGGAGAATTTGAGAGTGTGAAATGCACAGAAATATGCGTGGGAAGTGAAATCCATTGGGGAATCCTTAGAACCGAACCTTGGGGCGGAATTGATAGGGTTGGATGCCCATAATTTCTTAGGGAAACCGGTTTTAGAAACCCGAAAGGAAAGCATCGGGATATATCCTTGTGGCCGTAATCCTGAGGATATACCAGAGAGGTTCGCAACGGTATTGATCACCCAAAAATCCAGTTGTGGGACAAAGCCTTTCCACCGCAACACTAAAGAGATCCCATAGCGGATTGCAGTGGGAGAGATACCGGGAGGGTTAAACTTAATGGTAGATCCAGTGAGGGATCATTCATCCTTGGTTTAGAAGTTGGGACCAACCATACCTTCCCAGTTAAGCGTTGAGGGAAGGGGCACCCGAGGGGCTGTGCAGCAGAGAAGGGGACCTTACTTAGGTTGAGAGTGGAGGTGATTGGGTTACCTGGACTGTCTGAAGCCAACTAGATATTCCTGTAGATCTATGGCTGAGCTTATTGGATTAGAAACCTCCTGCCCTATCTCCCCACTTGCTTGACAGAGACAGCTATGTGTTGGATGACACTGAATGATTGTGAACCAATACTATGAGTGGACCTGAGTAGTTCCTCCTTAGTGGATACATAACCCCAGCTCGAGGGTGGTCTCTGAGTGCTGAGAGAATACAGGTTGGGAAGAGACCTATGGTTGGGTTGGGATGTTGCAGTCCATAGTCAGTTGCTTGGTGATTTCAATTAAAGGATAAGTGTTCGATGTTTCCTATGATTATGGAAATTTGATATACATGAATAATTTTTTGTTTATGTCAGAATGCATAGATTGATCTAGCTGAATAATGGAAGTGAATGCCTGTACATTATTTTGTTATTATGCCTATGATGAAATGCTGGTAAATGAATTCTGTGTGTGTGTTAATATGGTTTAATTTAGATGTGTTTATTTGAGTATGCATATGCATCCATGTGTTTTTATGAATTTTTTCATTGATGAATAGGGCTAAGTCTTGTTGAGGCCCGGGAGGTTTAGAATGTTCAATCATGACTTTGGGGGAGAAATAAACACCCCCTGCTATGTTCACGTTCCCTCTAAGGGTCTGTATTGATGGGAGGAGAAATGATAGAGTATTTAAGAGCCCTTACAGAGTGGTAAAGAGGATTTGATGATGTTTGGGGACACATTTGGGGTTGGAAGAAGGACAGGATCAGAGTCCTCGGGTGTGGCCGAGGATCATGCAGTTGCATAGGGATCACCGAGATATTTCCAATGGTACCAAGTTTTCCAAAACTGGACTTAGGATGAGGAATTTATCAGCCTGAGAATTTGGCAGTAACATCATAACATTCTACACATAACTAGCACGTAACCTATTTCATTAGTAACAATGCCAACAGATGCTTTATTTGTAAAAAGATCCTTTTTTTGATTGGTTAAAATTGCCCACATGGTTGAGGAAATAATATTTTTTATTGTGAAGACAGTGAGTGAGTCAAATAATTGCAAAAGTATGTGTCCAGAAAAATTTGAATGGGGACCATTTCTCGGCAAATCGGGACATTTTTTGGAAAATAGAAGAGTTAACGCATGTTCAACATGATTTAGGCAACTACAAAGGTGGGTGTAAGAGTCTTGAAACTCTAAATCACATTCAATAACCAGCGTATTCCATGAGTGAAACCTGCAAGTAAAATAGATTCTGATTTCTAAGTATTTAAGAAAACGGTGGCACAATTATGTGATAGGAGTGGTGGAGCATCCTTTCCTGAGCATGATTTGACTAGTAATAAATTAAGAAACTGATCCTAAATTGAAATTGGTTGAGCATTCACACCCGATCACCCATTTGGAGGGGAACCAAAAAATAATCTAGGGAAGAAATTAAACCGATAATGATTTAAAAAAAAAATCATGGAAGAAATAATATTGAGAATGTTTTTCGAAAATCATTTTTTTTGGCGATGATATTTGGCATGGTCATGAAAGAATGAAAATATGCCACTATATCCATCCTCACCTTTGGCCCTCAAGATGACTCACAACAAAGACAATTCCTAAAAATTCATCGAAGAAAAAACTTCTTTTGAAAATTTCATTGGGTTGAAGGTATTTCATGCAGGATAGAAAATTCATCAGAATTCTTAATTTAACAGTGATTATATAAAATGATTGGTTGACTCTCTAAATTTCTGGAAATGATCTTTTTATGAAATGCAATGACAATGGTCAAGTGTGTAAATCATCCACATGCAAGCTGGTTCTTTCAGAAATTATTTATCCCTCAGAGGAGATAAATTTTTTATCCCAAGTCTACTTGAGCCCTGTTTTTCAACACCGGCGAGCATTTTTCCTAGAAGGTGCAAAACAGGCCAAATTTTTGTTTTGGGAGGAAAATATCTCCATTACCAGAGACTCATTTTCCAGAAGGAGTCAATGGTCAAGTGAATAAATCATCCACCTACAAACTTATGCTCCTAGAAATTTTTTATCCCTCAAATATGAGAAATGGCGGCATTCTCCTAAGGCCATTTTGGCCATTTTTAGATGCAAAAGAGGCTGAGTGGTTGTTTTGGAAGGCCAATATTATCTTCAACATATAATTGTTTTAAAACTTGAGCCAATGGTCAAGTTCATAAATCATCCACCTACAATATGATACTTTCCTAAAACATTTATCCCTCATGGGTGAGAAATGGTGGGCACTTACCCAAGGCTACTTAAGCCCTTTTTTTCAACACTTAACCAATTTTTCCAATGGCGAGCATTTTTCTAGGAGGGTGCAAAACAAGCAGAATGGATGTTTTGAAAAGAAAATATCTCCTTTACCAGAGACTTTGTTTCAAAAATAAGTCAATGATCAAGGGAATAAATCATCCACCTACCAGCTTATATTCGCAGAATTATTTTATCCATCAAATGTGAGAAATGGTAGGCATTTTGCTAAGGCCATTTAGGCCATTTTTAGATGCAAAACAAGATGAGTGGCTATTTTGGTAGGCCAATATTTTCTTTACCAGAGACCCTTTTTCAAAAATGAGCCAGTGGTCATGTTCATAAGTCATCCACCTACAATCTGATGCTTTCCTAAAATAATTATCCATCACAGGTGGGAAATGGTGGGCATTTACCCAAGGCTACTTAAGCCCCCTTTTTAAACACAACCAATTTTTCTAATGGCGAGCATTTTTCTGGGAGGGTGCAAAAAGGATGAATGGTTGTTTTGGAAGGAAAATATCTCCATGACCAAATTCTTTTTTTGCAAAATGAGTCAATTTTAAATTGAATAAATCATCCACCAACAAACTTATGCTCTCAAAAATGTTTTATCCCTGAAATGTGAGAAATGGTGGGCATTTTTTTAAGGCCAAGATTTTATTGACCATAGACTTAGTTTCAAACCTGATCCAGTGGCAAGTGCATAAATCATCCACCAACAAGCTTATGCTTTCCTAAAAAAATTTCCTTGACAGGTGAGAAATGGTGGGCATTTTCCCAATGCTACTTAAGCCCCTTTTTTCAACACTTAACAAATTTTTCCAATGGTGAGCATTTTTCTTTGAGGGTGAAAAACAAGATGAATGGCCATTTTGGCAGGAAAATATCTCCATGAACAAAGTCTTTTTTTGAAAAATGAGTCAATTTTAAATTGAATAAGTCATCCAGCAACAAACTTATGCTCTCAGAATTTTTTTATCCCTGAAATATGAGAAATGGAGGGCATTTTGCTAAGTCCATTTAGGCCATTTTTAGGTGCAAAACATTCTGAGTGGCTGTTTTGGCAGGCCAATATTTTCTTGACCATATACTTGCTTTCAAAATTGATCCAGTGGTCAAGTGCATAAATCATCCACCTGCAAGATGATGCTTTCCTAAAAAACATTTCCCTCACAGATGAGAAATGGTGGGCATTTTCCCAATTCTATTCAAGCCATTTTTTTCAATACTTAACCAATTTTTCCAATGGCGAGCATTTTTCTTTGAGGATGCAAAACAAGATGAATGACCATTTTGGCAGGAAAATATCTCCTTTACCAGATGCTTTGTTTCAAAAATCAGACAATGGCAATGTTAATAAATCATCCACTTACAAACTTATGCTCTCATAAAAAAATAATCCATCAAAGGTGAAAAATGGAGGGCATTTTCCTAAGCCCATTTAGGCCAGTTTTAGGTGCAAAACAGGCTGAGTGGTTGTTTTGGTAGGCCAATATTTTCTTGACCACAGACTTGTTTTCAAAACTGATACAGTGGTCAAGTGCATAAATTATCCACGTGCAAGATGATGCTTTCCTAAAAAACATTTCCCTCACAGATGAGAAATGGTGGGAATTTTCCCAATGCTACTCAAGCCATTGTTTTCAATACTTAACCAATTTTTCCAATGGTGAGCATTTTTCTTCGAGGGTGCAAAACAAGATGAATGGCCGTTTTGGCAAGAAAATATCTCCTTGACCAAAGACTTTGTTTCAAAAATCAGCCAATGGTAAATTTAATAAATCATCCACCTGCAAAATTATGCTCTCATAAAAAAATTATCCCTCAAAGGTGAAAAATGCCGGGCAATTTCCTAAGACCATTTAGGCCATTTTTAGGTGCAAAAAAGGCTAAGTGTATGTTTTGGAAGGCCAATATTTTATTGATGATAGACTTTGTTTCAAAACTGATCCAGTGGTTAAGTGAATAAATTATCCACCTGCAAGTTGATTCTTTCCTAAAAAACATTTCCCTTATAAATGAGAAATGGTGGGCATTTTCCGAACGCTACTCAAGCCATTTTTTTCAATACTTAACCAATTTTTCCAATGGCGAGCATTTTTCTTTGAGGGTGAAAAACAAGATGAATGGTTGTTTTTGCAGGAAAATATCTCCTTTACCAAGGAATTTGTTTAAAAAATAAGTCAATGATCAAGGAATAAATCATCCACCTACCAGCTTATTCTCTCAGAAATATTTTATCCACCAAATGTGAGAAATCGCGGGCATTTTCCTAAGGCCATTTAGGCCATTTTTAGAAGCAAAGCAGGCTGAGTGGTTGTTTTGGAAGGAAAATATTTTCTTTACCATAGACCCTTTTTAAAAAATGAGCAATTGGTCATGTTCATAAGTCATCCACCTTCAATCTGATGCTTTCCTTAAAAAATTACCCCTCACAGGTGGGAAATGGTGGGAATTTTTCCAAGCCTACTCGAGCCATTTTTTTGCAATACTTGAAAATTTTTCCAATGGAGAGCATGGTTCTTTTAGGGTGAAAAACAAGATGAATGATTGTTTTGGTTGTTAAATTTTTTGAATTTACTTCAATCTGATCTAGGATCTTAACTGAGAGAACAACATGTATAGCATATCTACAGCATATCAATCATGGAGACAATAATGCAAGCACACAAGAGACACAAAGATTTACTTGGGGAAAACCATAAAGGTGAAAAACCCCAATAACTTCCTCAGAGATAGATAGAGCAATGATACAACCAACCAAGAGAGATAGCCATAACCTAGCAGCAGATCCTCCTCCTCCATAAGTGCGCCACTCCTCCTTGAGTGCATGTGTGAGAAGTGAGTGGGAAAATAGAGTGCCTCCCGCACTCTATTTATACTTGACTTGACTTGCCTTTTTACCTAACTCATGTAGGCTCGAATTTTACCACATAACATAATGCTGAGTGGGCCGAACCCCAATAGGGTGGTCTAATAACCCTTTGACCCACATGGCCGACCCCCAATAGGGTGGTCTAATAACCCTTTGACCCACATGACTTATACAGGGCCGACCCCAAATAAGGTGGTCTAATAACCCATCAAGTATAAGTTACGACACTTACAATATAAATGACGACACTTCCTTATAGAGGAATAATACCATCTCTATAGGAATACAATATACATATATGTGAAATACATTCCGAAGTTACATATACATCAACACTCCCTCTTAACTAGGAAAGTATTTCTCAGCACAGTTCTTCTAGTACAAGTCATCTTCTCTGGATCATCGTCACTAGATAATCGTCATCGAGTCATCATCATCGTCACTGCTGCTGCTATCTCAATCAATCTCTGAATCTACTCGTCATAGGAAGTTCTACAGAGCCAGTCCTTTTTCATACTGGATGTAGGCCCACCACCTGTAGGTCTTCATCATCACTGGCCATACTGTGGAATCCTCATGACTTATTACGTGCGTCACAAAACCTCGAAAGAGCATCCCAGGATGTTACGGGTACACAACTCCGACCTGTAGGATCTCCCAGGGCACTATTACATGTGACCCCACCACAAAACCTCGAAAGAGCATCTCAGGATGTTACGGGTACACAACTCTGACCTGAAATCTCCCAGGGCACAAATTACATGTGGTCCACCACAAAACCTAGCAAGAGCATCTCAGGATGTTATGGGTACACAACTCCAACCTGAAATATCCCAGGGCACAAATTACATGTGGTCATGGCAAAACCTCGCAAGAGCATCTCAGGATGTTACGGGTACACAACTCCGACCTGAAATCTCCCAGGGCCCAAATTACATGCCATAGGACAAAACCTCGCAAGAGCATCTCAGGATGTTACGGGTACACAACTCCAACTTGAGATCTCCCAGGGCGCTATTACATGTCCTCCCAGAGCAATGTCTCGAAAGAGCATCCCAGGCTGTTACGGGTACACAACTTTGACCTATAGGATCTCCTAGACATGCTCATCTGCACAACCTGATCCACGGCCATAGAGTATCAACCTGATACTCACCATACATCATCCTGATGTACTCATGATCATCCTGATCATCATCACTGCAATGTCCTGCTGCATGTCATCTGGAGCAACATCCTGAAGCTCATCATCCATGATCATCCTGATCATCACTGCAACATCCTGCTGCATGTCATCTGGAGCAACATCCTGAAGCTCATCATCCATGATCATCCTGATCATCAATGCATCCACCTGATGCATACCAAGTATCTACCTGATACATAATACATATCACCATACATGATCCACCTGATTATACAATGTATCCACCTGATACATATACAGATACATGGTCCAAGCATCCAACATGATGCATATACAAAATACATACACATGATCCAACTGATCATATCCAGCATCCAACATGATGCGTACATATAAGTGATCCAACTGATCATATCCAGCATCAACATGATGCGTACATACATACAAAAAAATGATCCAACTGATCATATCCAGCAGAAACCAGAACATCATCCTGATGCCCATTATCCAGCGCTTACATCCACAACCATGTGAAGGATCCTCCTTCCAACATGCTTGGAATGGCTTCAACAAATGTGTCCATCACTTCTTCCTTGAAGTGTCCTCGATCTAAAGAACGCCAAGCCTCTCTCTGAAGTACTCGAACTTCACTCTGGCTAGTGGCTTCGTCAGCACATCTGCAATCTGCTCGTCCGTCGCAACATACAGAAGCTTCACAGCTCCTCTCTGCACCATATCCCTGATATAGTGATATTTGATCTATATGTGTTTTGACCTGTCATGAAACACTGGGTTCTCGGACAGCTTCACACAACTCTGGTTATCACAGAAGATACCAGTAGCCTCCAATGGGAGATCAAATAACTCAGACAGTAGGTTCCATAGCCATACTGCCTCACAACTAGCTGAGCAGGCTGCAACATACTCTGCCTCAGCTGTACTCAGTGCTACGCAGGACTGCTTCTTGCTAAACCAAGAGATCACACCTGATCCCATACTGAAGCAACACCCAGATGTGCTCTTCCTATCTGCAGCACTGCCAACCCAATCTGAATCAACATAACCCTGTAGGTTAAACTTTTGATCCGCCTCATACCTGAGTCCATAATCCATTGTACCCTTCAGGTACCTCAGAACATGCTTTACAGCAACCAGGTGAACACTCCTCGGATCCGTCAAGAACTGGCTCAATGTGTTCACAACAAAGCAAATGTCTGGCCTCGTGTTCGTTAGGTACATCAAGGACCCAATCATCTGACGATACAAAGAGACATCAACCGGGTCAGATGAAGCATCACATAGAAGCTTTAGATTTGATGCCATAGGTGTGGCCATGGCCTTGCAATCCATCATCCCGAACCTCTTCAGGATCTCTACTGCATACTTCCCTTGTCCAAGGAAGATTCCTTTTGCACTCTGCCACACCTCCATGCCAAAAACAAATAGTGCATCATCCCCAAGTTCTTCATCTCGAACTCGGTAGTAAGCTTCCGCTGCGTGTTGGCAATCAATCTATCTTCACCATACCAAGTTCTACACATATATGATTTCCTATCATGTGTCTCAGAACCAAGTGGCTGCTTCTTCTTCAACTACACCATTCAAGAAAGTTGTCTTGAATCCATCTGGTGTATCTTCTATTTCATCACTTTTATATTTCTCTATGCTGCCATCTGCAACATGCTTGATCTGAAAGTTCTATTTGGAAGTCACAACAGACTTCCCTTTAGCTCTTGGGATCGCATCCCAAACATCATTCTTCATGATCGACGGATCATGGCATTCCATTTCTTCATCCCAGATCCTGGGAACTTCAATATCTTCAATAGATATCTTTGTTGCTGGAACAAATGTTGTAGTCCTTTTGTAGGTGAAGATATACGGTCTTTCCTACAAAACAGGTTAAATTGCATGATTAGAAACATCTCATAATTTTCAGAACAAATTCTTACACATGAAGAAATATGTCATACAATCATGCAATTATTTTAGTCAATGCTTCAATACAACATTTATCCATATCCCGTAACATTCTAGATGCCTTCCAATCTCTACCAGAACATTGTTAAGAGTGTGCACAACTCCCAACATGTCAGCAAAGAGGTTTCATTCTAAGTAGAAATGGAATGTTGTACAGTGCCATAGGCCACTTACCCAACACATGCATATTAGTAGTATACTGTTCATTAATTCAATCATTCTAATATGCACAATACATATCCTAAGTCTAGGAACATGAGCATATACATCATTGAACAATTTTATTTAAGCAAACAAATATGCAAGAAAATTAAAATACTTATCTTTGTTTGTTTGTTGGGTGGACTCCCTCTGAGTCTTTTCTTCCTTACAGGAGCTGCTGGAGTCCTTCTACACCTTCTTGTTGTGGAATGTAGAGAGATGGACAACTCCCTCTGAATATCTGCACCCTTGCAGAAACCACTGGAGTGTGCTCCCTCTTGATCTTTGCTTCCTGGATTACCTATTCTTGAACTCATATTCATCCTTGGTCCCTATGCATGCTTATTAGTATCATGATTGTGTTATCCTTGTGATCTCATACAAAATCATACATTCATTAAAACACAATAATCTCAAGTATGTATAGTCATGATCATTTCAAACAGAAATAATAAGCATTAGCATTCAAGGTTTATATAGGACTCTTATGGTTAGTCATATCATAAGAAACATAACATGTCTAAACTTGTAATTACTCAAACCTATGACTCTTCTGGTTAGTCATATTATTAATTAAGGTAAGAGATATAAAATGCATAAAACCTGTGATTATTCAAACCTATACCATCATGAATAATCATTATCAACAACAGTATAAGATCCTAACACAAGGTAGGATTCTATCTTGATATAGGAAAAACATACCTGGATTAGCATGCTAGCTATTTATGTCTAACATACTCACATGATGTCTTCTTGTTCTTCTTCAATGACTTGTGCTAGTAACCTGTATATCTCATAGGTTAACTATTACAAAACCAAGTTATACATACCTCGTAAATGGATCTTCTATGAGATCCATGACAATGGATGAATCTTTGTCCTCATGTTATCATGATCATATGTTCTTGGACCAGAACATGATTTGTCTTTCTTGGTGTACCTTTCATGTTAGTAGACAACATAAACCTCATACAACACCATAATGCATTAGTACAATCATAAGTGTCAACACCCTAACCAATGAATATCTTCTATCATGCATTCATAATTTTGTTAAGGTGATACGACAAATATAACATCAAAATTGTACTAACCGTAATAACATGAAGACAAACATACGATAAACTTAATCATGGACAAATATCGAAACATACCTCGATGAGTCATACCTGTCGAGATCGCTTGTAATCTTCTTATGTAAGGCCTTAGCCTTATCTCCCTCTGAAACAGGAACTTCTTCACTTATGCAGGTGACCAATTTATCTTCTAGGATTAACCAAATCCACTTGATTTGCAAGAATTGGACCTGGAGCTGGATATGGGTTTGTCAGAGAAACCCCAAAAATTCAAACTTTGAATTTCAAACTTCCGAAAGGATAGAAATATGTGCCTTGATGAGCTTATCAAACTGGTATATTCAGAATTTGAAAACTGCAAAGTTTCAATCCTCAATTTTGCCTTTGAAACTTCCGGATTCACTAGACGTGACCCTGAACTGGGGTTTGATGAAGCCCACTCTTTTTCCCCATCAAAAGGTTTGATCCAAAGCTCTAAGCTTCTATTTTTCTGAGGAGCTTCCAGCCGTGGTCACAGATTTAAAAAATTCCCATTTTTACAGAAGCCCTAATTTTCCACTTTTCTGATCAAAGTCCCGAACTAGGGTCTAATCAAGCCCGACCTTTTTCCCAACCAAAAATTCTGATCTTGGTCTCTAAATTTGTATTTTGATGAGTAGCATCCAGCCGTGGTCTCCGATTACAAAAATTCCAAATTTCTCCGAAGCCCTAAATTCCGGAAGCCATGAATGAAGGTACTTAAAAATAATTCTGTTTTGACAGAAATATGTACCTGATTGTTTCTGGTGTAACTCCGAAATTTTTGATCCACAGGGTCTGAAAATTTTTCCTGAGATAGCCTGACCTGTTAGCTTTCCATCCTGACAGGTCTGACCTCAATTGGATTTTCTAAGAGAGAGTTAGGCCAAATGTCACAACGTGACCTGTTTTGGGATAAAACAGAAGAGCGAACTTGTACGGCGTGCCACGTGTCACTGTTTGAACTTAGGACTCTGAAAAAATTTCCTGAGATATCTAGGCCTGTTATCTTTCCATCCTGACAGGTCTGAACTCAATTGGACTCTCTGAGAGAGAGTTATTCCAAGTGTCTCAACATGACCTGTTTATGGGATAATACATGAGAGAAAACTTGTACGGCGTGCCACGTGTCACTGGTTCAACTTCGGCCTCTGAAAACGTTTTCTGAGATAGTACAGACTGTTTAATACCTGTCACTTTTTACGAAATTTCATTTGGAGCTTCCTAGCCCAAGATATGACCTTTTTCCCAAGGTCACCTGATTTTGACTCAGATCTGGAAGAGGCAGAAACCCTATATTGTACAGATCATAAATCACAAGGTACAACGAATTAGAGGTTGTCCTTTGGACACAAGGTACTTGGAGATTTAATATTCATCCTGTAACAATTTCAGATCCGAAAACTTTGCCAAAACGGATTTATAGAGAAAGTGCTACGATGACTGGTTTTTGCTATATCAAGCCCTAGCATCGTAAGTGCAACAAGTGTCATACATGCCATATCATGCCTTCTTTCAGGCTAGCTCTGATACCATGTTAAATTTTTTGAATTTACTTCAATCTGATCTAGGATCTTAACTGAGATAACAACATGTACAGCATATCTACAGCATATCAATCATGGAGACAATAATGCAAGCACACAAGAGACACAAAGATTTACTTGGGGAAAACCATAAAGGTGAAAAACCCCAATAACTTCCTCAGAGATAGATAGAGCAATGATACAACCAACCAAGAGAGATAGCCATAACCTAGCAACAGATCCTCCTCCTCCATAAGTGCGCCACTCCTCCTTGAGTGCATGTGTGAGAAGTGAGTGGGCAAATAGAGTGCCTCCCGCACTCTATTTATACTTGACTTGACTTGCCTTTTTACCTAACTCATGTAGGCTCGAACTTTACCACATAACATAATGCTAAGTGGGCCGAACCCCAATAGGGTGGTCTAATAACCCTTTGACCCACATGGCCGACCCCCAATAGGGTGGTCTAATAACCCTTTGACCCACATGACTTATACAGGGCCGACCCCAAATAAGGTGGTCTAATAACCCATCAAGTATAAGTTACGACACTTACAATATAAATGACGACACTTCCTTATAGAGGAATAATACCATCTCTATAGGAATACAATATACATATATGTGAAATACATTCCGAAGTTACATATACATCAACATTGGTAGGAAAATATCTCATTTACCAAGGACTTTGTTTCAAAAATAAGTCAATGATCAAGGGAATAAATCATCCACCTACCAACTTATTCTCTTAGAAATTTTTTATCCACCAAATGTGAGAAATGGCGGGTATTTTCATAAGGCCATTTAGGCTAGTCTTAGATGCAAAACAGGCTGAGTGGTTGTTTTGGCAGGCCAATATTTTCTTTACTAGAGCCCCTATTTCAAAAATGAGCCATTGGTCATGTTCATAAGTCATCCACTTGCAATCTGATGCTTTTCTAAAAAACTTATCCCTCACAGGTGGGAAATGGTGGGAATTTTTCCAAGCCTACTCGACCCATTTTTTTCAATACTTGACAATTTTGCCAATGGCGAGCATGGTTCTTTAGGGTGAAAAACAAAATGAATGGTTGTTTTAGTAGTAAAATATCTCATTTACCATAGAATTTGTTTCAAAAAGAAGTCAATGATCAAGGGAATAAACCATCCACTGACCAGCTTATTCTCTCAGAAATGTTTTATCCACCAAATGTGAGAAATAGCAGGCATTTTCCTAAGGCCATTTAGGCCATTTTTAGATGCAAAACAGGTTGAGTGGTTGTTTTGGCAGGCCAATATTTTCTCTACCAGAGACCCTTTTTCAAAAATGAGCCATTGGTCATGTTCATAAGTCATCCACCTGAAATCTGATGATTTCCTAAAAAAATTATCCCTCACGGGTGGGAAACGATGGGAATTTTTCCAAGCCTACTCTAGCTATTTTTTTCAATACTTGACAATTTTTCCAATGGCGAGCATGGTTATTTTAGGGTGAAAAACAACATGAATGGTTGTTTTGGCAGGAAAATATCTCATTTACCAGAGGTTTTGTTTAAAAAATAAGTCAATGATCAAGGGAATAAATCATCCACCTACCAGCTTATTCTCTCATAAATTTTTTATCCACCAAATGTGAGAAATCATAGTCATTTTCCTAAGGCCATTTAGGCCAGTGTTAGATGCAAAACAAGATGATTGCCTATTTTGGCAGGCCAATATTTTCTTTACCAGAGACCCTTTTAAAAAAATGAGCCATTGGTCAGGTTCATAAGTCATCCACTTGCAATCTGATGCTTTCCTAAAAAAATTATCCCTCACGGGTGGAAAATTGTGGGAATTTTTCCAAGCCTACTCGAGCCATTTTTTTCAATACTTGACAATTTTGCCAATGGCGAGCATGGTTCTTTTAGGGTGCAAAACAAGATGAATAGTTGTTTTGGCAGGAAAATATCTCCTTTACTAGAGACTTTGTTTCAAAACTAAGTCAATGATTAAGGGAATAAATCATCCACCAACCAGCTTATTCTCTCAAAAAAAATTTATCCACCAAATGTGAGGAATGTCGGACATTTTCCTAAGGACATTTAGGCCAGTTTTAGATGCAAAACAGGCTGAGTGGCTGTTTTGGAAGGCCAATATTTTCTTTACCAGAGATCCTTTTTCAAAAATGATCCAGTGGTCATGTTCATAAGTCATCCACCTGCAATCTGATGCTTTCTTAAAAATAAATTCCCTCACGGGTGGGAAATGGTGGGCATTTTCCCAAGCCTACTTAAACCCTTTTTTCAATACTTAACCAATTTTTTCAATGGCGAGCATTTTTCTGGGAGGTTACAAAACACATTCGTTATAGGTCAAACTTGCACCTCTCCGTCCGTGATCACCTTGAGCTGTTGATCACACAAAAGGACAACTTGGATGGAGGAGCATGTTGACCTTAGATGATACTTTGACTTACTCCATTTCCTAACTTTACTGGAAAAAACCCTAAAAATATCATTATGAGATATGAGCGCTACTCTACTCAAAGAGACTAGCGCCCATACGCTACTCCAGTGTATAAAAGTAGCTCTCAAATCCTTATGAGCGCTACTCCTTCTCAGCATAGTAGCGCTCAACATTTAAAATTCGATGAGCGCTAGTTGGTAAGCTCTAAAGTAGCGCCCTATACGCTACTTCACTGAGCAATAGTCGCGTACATATCAAAAGATGATTAAAAAATAACTAATTTTCTTGAGGAGGATTAGTTGCTGGTAGTTTTCCAACTTCCCCAACTTCCTCCATAACCATACATCGACCTGAACTACTTCTCTAATCCTATAAATACAAGGAAGACTAAAGAGAAAGGTTAGATGGATTAATGGAGAAACTTTGAGACATAGAGATCTAAAGAAGAAGCTTGCATTGGAGGAGTTGATGCTGAAGATATCCAAGCCAGAGAAGAGCAAGAGCCCAGAATCAAGTTGCAAGAGCCTGTCATAGAGTCATGTATACTTGTACATCAATTTACTTTTGACAATAAAGGTTGAAGTGTCTTTCTTGTTCCAACTTAAATGTGTTTTGAAATGACATTTTAATTTGGATCTGTTTTGGTCAATATTGAATGTTAAACATTGTTTTCGTTTCTTTCAAGCTTTATATATTGTCCAAGATGCTTTGAGAAAGGTATTGTTATTGCAGGTTTACTGAAAGGAAAGTGGATTTGAAGGTTGAGCACAAGGTCAAGTAAAGGCTAGGATCGAACTTCGATTGAAAGGTGTGTTCTCAAGATCCACAACTTATTTCTTTTCATAAATATCTTTGTAATATCATCAATACACTTACCTGTCACCCCACTCCAGTTGATAGGATTAGTTTCCTTGCTATAGGGTAGATTTTCCCACCAACAACATTGAATGGATGTTTTGGATGGACAATATCTCCTTGACCAGAGACTTTGTCTAAAAACGTAGTCAATGGTAGAGTGAACTGATTTTCCGGCAGGGTGCAAAATGGCATAAATTTGAATTTTTGTATCACAACATTACGTTACTTAGAGTGTAAAATTACAAGTAAAATTTGAGTGTAAAATTACAAGTTAAATCTGAGTGTAAAATTAATTTATTTTTCCTGGGAAAAAAAGCGTAATTTTATTTCATCCGATGAGAAAAAAATTACATTTTGTAGATACACTTTGTAAGGAATGTATTTATGATATTTCTTTCCTTTTGGATAGACCTATAGTCTTGTTTTATGCTTATGATGCATTTAGCTTTTCATATTTTTGATATTGATCCTTAAAACACTATTTGCTTGTTTAACTAACATAATAACATATTATGACAAAATTTTCCTCTGAGAAGGACTTTGAGTTCTGAAAAAAGACCCAAAAACTGGGTGAGACAAAATTCTGTGAAATAACAAAAAGGGAAAAAAAGGAAAGATCCCAAAGTTGTTGAAGAGCCTCTGTCATATCTGGTCATTCTATGAACGGTCTGTGGTAAAATTACTAAACTTTGCGATTGATATTTTCCTTTATCTTCCATATGCCCAAAGCCCTGTCTGCCTTCTAGTGTAAAATTAAATTTATGATACATTTCAGTTTTTTTTAATTAGAGAAATTATGTCTGAAATCTAATGCCAATATTGATTGTTTTTGTTTATTTTGCAGAGTATATCATCAATGGATCATTCAAATGATCCATCTCAACAAAATATCCCTTGAAAAAGAGGTCGACCTAAGGGTCTAAATTACTCAAAACTTCCAACTTTGCAACCACGTGACATTGTCCTTCAATTCACTCGTGGTAGAGGTAAAAAGACAACGCAATGTGTTGCTCATGGACAATGTCAAGGATTTCAATATCAAAACTCCATACCACAGAATGAGTCCACAAGTTTCCCTCAAACAACAAGCAATCATCCAGCCATTCTTCAAACTCAATGTCCTCAATGTATGCAACCAATGACAAACAACAATGTTGTTGGACAACAAAGGCAACCTTTGACTCCAATTGCAGTTGAAGGGAATGTTAATGCACAAGTGGAAATATTTATGAAAGAATGAACTTTGTTCCAGAGAATTTGAGGGTCCCATTACATGCTTCCATTAAATTAAATGTTGAGTTTCAAAATAAAAATATGTACCAAAGAATGAACCCAGATTTGCAAAATGAGTCCCTACGTCTTTTCCCTCAAAGATCAGTGATTGATGCTACTGTCATTACAAATCACTCTGAGCAAAGTGCAGGTTGTGTTTCTCAACAACCTAGGGATCCTTTGATTGCATTTACTGATGAAGGGAATCAAAGTGTAGAGCCCAATGGGAAGCAATTGGAAACTGAACCTCTTATGAACTTGGATGCAAGTGGAAGACATGAAACAACTGAAATGATTTCATTTCATGAAAAAATGGACAGAAAGGAAACTACAGAAAATCAAAATTATACAATTGGTCAAGCTATAGCAGAAATGCTAGAAGGGTTTTCAGCAAATGAAACTACGAATACTAAGAGAAGGTCAGGAAACTGCTTAAGGACATCCTTATTGCATCTTAAGAAGCGCCCGGGATGGTATAACCACAGACTAAATGAGGTGAAGACAAAATTTAAAGAAATTGGGAGAAGGTTTTATGGAAAATCACTTTAAGATGTAGATGAGAGTGACATTATTGTTGGAATCAGGTACTTCATGAGCAAAAACTATAATGAAGAATCTAAAATTGAGGATGTTCTTGAACATCTAGATGGATTACTTGATAAACTTCGGTCATTTTTTGTGGCAGAGATTCGTAAGGATTTTATGCCGAGGAACATGGCTTCAGTATTTATCAAATCAGGCATGACTCATAAGGCTTTGCAATGTATTAAGTGAATTGATGCTCATGGTGTACTAAAGGGGGTTAATCCAACATCATTTTGTAGCAAAATGAAAAAGTGGAGAAAAGAAGATGAGGATATTGATATGGGTTGGGGGAGAACTGATGGTTTGACATATGGAGTTAGGGTCAAGAAAGTAAATTCATATGCCTCCTTTATGGTTGAATCGTTTGAAAAGCGGTCTGGAACTATAGTCAATGAAGTTTCTTTCAAACTTGGTATTGATTCTCGCATACATTATGATCGAGGTGGGAAGGTGTGTGAGATATTATTCGAGTTACTAGAATACAATGGCTTGATGTCTTGTGTAAGCCTTGGAAAATGGGATGGAAAAGAAGAATATAGTCAAGTTTTAGCACATGCTGTTGATCCTGAAAATGAGGAGAACTTAATGAAACAGATAAATAAGATTTCAGAAGATGGCATCACTATGGTAGATGGAAGGGTTGTGAAAATTAATTTGTTTGAGTTTCATGATCTAGTGGCCATATGTATTTTAGGATGCAATAATAGTGTTTCTCCAATGGGAAATAATTTTTGTCCTTGGTGCACATGCCATAAAAAAGAGATACACATGGTTACAGATGAAATCAACATTGGAGAAGGGGATACTATCCGTAGTGTTTCTGAATGTTATGCAATGTCAACATAAATGCTCCTTGTAAGCTATGCAAATTTATTACAAGTTTTGAAATTAATGTTTATATCTTTCCAAAACATTCCTAATATAACTATGTTCTTGAACTTTACTATAGGAGTTGAATCCCGCTTTGGAACCAAGCAAAGGATGGGAAGAAAATTTAGATGAGCATATTGTAAGCATTCAACCAACCTTATCTGGTAGAAGGATGAGTATTATGAAGAACTATCCCATTGATAGAAGAAATGATGAAAATGTACACACTTTCATGATTGGATCTTAACTAAAAATTAAGCTTCTTAGTATTTCAATAATTCCTTCCCTCAAAAACTGTTGGTGCCAATTACAATTGACTCTTGGTTCAATGGCCAAGCTTGTATATTGTTCTTGCCATGTTGGGATCAGAACAATTTTGAAGATGTTTCGTGAAATTCAAAGAATTGCAATAGTTTATGACAAGGTACATCCAACTAGAGGCATGGAGAAAAAAAAAATGTTCAAATTTGGGAGGAGATGGAGAAAATTAGTGTTCCATGTAATCCAGGAGAACCATACCATCATAAAATCCAACAACAAAATGATCTTAACTATGGGAAATCAGATGGATCAACATCAGACAAGATCCTCATTCAACATGGGGGAATTTTAAATGTTTAATAATCATGTTAACATATCAATTATTTTTTAGGTGGGCCTCGAATAACAATAAATGATTTTGTTATTATGTTTTGACTATTGTTGAATGGCTCTTAGTGTTATTTACTTTGAAAATAAAACTTAGTATTTATTCATATGCATTGAAAATTATGTATTGTTTCTAGGTTATTGAAGGCCTACCAGATGAAGAGAAGAATAAAAAGTTGGCGAGGATGTGGAAGTGTTATAAAGAATTCTACATGTTGCAACTGCAAGGGTGTAGGGGGGATGATGTATATTCATATGAGAAAAGGTATGCATGTTTCATCATATTATCTAGTTTGAATGGTGGTATCATTTCATTCATGACAAATGGTTTGATCCATTGTCATTGCAGGATTGGCTTCCTTGCAAGTGAGTTGTGGTTGTGTTGTTGTTGTTTAGGAGATGAGATGGTTCCTTATATGCATGTCCAAGGGGCCCATGCTTTTTTATATGACACATTCTATCCGTCCTTATATGTTGGGACATTTAAGGAATGAAGTAATGGAGCATAAGCATAGAGAAATGAAAAATTTGAATAGAAACCAAGGAGGAGGAAGAGGAGTCCATAAGGACAATAGAAGCACATTTGAACATGATAGAATGTGTCTAGTAAATGAGATGAGAGCACAATTTTTCAATCTTGTTATGAGAATAGAAGGCACTTTCCAAAGTTTTAGACAAAGAATATTCTTGCCTTCAAATATTAGAAGTCAATTTTGTGTTGAATATGATTAGTCAAGGAATCATTCGAATAAGGAAACTACAACAAAATTGGCATCACATTTCCCTGATGTCACTTGTCAACAAGTGGAACAACTATTTAAATCATGGGAAAAACAGTCTAAGAAATCATTGATTGCACTACCAACTGTAAGTTTTTCCTAATTTTATATGTTATCTCATTCGATTTTCACTTTATAGTGTGAGGAGTCATAATGTGTGTGTTTAATTATTAATATGTCCTCCCAGTTCAATAACTATCTTCTGATATCAAAACCAATCAACAATTATGTAGAAGAGGCTTATCGTGAATCACAATGCTTTGGAAAGAAGAAGGAAAAAAATGGCGTTAAAACAAAAAAACAAACTGTCTTTCCCTCCAATAGTGAGTATCGGAATTAGTTCAATTCATTACATATCAACATGTATTTATCAATCTAGTTGATTTGTGGTTGAAGTTAAAACTTTTTCTTGAACAATGACTTTTCCCACCTCGCTAATCTCGCTAATCATAGGAAATGAGCCAGTTCGGTGTGATCAAAAACAACAAATTCAAGGGGAACTTGGATCTGATACCCTAATGATGATTGATGACAATATCAATAAAAATTTGGGTCTTTCATCATCGACAAAAGAGGCATTGGAGACCAGTCAAATACAAGAATTGAATGGAGCAACTATTGTTGATATTCCATTGGTGGAATCTATGATTCACAATAGAAGGTGTCTTTCATCCTCAATAAATGTGGCAACGTAAAGTGATGATTGTTAGGATATCTCATCATTCAGTTATGCAAAGTACATAACTGAATGATGATATATCCTAACACCCCCTCTCAAGCTATACAATGATGTAAAAAATAAAATATAGGGCCCTCGTAACTGAGACCAAAGGTCACCGCAATACAATAATAATCCAAATAAATAATAGTTCATGAACCGAGGAAATGGAGAAAACCTCATGGGAAACCCCCCCCCCAAAATGGATTGTAACACACCAAAAGATTTAACTGCTCCAAACTCAAGTAGATATGTCTGGAGGTATCTTACTCTTAGTCACAGCAGATCTATTGAACAAGAATATCAATCACAAAGATGTAAAACAATTTGGAGTAAAAAATGTGCAAGAGAGATGCATCAGTGCTTGTTAGGATATCTCATCATTCAGTTATGTACTTTGCATGCATGCATGCATCTGCATGCATTTTCATGCATCCCAGTCACTAGTTTGATGCCTCCAACACCTAGTCCCCAGTCTTCCAGTACCTGAGAGCTTCCTTCCACTCAGCTTTAGCCCTCATAATGCTTAGTGCAGCTAGCATGCACCTACCACTTTAGAAGGGCGCCTTTTCTCACCTACCACTCTAGTTCACTTCAGTTAGCTAGTTGTCTTTCCTTGATTTAAGGCTAGACTAACTCCTAGCTATTGTTACCACTCTGATAGACCTCCAGTGAGACTAGATTACCTATTTTGACTCCAGTTAGCTCCTCATGCACCCTCCACTGATCCTCCTTCCCTACATTAGTGCCATATCCATCAGTTACACTTATTACACTCGGTTAGACTCAGTTTGACACCTGGATGACAGTTACTTGTGCATTGATGACCACCACTGATTGATGATGAGGACTCCTAGTTGGATCCAAGCTATTCCATGCAGTATATTCGAATGACCTCCTTGTCTAATTCGAATTGCTCACTCATTGTGACAGTATTGTATTGTAATTCTACCATTCTGGATTATAGAGCACTGATGCATCTCTCTTGCAAATTTTTTACTCCAAATTGTTTTACATATTTGTGATTGATATTCTTGTTCAATAGATCTGCTGTGACTAATTTTACATGGTATCAAAGCCATGGCAGTGACAAGATTTCTCTTCTACAGGTGTTATACATGAAGAATTGAGTGAATTTGCTCAAAATACTACACAGTGGCATGCAAAATCTCATGTGCATTCATCCATGTGCATGCAAAGCTGAAATTTCTCTCCAATCCACTCCAAAAGCCTTGAGTTTTCCACAGAATTCCTGGATTTGATACATTGGATACTCAAGCTTTCTTGATCTCCAATCCTAGGTGTGATGCAACTCTAAAAGGGTGGACTGTTTGACCTTACTGTTATTGTTTGATTGTGATTTGCAGGTTTCTTACTTCCTCCATTTGCATTCGCTATTGCAGAGATGGAATATTCTTCTTCACAAAATATTCTTACTCCATTCAACTATGATGAATGGAAACCAAAGACGATTGCATGTTTGAAGAGATAATGTCTTTTTGATGTGTGTTACAAGAGATTTTGATTTTGATGAAGAGGATAATGATTGGCCTAATGATTGTGACAGAGCTTTTGGGATAGTGTGTCTTGCTATGTATCCTTGTATGTGCTACCTCAGTACTACTGCTAAAAATCCAAGAGATCTATGGGCCCAACTCAATAGAGAATTTGGAAAGCATGAAGAAGAGGATCTGATGTGACTAATTTTACACTGATGAACAATAAATTCAAGGGATAGCTCTTGGAATCCAAGTATTGGAATCTAACAATCATATTAAAACTGATCTTGATAAACCAAGTATGAGACAACCAAAAAAGAGAAAAGTCCAAAATGATCATAATGCAACATTGTATGCAAAGTGGTGAAGAACATAACATTTGTAATGAAATTTCATTCATATGGTCTTAATATATTAAGAGACCTATTTTTTTTATAGTTTGGTGATATTTATGGCCTTTATGTATTAAGAGACCTGTTTTGTTGAAAAGTCCAAAATGATCATAAAGCAACATTGTATGCAAAGTGGTGAAGAACATAACATTCGTAATGAAATGACATTCATATGTTCTTAATGTATTAAGAGACCTATTTTGTTGATATTTTATTGATATTTGTGGCCTTAATGTATTAAGAGGCATGTTTGGTTGAAAAGTCCAAAATGATCATAAAGCAACATTATATGCAAAGTGGTGAAGAACATAACATTCGTAATGAAATGTCATTCATATGGTATTAATGTATTAAGAGACCTATTTTGTTGATATTTTGGTGATATTTATGACCTTAATGTATTCAAAGACCTATTTTGTTGAAATGTCCAAAATGATCATAAAGCAACATTCTATGCAAAGTGGTGAAGAACATAACATTCGTAATGAAATGGCATTCATATGTTCTTAATGTAGGAAGAAACCTATTATTGCTGGATATAGTTCTGAATTCATTCTATTATTAGGTTGTTAGAAGGATAAAACATGCACAGGTTGAAGGATATTGGGGCTTCCATGACTGTAGGGTGCTTTTAGAATCCAAAATCAAAGAGAAAATTCCAGAATAACAAGCTGTTATGCCGAGAACATTCCCATATTTATAAACGATAAGGTTTACTACTTCTTTGAGGTCTGAATCGTGCACAGATTTCCCATAATTAACCTTGAAGTGCCTCTCAATGCTATTAGGAGGTTGGGAACAGGTCTGAGAATTGATTTTAAAACCCAGAATGTGCCTAGATTTGAAAAAATGCTGCTTACTGTCATTCTATGGACCCGTGCTTATAAAATTCATCAAAGAAGGTGAGGAAGCACTTGACTCCACGAAAAAAAGTGGTCATAGGTGCAAAAATGTCACTATGAAATTGTTGAGAATCATGCCTCACATCACAATAACGTATAAACCGAAGCATTGACTATAGAACCACTAACTCTTGGACATAAAGAATATCTCAATAAAAAAATGAGGAATTCATAATATTGAATACCATACAAATGAGGACTGAATAAACATGAATACCATACTTCATAAGTATTGACTGTAGAACCACTAACTCCTGGACATAAAAATTAAGACAACTAAAAGGTATTTTTCATTATATGCCGATAAATACAAAACTCCATCATAAAAAAAAATCATTATTTGTCTATAAATACAAGACTCCATCACAAAAAAATGCATTTTTTGTTGTCTGTCGATAAATACAAAACACCATCATAAAAAATGGGTTTTCCATTATCTACCGATAAATACATATATACATTGATTTTTACATGTCTAGCATGTTTTTGAGATGGCTGCAATCCCTCCTCTTGAGTAGAAGACAAATCTGAATGGTCTCTCTTGCATTTCGTAGAAGACTGTAATTGGTCTGGAGCTGTACAAGGCATGTTTTGCAATTTGTTTTCAAGCACTTTAACTCTCTGTGTAACTTTTTTTAAATTTCCAAGAAAAACATTTTTTTCCTCCGAGTCAGTTTGTTCAAAATTTCCACATCTTTCTTATACTTCGTTGATTCTTGTTTTTCCTTGACCTCCAATTGTTGTCTAGTATTTTTCAACTGATCTTTAACTTCAGTCAATTCACATTTCAAATTATGTATTTCTTTCTTGTGCTCTTTTTTCCCTCAACTCTGTCTCGATGGAAATGATAGGAATTGCCATCATCGTAGCAGCTGGACCTTGTAATTCCTTCTGCAAAACAACAATTGTGGATTTAAGTTTTTGAATTTCCATATCACATCCCAAATGCTAAACGTTTCGACCGTCAAAAAGTTTTGATTCCAGCTCTCTTATTTTTTCATCTTTTCTAGCCATCGTCTCTTTCATTTCTTTATATAATGGTGATGAGCCAAACACATCACTTAGTGCAATGCTAGTTAACAAGCATTCTTGTAGCATCTTCTCTCGATTTGCTAAGGACTTCTATCGCTCTTCTAAGGACATTGTACCTGTATGTTTTGTGTTCCTTCTACCCTTACCCTCGTCTCCTTTGGTACCCTTACCTTCACCCTCACCACCTTCTTCACTATAATTTTGTTTTCCTCTCCTTTGGTGTTTAAGTGCAAGAGATTCAGATATCATTTCGAACCTTTTTCCTCTCATCTTATCAACTTGCTTAGAAATGATTTTTCTCAAACTGGAAATTAATGATTCTAATTCTACAAATTTTTTTCCATGCCTTCCCTCCCACTCTTTCATCTTTAACTGATATTCTTGTATTAACTATTCATTTTCTTTAATTTTCTTCTCCAATACCTGTAAATGATCCATTTCTGTCCTTATTGGTGGTACATTGAAAACAGGTGGTCTTTTTTTCAACTCTTCTTTGATTTCACTCACTTCAGCATTAGCTTTTTCCAAAGCCTCTTTATATGCAACCGTCATTGACTCAATTTCATTTTCAGCTTCATCAGTGATTTTGTATATTTCTTTGGATAATAGTTCAACCATTTCTTCTTTCCCTTTTATGATTATGTTCGCTTTGAATTGATTATCCACAACTGTATTTTGCAACACTGCTATCTGTTTGAGGCATTCTATAATATTATTATCTTTTCTCAATCCCTCTTCCGCACAATTACATATATAGGAATCTTGTTCCTTGAAATGCTCCATTTTATCATATAGGATGAACACATATCTACTATCAAACTTATAGGATGGAATGTCTAAATGCATAGCAGAAGCCCTTGAATCATATTTGGAAGAACAATCATACTCAATTGTCAACTGTTTAGGAGGAATTCTATCAAGAACCTCTTGAGGAATGGAAAAGTGTGCAGTAGTTTGTTCCATTTCATTTCCTTTCACCTCCTCCCAATGACCTATATCTACATGTCCATAAAACTCTTTCAAAGCTGTGGCAGCAAGGCCTACATCAATTGTGACAAAATCAGGAGACTGTAGTCGTAATTCGTTATGGTGCTCAGGACTATGTACTGGCGATTCCTCGTTCTATTCAGGAGGATGTAATGGTAATTCCCCATGGTGCTCAGGAGATTGTACTAATTCCTCGTTCTGTTGAGGAGACTGTATTGGAAATTCCTCATTATGATCCCTACTATTACATTTCCTAACGCATGTTTTATGAACAGGTGGTTTTGGAAAAGATATGTTTTCATGCTGGTTGATATCACCAATCTCTGTTTCAGTAGCATGGGGTTGACAGAAATCAATAATTTTTTGAAGTGTTCCCGGGAAACTAAATTTAACCTTCCTTAATTGGCTCTCTTGCAGGGAATAGTGGATTTTCTTAGCTAATAGATAAGTAATATCTACATGTATATATTCCACCCAATGTATCACTACCCGCATACATTCACCCGTAATGTATTACTTGTGATGATTCAGAATTGTCCTAAGGACAATATGAATCAATGTTTTGTATATTCCAGGTAAACCATTCCTCAGAACATATATTTCTCTCCCACGAATTTTATTATCCATCTGGTTCTTCGCCTATCTAGGGGTTTTCCAAGAGCTAAAAATCGCTCCCCCTCTGCCTGGAAGATTTTTAGCTCGGGAAACAAAATCAGGTTCGAGGTTTACCCGCTTCCCAAAAATTCAGAGTTCCATATTCCTAGCATCATATTTCAAAATTGCCTCATCTATCTCCTCATCAACATAATTGAACATTCCAAACAAAAAGTCAAAAAGTTATGCTTTCCTTAGGATAGTTTCCATACCTGGTGGCCAAATATTTGCATATATCCATGCATTAGAATACTCCTGGATTTTTTTTATTGTTACCCTATAATCTATGGATGCCTATATTTGAACTGCGGTTGCAAAGGAGGATGCCCGCGCTTCAAATGCGCCCATGGTAGAGGACGCCCCTGTTTCAAGTTTGGCCATGGTTGTCTAGGTTCAAAGCGAAGGTGAGGTGATGCATGCAGACTGTTGACGCAGGATCTATCGACAGGGATTCCCTTCACATTGTCACCAACAAACTACCAACCCAAACTCCCTTATACATCGGCCCGGAAAGGTGTAACGCTCTCCAGCAACACTTGTGAAGCAAGTGCAGTCTCGCCCAAGATGGATAAGGGGGCTGCTAGAACCAAGTTTCCGCAATGGAGTTGAGGATATGCTTTCAACACACATTACCCTTGTAATGACCAGATATTATAACCTTCACAACATGCTATCAACTTATTATTTGGATATTAAGTCATTCACAGAGTTCAACATATAACAAACATTCGGATCAACATATTCAACCTACTTATTCAGATTAACAGTACTTCTTAAACCCATAGCACATTCGCATCAAAGATACTCTAAAGCATTCACATTTATCATCATATAAGACTAGAGACAGAGATTGCATCATAATCGAACATATTCATTCATTCACTAACCCTGCGGAATGAAACTCATAGAAACAGTCAATACACCATGTTGCAGATACAAACAAACCCAAAATATATGATCAATCATCAAAAACTGGATGCCCTTGCATTTACAATCCTACTCTATTTATATGCTTCTGCTTGGTTGCAAAATGGTCAACGTGACCAAATTAACTAATCTAACAATTCTTGTGCTTCAGTAAACTCCGTGAATGGTCCTTCTTTTCGTGGAATGACCCTTTCGCACCTGTCGGCTTCCGCACTTCCTGCAGACTTATCCCGTGCCAACAAGCCCCCAACACAAACTTGTGGCTTGCCCCGAGCGACCTCAACTGGACACTGCTGGTTGGTACCCATCCTTCGCTATCTTCTGCTTCTGAAATGGTTCTTACCATTTGGAGCTCTCTATTTTGTACTTCTCAACTTCATCCATCGATCGTTGGTTCGCTGTCATGTACTTCTTGAACTCATCCTCTAGTCTTTAGAAACCTTGATCATCTACCTCGTCGGTATCTGGTGGCTCACTCCACACTCGTTCCAAACTAGTAAAAGTTATATCGATGCTACCAAGGTGGGAAATAGGCCGAATGCTCTGGCACATCTGTTTCACACCTTGGATTGCCCTCTACCGGGGCTAGGGGGTCACCGCCCCTGGTATTCTGTGGGTCACAAGGACCGCGAATCTTTTAAATACCACCACATTACTAGACATCTCGGTCAAAACCTCACCTCTACTTCTCCCAAGTTTCTGCGTCGCTACCTTCTGTGTTCATTCATGCACACTCGTCATTCTGGCCCTCAACACCCTTGGTGTGCCGCCGCACGAAATGAAATGGATCATTTCCACAGCTTCCTTGGAATTCCTAGCTTAACTCTCTTCAAGATCAATTTGAAGCATAGGTTCCTCTCAACTAATAGATACTTCCTTGCCTAGATAGCCTCCTACTTTTATGCTTGTTCGTTGCGTCTTTGATGCCTGATTCAGAAATTATTGCTAAATATTTGCGCATGCTCTTTGGATCCTGTCATCCTGTCCTTCTATCGTCTTCCAATCTGCGTCGCTCATGGTTGGGCCTGATGCCTCATGTGCCAATTGTGTGAAGCATCGATCGTAGCCTTGGTGGCCATGCTTTCGTTTCTGCGTGCTGATCGTGCGAAGCATCTGGCATGCTTCCACTATCTGTCTTTATCCATTTTTTTTTTTTACATCATTGGTCCTCATCCGCTCTGCGTCGGATCATGGTGGTAGGGATTCAGCCTATTCCCATTGACTAATTTGGGTAACAGTACTCCATCCATACTTTTTAACTACACCACACCGTCGTCGGTGACAAAAGTGATAATATATGGTCCTAACTAGTGCATTTGGAACTTCCCAGGGTGTTTCGCAAACTTACTGTCATACAACATAATTGTATCCCCATTCTGAAAGTGCTTCGACTTGACATGGTGGTCGTGCCACGCCTTCTGTCAGTCTTTTTCTACTTTCTGGTGTAACCCTGTGATGAATCGATCTTCGTCAAGTTGTATTAGTTGTGTTAATCGTTCCTCCATCGTGCCATCGTCGCTCATCCCTGTTGCTGCTGCAATGCACAAGCTCGGTACTATGTATTCCATCGACATAAATGCTTCCTGGCCGTAAACAAGCTTAAATGGAGTCTGGTCATTCAATCGTTTTCATGTGGTGCAATATGCCCAAAGGACTGCGGGGATTTTTAAGTCCCAATCGTCGTGGTTCACATTGCACACCTTGGTGAGGGCATGCTCCAATACCTTATTGAATGCCTCAACTGTCCTGTTTTCCAGAGGGTGGTAAGGCGTACTCTTCTTGTGCTGGATCTGAAATTCTTCTGTCGTTGTGGCAATCATTTGGTTAACAAAGTGCATCCCTTCGTCACTTAACAACACTTTTGGGCACCCAAATCCGGTGACCACATTGTCAAATAGGAATCATGCTGCAGTCACGGAAGAACAATCTCTTACTGGTGCAGCTTCTGCCCAACGCATCAGGTATTCTGTCGTAGTGATAATGTAACGCGACCCTGTTCTCTTCCCAGGTGGGTTGATGGGTCCCACAAAATCAATGACCCATTTTTCGAAAGCCTCCAGCGTTACTTGTTGCACTAGTGGCATTTCGTCTTGTCGTGAGGGCTTCCCAATTCGTTGGCATACGTCGCAGCTCTTGGCATAGTTTGCAGCATCTCCATACAAAGTTGGCCACCATAGCCCTGCTCGAAGGATATTCCTGGTAGTTTCTCATCCACCATAATGTCCCCCAACAATCACGTTCTTGCAGAAGGACGTACCTTCGCAGAATCTCATCTGGGCCCATTTTGTACAATTTTCCTGCAATTAACTGGAAGTTTGCAGCTCGGACAACTAGCTGCTTCTTTTGGTTGGTACTGAAATTGGTCGGCGCCTTCCCTGTTGCTAAAAATTGAATGATTTTTTCATAGTGATTATCGACCATGCCAATCCTGAAAAACTGAGCGTCTGGAAATCCTTCATCGATGCTCCGTGGTTCTTCCCCTGACTCTATCCGTGAGAGATGATCAAGTCCCGCGTTCAATTGTCTCGGCTTTACAATAATCTCAAAATCAAACTCGTGAAACGCAAATAACTAGCGACAGATCTTCCCCCCAACATAGGCTTGTTCACCAAGTATTTCAGGGCTAAATGATCTGTGAATGTTGGCTGCTTTTTGGACAGACCCGGGTTTTAATGAAGCGCAGCAACAAAACCCCCTGGCGCACTGGCCCTCTCGGCAACGAGCTGCGTGGCAGCTCGAGGTCTCACCCGAAGTGGCTATGGGGAGGCTAAGGAATCAGGTTTCCTTAACCTAGGCGACGCGGAGACTGTTCTCTCTTCAGACTTACGAGCGCAACAGCTCTCAAGCTCCTACTCGACAGCGGAACTGCGCGGTACTTCCACTCCTGCGCTAGGACCAATTATCCTCTGCGTGGATATTTTACGCGTAGTTTCACTTGCGTGCTCGTCGCAGCAACAGGTTCTCCTATCGCAACGGCGACATCGTCTTACTGATTCCTTCGACCCTTAACGATTATAGTTCCCAAGAAAGCTTCACTGATTTACTCAACACATTCATAAAGGTAATGCAATATCTGTATTTGCTCATTAGTAAACTCAAAACAGGTAATCATTTCATTCACAACATTGCAACAACGAGAAATATGAAGTCCACCTCCACGGGGAAAACCACGTCCACGGGAGTATCTTATATTACCCAGAAAATGATAGACTTATACAATATGCTGCGCACACAGCTGCAGCCTTAGATCTTTCCAGGAAACTCCACGCACACAGCTGGGAGCCCTTCTCTCGATCTAGTCTCTTCCTCTCCAGAGATTACAATAGTTCAGACGTCGCCTCGGATTGTCTGCAACTCAAGGATTAGCTTCACTGCAAACCAGCTCTAACTCCTGTTTTCTAGCAACACGGTAGAAAACAATCGACAAGATCGTAACAGAGGATGATCAACTCGATCAATCCTTCTTACATCTAGCATCAATTATCTTATCTAGCTCACTCAGAGGCTTAGCTAACTGACTCACTAATCAACCAACTCACAGACTAGCTAGCTAACTGTCTAACCAACTAACATCTACCCTTCACAATTATACATATATATAGGTGGCCATGGCGGTCGCACCTTTACAAAACTGTGGGCCTTTCCCAGCAGTAATCCCCAAAAACCCTAACCACGCACATGGCTAGGTGTACTGTAGGCGCCGCTTGCAGTCATGTCGCCGCTTCCTGCAGGCTCCATGAATTCCGGCGCAGCTTACGGGTATGGGTGCCTTGTCCTTCGCCTTCAATGCTTTGGTCCGTTTCTCTTCCTTGATCCGAGCAACCATAACTTCTGTACTTAGCCTTAAATGAGGGTAGATGAGCCCTCTACTCCATTGCTTCATTGATTGTGGTAGCTGGGCTTTCCACTCGGCTACCTTCATTCTCTTCTGACGTGCGCGCGAGCTCCACGATTTCCGGTCCGTAATCTACGCTGAGATTATCCATCTGGCACCGTACTGCGCACCGTCTTCTTCTGTCCCAAAATTGGCGCTTATTCAAAACTTAGCACTTTCTCTTCCATACTTGTGCTTTTTCCTCAAAATTCGCAGCTTTTACCATAGCTGCGGCCTTGGCTCCAACAGGCCCCTAACACTTACTTGTGGCTCACCCTCGAGCCACTCGCACTAGCGTGTGGTCGCCTTACTCGCGCATCTGCTTTTGCTTGAGTCTCCGCGAATGTTTTCTTCCACTGCGCAATAGCAGAGTCCAATTCATCGACACACTCCACAGCAGTCTGCACGGTTTCTGCAGTGGCTTCTTCTTTAGTGATGTCATCAATCACCTCTTGAGATTCAGCAATTTCTTTGATTTTTGCCTCGACTTGGCCCACGATATCAGCATACTCATCCATGAATGGCTGAATGCTATTGGTGAGCTTCTCATCTTCAGTTCTGAGCTTGTGCAGTTGCTGTTGCATTCTACGCACTTCACTCATTTTCTTCATTTTTGGTAAGCCTGTTAAAGCCTTAGCTTCTTCAGTCAGAACAGTTAGGGACTGTTCTGCGGCTTGAACCTGTTCCAAAAGACCAACTTTAAAAGGGAGCTTCTCAAGCTCCGTCCAAGCTTCCATAGCTTGGCTCATCAGGTTCTCGGCTTCCTGTATTCTGTCTTTCATCTGTGTGGAAGCTTTGCTCAGCGCTTCAAATTGTTCCTGCGCATCATCTGTAAACTGCGCGGCAACACGAGCTTCTAGCTCAGCGATTTGGGTTCTATGGCCCTCAGCCATAGCAACTATTTCATGCTCCAGGGTTTTCACCCTTCCTCCAATAATTTGAACTTTCTCAACCAGAGGGAGGTCTGGTTGAATCTCGCAAGCCGGCAATTCCTGGGCAATCTCATCCACTGCGTTTCTGATGCCGATGTCTTGCGCCTCATAAAGTGCAAGTATCTCGGAGATATTCTTATGGCTTGCCTTCAGCTCTATCTCCTGCGATTGCAGTCGTTGATTTTCCTGTAGTGCATCTAGCGGATCTGGAAGTGTCATGCTCGTAGGCGGAATATGCACGACAGTATGCCTTTCTATGAGTTCTTCAACTCACTCGGTACTTGGAATTTCTTGTGGCACCTGCGAAGTAGATGCTGGCGCATGGGTCTGTGCAATCCTTCCTGCGAGACCTTTTATTTCCACAAACTGCAGGTCTAGAGCACTTCTGATGTGAGCGTGCGTGTTGCGCAGCTCGCGAAATTGCTCTTTCAAATATTGGTCGATCCCCGAGGGAATGGCCTCAGAGGGATGCGACACCTTTTGTTTCTTGGTCGCCAGCTCTGTCGAGCCTTCATCACTTCTTTGCTCAGGTGCTTCCTTGCCCTTATCCTTCTCTTGCGCAGCGGCGGGTGGCATCGCGGACGCGATGTCGGCGGCTTCTCTCCATTCGTCCGACCAAGACTTGATAGTTTCTTCGACATCTTCTGTGGTCATCCTGTAAAGACCTACGGCCCGTTCCTCCTGAATGCCGCAGGGACAGAGGTAAAGTTGATGTAAGTCGGCAGTAAAGGCCAACTTCCCTTCATATATCCTCGCTGTCTCCTCACTTAGCCTTGGCATTTCCTGAATGGTATCTCTAAGGAGATAGTAGTATTCACAAAATACAGCGTGGTTCATCTTGCGCTTCGCGGGATTAGGGGATTCCCAAAGGTTAACATAGCGGATTACGGCAGGTTCTCCTGCGCGGTGCGGAAGGAACTGAGTGTTCGGGGGCTCCTTCCACCCGACGAGAGCACATAAAATTAAAAGCCAAGAAAAATGGAACGACTGACTGGGGTTATCTTGAACGTTCCGGCAGTCTTCCAAAAAAGAATTGAGGATGAAGAGGCATCGGTTGTACTGCTCTCCCTCCGCAGCTGCGATGGCGAGTTCCACGACAGCTCCAGTAACTTCCTTTGGTCTGCACTTCGTGACAAGTCTGCCCATGAGCAAACTTCCTGTAAATCTCAGTGCTTCGTCTTCTACTATTGTGAGGTCATAGGCCCGACCTCCTCTTGTAAGGTTGTATTTCTGCACCAGCTTTGCAGCCAGTTTTCTATCCTTCTCCTTTCCCATAAAATGGATATTGGGATCCTTACCAACCTTAGACAGGCCAGTAATGCGATGAATCAAATCGACATTTAAATTGATTGGCCTCCCGAGTCAAAGCTAACCTCCATGAACGCAAGATAGCAGTGTTTTAACGACTGCGTTCACTTCATTGCTACGCCCGAAATGTGGTAGCTTTAACAAGTTCAGGAGTCCAGGGCGCTCAAGATTTGCTGCAAATCCCTTCGGGATAAATTCGTCAACCTTTCTGGTGGGATTATGCACTACCGTCAGATATCGGTCTAGCTGGAACTGAGGATATGTCTTATAGTCTCCCAGGTTGAAATCAGAGAACTTGGCCAGTGGAAGGTGTCCGAGCAAGGACCCTTCTATTCGCATGCCAACCGGTAATGGAGGTAACGGAAGCGGATACTTTGCATTCTTCGGAATATGCACCTCTGGTGCATCTTCTGGGCGCGGCGAAATATAATTCACCATAGTGGCCAACGGCTCTGGAACGGGATCTTCTGGCTGTGGCTGAGATGCTCTTGTGGCCGGAGATTGTCTGGGATCCTGATAACCAGGATGTACATAAGTCGAAGCCGTCATGGGGGTAGTCATGCCGAAATCTAGGCCTCGGCGCAGGAATTGACGAACAACTTCTTCAGTCGACAGGTTCTCCGTCGTGAACGGGTATAGGTAACAAGAACTTTGGACAGAACCAACGGAACAAGGTGGAATATGGACGCTGACTACAAGGAAGACACTCTGCATGACTCGGCTCTGAAAACAATGGCTTAGATTCTCAAACAAGACTATGCAGCTCGAGAAAAGTAACCCGAAATTATACAAGTGTGGGGTATTTATAGCTAAGGTGATAGTAATTGCAGGCAAGTGGGGCTACTAGCTGTAGGCGGCTATGCATGAGTTGACAACCCTACGATCCCTCTCGCCTCTGCGGTGCATTTACTGTGATGGACGGGCTCTGACAGGCTTCCGGGAGAAGCTAAAACTTTCCGGCACATGGTTTAAATGCAAATCTTACGGGGATCAATTCGAATCTGTCAGAGCGGCTACACTTAAATGCCGGGTTTATCCTTCATTTATTTCTCAGACGCGGCTACATAACTGCTGTAATTCAAAATTTTCGGCGGGTCATTTCAACTTAGGGAACTGTGCCTATAGGGGTCCACAACAAGAATTCTTCAAGCGGCAAATTGACACAGGGAACTTCGCAAGAGCGACAGTTCAACGGTCCGAGGAGAACCTTCGCAAGAGCGCAAATATAAGCTCGCTCCAACCAAACTTTTAGACATGCGCGGATGTTTCAAAAAAAACTGCGCGGGAAGCCGGAGACTGAGTGTCTCGCAACTTCCGTGTAGACTGATAATGCGATGCCTCTTTCAACTACACTGGACGTCTGCATTTCTTTGAGCAACTATTTAAGTCGACAGGGTGGAGTGGCCGTCGCGGTAAAGCTTGAGCCGACTCATGTTGATCATTGTAGGCAGTACTTCTCCATTCAGCTTCGCAAGCTGAACTGCTCCTCCTTCTGTTATTTTTATTACCTGAAAAGGGCCTAACCAATGTACACGAAACTTGCCTGGAAACTTGGTGAATTTACTGTCATAGAGGAGTACCAAGTCTTGTTCCTGAAAGACTTTATTCTTAATATGCCTGTCATGCCAAGCTTTCTATCTTGCCTTCTGTACCTGTTGATGGAATCCAGCTAAAAGTCTGTCTTCTTCTAAGGCAAGCAGTTGTGAGAGTCTTGCGCTCATAGTATCAGGATCTGTCATTTCTGTAATTTGCGCGATTCTGAGACTGGGAATAATGTATTCCATAGGCATAACTGCTTCTTGTCCATACACCAAACTGAAAGGTGTGTGGCCTGTTAATTTCTTGCAGGTAGTTCTATAAGCCCATAATACAGCTGTGACTCTAAGGTCCCAATCATCTCTTTGTTGATTACAGATCTTCGTCAGGGCATTCTCAAGAATTTTATTGAATGCCTCCACCGTGCCATTAGCTTGAGGGTGGTAGGGTGTACTCTTATGGTGACTAATTTGGAATTCTTCAGTAAGGGATTCTATAGTCTCATTGAGGAAATGTGTACCTTGATCACTCATTAGAATCAGTGGACATCCAAATCTAGTGATAATATTCTCAAAAATGAACTGCGCGGCTGTGGCAGCGTCGCAGTTCTTAACTGGCTTAGCCTCAGCCCATCTGGTGAGGTATTCAGTAGCTGTGATGATGTATCTTGCGCCGGTTCTTTTTCCTGGAGGGTTGATAGGACCTACAAAATCAATGGCCCATTTATCAAAAGCACGTAGTGTTATCTGAGGTCTTAGCGGCATTTCATCTCTTCTTGAAGGTTTTCCTATTCGCTGGCACACATCGCAACATTTGCAGAATTCCTTAGTATCCTTATGCAATGTCGGCCACCAAAGACCTGCGGCTAATATCTTCTGAGCAGTCGGCTTTCCTGCGAAATGGCCTCCTGCGGTGCCTGAGTGCGCTTCTGCGATGATAGAGTTTTTTTCATGCGGTAGGATACATCTGCGCAAGACTTCATCGGGGCCCAACTTATAAAGCTAGCCTGCTATCAAAGTGAAGTCTGCGGCTTTGACGACAAGTTGTTTCTTCTGCTGGATTGTAAACTCAACTGGCACTTGTCCAGTAGTAAGAAACTCAAGGATATCAGAATAATATTCATATGCTGCTTGAATAGAGAACAACTGCGCGTCAGGCAGATTGTCCTCCAGACTTGTAGGTTCCTCTCCTGACTCAATCCTAGATAAGTGGTCAGGTCCTGCATTCAATCTACCTGGCTTTACAATAACCTCAAAATCATATTCTTGAAAGAGCAGTAGCCATCTGCAAATTCTTCCCCCTAACACTGGCTTATTGACCAAGTATTTCAAAGCAGAATGGTCAGTATACATTTTAAAATGTGCGCCCAGTAAGTAGTGTCTGAACTTCTGTAGGGCGTACACCATAGCTAGTCCTTCTCTCTCTGTAGTAGTGTAGTTCTTCTCGGCTGTGGACAACTTTTGGCTAGAGTAAGCAATGGGGTGATCGATACCTCCTTTTCCTGGTTGTGTAAGTACGATCCCCAATGCTATAGAAGAAGCATCGACATGAACATGAAAGGGTTTATTCCAGTCTGGGAAAACTAGAATTGGCGCAGTGATCATCTTGTCTTTAAGTGTGTCCAAGCTCTGTTGGCATTCTTCTGTCCATTGGAATTTCGAATCCTTTTTCAGCAATCTTTCCATAGGTGCTGTGATCTTTGCATAACCTTTGATAAATTTTCTGTAGTATCCAGTATGTCCCAATGTAGTGTGCAATTGTTTGACTGAGTTGGGCGCAGGTAAATTAGCGATGATGGCAACCTTCGCAGGATCCATCAGGAGTCCTTGTCTGCATACAATGTGACCCAACAAAATACCAAAAGGAGCACAGAAGATACATTTTTTCAAGTTAAGGGAAATCTGATGCTGTCTACATTTTTCTAACATCATTCGCAGGTTCTCTATATGGTTCTTTAATAAGCCAAATACAGTCCAGTCATCAAAATAGACTTCTAAGAACTTATGGATGAATTCTTTAAAAACAGCAACAACGACTCTAGAGAAGATAGCAGGAGCGTTTTTAAGACCAAAGGGCATTACCGTGTACTGGAATGAGCCCCATTCAGTCGCAAAAGTAGTCTTATGGCGGTCGTCTGGATGGATTCTGATCTGATGGTATCCCGAAAATCCATCAGTGAAGGAGTAAGCCTCTTGTCCTCCAACATTATCAAGCACTTCATCCGTAAAGGGCGTAGGAAATGGATCATGCGCTGATGCGTCATTGAGTTTGCGCAGGTCCACACAAATTCTTATTTCACCTTTTGTCTTCTTCTCTTGTACAACCATAGGGCTAATCCAATCGCTTTCTTCTACTGGCTCAATAATACCTGCTGCGAGCATCTTGTCAATTTCTTCTTTGACTTTTTCTTTATAGCGCGGGTTCAACCTGTATGGGCGCTGCTTTACTGGCTTGGCATCTGGTTTCAGAGGTATGCGCATCACTCCTAAGTCTCCTAGGATGCCTTTCATTTTTGTGAACTTGGTAGGAAAGATATCCTGGTAGTCACGTAATAGATCTGAAACATGCCCAACAGTTTCATCATCCCAATAGTCTCCTATAGAAGCAAACTTGGGTTCGGCTTCTGTACCAATGTTAACCTTTTTGAGCTTGATGTGTTCTGTAATGGCAGGGATATCAAGCTGAGGACCTTCAACATTGCGCATCCCTTCTGATTCTGGGATATTGATGTTGCGAGGATCATCCTCCTCTTCTTCAGTGGTGAAATTATAGCATTCCAGGGCATGTTCTATCTGAACAGCCCAATCTGGTTGGGAATATTCTGGTAATAGACATGGTTCAAATACCTTCTTTTTAATACACTTCAGAGCCTGATCAACACTCGGATGCTCTGACTCAAAGCTGAAGGTAAGTTGAAAACTTTCTATCATAAGAGGCCAAGTAAGAGTGCCTCTGCGCAATTCTGTTTCAGTGTACCAGTTCCTTGGAACTGTGTCCAATGTGTGGATGAATAGGTGAACCCACTCATCGTCCGGAATATCCGACCATTGCTGAATGCATGCTTCAATGTGTGACCTGGGGTCGCTCTATCCCTCATATTTGCGCGACACTTCTGCTGTAGTGTCCTGAAATCTGCGCAGTATCAATCTGCGACAGTCTTGCCATGTGTGAATATTCTCTTTATGCGCACCCCACCATCTTGCGGGTGTAGCGCGCAGTGATACATCTAATGCGTGTATGCGCTGCTGTTCTAGAAGCTGTTGTTCATATGCCTGTATGAATTCACTTATGTTAGTTAGACCATCAAAAATTGGAGTGTCAATCAATTCTGTGCCAATCCATCGAATGGATTTAGTCATCATGGTGCAACGTCTTGTAGAAACCTCATGTAAGCGATTCTGCCAGTTTTCCAATCTTGCATCTGAGTCTGATGTGCACGAACTATCGCATCGCCAGCTGATATGGCCATCTGCTGTGGGATTGACATAGTCACTCTGACTAGCAGTCATCTGATACAAACTTTCCATTTGGCGCGCTTCTTCTTCTGCCCGAATGGGTTCTATATACCTTGGTCCTTGAATAGGATCAAGCGGTGCAATGACCCTAATCTGGTCATCCTCGAAGGTCATCTGTCTTTTCTTCAAATTGATGACAGCCAAATTATCAAATGCCCAGGCCCAGTCTATACCTAAAAGTGCTGGGTAAGGTCTACTATCATCCAGTATTTTGATTACTTCAAAGTCTGCAGAACTTCTTACTCCCTCAATATCAATAGATACATTGGGTAATCTTCCCAATGGAGAGACTCGTTGCTGGTTCGCGAGTCTTAGCTAGATGGGGGATCTTGTAAGTTGAGGACTTCCCATCTGTTCCCATGTCTGCATGGTGAGAACATTAACTTCTGAGCCCAAATCTAAAATAACTTCGTCCATCTCAAATGCTCCAATCTGCGCTGTGAGCCTCATCTCTTTTCCAGTTCTAATGTGACTCCCAATCTGATCAATAGCACGCTGGGGCGTGTTCGTCGAAGCAGATTGTTGACATTTATCCAATAGGTGTTGAAGTTCCATAGTTGCTTTTTCATTGCGCAACAACTTTAAGCAGTTCCTTAGAAAATTATGGACAGTACCTAGTGCATCTTCATCGGGCCTTCCGGATGTAGTGGCCTGTTCTTGTACCAGGTTGTCTTGTCTTAGCACTTGCGATCTAATATCATTATGCGGAGTTGCGACAGAACTTGAAGCTCTGGGATCTGAGAAATACTCTTGGGCTTGCTTGAATGCTTCTTTTTGCTTCTGCAGATTAAGTGGGGTGGGTTTAATATTAGCGCGGCGCACCCATTGCGTCGCTTGCTTTCCAGTTCCCGACTCTGGCGCACCAGTGGTTGTTCCACTGCGCGTCACAATATTAACTGTACGGTCTGGTTCCATTTTTTCTGCTCCAATCAATTGAATATTCTGGTTGACCTGTGGCGTCTTTGCTTGCATTTTAGTCATCAATTGAGGGCATTCTTCAATGATATGATCATAAGATTTACAATATCTGCAAAGGGTTGTAGGGTTTTGGCAATCTCTTGCAAAATGACCTTGCGCTCCACAATTATAACAAGTGATCTGGCCTCTTCCGCGGCCAAAATTTGTTGTACGTCCGCGGCCTCTGTAATTTCCTGTTCGGCCGTCGCGAGTTTGGTCATACTGTGGACCTGCTACGGGTCCTTGTGCTTCTGACTGTACTCTATAAACATCATGTTTCCTTTCCATCATAAGGTCATATGCTCTGCAATTGTTTTCATCATGGCCTACTGATTTACAGAAATTACAATATAGATTCTTTGGAGTTTGTACATATTTCTGAAGTAAGTGACATTCTTGAGGTCTATGACCTCTAGTTCTACAGATTTCACACCAAGGCCCCTGTGGCTGTGGTAAAGGGTTAGGTGCTCCAGTTGCAATATACTCTATGAAAACGGGACAGTGGTCCTTTGAATGACCTTGTGATTTACATTTTGTACACCATATTTCTTCCTTAACATCCTTGCCTTTCTTAATATCATGCACTTGTAAGGTTAAGTTTGCTAATTGGTTCTGCAACTGCGCAACATCGTTGCTTGTTCCAGCAATTGGTGAAGCTTCTAGTTTCATAGCCATCTCTAGAGCTTGTTCCTGAGTAGTGAGATTCTGTTGCATAAGAGGAAGTCTAATGTGTGGAAGCAGCGTAGCAATGAACCATTCCTTATGCTGTTGTGGTGCAAACTCAAAGCTTACTTGATCTATCAAGGCTTTGAACTTTTGGTCAAAGTCCCATACTGACTCTGTAGGTAACTGCTTGATGTCTTTGAGCTCTGTTATACACTGTGATTCTGATTTAGGTTTCTTGAATTCTCTAATCATGGCATTTCTTACCTCAGCAAGCGTTCTATTCTGTGCTGCTGAGTATTTCATGAACCAAGTTAAGGCTCTTTCTCTTAGTGTGGTTGCTAACTGAACCAGTTTAACAGCATCATCATTAATTTGCTTAATTGTCCAAATGGCTTCACATAGGAACCAGTGTTGCTCAGGGTCTTCTATTCCTGTTCCTCTAAAAGTTGGTAGTTTCATGTCATCACCCATCTTTCTTGCGCTAGGTTGAGGTGTAGGTGCTGTAGCAGTGCTGGGCTGGTTGAACAAAGGTGGTACAGAGGTACTAGAAGTACCGTGTGGGCTACTAGAAGGTGTTACTGCAGGATTATACTGAGCTTCGTCTGGCTTTTGCGGTGTAAAAGGGTGGTAAGGGATATGAACGCTCCCTTGTCTTTCTATGTGGCTTGCTCTAGGAACTTGACTGTCTTCTGGGCTTGACTCAAAAGAATGTTGGTCAAGGCCTACTTTATACCGTTTTCCACTACGAGTGCAACCAATAACTTCAGGGTCACTATCAGAGTCTAGGGACATTACTTGTCTATGCTATTCATCTGAAGCTATACATAGTTTTGCTTTTTCATACAGAAGAATTTTAATCGATAAGTTCAAAGAATTCAGGAACTTACCTCTATGTGCTTGAAAGAAACTCCTCTCAGCTTCACTGAAACTCTTTCTTGTATCCACTGCAAACTCAGTGATGAAACCTTCCAGCAGACTATTCAACCAAAAGTCTACTGCGCGAGACACAGAATTGTCTACCCGCTTCAAAATAGTGACTAGCTCAAGGGTCCAAGCGACTGGTCGATCAATATGCACAGTGGGTCTAGTATCTGATAACTTGGCTATCCAAGCATGTAACTCAAGTGCAAATGTGACAAAGAAAATTTCGTGAAGGTCAGTATAGATATACTTCTGCAACCATTCTTCTGGATGGAGTCTAGAGCTTCTATTTGCTTGTTTAGCGAACTCTCTAGCCTTTAAATCGAACCACTCCTAAATTTCTGTAGTTGTAGGATTCCAGTAACACATTTGTTAGCTGAGCAAGTCTCAAGGCAACAGAACCATTTGTTGGCTCAATCAACAATCTTCTTCGTGGAAAAAATAGCAAGTCTCACAGTAACAAGTCACAAGGCAACATAACCATTTGTTGGCTCCTTTCTTTCTCTGGGTTTCGCCTCGATCTCGCGTGTCGCTGAAATAAAAAGTCTCATTCACGCGGCAACGGAACCATTTGTTGGCTCCTTTCTTTCTCTGGGTTTCGCCTCAATCTCGCGTGTCGCTGAAATAACAAGTCTCATCCACGAGGCAACGGAACCATTTGTTGGCTGCTTTTTGGACAGACCCGGGTTTTAATGAAGCGCAGCAACAAAACCCCCTGGCGCACTAGCCCTCTCGGCAACGAGCTGCGCGGCAGCTCGAGGTCTCACCCGAAGTGGCTATGGGGAGGCTAAGGAATCAGGTTTCCTTAACCTAGGTGACGCGGAGACTATTCTCTCTTCAGACTTACGAGCGCAACAGCTCTCAAGCTCCTGCTCGGCAGCGGAACTGCGCGGTACTTCCACTCCTGCGCTAGGACCAATTATCCTCTGCACGGATATTCTACGCGTAGTTTCACTTGCATGCTCATCGCAGCAACAGGTTCTCCTATCGCAACGGCGACATCGTCTTACCGATTCCTTCGACCCTTAACGATTATAGTTCCCAAGAAAGCTTCACTGATTTACTCAACACATTCATAAAGGTAATGCAATATCTGTATTTGCTCGTTAGTAAACTCAAAACAGGTAATCATTTCATTCACAACATTGCAACAACGAGAAATATGAAGTCCACCTCCACGGGGAAAACCACGTCCACGGGAGTATCTTATATTACCCAGAAAATGATAGACTTATACAATATGTTGCGCACACAGCTACAGCCTTAGATCTTTCCAGGAAACTCCACGCACACAGCTGGGAGCCCTTCTCTCGATCTAGTCTCTTCCTCTCCAGAGATTACAATAGTTCAGACGTCGCCTCGGACTGTCTGCAACTCAAGGATTAGCTTCACTGCAAACCAGCTCTAACTCCTGTTTTCTAGCAACACGGTAGAAAACAATCGACAAGATCGTAACAGAGGATGATCAACTCGATCAATCCTTCTTACATCTAGCATCAATTATCTTAGCTAGCTCACTCAGAGGCTTAGCTAACTGACTCACTAATCAACCAACTCACAGACTAGCTAGCTAACTGTCTAACCAACTAACATCTACCCTTCACAATTATACATATATATAGGTGGCCATGGCGGTCGCACCTTTACAAAACTGTGGGCCTTTCCCAGCAGTAATCTCCAAAAACCCTAACCACGCACATGGCTAGGTGTACTGTAGGTGCCGCTTGCAGTCATGTCGCCGCTTCCTGCAGGCTCCATGAATTCCGGCGTAGCTTACGGGTATGGGTGCCTTGTCCTTTGCCTTCAATGCTTTGGTCCATTGCTCTTCCTTGATCCGAGCAACCATAACTTCTGTACTTAGCCTTAAATGAGGGTAGCTGAGCCCTCTACTCCATTGCTTCATTGATTGTGGTAGCTAGGCTTTCCACTCGGCTACCTTCATTCTCTTCTGACGTGCGCGCGAGCTCCACGATTTTCGGTCCGTAATCTACGCTGAGATTATCCATCTGGCACCGTACTGCGCACCGTCTTCTTCTGTCCCAAAATTGGCGCTTATTCAAAACTTAGCACTTTCTCTTCCATACTTGTGCTTTTTCCTCAAAATTCGCAGCTTTTACCATAGCTGCGGCCTTGGCTCCAACAGTGAACATCTTGAAGTGGCCCCCTAAGAGGTAATGCCAGAATTTCTGCAAAGCATAGACCATCGCCAACCCTTCTCGCTCGGTGGTCGTATAGTTCTTCTCCGGAGTAGACAACTTTCTACTTGCGAAGGCTATCGAGTGGTCAATGCCACCGGTTCCTGATTGGGCCAAAATAACACCTAGTGTGACTGACGATGCATCAACATGTACGTGAAATTCCTTTGTCCAATCCGGGAATGCAAGGATTGGTGCTACGACCATCTTTTCTTTCAATCTGTCTAGGATTTTCTGGCATTCCTTGGTCCATTCAAACTTAGCAGCCTTCTTTAGTAACTTCTCCATGGGTGCTGTGATGGCTACATATCCTCGAATGAATTTCCTGTAGTAACCCATGTGTCCCAACGTTGCTCGTAGTTGCTTAGCCGTCGTTGGTGGTGGCAGGTCAACAATGATGGCAATCTTCGCAGGGTCTACCAACATTCCTTCTCTACAAGCAATGTGTCCTAACAAGATGCCGAATGGAGTAAAAAAGATACACTTCTTGAGGTTTAGGGAAATTTGGTGTTGTCGACATCGTTCTAGCATTAGTCTTAAGTTCGCGACATGATCCTTGACTAATCCATATACTATCCAATCATCCATGTAGATGGCGAGAAAATTATGAATATAATATTTGAACGCTGCAACCACTAGTCTGGAAAAGATCGTTGGAGCATTCTTTAATCCAAATGGCATCACCGTGTACTGAAAACATCCCCACTCCATGATGAATGTAGTCTTGTGTCGATCTTCTTTCGCAATCTTGATCTGGTGGTAGCTCGAAAATCCGTCCGTAAAGGAATATATCTCCTGACCTCCTACTCCTTCGAGCACCTCATCCGTGAATGGGTTCGGGAATGGATCATGTAGGCAAGCATCATTCAGTTTCCTCAAGTCAATGCATATTCGTAATTCACTGGTTTTCTTGTCCTGGACGACCATTGGACTGATCCATTCTGATTATTCCACTAGTTCTATAACGTCAGCCTCTAGCATTCTTTCAATTTCGTCTTGCATGCGTTCCTTGTATCTCGGATTCAATCGATATGGCCACTACTTAACCGGCTTTGCATCAGGTTTCAGGGGGATCTTCATTTCCCCTAAATATCTGGAAATTCCCTTCATCTCTGAGAATTTCATTGGAAACAAGTCCTGAAACTCATGCAATAGGTCAATCATCTTTGCAATGGTCGACTCATCCCAGTAGTAGCCAATTCTTGCGAACTTTGGGTTCTCCTCCAACCCAATGTTCACCTTCTTGATCTTCAATGGTTGCTAAAATTTGTCAAATGGTATATCTAGTGCCACAACACTACGACTACCCTCTGATTCTAGTACATATGTAGCCCTGGGATCATCCTCATCGTCGGGCTCTCCGATGACGTTGTAACACTCCATCAACATTTATGGTGTCATAGTCCATTGAAGTGCCATCAGTTGTCCGATTGGTACTGCCTCAAATATCTTCTTGTGGATCGTCTATAGTGCGGTATGGATTAGGGGATTTTTGTCTGAGAATGAAAGCAATTGGTTGAATCCAATGGTAAGCTGCTCCCAATAAGTCATCCTGCGTCGTAGTTCTGCTACGACATACCAGCTCTGCGGTACCTCATCTAACATGTGTACGAATTCATGTACCCACTCCTGCTTCGCTCTCAAGCCCCATTTGTGTTGGCATGCGTTCAAATGCTCCTTCGGGTCACCTCATCCGTCATATCTCATTTTTTCATACCCCGCAGCTTCGTCGATCCGAACCTCCATGAGAAATCGACATAGTTTCCAAATTGTGATCTTTGATTTGTGCACCACCCACCATTGCCCAAGGTTATCCTTCAGGGCTTCCTCCAGGGCCAATAGATGCTGCGGTTCTGCCACTCTTTCCTCAAATTATGTGAGAAACTTGCCCAAGTTGGGAAATCCCTCATATGTAGGTAACAAGTACTCCTTCATGGCTACCCTTCGCGGGGACTGCATTACCCATGTACATATTCTAAAGGAAACTTCATGTAACCGGTTATGTCAGTTCTCAAGGCCCTCGTCTGAATTTGAGGATGCTGAGTTGGCACTGCGCCATCCTAAATCTCCATCCACGGTGGGATTAAGATAATCCTCAGAAATTTTATACAAATTGTCCCACCCTTCCACAGACTCGTCTCTGGCTGGTTCTGTATAGCACAGCCCTTCCAGAGAATCTAGTGGTGCGATGACTCTCATATCTTGATTCTTGAATGACATTATCCTTTTCTTAAAGTTGATAATCGCTTGATTCTCCATGGCCCAGTCTATCCCCAGTAGTACTGAATAAGGGTTGATGTTATCGACAATTTCAATGACATCAAAATCAGCATACATTCTGAGCCCTTCAATTTCAACTGGAAGTTGACATACCCGACCGAGCGGAGTGACCTTGCTCTAGCTCACCAGTCGCAGTTGTACTGGTGACCAGGTCATCCGCGGCTTTCCCATTGTCTCCCATGTTTTTTTGGTCATAATATTCACATCTGAAACCAAATCCAAAATGATGGAGTCAACATCAAATGCTCTGATTTGTGCCGAAATCTGCATCTCCCTGCCTGTCTTCCTTTTATGTATGCGATTGAATCTCTGTTCCAATCGTGCACCCTCCCTTTGATGCAGTAGACCAGCTATTTCCTCCAGTGCATCTGGATCCTTTTCCAAGTCCAGGAAACTTTCCAAGAAGGCCTTTAGAGTGTTTTCCTTCCTTCGCGACTTCGTCGAGTCGAATGTCAGTGGCATATCATAGATTTCTTCTTGAAGAGGTAGTTGCCTCCTATTCCTCATTACCTCCTATGATTTCAAGAAGACATCCCTTTTGGATTCTACATCAAAATTGACCTACTTCCGTTGTGTTTGTGTTGGTCTAACATTGGTGTGTGACCTGTCGCCACCTATCACCGCCCCTCCTCGTGTCACTATTCCAACCGTCACATGGCTACTTATTGCTTATGTCAATATCATCTGCACAGCTGATGGTGCGTTCTGATTATTTTGGTTTTGGTTCTAGGGTGGATTCTTAGACTTCCATTTTCCAATGAGTTGAGGACATTCCTCTACACTATGATCTACAGCGCTACAGTATGTACACTGCGGTGCTGGGTTTGGACAATCCCTCTGGTTGTGCCCCTACTGTCCACAATTGTAATAGATGATCGGTTCTCTTCCCCGTCCAGCAACTCCTACATGTCCCATACCGGTGCCTCGGCCTCCACGGAATCCTCCCCTGAAACCTCTACGTGGTGGCCCATATGGTTGATACTGCGGTTTCCTGTACTGTGGTTGTTGATACTATTACTGCCCATACTGTTGCTAGCCAAACGGCGGTAGTGGATACTGCGGGTGTCCGTACTGTGGCTGCCCATATTTCCCTTGGTCGTATTTCTGTGGTTGGTTAAACTACAACTGTGGCTGACTGTACTACGATTGCTGCTGCACCACCGGTAGCTCTTATCACTTCATAAAATATGTGTTAGTTGTCCGATCTTATAGCAGGTCATAGGCCCTGTAGTCCTTATCGTCATGGCCAACCAATCGGCAGAACTTGTAGTATAAGTTTGCCGGATTTGACACCATGTTTTGCAGATATACACATTCCTCCGGTCGATGCCCTCTGGTCTGATAGACAGGACACCATGGCATGCCTCCTTGACGAAGGGGGTTTGGTGCCCCCGACTGCAAATACTCATGGAATTCTGGGCAATTGTCCTTATGGTGTCCCTCAGCTATGGATCTGGTGCACCATATGTCTCTGCGGGTTTCCTTTGCCTTCTTGATATCCTCCAATTGAAGTGTTAAATTGGCCAACGGCTCCTAGAATCTGTCCATTCCTATCCCTACTTCGCTTATTGGTGAAGCCTCCAGCTGCATCGCAATCTCTAATGCTTCCGCCTATGTCACAACTTTTTCGAATATGTGGTACCAGTCCCATAATGAACCATTCTTTGTGTTGCAGCTCATTTATCGAGAAACTCACTTTTGCTATCAGCGTCTTGTACCGATAATCAAATTCCCACACCGACTCATTCGGGAATTGCTTAATCTCCTTAAGCTCAGTGACATATTGAGACTCAAATTTTGGTTTTTTAAATTCATCAATCATCATCGTTCTGACCTGCACCAACGTCTTGGCTATTGTTCCTGTTGGAACCTTTCCAAAATTCATGTACCAGTCTAATGCCTAAACCCTAAGGGTCATTACTAGCTATCCCATCTTGATAGCATCATCTTGGACCTGCTTTACAGTCCAGACTGCTTCGCATATGAACCAATAATGTTGAGGATCCTCGGTCCCATTCCCCTAGAAGGTAGGCATCTTCACCTTGTCTGCCATCCTAACATTACTTCTATTGTTGTTTACTGAAGCGCTACTCTTACCGCTACAAGTAGGGAAACTCTGCGAGTAGTTTGGATTTCTTCCTATAAAATTCAGAGCAGTGTGCAGATCAGTGTGCGGGGTTGAAGGTTTGTTGTAACTTACAATCTGTCCTCTTTCTGCTTCTGGGGTATCCTGGTCGACGTCTCCTTCGCAATAAGGTTACTTCCTCCCTTATGGTCCTATTTCGCATTTCTCTGTTCTGATCCTCTCAGAAGACTCTCTCTCAGTCCTCCTCTTTTCTCAGGACGCCGAAATATTGCTCCACTCCTCAAGGTACCACACTCTTTGTCAACTTCCCTCAGAAATTCATCATCGCTCATGTCCATCTACCCCACATCTTCCTATCAGATTTGCATTCACGCGATACCTTCAACCTCCACACACTGATTTTTCTACTCGTTGGCAGACATCCTTAATATTCCTTTTTCGCAGACCAGCATCCTAATCCACAGTTTTAACATTGACAAGAACCTTCCTCTCGGCCCCCTGAAGAAGTTCCTCTCGGCGTCACTGTACGACTTGATAGTGTCTACCGCGAACTCAGTTACATATCCTAGACGACACTATCCACCTAGAAATCAACAGCTCGCGATACCTTGTTATTGACTTGCTTCAGATGTCGAACCAACTCTGGGGTCCAACAATCAGGTTCAATCATCTGGTAGTGATTCTTTTGGAATATCAACTATGCTAGCCATCCATGTAGCAATAATGGGAATTCACAGAATATTATTTCATGGATATCTGAGTAGATATATCTTTGTGGCCAATTGGTTGTTGTCTGTTTAGGATCTTGCTTCTCGCTTTCTGCGAATTCCTCCACCTTCTTGTCGAACCACTCTTGGATCTCTGGTTTTGTTGGATGCCACAACATATCCTCTTTTTCTCTTCCTCAAGGTCTTGGCAACAGAACCATTTGTTGATGCAACATCTATCGATAGTGGTTCCCTTCACATTGTTTCCAACAAACTACCAACCCAAACTCCCTTATACACCAGCCCGGAAGGTGTAACCCTCTCCATCAACACTTGTGGAGCAAGTGCAATCTCACCCGAGATCGATAAGGGGGCTGCTGGAATCACGTTTCCACAATGGAGTTGAGGATATGCTTTCAACACACATTACCCTTGTAATGACCAGATATTATAACCTTCGCAGCATGCTATCAACTTATTATTTGCATATTAAGTCATTCGAAGAGTTCAATAGATAACAAACATTTGGAACAAAATATTCAACCTATTTATTAAGATTAACAGTACTTCTTAAACCCATAGCACATTGGCATCAAATATACTCTAAATCATTCACATTTATCATCATATAAGACTAGAGACAGAGATTGCATCATAATTGAACATCTTCATTCATTCACTAACCCTGCGGAACGAACCTCGCAGAAATAGTCAATACACCATGTTGCGGATACAAATAGACCCAAAAGATATGATCAATCATCAAAAACTGGATTCCCTTAGGTTTACAATCCTACTCTATTTATATGCTTCTACTTGGTTACAAAATGGTCCACATGACCAAATTAACTAATCTAACAATTCTTATGCTTCCGTGAACTCCACGAATGGTCCTTCTTTTCGCGGAATGACCCTTTCGCACATGTCGGCTTCCGCACTTCCTGTGGACTTATCCCGTGCCAACACAGACTTTATTTCAGGCTCACAAATTATGCCCGCAAAGAGTATTTTAGCAGCAAAATGCTTTGCTTGAGTGTATTTCCGGGTCATAATTCATGACTAGGGCATGCACTTTTTCGTATGCTAACATCCAACTTTTAAGATTTTTTCAAGCCTTGTGATCAGAGGGAATTTTATAAATTGGTTGTACTTTGACATAAAAAAGTGCACAAACATAAGATTTAATTTTTTATAAATGGGTTGTACTTTGGAATTTTATAAATTGGTTGTACTTTGACATAAAAAAATGAATAAACATAAGCTCTCACTTTTCAGTACTTGGCCATTTTTGCCAAAGGGGAGCATTATCTAACATGGTTCAAATTAGGTTGATTGGTTGTTTTGGAAGGCCATTATGTTCTTGGAAAATGAATTTTTATCACGAATGAGTCGATGGTCAAGTGCATAAATCATCCACCTGAAATATTATGCTATCTGAATTTTCCTATCCCTCAAAGGTGAGAAATTGCGGGCATTTTCTTGAAGCCATTTAGGCCATTTTAGTTGCAAAACTATCTGAGTGGTTGTTTTGGCAGGCCAATATATTATTTACCAGAGCCTATTTTCCAAGACTAGGACTATATTCAGGTGAATTGGTCATCCGCCTATAGGATCGTTCCCTAAGAATAGTTATATCTCTCTTTGTGAGGAAAGGGTGGTCATTTTCCCAAAGCCCCTAGAGCCATATTTCCAGTACTTAGCCATTTTTTCCCATGGCGAGAATTTTCTCAAATGGTACAAAAGAGGTTGATTGGATGTTTTGGAAGGTCATTATCTTCTTGGCCACAGACCTTTTATTGAGAAGGAGTAAACGGTCAAGTGTGCAAATTCTCCACCTGAAAGCTTATGTTGTCAGATAAATTTAATCCCTCACTGGTGAGAACTGGTGGGCATTTTCTTGAGGCCATTTAGACCAGTTTTAAATGCAAAAAAGGTTGAGTGGTTGTTTTGGAAGGCCAATATTTTCTTCACTAGAGCCTATTTTCCAAGACTGAGACTATATTCAAGTGCATTAGTCATCCACCTACATGATGGTTCCCTGCAAATAGTTATCTCTCTCTCTCTGAGTAAATCACGGTCATTTTCCCAAAGCCACTTGAGCCATATTTTCAGTACTTAGCCATTTTTTCCCATGGTGAGCATTTTCTGGAATGGTGCAAAATAGGTTGATTGGATGCTTTGGTAGGCCATTATCTTCTTGGCCACAGACCTTTTATTGAGAAGGATTAAATGGTCAAGTGTGTAAATCCTCCACCTGAAATCTTATGTTGTCAAATAAGCTTAATCCCTCACAGGCAAGAACTGGTGGGAATTTTCTTGAGGCCATTTAGGCCATTTTTAAGTGCAAAAAAGGCTGAGTGGCTGTTTTGGTAGGCCAATATTTTCTTTACCATAGACGTTTTTCCAATATTGAAACTATATTCAGTTGCATTAATCAACCACCTACAGGAAGGTTCCCTCCAAATAGTTATCTCTCTCTGTGTGAGGAAACGGAGGTCATTTTCCCAAAAAGCCACTTGAGACATATTTTCAGTACTTAGCCATTTTTTTGCATGGTGAGCATTTTCTAGAATGGTGCAAAAGAGGTTGATTAGATGTTTTGGTAGGCCATTTTCTTCTTGGCCACAGACCTTTTATCGAGCAGGAGTAAATGGTCAAGTGTGTAACTCCTCCACCCGAAAGCTTATGTAGTCAGATAAATTTAATTCCTCATTGGTCGGAACTGGTGGGCATTTTCTTGAGGCCATTTAGGCCAGTTTTAAATGCAAAAAAGGATGAGTGGCTTTTTTGGCAAGCCAATATTTTCTTCACTAGATACTTTTTTCCAAGACTGACACTATATTTAGGTGCATTAGTCATCCACCTACAGGATGGTTCCCTCCAAATAGTTTTCTCTCTCTCTATGAGGAAATGGCGGTCATTTGCCCAAAGCCACTTGAGCCATATTTTTAGTACTTAGCCATTTTTTCCCATGGCGAGCATTTTTTGGAATGGCGCAAAGATATTTATTGGATGTTTTGGTAGGCCATTATCTTCTTGGCCACAAACCTTTTATCAAGAAGGAGTAAATGGTCAAGTGTGTAAATCCTCCACCTAGAAGCTTTTGTTGTCAGATAAATTTAATCCCTCAGTGGTGAGAACTGGTGGCCATTTTCTTGAGGCCATTTAGGCCAATTTTAAGTGCAAAAAAGGTTGAGTTGTTGTTTCGGCAGGCCAATATTTTCTTCACCAGAGCCTATTTTTCAAGACTGAGATTATATTCAGGTGCATTAGTCATCCTCCTACAAGATGGTTTCCTCCAAATAGTTATCTCTCTCTCTTTGAGTAAATGGCAGTCATTTTCCCAAAGCCACTTGAGCCATATTTTCAGTACTAAGCCATTTTTTCCCATGGCGAGCATTTTCTGGAATGGTGCAAAAGAGGTTGATTGGATGTTTTGGCAGGCCATTATTTTCTTGGCCAAAGACCTTTTATCGAGAAGGAGTAAATGGTTAAGTGTGTAAATCCTACATTTGAAAGCTTATGTTTTCAGATAAATTTAATCCCTCACTGGTGAGAACTGGTGGGCATTTTCTTGAAGCCATTTAGCCCAGTTTTAAGTGCAAAAAAGGCTGAGTGGATGTTTTGGCAGGCCAATATTTTCTTCACCAGAGACTTTTTCCTTGATGGAGACTATATTCAAGTGCATTATTCATCCACCTATAGGATGGTTCCGTCCAAATAGTTTTCTCTCTCTCTGTGAGGAAATGGCAGCCATTTTCCCAAATCCACTTGAGCCATATTTTCAGTACTTAGCCATTTTTTCCCATGGTGAGCATTTTCTGGAATGGTGCAAAATATGTTGATTGGATGTTTTGGTAGGCCATTATCTTCTTGGCCATTCACATTTTATCGATAAGGAGTAAATGGTCAAGTGTGTAAATCCTCCACCTGAAATGTTATGTTGTCAGATAAATTTAATCACTCATTGGTGAGAATTGGTGGGAATTTTCTTGAGGCCATTTAGGCCAATTTTAAGTCCAAAAAAGGCTGAGTGGTTGTTTTGGCAAGCTAATATTTGCTTCACCAGAGATGTTTTTCCTTGACTGAGACTATATTCAGGTGCATTAGTCATCCACCTACAGGATGGTTCCCTCCAAATAGTTTTCTTTCTCTCTTTCGAGAAATGGAGGTCATTTTCCCAAAGCCACTTGAGCAATATTTTCAGTACTTAGCCATTTTTTATCATGGCGAGCACTTTCTGGAATGGTGTAAAAGAGGTTGATTGGATTTTTTGGCAGGACATTATCTTCTTGTCCGTGGACCTTTTATCGAGAAGGAGTAAATGGTCAAGTGTGTAAATACTCCACCTGAAAGCTTATGTTGTTACATAAATTTAATCCCTCACTATTGAGAAATGGTGGGCATTTTCTTGAGGCCATTTAGGCCAGTTTTAAGTGCAAAAAAGGTTGAGTGGTTATTTTGGGAGGCCAATATTTTCTTCACCACAAACATTTTTCCAAGAATGAGACTATATTCAGGTGCATTAGTCATCCACCTACAGGATGGTTCCCTCCAAATAGTTATATCTCTCTCTCTGAGGAAATGGCGGTCATTTTCCCAAAGCCACTTGAGCCATATTTTCAATACTTAGCCATTTTTTCCCATGGCGAGCATTTTCTGGAATGGTGCAAAAGAGGTTGATTTGATGTTTTGGCAGGCCATTATCTTCTTGGCCACAGACCTTTTATCAAGGAGTAAATGGTCAAGTGTGTAAAACCTCCACCTGAAAGCTTGTGTTGTTAGATAAATTTAATCCCTCACTGGTGAGAACTGGTGGGCATTTTCATGTGGCCATTTAGGCCAGTTTTAAGTGCAAAAAAGGTTGAGTGGCTGTTTTGGCAGGCCAATATTTTCTTCACCAGAGACCTTTTTCCCTGAATGAGACTATATTCAGGTGCATTAGTCATCCACCTACAGTATGGTGCTCTCCAAATAGTTTTCTCTCTCTCTGTGAGGAAATGGTGGTCATTTTCCCAAAGCTACTTGAGCCATATTTTCAGTACTTAGCCATATTTTCCCATGGCGAGCACTTTTCAGGAATGGTGCAAAAGAGGTTTATTGGATGTTTTGGAAGGCCATTATCTTCTTGGCCACTGACCTTTTATCGAGAAGGAGTAAATGATAAAGTGTGTAAATACTCCACCTAAAAGCTTATGTTGTCAGATAAATTTAATCCCTCACTAGTGAGAACTGGTGGGCATTTTCTTGAGGCCAGTTTTAAGTGCAAAAAAGGCTGAGTGGTTATTTTTGCAGGCCAATATTTTCTTCAACAGAGTATTTTTTCCAAGACTAAGACTGTATTTAGGTGCATTAGTCATCCACCTACATGATGATTCCCTCCAAATAGTTTTCTCTCTCTCTATGAAGAAATGGTGATCATTTTCCAAAAGCCACTTGATGGCATATTTTTAGTACTTAGCCATTTTTTCCCATGGTGAGCATTTTCTAGAATGGTGCAAAAGAGGTTGATTGGATTTTTTGGAAGGCCATTATCTTCTTGGCCATAGACCTTTTATTGAGAAGGAGGAAATGGTCAAGTGTGTAAATCCTCCACCTGAAATCTTATGCTTTCAAATAAATTTAATCCCTCACTGGTGAGAACTGATGGGCATTTTCTTGAGGCCATTTAAGCCAGTTTTAAGTGCAAAAAAGGCTGAGTGGTTGTTTTGGATGGCCAATATTTTCTTCACCAAAGCCTATTTTCCAAGACTAAGAGTATATTTAGCTACATTAGTCAGCCACCTACAGGATGGTGCCATCTAAATAGTTTTCTCTCTCTCTTCGAGGAAATGGCGGTCAGTTTCTGAAAGCCACTTGAGCCATATTTTCAGTACTTATGCATTTTTACCCATGGCGAGCATTTTCTGAAATGGTGTAAAAGAGGTTGATTGGATGTTTTGGAAGGCCATTATATTCTTGGCCACAAAATTTTATCGAGAAGGAGTAAATGGTAAAGTGTGTAAATCCTCCACCTGAAAGCTTATGTTGTCAGATAAATTTAATCCCTCACTGGTGAAAATTGGTGGGCATTTTCTTGAGGCCATTTAGGTCAGTTTTAAGTGCAAAAAAGGTTGAGTGGTTGTTTTGGCAGGCCACTATTTTCTTCACCAGATCCTATTTTCCAATATTGAGAGTATATTTAGGTGCATTGGTCATCCACCTATAGGATGGGTCCCTCCAAATAGTTATCTCTATCTTTGTGAGGAAATGGCAGTCATTTTCCCAAATCCACTTTAGCCATATTTTCAGTACTTAGCTATTTTTTCCCATGGCAAGCATTTTTTGGAATGGTGCAAAATATGTTGATTAGATGTTTTGGCAGGCCATTAGCTTCTTGGCCATAGACCTTTTATCGAGAAGGAGTAAATGGTCAAGTGTCTAAATCCTACACCTAAAAGCTTATGTTGTTAGAAAAATTTAATCCCTTATTAGTGAGAAATGATGCGCATTTTCCTAGGGCCATTTAGGACAGTTTTAAGTGGAAAAAAGATTGTGTGGATGTTATGGAAGGCCAATATATTCTTCACCAGAGAATTTTTTCCGAGACTAAGACTATATTCAGGTGCATTAGTCATCCACCAATAGGATGGTTCCATCAGAATAGTTTTCTCTCTCTTTGTGAGGAAATGGCGGTCATTTTCCCAAAGCCACTTGAGCCATATTTTCAGTACTTAGCCATTTTTTCCAAAGGGGGGAATAATATGGGAGGGTGCAAAAAAGGTTGAATGTCTATTTTGGTAGGCCATTATCTTCTTTTCCATAGACCTTTTATCGCGAATTATTTAACGGTCAAGTGTGTAAATCGTCCACTTGAAAGCTTATGTTGTCAAAAAAATTTAATCCCTCACTGGTGAGAACTGCTGGGCATTTTCCTAGGGCCATTTAGGCCATTTTTAAGTGGAAAAAAGGTTGAGTGGATGTTTTGGCATGCCAATATATTCTTCACCAGAGACGTTTTTTCAAGAATAAGACTATATTCTGGTGCATTATTCATCCACCTACAAGATGGCACCCTCCAAATAGTTATCTCTCTCTCTCTTTGAGGAAATGGAGGTCATTTTCCCAAAGCCGCTTGAGCCATATTTCCAGTACTTAGCCATTTTTTCCAAAGGGGGGCATAATATGGGAGGGTGCAAAAAGGTTGATTGGTTGTTTTGGCATACCATTATCTTCTTTTCCATAGAACTTATATCGCGAATGAGTCAATGGTTAAGTGTGTAAATCCTCCACCTTAAAGCTAATGTTGTCAGAAAAATTTAATCCCTCACTGGTGAGAACTGGTGGGCCTTTTCTTAGGACCATTTAGGCCAGTTTTAAGTGGAAAAAAGGCTGAGTGGATGTTTTGGAAGGCCAATATATTCTTCACCAGAGACTTTTTTCCAAGATTAAGGACTATATCCAGGTGAATTTTTCATCCACCTACAGGATGTCTCCCTCCAAATAGTTATCTCTCTCTCTATGAGGAAATGGTGGTCATTTTCCCAAAGCCACTTGAGCCATATTTTTAGTACTTAGCCATTGTTGTCAATGACAATAACTCAGCAAATTTCCCTGGTATTTGAAAATATGAAATGAAAATATGAAACTGTAAAAAAACAGATAATAATAAAACTCACATTTTCCAATTTGAATCACTCAAACAGGCCAAAAATTGAACCCTATTTTCAAGGATGATTTTCAGTATTTTCACACAATAGCATTTTTTACGATAAAATTGAAAATATTCAATAGTGTAGTGGGGACTATTAATACACATTGTAATTAGGTTTTTCACCTCAGCTCATGCTAAAGAGCACCTACTAAGGATTCAGGAACCCTTAGTAGTAGTTCAATAATGGATAGAAAATAAGAAATAATCAAATTAAACTAATATATATGAGTGCAACAATGGAAATAAAAATTAAACAAATTAACTACTGCAGTAATAAAATGGATAGGAACCCACAAATTATGAAAATATGATTTTCTTGTATTGATATGTTAAAGATGGTTTACAATATGGTGTTACCTCAAAAGGTTAGGTTGTAGGACCCCTTGCAGCCGTACATGAGTAGTGTACCAAGTCTCTAGGGTTCCTTGCTCTTCTCCAAATGCTCCAATGGTGGCCAAGACTCAACTGTAATGGTAAACAGAAGCTCAAGGTGATAGGCTAAAGTTCCACAGGAATTTCAGAAGCATAAGGTTATGAAGAGTGATTATGGATGTGAAATGGGGGGCCTCCATCACCTTTTATAGATATTTTGTGTGGTTCAGTATTGACCCATGGTTTTGGGAAACCAATAGTATTGGTAAATGGTTTTAGGGTTTTTCCTTCTTTTGGAATTTATTTTTGACTTTTTTTCCCTTTTTCTTTTATTTTGGGAATTTTGGACCCTTTTTTGAGGGTTTTTGACCTTTTTTTAAGGAATTTCATTAATTGAGGAGGGAAATAATAATTTGTTTTTTCATTTTGGTAACCATTTGAGGGTTTTTAGGGTTTTGGAGGCCAAAAATGTAGGAAAAGTGGACAAATGGATTATGTGACTAGGGATATGAGCTAGTTGACAACTTTTGGGTGTTAACCGATTGCCCCCTAATGTGTGAGGGAAGGATCTCATCATATGGACAATAGACATCATAGGTTCTATCATTTTCCAGGGGCATGAGCATTGTGACGAAGGAGAGAAGAAACTAGTTTGAGACCAGAACACATGCTCCATACAAATTGCAAGAACTAAAAATACATGACCTCAATAATGAATGAGGAATAATATCAGATATATGGATGGGGTGGGCATAGCCATGCACGTATCAATATATACAAATAATAATGAGGCCCAAAATGGGACCTAAACAATACATAAAGATCTGTTGTGAACATCAAAATGGTCTAGAGGGGACACAAATCTGGGACATACTCATGGTCCAACCATGAATTGATCTGAAGAACAGATACATGGAAACAATGGCATCCATATGGAATGTCGTACCATAATAAATGATGTTCTGCTGGATCTGAAGGTGTCCAACAACTGTATGGACTCAATGAATGAGAGTCGAAATCTCAAAGGTGCATTGGACTGCATCTGAATTGGATACTCAAGGAAGCATACAACTGGAGTGATTCTGAATACTATCGCCAAGCGTAGCTCGGATATCCATCGGAACATACAATGAGGGGGTTCCAAGTAGACTCACCAATGTGCTAGAGTCAAGGGACATCCGGGGTCTTCGACAAATAAATGAAGCGATCAATACCTTGCATGGATATCAACGGTGTGATTATGGTGTTGAAGTAGAGCACGTGAGAAACAACCATTCGAAGAGGCACTAAGGACTCCTCTCAAATGGTCCGTAGGCACTCACCACTGATGGTGATGAGTCCAAGGTACAGGGACCTATGGGTCGATCCTCTAGAATAAATGGGTTGGCATCGATGGAGGGAGACTTGCAACTACCAAGGAAATGATGTTTCCTTTATAGGGGCATGAGGTGTACAACCAAATGGTGGGAGTACTGGATGTACTATGGGGGGGCACAACCAAGGTCGCAGAGTGAGTTGGAGACACAAACTTCCTTTGTTCAGAGTATGATAGAAAGGTTGACCTGGCAGCATATGAAAATAACTTCGAGGAAGTAGATTATAGGCTAAGGGGCCGGGGATTGGGACTGCAATGGGGGAGACTCAGAGGGGATTTCATAAGTGATATCAGGAGACGCGAAGGGTGACACATCGCATAATACTCTGAACAAAGCTGACTATACTAGGTAGGCTTCCATAATAGTCAGACTAGAGATGATCTGTCGTGGTGCCAAGAGGCACTATTTGGGCCTTCTTCATGGTTTGAGGAGCTTGAAGAAGAGATAGAAGTGTGCTCAAAATGGTATTGTCGTGTGGATTTGTATGAGCCCATGATAGTGCATGTTCATGGTTTCTTTCACTTTTAAGGAGTCTGAAAGCGATCAGAAGACTTTGAAATGGTCGAAAGGTACCGTCGTGTGGATTTATACGACCCAGGACGGTGAATTCTCATGGTTGCTTTCAATTTTAGAGAGTCTAAAAGTGATAAGAAGACTCCAAGGGGCTTATTTTTCGTGTGTTAGTCTCCAAGGCCTAAAAAAGCATAAAAGTATGCAATGGAGAACTCTTCTAGCCAGTGTGACTAGAGTATTCATTTTTCGTAAGTAGTCTACCAAGTTCGGAAAGGGTTAAACTTATACTAGATAGACACCCTTTCAGGTACTTTAACGAGCATGAAAGGAAGCAAGATTGCTCAGCAATCTCTTCATTGTTTTAGGAGTCAAAAAAGGGATTAACAAAAACTCTTTAAGTTCCTTTTTCGTAAAAAAATTGCTTGGTCTGAAAAATGGATAAAATTATACCGAACAAAAGTAATGGTCAAGCAAGGAGGAAGTGTTCAATCAAGGGACAAGTATGTGAACTAGGAACAGAGGTGAGGGGGGAACACAGATGGGGCCTCTCTGTGGGTGGATGAATGGTGTACAAATAATGCAATGACTATAGTGTGGATGGAGCGAAGAGCTCATGGATAGGCCATGATGCAAAAAAATCGAAAAAAATGTTTGCAGCCTGTGTGGCATGCAGATAGAGGTGGCGAGGGGCATGGAAAAAATTCACAAAACAAGTTTAATGAGAGCGAGAAATTATATCAAGTATCATCACAATCTCCAAAATCTAAATTCGGAAGTGCAAACGGTTCGGAAAATGAAGGTCAAATGACTCTGGAATGGTAAAAGGAAAAACTAGGTTAACAAATGGCAATAAATAAAGGTGATCCCACCAAGCCAAGGATGCAGTGGTGGGGATAAATGATTACCCACAGGGGCAGAATACTAGGAGTATAAAATCAAATCAAATATAGAAGTGACACGTGACCTCAAAAATGGTTGAGATCACGCATGTGAAAAAGTGAGAAGGGTTAATAACCTGCCCCCATGCTATGTTCATGGGGTTTGTGATTGTGGATCACATATGTGTTGGGTTGAGAAATGGGATCATTGACATGATGATATAGATGTGATGGGGGAGGTTCAAAATGATTGAGCATGCCCCCTATCCCAGGTTTGATGTAATCTATTATGCCTCCTAACTCAGAGGTGTCAATGTGGTGCGGAGGTTGTCTCGAAGAGGGATCAACAGGGCATTGACCAACTGCTAGCGGGGGGGGTGTACCTTGAGGCTATAGGCCATGGTGGCATACTAAAGTGATGATATGATTATGGGGGATTCCCTTTGCAGGGTGGATGCCCCCAATATCGCTGACTAAAATAACGATGATGATGAGTAGGCAAGGTTTTGGGTCTGGCCCATGCTGTGGACATGTGGTTTCCTCATCGATTTGAAAAGGTTGAACAGGTGGGTCAGAGGGATTAGTTGAAGGGGCCGACATGAAAGGGTGTTCACAAGTAGAAATGATATAAATAGTGTTAAATCCTTCCGAGGAGGAGGATTCATGGGGGTGAATCTCCTCGATGGTAGTAATGGATGACTCTAAAGAGGACTAATTCATTTCGTGGAGAACCAAATGATACTCAGGTAATTCAGGACAATGATGGGAATAATGGCCGTAGAATCTGCATATGGCGTGGTGGCATAGGGTTATATCACATGAAGTGCGGAAGCCGACAGCACCGAAGAAGGACCATTTGTGGAGAACAAGGAGCTGACGGAAGCGCAAGATTAGTTTAGTTAGTCAGAAAGGGTCATTTGGACCATTTTGTAACCTCCATAGTTGGCTATAAATAGGACTATGAATGTAAGCCTAAGGGCATCCTATCATGATAGCACAAGTTGATCAATAACCGATCGAATGAGTTGTGTGATGTTTTGCTCTGTTTTCAGCAAGTTTGTATGGATCTGCGATAAGGTGTTTTGAACTATCCCTATGAAGTTTATCCTGCAGGTTTTTTATGAGTTAATGCATGAAGATGTTCAGATCTGTCTCTTTTATCTCTGTTTATGTCGAATGGTGAATACTGTGTCATACTTGAATGTTGTTATTCTATAATTTCTAATTGATGTGATCTTCAGTTTTAACCTGTTAATGCGAATGTGGATTGCATAGTGAATATGCAAATGATGAATATATAAAGCATGTTGCAAAGGTAAATATCTGGTTTTTGTATCAATAGAGTCTGAATAGGTGCATGTCCTTTCCCCACTGCGGAAACTTGGTTCCTACAGCCCCCTTAACCATATCGGGTGAGACTTCACTCGCTTCATGGGTGTTGATGGAAAGGGTAAAAAATTTCTGGGTCAGTGCTTAAGGGTGTTTGGTTAGTGTTTGTTGATGACAGTGCGAAGTGAACCCCTGTCGACAAAACTGTGTCAACAAATGGTTCCGTTGCTGGGACCTTGAATAAGAAATAAAAGGACATGCTGTGGCACCCGAAAAAACCAAAGATTCAGGATTGGTTTGACAAAAAGACAGAAGAATTCGTGGAAGGATAAAATCAGAACCCCAAACAGACGACAAGTAGTTGGTTGGAAAAGCATATCTATTCTGATATCCACGAGGCATTCTTCTACAAATTTTTGATATTGCTGCACAAATGGTTGGCGTAGCTGACCTTTCAGAAGAACCATTTCCAAGGAGGTGAACCTAACCACTGGACTCCAAAACTGATCCAACAACTAAAACGGGTCGACAATAGGGTATCAAGGGTTGTTGACTTCTGGGCAGATAGTATCCTAGAGGGATACATCATTGAGTTTTTCGTTGAAATGATCAAATCATACAACGACCCAAAAAGGAAATTTTTCAAAGGACCAAGAGGGAGATTCTTGCTATCGCTGAAGTTGTGGATTAAGATGCTCATCTACGAATAGGGTATACTGAGGATGAATTCCAACAAGTAGAAGATCAGTGTGTGGAAGTTGTGGGTACTACGTGAATGCAAGTTCGATAGAAGATGCAGGGTAGATGGACATGAGCGACGATGAATTTCTAAGGGAGGTTGAAGAATATTATGGTACCTTGAGGAGTGGGGTGATATTCCGGCGACTAGAGAAGAAGAGGAGGACTGAAAGAGAGTCTCCTTAGGGGACCGGAACGGAAGACTGCGAAACAAGACTACAAGGGATGAAGTGACCTTGTTACAACGAAGAAAAAAGTGAATAGGCTACCCCAGAAGCTGAAGAATGACGAACCCTAAGCTACAATGTACCTTCAACTCTGCGCACTACTCAGAACCTGATAAGAAGAAATACAAGTTATTCGCAGAGCTGTCCTACGTGCCAGAATAGTAGTAAGAGAAGTGCATCATTAAATAATAACAGTATAAGCGCAAGAATGGCAGGTGACGATGCAAAGATGCCAACCTTCCAGGGTAACGGGACCAAGGATCCTGAACAATAATGCTTTTTGTGTGAGGCAGTATCGACCGTGAAACAGGTTCAATACGAAAAACATAAAAAAGGGACAGCTAGCGACGACCATCAGGGGCCATGCGCTAGACTGGTATATGAAGTTTACTAAGGTACCGACGGGAACTCTAGATAAAACATTGCCACAGATCAAGGCGAGGATAATCAATGAATTTAGAAAACCAAAATATGAGTCGCAGTACATTACTGAGCTCAAGGAAATCAAGCAGTTTCCAAATGGGAATTCTACGAGTGGTATAAAATGCTAATGGAAAAAGTAAGTTTCAGGATGAGCAACATGCAACATAAAGAGTGGTTTATCATCGGGTTGGTACCACACATTCGTGGGCCGCTGATGCAAACGAATGGAGCAACTCAGGAAGAAGCGCTGGAAATCACAATGAAGATGGAGGCTTCACCGATCGGCAAAACAGGCGTAGGAATGGATCGGCTACAAGTGCAGTTGGAAAATTTGATGATCCAGTTACAGTATATAAAGAAGGGAAAATATTTCTGTGAAGATGTATGGTGCACTAGATCCAAGACAGAAGGACATCACAAGGATCAGTGCCCAAAATTTTAAGAATATTTACAATCGGGTGCATTGAATCCCCTCATTCAAGGAGGGATGCCTCAGTGTCGTGTCTGTCAGACGAGAGGACATTGACTAGAAGAATGTGTGTACCTGTAGAAGATGGTGTCGAATACAATGAATTTGTATTGCAAATTCTGTCGATCGGTTGGCCATGACAAAAAAAATTGCAAGGCTTACGACCTAGTCCAAGAAAGGACTACAGATACATTCTTCATGAAAGGATAGGAGAAACCGCCGGTATAGCAACAACAAAAATACAATCAATAGCAGCCTCAATATAATCCACAACCGCAATATGATTAGTCGCAGTATGGTAAATCGCAGTATGGTCAACCGCAATATCCACGACCGCAATTTCAACCACTATAATATGATTTACCGCAATATCCACAACCGCAGTATGGTCAACCACAGTACCCGCCATACGGGTCACTGTGAGGAGGGTTCAGAGGGAGGTTCCGCGAAGGCCGAGGTGCCGGTGTCGACAGAGGAGGATTTGCTGGACAAGGTCAAGGACCAATCATATGTTACAATTGTTGTCATCAGGGGCATTACCAGAGGGATTTTTCGAATCCAACCCCACAGTGCACTTACTGCAGCGTCGTGGACCATGGTGTCAAAGACTGTCCTCAGCTCATCGTGAAGTCGAAAACTAAGAACCTATCCCCACCTCTACCAAATCAGAATCAGAACTAGAATCAAGCACCAGCAGTACATCGGAATAGTGACTCAAGGAGGATCTATGACAGGGCCGACAGGTCATAGACTAGTGTCCGACCAACAATAAGAAAACAAGTTACATTCGATGCAGAAGTAGAAAGGGGCATTTTCTTGAAATCACAGGAGCCAATGAGGTTGTTGAGGCATCCACCTCTTCACTAGAAAGAAGTTACTTATGACATGCCACTAACATTCGACATGACGAATTCGTAGGAAAAGGCTAACACCTTAAGAGCCTTCCTAGAGATTTTCCTGGAGCTGGAAAACGATCAAGACGCATTGGAAGAAATATCCAGCCTGCTGCATGGATGAGAGGGTGCACGATAGGAGCAAACAGTTAATGAAATACATAAGAGAAAGATAGGAAGAGAAATGCGGATGTCTGCGCAAGTTGGAGCATTTGATGTCGATTCCATTATCTTAGATTTGGGATCAAACGTAAACATCCTGACAAAATAGAATTGGGAAACAATGGGGAAACCATAGTTTGATTGGTCCCCGATACAACTACAACTAGCAAACCAAAGTAAGGTCACCCCGATCGGTCGACTATGCCAGGTCCTTGTTGACATTGAGGGACTCAAAACATACGCATATTTTTATTTGTTTGAGATTTTCGACAACACAATCCCCTATCCAGTGCTGCTAGGGATAGATTGGGCGATGGAGAATCAGGCTATTATCAACTTCAAGAAAAGAACCAAGGATAATTTTAGGGGCGAAATTTAGCCCATAGGCTATTTTTCCATGTTTTTTTCCAAAAAACGATTCGCCAATTTGCATTTTTTGAAGCCCCATTTCGCCCAATTATGATGGGGTAAAAATTTTCACTCTAAAAATCGCCAAATTATTATATAAACTATATAAAATCCTTATAAATTGAAATAATTTTAGAAAAATATCGCCAAATATTTTATAGTTGACATTTTAAGAATTGGTAAGATTCGCCAAGGCTTATAAAATTTTAAATAGGTATGGGTCCTTAAATTTATCCCTGAAAAGAACTATGTCATTTGAGAACTGAGAGATAAGGGTAGTCGCACCTCTGGATCCCGCAGAAGGGAAGAGATATGTTGAGCCGACAAGGGATGAATTCACTTAGGGATGGGACAATCTCTATAATATATTAGAATATTATATCAACCCTACTGTAGATGGAGAGTTAGGGTGGCGCAGTACCATTTCAGTGTCCTCAGATTCAGATGAAGCACTAGAAAATTGGCAGAATCGGCTGCATGAAATATCATTGAGGAGGTGTGCGTGGATCACTCAGTCACTGCGATGAGTAGCTACAGAAGAGTGTGAGCTACCAACGTATGAGGTATTTCCAAACTTTTCTGCATTTATCACTGAATTTGAAGAAAAAGTGGTAGAACCATAGCGACTATTGGCCTTGGAGGAAGCCCTGAAGTCTACACCAGTGCAATCGTGGGTGATGCACAAGTCCACTATGACTAACTGTCCACTATGTCGACACCTAATGACGGTTAGGTTTGGCGAAAATGAAGGATACTACGGAAGGAAGTACGATGGCAGAGGAGATCTGAAGGAGCATTTGAATGAATGTGAAAGCAAATGGTTCCATGCATTTATTCACATATTGGATGAAGTAACGCGAAGTTGGTATATCGTAGTAGAACTCGGACGCAAAACAACCTCATGGGAACAACTAACAATTGGCTTTAGCAAAATGTTCAGTTTCTTCGACGAAAACCCCTTCAAGCACAACGCATTACAGGAGGTTCGAAAGAAAGTACTCGACGCAGTTCTGACAGAGATGCAAACACATGTGAGGTAAGAAAATTGATTTTTGTAATTACCTAAAAGAGCATAAAGTAAATGCAAATGGATATTTAATGTTTTAACTCTAAAAGATGCTAATGGTGCTTGCAAAAACAAAGTGCCATTGAAATTGTGAAATGGAGGTATTTCACACTTATCACCCTTTTTTTATTCACCAAGCTCACAAGAAGTGTGCGGTGAAGAGCATACTTGGGGAGATTAGAGTCTTTAGGTCCTTGCTTGTGTGCAAAAAGTGGATTTTACACTACTTTAGCCTAAAAACATGCAAAGTAAACAGAGAACATGAAATGTCTTAAATACTAGTGACAACAATGAGGCCCATTGAAAGCCTCAAGGTTGGTTACCTAAGTGGATTTCAAGGGAGAAGAACTCTTTACTCCCTAAGGTTACTCTAGGTGGGATAATTACTATAGAAAAAATGTAACTATTTTGATTTATTTATTTCTTGTTCATTAGTGAGTAGCCATTTGGGCTACATGATGTTAAAAAATTATTAAATAAAATAAAATGAGACAGCAACGTACAAAACGTAGATACAGGTGTACAGTAGCATGGTAAAAACACTCATTGGTCCATAGTAGTGTGAGTGTAACACGAAGAGGTTTCACAAATAGTGAAATACAAATTGCATGGGAAAAGGTATGTTAACATTCGCCAAAACATGATTGTCAAATGTTTCTATGTGCATAATGCACAAGCGGGGCACCGAGATCCACTCATCTATGTAAATATCTTAACTGGCCCAAAGGAGGTCGAATTCCTAGGATGAAGGGTATGGACCTCTTCACCTACAAAGGACAATAAACCAGAAATTAAATATCTAATAATTAACAACCTAGTTAAGAAGAAAATGGACATAAATAATTAGAGTCACCATAAATACTATTGTGGGAAATTATGCACAAAGGTATGAATCCTCTCCCACGTTGGAAGAAATCCCTTGAGGTTATTGACTAGGCCCAGTATTTAGAAAAAAAAAATTAAATGTGATAACCTCAAAGTAGATCCTATAAGGATTTGTTAATGAAATAAAAACAAAATAAAGACAAAAATAACTTGAAATGGGAAAAGAGAACAAGAGGGTGCAAACCATAACAAAGAACCAATCCATGAACCACTTTAGATTTCCCAACGGTCAAACAAATACATGTAGTGTCACCTAGGATGTGAAGGCTTCAAGGGGAAGCCAACAATCTCCCTTAGGGAGGCCTATTTTTTCCACTCTAAATGATAAAAAGATTAAAGAACCAATGGAGAGAAGCACTTTCCCCTTGAAGGAAGGAGGCAAGGTAGCTTGGAGAATGCTAATGAATGTGAAATAGATGGGCTATGTGGAAGCTCCAATACAATTTCAGCAGCATAACCTTTCTCTAGATTTCTCTTCTAAGATGCATTCCATGTCTTTCTTTTATAGGCCAAGAGGTGGCCATAGAATAACTATATCCAAGTGTGAACCCCATCACTTCATGAAATAGCTTCAAGGTAGACAATGAGGGATATTGAAATCCAATCCATCATGTTGAGATGATAAGTTTGAATTCCTTCGGTGATGGGATTAAATGAGATTTTAATGCGTACATGGTGGTTTAGATCCCTTTGTTTTTACAACTGCGTATATATCAAAGGTAAATTTGTGCAGGGGTTGCACGAGCACACATGGGGGGTTCACTTAGTGAACTTGTTACATAGCACAATCATTCACAGGATATTAAAGAATATCCCTAATTTATCTAAATATTGGAAAATGCCTCCTAAAATTGTATTATTGAACCCCCCTACCAATATACCATTCCAATTAAAAAAAACCCTCGTTCCACCAAATATTGTAGGTATCCATTTTTATCAACCCATTTTTAATAGCCCCTTTATATCGTATTATCAAGTTGTAACAAACAAGATCCCTAACACATCTTAGTATAATCAAACAAGAAGCTAAATAAAATAATCGTATAATGTAAATAATGATCCCATCGGGATTGTAGGGGCGACCTGACTGATCAATTTGCAGCATTGGATAGTGGAATACCCAATGAAATAGTATGGGGAAGTCAAAATGCATAAAAGGCAACCCAATCAAGAGATCAGTGTACCAAAGAATGTAAAAGACTAACAGTCCAATAGTCAGTGCCATGATTAGAAAAGATGAGAATTGTAAATATTTCACACCATAGCCTGCCAATCTACCAATTTTATATCATGTAAATACATTTATAGCTATAGAGAGATCATGTTTTCTATAAGCTTAATAAATTAAACTCTATAAAAATGTAAAATTAAAACCCTTTCATGGATGGACTTCCCTACCTTCTTATCAAAACAAACATCATTGATGTTTGAACCCAAATGAACATAGAAAAATTCATCTTACTTTCCAATAACACCATATGATCATATGCATAGCTTGGATTTGGGTCATTCACAAGATGCAATGAATTGCCTCCACTTCCTCTATATTTATTCTTGCAAGCAAGGGAATTAACAACATTTAGTTACCTTTTCTCGAGTTATATCTAGTTTTTTTATCTTTACATGAGAGTGAAAAATCTCCATTCTTAAGTTTCAAGCATGCAATAGTTATAAAGATATATATATGGTGAAACTTATATGATACCATTTCATGGTAACGATAACACATAGTGTATGCAAATAAAAATTTAGATTTGCACCTATGTTCATGTCCGTTCCAATACAATATTAAAACAGATTCCTTGCATATAAGAATTAAAATTACAATTATGAATGTGCCAAATATAACTCAACCTAAAAACTATTATTAACTGACAATGTGAAAATGTTAAAGAAAAATACAAAAAGTTGAAAAAAATAATTAGTCAAGAAAGATTGATCTAACTTTTCTTGGTTCCAATGAACCAATAAAGATTGATCTCACTTTTCTTGGTTTTTGTGGAGCAAGGTTTGATTGAAACAACCATTGAACATTGGAGTTCTCCCAATCCTCTCTTGTTTTCTTTTTTATGCAAAAGAAAAGTATATAAATATGTTTAAGAGAAAATGCAAAGGAAGGTATGCAGATATCTAAGAGATGGAATATGTTCTTTCTTTTTTTCTATTTATTTCTTATACATGAATTGGTCGTTATGTGCATAAAAAATAATTTTTTTTAGGGAGACATGATTTTAGTGGATGATTGTTTTTTGTCATGTCCCCTTCCATCAACCCGATGCAAGGAAGGAAACGTGACCAATCTACCGAGCTTATTGGATAAGCTCAGCCCCATACCTTACTAAGAAATTCATAAATAAATAAAACTTCATGTGTGCAGGTTCAAACTAAAATACACAATGGAATGAGATCATATTTACACACACACAAACAGTAATGCATCAATATAACTATCATAAATGGATAATGATTCAATGTACAAAGAATCAATCCCCTTCTCATTTTATGCACAGACTTCATATCAAACCCATTAACATGAATATTTATCATTCAGAATTAACACATTGTAAAACACAGAATGCATATAAATTAAACCACAGAGAACACTTATCTTGAGATGAAGCTGCCCAAACAACTGGCTATGTGAGAGAAACATTCCACCCAACCATAGATCTCTTTCCATCTTGTATTCTTTCAGCTGAGAGATCACCCCTGAGTTGGGTTGTGTATCCACTAAGGAGGAACTAAACAGGCTCACTCACAGCCATGGTTTCACTCAACAGCTATGCTAATCCAACTCACAGTTGGGTTTATCAAGCATACAACAGACAAAGGAGGGAAATGCTAAGCCAGTGAGCTCATCCACAGAGCTACAAACATCTCAGATGAATTCAACAGTCAAGGCACCCACATTACCTACCACAACCAACACAAGGAAGGTCCCCTTCTCTACTGCAAAGTCCCTCATGCGTCCCTTCCCTCCAGCGCTCTTCAGGGTGGGCATAGAAAGGTCCAGCTGCTAATCCTTGAGATTCTATCCTTCACTAGGTTTATCAAGCAAAGCCAACCTCTGCTCAGTCATTCACAATTGGATTTCTCACAATTCTATTCATCAAATAACTCAATCCCGTCACTGGTTTTCTGGGCTATAAAACTGGGTTTTCCAATGGATTTCGGGGTATCTAATACTCTCAAATTTTCCCCAAGGTTCATATCTATGGATCCCCTATTGGATTTTACTGTCAAATGTCAAATATGGATGTTAATGGCTCTTCAAAACATGGGTTCTTTTAATATTGCGATTTCTGGTTTTTCGCACTGCGGGGCATTTGTTTTTGGATGAAAATTGATGCTGAGTTATTCCACACTGGAATGGGAATGAGAATGAAGCAATTCCCATGAGGTAGAGTGACTTGTGGTACAAGAAAACAGAGCCCATACTCTGCCATACGAATTTCTGGTCTGCCCATGCTCCATTGAAGCCATGGATTGAAATCTTCAACTACTTCCTTACAACAGAAATAAATGTCATCAAGGAAAGTCAAATGGGTTCTCACAATGACATTTGGCAGTACATGGTTCATCCCCACAGCCCCCTGACCACTCCCTAGTGGATACACATGGCCCCTTCTCATTCGTTGCTCCCATAGCCATTTTTTGGTATTTTATTACAATATTAAATATTTACATCAATTTACAATATTCCCTGGCTTAATAGCACATGGGCAACAAAATGTCAAATGCTTGTTCATTTTAAATAAAATATGAACATACACTAGTGGGGCCTTGGCCTTGAGCTCCACGCTAGGGAAACATATATAGCATGTATACATTATTTACATAAAAGCCAATAAATCACAAGGGCCAAAATTGGGGTATTACATTTTTGTTTTTTTTAACTTGTAACAATCACGAAAATGTAAATATGGCTTCATGTAAAAATGAAAAAATAAGGTCAATTGTTGAGTTAGATGCAACCAAGTAGAAAATTTAAACCCACTAAAACTTTGTATAGTTCAATTTGCGCATCTACATGGTAGATGCATGGAGGAGCACCATAATTCGATATAAATATAAAAAAAAATATGAAGCAGGAGTTTCCTGAGCATTTCCTTCCCAGTTGGAATGCAAGTGGTATAAAATAAATAGCAAACTATGAAGGCCCCATGAGGAATTCAATGAGTGATAAAATACGGATGGGAAAATTACCTGCATAAAAAAATGTGAACCTCAACAACCGAATGGAGGCACAAATCACATTAAATTATTCAAACAACACTAGGAATTTAAAAGGACAGATCACATTTATGGATGGAGGCACAGTTGACTAGGAATGTAAGAGCACATATCATCAAGGGGAAGATCACATTTATGAATTTTATTATTATTATTTTTCAATACCCATTTTCATGGCCTCGGGCTAACAAAAGCTTAGATAAATCCCATTCATGAAGAAAATTATTCTAAAAATCCAGCCCACGATTTGGAGGTTTTTCCTTAGCAACAGTTAGGACTGATATGAATCCATCCCATGATTTTGAGTTATAAATATAGCCTGTGATTTGGAGGTTATTTCTTAGAGAAAAATAGGATTAGTATGAATCCAACCCGCAATTTGGAGGTATGGATTGAGCCCATGTTTTGGAGGTATGAATACATCCCACGATTAGGAGGTTATTCCTCATCCCACCTAAATAAAATAACCCCTAATATTTATATTACTATGTCAAATTAAAACCCCCCCTGACCCCTTAATATGAGGCAATATATTTTGAGGTTTTTAGGAGTATTCAAACCCCCAATATGGATGGACGTGATATTATATTTCCTTGTTAGTGAACCCCCCGTGCGAGCACATAACTGATAATATGCGCAGTTGCACACCTAAATAGAGATCAAGTCGCGTAGTCCTGTCTTTTGATTGTTCTTGGGCATTTCTAGACTCATATTTATTCTTGGATCTAATGAGGATGTCTTCGATGGGTTGCATGCTATATGTTGATGACTCCTTACTATGTAAATTGCAAAAATGTCACATGTGTGTGAAATTTATGCATTAATAGATACTACAAGTTCATCAAGAATTATGGTCAAATAGTAACACCTCTATCAAGGTTATTAGAAAACGACACATTCTCTTAGACTTAATAAGCAACCAAATATTTTGAAAAACTTAAAGTGGCTATGTGTGCAACTCATGTACTATTAGCCATGCCTGACTTCACAAAAACCTTTATTTTGTAATCTCTTGCATCAGGGCATGGAATTCATGCAGTTTTAATGCAAAAAGGGAGGCCCCGTTACCTTTGAAAGTCACCAAATTAAAGGAAAATGCTTACTCAAACCAATTTATGAAAAGGAAATGTTGGACATACTACATGCAATTAAGGAATGGAAACCTTACCTAATAGGAAGACACTTCAAAGCTAAGAAAAAATCATGATAGTCTTAAGTACTTCTTGGAACAACAATTATCTTTAGAATATCAATAAAAATGGGTTACAAATATGCTAGGTTATGAATTTGAGATTATCTACAAAAAATTAAAATAGAATGTGGTGGTAGATGCACTTTCAAGAAAAGAAAATGACATACAGGGCTTATTATGTGTTATTTCCATCATGAAATATGATTGGGTGGAAGAAGAAAGGACATAATGTAACATGATCAGAAAGTGTTAAAAATAAAATTAACACCCTTAAACAATGAAGGTTAGAAGCACAATTTATTGATCGACCACAACATGAAGACAGAAATCAAGTACAATATGAGACAATCCTCTCTTATCTCACCATCACTTCCACAAATGGAATATTTGAGTGAATATATACATAACCTAAAGAGGAAAGATTCAATGATTGAACTACCCACTTAAAGGCCTAGATCCAGTCTCCATAATTGAAAGTGGAAATAAATGCATGTCGTATGCATTAAATGAGCCTGAAATTTTGTAGTAATGACATAAAAGCCTGAAAAAACTATAGAAAGTAGGTTTTTTATGAAATAAATCAAAATTTGGGGAAAATGTATTATCTCACATTGAATTTTGGTTCCTGAATTCCCAATTCCTAGAGCTATAAAAGCACTCATTTGGGGTGAAGTAAAACACACATGAGAAAGGGCAAAGGCATGCTAGAGGATTGAATCCAAGGATCTCCTTACTTCAAAAAGAAATTGGTGATCAAGGGCATGAAGGTAGAGGAGTAGATCAAAGGAAAAGGAGAAGGAATACATCTTCAAGGATTGCAAGTATTTCTCCATTGCATCTAATATGAATCAATTCAATCCCCCCCCAATTCTTGTTCAAATTTTTCCCTCCATGTTTGATTTTGAATTTGAATTAAGATGCAAATAGATCTATCTTGAATTTGAATTGTTAGTAGGAGAGTAGGAAGGATTTTTGTGGTTTGATTTGCAATAATAGAGAACATCTAAATGAGATGGAAAGATAAACTATCAAGGAACTTCACCAACCTTCAAGGCTACAAGAGGTAGTCTCCTCCCTTCCAACCCTTCTCAAACTCCATGAAAGTAGGCTTAACCTTTGAAAATTGTGATAATTGCTTTGTATTTGTTGTCTATGGACCTCATAAACCCATAATAAAGGAAGGGTAAACCTTAGCTAGTGTTGCTACATACCCATTTAACAAATTAGCAGCCATACTCAGGAAGGGTTTGAGATTTCTTGATTTTTATTTTCACTAATTTAGGTGTTTGTTGGCTCGGTTTTGCAACCAAGCTTAGTGCTATGGGCACCTACTAACTAGTAGTAGCAGTTTCAATAGAAATAAAAACAATAAACTAAATAAACAATACTTTTCATGGATCTAAGCAAGAATCTAAGCAAATAATTTAAATATTTCAAAAATCAAGAACAAGAAACATAAGAAATAATTTTTGTATTGAAAAGTGGGGGGCAAGCAAGTGCTTGCGATATTACCTCCAATGGTGAAGGTTGATGTTGAGCAACTCCCAAGATGAGTAGCTCCAAACTCCAATAGGTCTCTTTCTCCAAGGTTGCTCCAATGGCTAAAAGTGCTCAGGGGAGATTTCAGCAGCATAAGGATGAGATAATGGAAGGATCTGAAATGAGGAGCCCCTACCACCTTTTTATAGGTTTTGGTGGTGAGGAATACCATTTGTGGTTTTGTGGAAACCAATGGTATTGACCAACATAGTTTAGGTAATTTTCCCTCCTTTTTCCTTTTTTGAATAAAAATAATATTTTAATTCCCTTTTTAATATTTTTGGGAATTTGGACCCTTTTTGAGGGTTTTTTATGATTTTCTTGGAAAAATAATCTTTTTTAATGGAAAAAGGGGTGTACTAAGGTCTTTTGGTGACCTTTTGTTGGTTTCAGAGGCTCAGATGGTGGAAAAGTGGACAAATGGGTCATGTGAGTAAGGGAATGAGCTAGTGAGCACTTTTTAGGTGTTAACAGATTGCCCCCTGATGTGTGAGGGCAGGAGCTCATCGTATGGCCGATAGACATCATAGTTCTTTTGTCCTTTTTCTGGGTTTTTAGGGGAGAGAAGAGACCGGTTGGAGACTGGAGCCATGGCCCTTGGAAGCTGCAAAAACAAAAAATATTACATTGCCTCAATATGAATGAGGTATAATCTCTGATAAAGGACGAGGCGGGCATTCCCATGCTCGTATCAAGACATATACAAAACAATTAGTCCCAAGAAGGGGGATCTAATACGTAAAGAAATATACTGGTACATCATAATGGTCCAGAGGGGACATGATTGTGGGATATACTCATGATCATGGCTGATCTCAATAACTGATACACTGGAATAACTGTTGAACTGCTGAAACTGAAGGTGTCCAACATCTGTATGGATTCAATGACTGTGAGCCATCTCTTAGGGAGTATTGTAACTGTATACTCAAGGGAGTATGAAACCTGGGTAAATCTGAATACTGTCGCCATGCGCAGCCCGGATATCTATAGAAAAAGTGTAACTGGTGTTATCCATAGGAAGACTCTCAAATGTGGAGGAGTCAGGAGGTATCCGGGGTCTTCGACCAATAACTGAACGGACCAATACCCTGTGCGAGTCTCAACGATGCGATCAAGGTGTTGAAGTCGAGCATGTGAGAAACAACCATTGGGAGAGGCACTGAGGATTCCTCTCGAAATGATTCGTAGGCACTCATCGTAAATGGTAATGAGTCCAAGACACAGGGGCCTCTAGGTCTATCCTCTGGAATCAATATGGTTGTCGTCGACAGAGGGAGACCAGCAACTAACAAGGCAATGATGTTTCCTTGCTGGGAGCGCGAGGTGTAAACTGAAGTGATGTAGTACTGCTGGTAGGACTGACATACTTGTGGGGATGGGAAATAACTGGGTTAAAAAAAAAAATGGGTAGACTCAAACTTCCTTCGTTCAGAGCATGATGACATGGTTGACCTGGCAGCATAGGGAACTGACTTGTAGGTGTGGGGATCATCTTTTAGGGACTGAAGGGTATGTACTGACTCCGGGGGGGTGAAGCTGATGGTAGCTGTCGAGGGGGTTTCAGGGTGACATACTGCAGAATGCTCTGAACAAAGGCGACCAGAATGGGGAAGCTGCTATGTGAGTAGACATGGTCTGTCGTGGCGCCAAGAGGCACCATTCTTCCTTCTTCGTAGTTTTAATGAGCTCCAAGAAGGGATAAAAGTGTGCTCTAAAATGGTACGGTCCTGTGGATTTTGTGAGCCCAGGACGGTACATGCTCATGGTTGCTTTCATGTTTAGAGAGTCTGAAAACGGTAAGTGGACTCTGTTGGTGTTTATTTTTCGTAAGTTTAGTCTCCAAGGCCCAAAAAAGCATAAAATGATGCGGATGGAGAACTCTTCTAGCCGGTGTGACTAGAGTATACCTTTTTCGTAATTAGTCTACGAGGTCCGGAAAAGGGGTAAACTTATACCAGGTAGACGCCCTTTCAGATACGTTTATCGAGCATGAAAGGAAGCAAGATTGCTCGGCGATCTTTTCAGTGTTTTAGGAGTCAGAAAAGAGCTTAACAGAAACTCCCTAAGTGCCTTTTTCGTCACAGGGTTTGCTCGGCCCGAAAAAGGGATAAAATTATACCGAACAAAAATGGATTGATGAAGGTGAGAAAAGGTCTCAAGCATCGTCATCTGTGCGGAAAACTGAATCCGGCGATATAAGACACATCGAAAACGGAGAACGGCCGATGTGGCACGCAAACCGAGGCGACGGGGGGGGGCGTGGAAAAAACGCTCGGAAAATCTAAGGGTGAGAGCGAGAAATGGTCTCAAGCATTATCACGAGCGCGGAAAACTGAATCCAGCGATATAAGACTCATCGAAAACGGTGAACGACTGATGTGGCACGCAAACCGAGGCCACGAGAGGGGCTAAAAAAATGGTCAAAAAATGACCCCGTGAAAAACGGGAAACGGAAGGAACCTTTATGAAGTTCTTGCTGTGCTGATCCCAACGGTACCAACGGTTTGAGAAATGGACTTCGTATGACACCGTAATGGTTGTTTGAAATTTGTGGAATTTCTATAAATAGGACGTGGGGCCCAATATGACATGTCATTGTTACGGGCGAGTTTGATAGAGCAGTCAGAGCTATTTCTCGATTTCCGGGAGATTTCACCGTTGGTTTTCGATTTAGCGAGTTGCAGGTAACTCTATTCGCCTTAACCTAGTCAATTATGTCTTTTTTATTTGGCGGTGGGCCCCCGAAGGCCGCGAAACTCCACGTTGACTCTCCAACGTGGAACCGCGCGGGTTTCGGGTCTGAACCCGCGATGAACCGCGCGGGTTTTAGACTCACAGTCGCGATGTTCATCGCGACTGTGAGGTCGGAACCCGCGATGTTCATCGCGTGTTCATGGGTGACAGTCGCGATGTTCATCGCGACTGTCTGGACAAAACTCGCGATGTTCATCGCGGGTTTTTGCATGGATCCCGCGATGGTCATCGCGGCTTTTTGTGGAAAAGCCGCGATGGGCATCGCGGCTTTTTGTGTAAAAGCCGCGATGGGATTTTTCTAAAATTTTTATGCTTGGGCTAAAAATTTTCTGTGTTTTCTTGGCAGGATGTTGCGGAGGGCTCAGTCCGTATGGCGGGAGAGAGAGATCGATGCCGAGATTATGTTGAGGATCGAGAATGATGGAGGGGTGCGACAGACCTTAGCCATGAGCGGACTCTTGAAGTTCTCTCAGATACCTCCTATCCGTTCAGTGAAGAGACTCCTGAACCAGCTTGTGCAGTGGTGGGTGCCGGCAGAGGGTGCCTTTATTATTGGTGGTGAGAGGTTGGAGATTACTCTCACTGATGTGTATTTTTTGACCGGTTTGCCTCGCTTGGGTGAGGTGGGTGATATTTCTCCGAGGTTGCCTCCAGGTGTGGATATGGAGGACCTCTTGCAGACCTTCTGTGTGGATGACGCTATTTTGGTAAACAACTCTATTAGCCTGAAGTTCCTACGTGAGTGGGATATGCGGGCTGTTGGTGCCTGTGTTCTGAGGGTTTTGGGTGCTGCTGCACCACATCGTATGTCTGGGGGGCAAACGATGATGGTGGACTCCGTTCTACGGGGTACTTACTACGCTTGGGCTCAGATGTTCTTGGCCGGTGTCCGGAGAGATCTGGACAAGGCCGTGAGAGAGGGAGGTGAGTTCTGTTACGCCTCCTTTTTATGCTGTTTTTTCTTTGAGCGGGTGCCGACCTTACGGCCACATGTACCCGTTCGTGCTGGTCTTCCTAGTGAGCCTCGTATGATGAGGTGGGGGCAGATGATGCCCCGTGCTGGCGGTGGTATCCGTGGCTTCTTCACAGAGGACTTTTACCAGCAGTGGGAGCAGATGCCACTGGTGATCGAGGACTATCCATACGCTGGCATGGACTACCGGGGAGATCCAGAGATGCCACGTGCCCCAGGACAGGCCTGGAGCTTAGACGGTATGTTTTTGTTTTTATGTTATGTTATATCATATGTATTATGATTGATCATGATGATATCTGTTGTATAGTATCTGATGGTTTTATTTTCTTTGTGCAGATATAGGTCCAGTACCACCACCTGACTATGTGGGTCGGCAGGGGGCGGGCGATGGTGGTTGCTCGTCCCCCAGTACCTGTACGTCCTCCTCGTGGTGGAGGGTATGCAGCCCGTGGGCGAGGGGTTGGCCCTCACGACGATGCTATAGATGGTGTCCGGCGGACTCTAGCCCGGATCGTAGATGGGCTCCCCGAGGATGGCTGGAGGGACCTTGATCGGGACATTTTGCAGGGATGTCTAGGTGCGCCGCCTGAGTGGCAGTCACTTCTGTTGAGGGCAGCGGTGTTTGTTGCGAGACACGGGGGTGGTAGAGGAGATGCTCCGGCAGGGCCGGCTCAGGGGAGGATACGTCTGAGGGACGATCCAGCAGGGCCAGCAGAGCGGCGAGTTCGGGGTCGGCCTGACCCGGCTGGGCCGGCGGAGGTGGAGTCGGAGTCGGAGGAGGAGCCGGAGGAGGAGCCCGAGGATCCGCAGGATCCAGATGAGTAGACGTCATTGTTGCCCCCAAATGCTTATGAGCATATGGGGAAGCATTTTTTTTTTTTTTTTGTATGACAGATGTATTTTTTGTATATCGAGTGCTGAGGGCACTTATGACATGTAGACTATTTGGTTTGTATATATATGTGGATATATATTTTGGATATATTGTCGTGTATGCACGTGGATGCACATTGTCTTTTTTATATGCCCGTGGAGGCACATGTTATGCACGTGGATGCAGCGTATTTATTGATTTATGTATGCCCGTGGAGGCACTTGTTATGCACATGGATGCATTATTTTGGTTGTTTTTATGCCCGTGGAGGCACATGTTATGCACGTGGATGCAATATTGGTTTTTGTATATGCCCATGGAGGCACATGTTCGCACATGGATGCATTTTTGTTTATGGAGATGACATGATGTGATTGGTGTGCCAGTCGAGGACACTGTTGGCCATATTATCTGCTACACCATTGAGGTGTCTTGGGACATGTGTGAATGTGATGGATTCAAACTGTCTAACCATTTGTTTAGTGCGCAGGAATTTTCTGAATAGACAGGGATCGCGTACCTGGTAATCGTTGTTGAGCTGGGAGACTAGGAGCTGTGAGTCCAAGAAAACATTGAGGTGACGTATGCTCATCTGGAGAGCAGCGGCTAGGAGACCGGTCACGGCATCATATTCAGCTTGATTATTGGTGGCGGCACCTAAACACACTCCATCAATGTGAATTAACTCATGTGAAGGGGAGTATATTACCCAAGCTGCGGAGGCGAGATTGGGAGACCAACGGCTTGCACCATCAGCGAAACCGACATGGCAGAGTGGAAGAGGCTCCATCTGTGGTCATGCAGAGAAAACAAATATTTAGGTTTTTTGAAAATTTTTTGGGAAAAAATGTATGCCTATACTAAAATGGACGATGGTGTCCATGAGATTTTCTATGGGTAAAATCTTTTAAGGTACAACCCGTTGCGTGGGTTGCGTAAGGTGTTGCCTTCTGAATCGGTCAGAATGTATGCCCCCTGCCCGAGGTAGGTGTGTATGATGTAGGGGCCTTGCCACATAGACACGAACTTTCCCTTTCCGGTTTTATCATGAGCTTGATCGTAAGCGAGGACAAGGTCTCCCTCTGAAAAGGTTCTTGGGTGGACGCGTTTGTCGTAACTTAGTTTCGATCGTTGTTTAGCAGCTTCCATGTTTTGAATGGCGGTGCGCCGATCTTCATCGGCCTGCTCTAGGAGCAGTAAACGTTGCTCGATTGGGGAAGTATCCGGTAGGAGTTCAACGGCGATGGTTAGAGCAGGGATCTGGCACTCAATAGGGAGGACAGATTCGACACCGTGAACTAAATGGAAAGGGGTAAAACCGGTGGCGGTTTTGGTTGATGTGCGGTAGGCCCAGAGTGCAGGGAAAGCATGTGATGCCAATTGGATTTGTGATTGTCTACAGTACGTTGGAGAATGGTCTTCAAGATTTTATTGATCGCTTCGACTTGGCCGTTTCCTTGGGGGTAGTAAGCGGAAGAGAAATGGTGTTCAAACTTCAACATGGTTGATAATTCCTTCCAGACGGCATCTTCGAAGTGAGAGCCATGGTCAGAAACTAGCTGCTGTGGTATTCCGAAACGAGCGATAACATGGTTGAAGAAAAATCGTGCCGCAGTGTCGGCTTTGCAATTATATGTTGGCATGGCTTCTGCCCATTTGGTGAAATAATCTACGGCCACAATGATGTGTTTGTGACCGCCGGCTGACGGGGGATTGCAGTCGAGGAAGTCTATGGCCCATTTGCAGAATGGTCCAACAGTGATGACTGGATGAAGGGGGGCAGGGGGGGTTCTTGCCTTGGGGGCAAATAGCTGGCAGTTCTGGCAATGCTTGACTGTGGTGATGCAATCAGTAAACAATGATGGCCAAAAATAACCGGCGCGAATGATTTTCTGGGCGGTAGCCATGCCGGAGAAATGGCCTCCACAGGCACCGCTATGACAATCATTGAGGACTTGTTCTGCCTCGCTATGGGATAGGCAGCGGCGTAAGATAGTATCAACGCCTCGTCGATAAAGTACATCCCCAATAAGCAGGTATCGGGGGGCGTGATGTCGTATGCGACGGCGTCCATCACAATTGATGTGTGGTCGGAATTTTTGCGTACGCAGGTAAATCAATATGTCTCCATACCAAGGGTCGTCAGACGAAATGACGAATATCTGCTCGTCAATCAAGTCCGTTTGGATGACGGGTGATGTTGAAGAGGATGGGAGATCTGTAATGAGGTGAGCAAGCGCGAGGGCTTTGGTGCTCTTGGGGGTCTTGAAAGTAAGGTCATATTCCTGGAGGATAATGACCCATTTAGCGACACGACCCTGAAGGAGCCGCCGGGTAAGGAGGTAGACCATGGGGTTGGAGTCGGCGACAACCGTGGTATGACTAAGCAAAATATAGTGTCGCAGTTTTTGCACGGAAAAGACTACAGCTAGTGCTAATCTTTCCTCATAGGGGTAACGTAGAGGTGGGCCAGACAAGGTCTGGCTGACGTAGTAAATCACATGCTCTTTGTGGGAAGCATCTTCTTGGACCAAAACTCCGGACACGGCATATTCGGATGCCGAGACGTAAAGGGTGAAGTCTTGGGAGAAATCCGGTGGGGATATCAAGGGGGCTTGTGTGAGAGCTTTCTTGAGGGCTTCAAATGCCGTGTCTGCTTGTTCGTCCCAAACAAAGGGTATGTGGGTACGAAGCAAGCGTAAGAACCCATGGACTTTGGTGGCATAATCAGGGACAAAGCGCCTAAGAAAATTGGACCGCCCTTGCAAGCTCTGAAGCTGTCGAAGCGTGCGAGGAGGGGGGAGTTCTAAGATGGCTTTGACCTTCAGGGGGTCGACAGTGATCCCATCTTGGGAAACAATGAAACCCAACAACCGGCCCGCTGGGACGCAAAAGACACACTTGTGTGGGTTCAAGCGGATTTTATATTTGCGACAACGCAGGAAAACTTGCCGGAGGTCGCTAAGGTGGTCTGATCGTTTTCGGGAACGCGCTGTGAGGTCGTCAAGATAGACTCGCAGGATATGGACTAAGTCGTGAAAGCAATAGGTCATGGCTCGCTGGAAAGTGGCACCAGCATTTTTAAGGCCAAATGGCATGACGCGATAGGCAAAGGTGCCCCATGGGGTGGTAAAGGCAGTCTTGTACTGATCCTCCTTGCGGATGTGGATCTGGTTATATCCGGAAAAACCGTCCATGAAGGATAGGACCTCATGGCCCGCACACTCATCAATGAGTTGGTCAATGAATGGCGTGGGGAAATTGTCTTTTGGACAAGCGTGGTTTAGATCGCGGAAATCGGTGCATACTCTAAGGGTGCCTTGTTTTTTGTTGACAGGAACGGGGTTCGACACCCATGTGGTGTACGGAATAGGGTAGATGAAACCTGCTTTTCGAAGTTTTTCGACTTCAGCCTTAACAGCGGGGAGCTTGGCAGGGTGAATAGGTCGCTGTTTCTGACGAACAGGGGGTACTTCGGGCCATGTATCGATGTGGTGTTCAATAATGGCGGGGTCGAGACCAGGCATCTCGGTATAGGACCAGGCGAAGACATCGCGGAACTCCTGAAAGAGCTTTCTGTACGCCTGAGTTTCTGCTTGAGTGCAAGATGCGCCCAGCGAGATGAGCTCAGGTTTCCCTGGTGTTGTGGAAATGTCTATCTGGATAGTGGGGGAAATGTTGGACATGTTCCCTTCTTCAAAGGCATCTGGTGCTGGGATGGGGTCCTTTAACCAATTGACCTTAGCGGGTATGAAGTCTTTCGACTCGACTGATAGCTGGTCGGATGCGGTGGAGGTAGATGTCTCCGGTAGGAAGTACGAGCGATGATGCATATCATCCCAAGGGTAGTCGGGTGCAGTGAGTGTCTCCAAAATCTGCTCGTCAGTACTGAAGTAATCAGACCATAAATCGAGGGGTTCTGGTTTGAAGGTTGTCGAAATCATATATATCGTATTGACTTCTTCTGACGAGGATGATGGTGGAGGGTGAATCTCCTCGATAAGGGGAGGAGATATCTCTAAGTCAGCATTGTTTAACTCGTACAATGCTGCTCTATAGTCAGGTAGATCAGGGCAATGGTGAGAGTAGTGGCCGTAAACGCTGCATATAGCACAAGGATGGTTCGTGCGCAGTGATTTGTCGCGAGGCTGTAGAGGTGGCTCTAATCTGACTACTGGGATGTCGATGTCATCGTCTAACATATTCATATGCTCTTGGAGTGCCGGTAAATGTGGGCATTGGTGAGTTGGATGGCCAATTTCATCGCATAATGAACATTTGGGGGGAGCTCGAAACACCGGTGGGGGTTTGGCTGCCTTAGGAGGTGGTATAGCAGTGTAGGGTTGTGGACTTCTGCCCCCAGTGGGCTTAGCAAGGAGAGGGGGATCCTTTGACGTCGAAGCAATCGTGAGACCCGGAGGAGGTTTCATTGACGACGAAGGAATATTGAGGTTAGGAGGAGGTGTCGTTGCCGACGAAGGGATCGCGACGCCAGGAGGAGGTTGATTTGTGGTAACAATAGGTTGTACCGGTTGGAGGATGACGTCTGGTGTCGGTAGTCGAACGGGAGGCGGAATATACCACACGGGCAATCCCAATGTTAGCCCGGGTAGGCTAAGGGTAGCCATAACCGGGGCGCTTACTACACCCGAAGGAGGAAATAGGAAGGGGATGGTGTGGATGGGTGTGACACCAATGTGACTGGGGATCAATGGTGTTTGACCGCCGGATGTTTGCGTATTCTGCGAAACAGTACAGAGGTTTGCGACTTGGGTCTCCGGTGATGGTGGTGGGATGGCCTGGAATGTAGAGGTCATGGGTGTATCCGAATAAAGTCCGGGTGCCACAGAAGACACAAAAGAGGTAACTGCACTAGAAGCGGGTTGTTCAATCATGGGGAGAACATTCTCTGGTGCTGCAGGGGCGTTGGGGTCATAGTAGGTGAGTTGGTCAATTTTGACCACGCGGCCCTCGTGGGGGAACATCATGGTGCGGAAGACGGAGGAGGCGACCGCTTTCATGGCGTACATGTAACTGCGGCCAAGTAAAAGGTTATAGTCAAGCTGGGCGTTAATGACTTCTATGTCGATGAGTACAGTCTTCCCACCTAATTGGACGGGTACCTTGGGTAATAAACCTTGAGGTTGAGCTGACCGGCCGTCGTAGGCCCGCAATGCAGTGGTGGATTGCTGGAGAGCAGGGGATCCCAACTTTTGCCAGACAAAAGTGGACATGACACATGTGGAGGCACCTTCGTCGATGATACATCGATGGATGACAAGATTCCGAATAGAAACGGAAACTTGGACTGCTATGGTAGAAGGCAGTCGTGGTTCAGATTGGTCTAAATCAAAGGTCATCAAGTTCGAATCATTTGGGTCAATCGCCCCAATGGCGGAAAGTAAAGTCTTGCGCTGAGTAGGACAGGTTTTTAAGACTTCTAACGCAAACATGGCTGCGGGAGATTGAGCTAAGTCATCTACAATGTTGTAATTGGACGCAGCCCGTGCATTGGGGTTGTTGTTGATTCGGCGAAGGGGGAAGCGAGGTGCTTTAGAAGCGCCATCAAGTGGAACCTGAGGTATACGCAATGTCTGATCAGTTGGATTAGCATTAGTATCCTTTTCGGCGGGGGGGGCTTCAGAAGTCGGTCCGTATTGATTCCGACGGGTTTGGATATTGACGTCAGCGGTGGACATCATCAATAAGTGGTGGGTTCCTGAATCAAACATGGGTTGGTCCGGAGCCGTATAAGTTATTTGTTGTGGTTGCACGTTGCCCTGTTGGGGGGCTAACGGCTGAGTGTTTACCACTCCCTGTGTTGGAAAAGGGTTTTGGAGGACCAAAGGTTGTTGTGGGGGTGGTGGGGGGTTGGGTGGTGGCTGAGGAGCCGCCTGCCCTTGACGATGGGCGTCATTTGTCCATAGTTGTCGAGCTCGCTCCAGATGTGGGCAAGCGTGGGTATAGTGGCCATAGACACCGCAAATGGAACAAGGATGGTTTGTTCGTAAATTAGCATTTTTGGGTTGCTTAGGTGGCCGATCAGGATTCTGATGAGCGGGCGCCGCGTTATTGTTTTGCGGAGGATGGGTAGGTTGTGGAGCTTGGTTACGGTTTTGATTGTTTCCACGGTTTCGTCCTCTTCCTCGGTTTGGTTGCCCACCCTGGTTGCGTTGGTTATTTTGGTATTGGGGCTGCTGTTGTTGTGCGTAGACATGTCCTTGAGCATTGGGGGGATTCTGAGGAGCCGCAGGTGCGGGAGCAGGTTGCGGTGGATAGTATGCAGGTGGAGCTGGAGGTGGTCCAGTTGCCTGTTGGGGTTGTTGGTACCCCTGAGCTAGTGGAGGTGTGAGGTTAGCCGGTGCAACCTGCTGTGGGTAATGCATGGGCTGTTGTGGAAACTGCATGGGGTTCTGTACCGTAGGTTGAGCATAGTATGTAGGAGGTACATATGCTGATGGCGCTTGGCCATAACAATGTTGTGGACAAGAGGGTCCATGAACATGATGGGTCTGGTTTGTTGGAGCATAAGAAGTTGTCGCTCCGGAACTGGATGTAGCCCTAGAAAGGTCTGGGGCGGGCATGGTGCTCACCATACTGAAAGGTTTGGCTTGCGGTGTGATTTGGCCAATAATGCCATCAGCGGCATGTGATGCCCCCGGTGTGTCACCGCGTGCGGAGTCACCTCGTGGTGCGTCAGGTATGATGGTGTATAGGTAACCTGATTGGGCATAGATAAGATCAAACTGTTGGGCCTTAAGGATGGCCTCCTCCTCAGACTGGGGTCTTTCAGATGCTACATCCTTCGCAATGAGAGGAAGGAGGGATTTAAGGAACCAGTCTAGAAAGATTCGGTCGTCTAATTTGATCTTGCATAGGCTTCGGCGCCGCCGCCAATCATGAATATGGTCCGTGATATGCGTGGCCGTGTTTTGTCTGCAAGACAGTAGGATCTCGACGCCCGCATCATAGCGGACTGGTAGCTGAAAGAACTGCAGGAAGGTCGAGGCAAGGGAGGTAAATGTGGAATGCGTCCCATGGGGTTGCTCGATATACCATTTGGCTGCAGAGCCAGTGAAGGTGCGCTGTAATAAACGGAGTCGGACAGAGTCGTCCACTATGGAGTTGGAGGAACACCATAAATGGAAGGACATGATGTGGTTTTGGGGGTCTTCTCCGGCCTTTCCCTCAAACTTAGGGATGTCAGAGGGAAGCTTAGTGGGCATATGGGGCCAGGCAGGATCATGCCTGATGGGGTCATTTGTGAGCCTAGCTAAATCTGGCAGGTTGAGACTTGCCATGTATGGTAGACTAGCGGATGTGGTGACTGGAACCGGGACCTGCCTAGCCATTGTGGTATGGTGTAGGGGTCCAGTAGCGCCTATAGGTATGCTAGGTATGGAGTGTATGTGCCCTCCAAAAGGTGTGGCCTGATATGGGTTAGCGCTCCCAAGTGCAACTTGGGTTACACTTGGGTTAGGAATCGCAGTAGGGATTCCTGGTATAGCACTACCGAGTGCAACATGGGTTACACTTGGGTTAGGAATCGCACTAGGGATTCCTGGGATAGGGTTTGTGGAAACCGAAGGGGGTATGACCCCCATGTTGGGCATGCCCATGACAGGTGGTGGTCCTGTGCTAGGCATTCCTGAATGTGGAGTGTTACCCATATTGGGCATACCCAAGGGGGTGGCTGTTGCCGTTGATGGTACTCCCGCAGAAGGGTTTGCGGATGTCTGACCTATGGTTAATGTATATAGTGGATCAACTGGTGTTCCAGACATAATTGTGGTTGGTGGTAACTCTGTGGGGTTTTCGGATTCTACCTCCAAATCAAAGGTGAAGTGGGGTATGTCATAATCGGATGACCGTCTAGATGATCGACGATGTGTCGAATCAAGGGATAATGCTCTGCGTCCGTGACGTGGAGAGCCAAGTGGACTAAACTCTGGGAGTTCGCCCTGTAGACGACGAGAACGTCTAGAATTCTCAATGGTGAGAATATGTTTTTTTATTTAAAAGATTGTTTTAGGTATCAGGTGGTGATATATATGTAAAAGACTCAAAACCCTAATGCAACCAAGGGTGCATAAAAAGGGGAGTGAAAAAAGAAGGCTCACAGGCCAAAAAATCAATCCTCAAAAATGCACTTATCCCAGCAGCTGTGCTACAATAAGTGGAGGAATGCAACAACCGGTCAGAATACCAACATGCAAGCGGCTCCTAGAAAAAATAGGTGTAACTAGACTCAATAGGTGGTAAAGATCATGCAAACACCTAATCTAAAAGTATTGTGACTCAAACAGACGATATCCCCTGCAAGGTGATGAAATCCAAGTCAGACAATATGAATGTAGAGACAACGGCTAGATATCCCCCTACCGGGAGGGACACCGGGTAATCAATCCTAAAAAGACAGGCTACTAGGATACTCCGTTCATGACGCGTCGAGAAAAGGTAAATCTGCCGTTTGGTCCTTTGATCGCAATATCCCAATACAGGGATATCCCGAGAACTGCGAATGGTAGCCCTTCGGTTACTGAATGGGTTTCGGTATCCCACTCAGGCTTCCGGAACCATCCTCGCGACTTCAACCCTCCTAAGGGAGAGGCCTTCCCACAAACCGGTTGTGACCGCACCAAAAAGTACTAAGAGATTTTAGCTCCCTAATTGGACAACTTCTATGTCTCAGATGTATGAACTGAGGGGTGTTATTGGAACACCTATCCCTCCAATACTACCTAGCTACAAGAATTCTTTTAGTGTTCCCCAAGTGGGGTTAAGAATGTGTTCAAATTAGGGTACTTTTTAAGTCTTTGTTCAATTAAGTGATCGTGTGAGTGCACGTGAGGTGTTGTAAACTGAACTTGAAAAAATTAAATGCTTTAAGGGAAATTTTCAAAAAATAAAGGACTTTTCGAAAATACAAAGCAAATATTTAAGACTTTTTTCACGAAAAGGAATTAATATGCTTTTTCAAAAAATGACTCAAAAAATAAAGGATTTCTTGGATTTTATGAAAGCAAATAAAGAAATAAATGGATTTCTTTGTTTCAATAAAAATTGCTAAGGGCAATATTCTAAAGAAGTAAACAAGAAAAAAAAAAATTTGAATCTAGATAAAGAATGCAAAATGAGTCTTTCTTTCACTTTCTTGAAAAATTTTAACAAGATTTCTAGGTATGCACTTTTTAAATAGTAAAATTTTTTTTTTTTTTTTTTTTTTTTCAAATCTGTAAACTATGCAGAATTTAGTACTGTAAAAAATGTGCTATGGGCAGAAAGTACAGTAAAAAATATTTTTCAAAATCGGGATGGCCGAATGAAAAAATTCAGCCGCGCGGGTTTTGGACGAACAGCCGCGATGGGCCGCGCGGGTTTTGGACGCACAGTCGCGATGGACCGCGCGGGTTTTGGACGCACAGTCGCGATGGACCGCGCGGGTTTTGGACGCACAGTCGCGATGAGCCGCGCAGGTTTGGGCCACACAGTCGCGATGAGCCGCGCAGGTTTTGGCCGCGCAGCCGCGATGAGCAGCGCGGAAAAATGCAGAAAAGTCGCGATGGACCGCACGACTGTCTGTAAAAAATCCGCGATGGACCGCGCGAAAAAACGCAGAAAAGTCGCGATGGGCCGCGCGACTGTCTAGAAAAAAGCCGCGAGGCGGAAGCCGTGCACGGAAACCGAGAAACGAACCTGAAAATTGAAAATTTCGGGCTGTTTAAGGGGCCAAATCTCAGAACAGCAATGGATCTGCTGTCTAAGATGGTAGATCTATGGATCTAAAGACTAAAAACTCATAAAAACTAAGATTTAATGGCAAAGCTAGAGATCTAAAGTTCAAACCAAAGCGGAGTCGCCAAAAACTGTTGGCTCGGTTTTGCAACCAAGCTTAGTGCTATGGGCACCTACTAACTAGTAGTAGCAGTTTCAATAGAAATAAAAACAATAAACTAAATAAACAATACTTTTCATGGATCTAAGCAAGAATCTAAGCAAATAATTTAAATATTTCAAAAATCAAGAACAAGAAACATAAGAAATAATTTTTGTATTGAAAAGTGGGGGGCAAGCAAGTGCTTGCGATATTACCTCCAATGGTGAAGGTTGATGTTGAGCAACTCCCAAGATGAGTAGCTCCAAACTCCAATAGGTCTCTTTCTCCAAGGTTGCTCCAATGGCTAAAAGTGCTCAGGGGAGATTTCAGCAGCATAAGGATGAGATAATGGAAGGATCTGAAATGAGGAGCCCCTACCACCTTTTTATAGGTTTTGGTGGTGAGGAATACCATTTGTGGTTTTGTGGAAACCAATGGTATTGACCAACATAGTTTAGGTAATTTTCCCTCCTTTTTCCTTTTTTGAATAAAAATAATATTTTAATTCCCTTTTTAATATTTTTGGGAATTTGGACCCTTTTTGAGGGTTTTTTATGATTTTCTTGGAAAAATAATCTTTTTTAATGGAAAAAGGGGTGTACTAAGGTCTTTTGGTGACCTTTTGTTGGTTTCAGAGGCTCAGATGGTGGAAAAGTGGACAAATGGGTCATGTGAGTAAGGGAATGAGCTAGTGAGCACTTTTTAGGTGTTAACAGTGTTCTAGTCATAAATTCTTCAATTTAATGTCTTATATATGTAAGGAACTCATGTCGGGGTAAATTAGGGACAAATTGAGCCAAATTAGGAGTTGTTTCGATTAGTTCTTGCATGAATTTTCCCTAAATTTGTGGAGAGTTGCACATGTTTATCTGACAGCTACAATTAGTTGCAAACTCACATTAGTTGGGATAAGATTTGTGACTGGGTTGCGTATATATGCCTAACATGTGCAACTACCCCCTAATTTTCGAGAATTAAGATCAAATTCCTTCAAATTTTTCACTTTTGTGGTCATATCTTGAGGTTAGGAAGTCATATTTTAGAATCTATATCCTCAATTCGATCAAGAAGGGTGAAATTTTGTTGATTTGATAAAATTTGGGAAGATCTGGTAACTAAATTGCAATTTTTTTTGAAAAAATGAACAAGGTTAGATCACTATTTTAATGAACTTTAGGCCTATCAATTGATGATTTTTTGAATTTTTCGACATGTTACACAATCTAAACCACAATAAACATTATATTAGGAGCATTTTGTTAAGAATTTATAAATATGCATTCAAAAATTTGAACACTACACCTAAGAAAATTTAAAAAAAAATTCCCTCCAAAACAAGAGAAAATGACCAATTAGTGAATTCTTAGTTTGGATCTTTTAATTTTTATATTTCTTGAGTAAAATTAGAGAGATTGGTTTCAATTTTAATTTTCTTGATATGCATTGTACTCGAGCCACAAGCATCCTCTTTGCTTGAGCTTTTAGGCGGTCCTGCAAATGAGAAAGTGGATCTCGAGTGTAATAGTTTAGATTTGTTTTTTGAGCATATTTTCAAGCCACAAGTATCCTCTTTGTTTGAAATTTTGGGTGGTATTGTAAATGAGAACTTGGATCTCAAGTGTAATAAATTAGATTTGAGTTTGGAGAATATTTTTTGAGCCACGAGTATCCTCTTTTCTTGTGCTTTCGTGCGGTCTTGCAAATGAGAAAGTGGATCTCAAGTGTAGATGTTTTTTAATTCATAGAATTTCAAAGGGCTCTGATTATCCTATTTTCTTGCACTTTCAGGTGGTCCTGCAAATGAGAAATAGGGATCCCCAGGGTAAAGAGTTGAATGCATTTCATTTGAGGTGATTGTTTGGGTTAAAAGATTTTTGAAAAAATTGAAAAATTAACCATAATTCAAAGAAGAACTAATCCAAAACTTCACAGATTTATTAAAATTTTGCATCACCTTTTCAATACATTGAATAAATTCACTTGATTTGGACAATTATTCCGCATTTGGAAAGAAATTTGTGCAATTTGTAAATACCAAAATAGAACCACATTTCCAAGTTTGAAACACTAGTTTGATAGACTTTTCGGAACCTAAAACAATTGAAACATTTCTCATTCAAGATTTAATTTCCAATTAAGTATATTTGAATCGATTTGGATACATTTAACAAATTGAAACCAACCTCTTGAACCCTTCCTTTAAAAACTTGTTGAAAAAGATAAAAGTAGTAATTTATGACATTAAAACATCATTTTGTGAAAAAATTCCTTTTCAAGACAAAAGAATGGTTCCATTTTGAAAATTTTGCAACACTTGCATGTTTGAAGGATTAACAAAGAATCTATTACTCTTTTGTAGCTTAGAGAGTTCATCGAATTAAAGGATATATTAGTAATCATTTTTTCATTGTTTGGTTTAATACTTCGAGTCACAAACACCACAAGTTTCATCACCATTCCTGAAACTAAGAAAAATACCTTTAAAATGGGCACTTAATCTAAATCTAAAAAATATTTTATTTTCATATCACCAACAAGATTGGGATAAGGCCTTGGATTAGGATTGGAGAGATAACACTCCAAGACCACAAAATTATGAAACTAGCATTGATTAATGAGCGATTAAATCCATTAGTAGAAAAGAGCGCTTGTCGGGAAATCACATCTAAAACGCGTGTAAAGCACGAGGTCAATATAGATAAGTAAGGGCGGTATCCCCCATATTGCTTGTTTAGTGGAACATGAGCACATCACTGTATTCCATTTAAGTGATAAGTCCTCGGGGTGACATCACTTTTGGAGTATCTAGTTTAAATGTGAGTTCTCCTAGACTTACAACTATTCTTCCCAACCACTAACTATGAAGTTGTAACCTTAGTTGTTGTTTCTAGGGTATCTCATGGGCTATTGCAAGTGGGGGACACTTTCGATACTTGAGACATAATTTGAATATTTATCTCCTTGGGAGGGTGATTGGTATGGAACCAATACTTGCACCTTTGGTGATTAAAGTTTATTATAATTGTTTCCCATACCTTTGTTGTTAGTAATTGACGAGGCTTGAGACCCCTCGGGAGATACTAATTTTGGAAAGCTCTCTAATATAGCTTTTCATTGAACTTCAGTTCTTTGGGAAAATAATTTGTTTGCTTGGTTTTACCTAACAGTTTTTAGCTATGTGGACACTTTGTTTTTGTTGAGTCTAGATTTCCTCTAGGATTGTTTGATTATATTTTTTTTACAATAAACAAATCCTAACAATGAACAAATACTAACCTTAAACTTCAAAGTGGCTACTCTCCCAATTCACCAATCAATATGGCAGCCAAGGCAGCAGCCAGGTGAGTCACTGAAATTTGAAGGCCTCGCTAAATCACAAAGGAATATACAAAAAACACATCCCAGTGACTTGGATACTGAACTACTATAAAATTCAATTAATATTAAAAGAGAAGAACAACATCAAACAAAACTCGACAATTCAGCCTTACATAACAAACAAAATACAGAAACAGTTGATGTTCTTACTCCATTTGAAATTTGAACATTAGAGAACAACACAACTACTCACATAAACCCACCCTTAACATTCCTTTTAGACCCATTTGTACTTCACATCAATGAGTCACTAGATTATATTAATATTCTTTTTATACATTTGAATAACATGCAAAATACAACACTTGACCCTATGGCTTCATCAAGAGCTCAAGGGACGACAGAAACACAACCTCAAACTACTACATGAGGCAGCAATGCTTCCACTGTGACCTCTACACCAATCCCAACAATGAACATACCTATCAACAATACAAGTTCAACTAGCACTTTAGTGCAAGTTAGTACTGTTCCAGGTTACAATCCTGAAAGTACATCCACTTCATCTGCAGGAATCCCTATTAGTGGGTGTTCCTTACCAAACATGGGTTTTCCATATGGTTCGACTAATCAAGGTCAAAACACACAAGGAGTAAACCAAAATCCTCTTGGTATAACAAATACTTGTCCAGTTTCTACTTCTGTTGGAAACCCTTCACCATGGAATGGTAATATTCCTAGTGGAAGTAATGGGTCATGGAATATTAATGCCAATTGGGGTTATCCTCCACATATGGGTGGAAATTCCTTGGGGTGTTATCCTTTTACACCAAAATATCGTCACCATGAGCCATGTCTGCGAAACCATAGATTTTGGGTTCGATCCCTAGTATGGTCGCCAAATTTGTTACTGGACAATCTACCGAAATCAGACTTAAGGCATGATCTCCATAGTTCAATGCGAATCTAGAACAAATCAGACAGAATACAAATCAAATTAGATATTAAGTGATGTGAACATCTTACCTTTTGGATCTGTAGATATATTTCTCCATCGTCACTCCAAGCTCCACAGTCGTCAGATTTGTAGCTGCAAGACCTGTCAGAACATGCAAGAGACAAATAAGTAGTAATAATACATCTACACAATAATTGATCTAAGTAAATGGTTAAGGAAGCAAACTATAAATATCAATGAACAATAAGACATTTATGGAAAGAGTTTTGTATTACACCAAAATCTCGTCACCATGAGCCATGTGTCAACTTTGTGCCTAATCCCTGAAGTTCCCTTAGCTAAAGTGCATTGAGTTTGGGGTTTTCCCTAGTTTTTTTCCTTCTCTAAGTACACCGGCGCTCTTTCCCTTCAGACAAGGTGCACCAGAACACTTTGCACATTGACAAGGTGCACCACCGAAGCATATTCCCTTCATGCAAGGTGTACCAACCCTCAGTGGCACTATGTCTCTTCATGCAAGGTGCGTTGGGGGTGTTTATAGGTGAAAACTCGAAGCTTCGAGGCCATTCTAGAAGCTTGTTGAGGTGGAGGGTCATCCCTAACTTCTAGGTAAGGTGGAATTTCGGTTCCTAACCTAATGGGAGGATCCCTTATACCTCTCCCCCTAATCCTGAACCTACTCTATCCCCTTTATCCTTATAAATACAACCCTCCTCTCCATTGATAAGGTGGAAGGTCTATAGTACTCTTATGCTGACGGATTTCTAGGTGGTCCGTACCATCATTTGGGAGTCATAATTCTTTGGAGGCTTGGCATGGATTGTTGGATGGAAGGTTGCAACGTTGAGGCTTAGGTTGTAACATTCTTTCTCTATGTAATTCCCACTTTTATACAGTAATACAAAACTCTTTCCATAAATGTCTTGTTGTTTATTGATTTTTGTAGTTTACTTCCTTAACCGTTTACTTAGATCAATTATTGTGTAGATGTACTATTACTGCTTGTTTGTTTCTTGTATATTCTGACAGGTCTTGAAGCTATGGATCTGATGACCGTAAAGCTTGGAGTGACGAGGGAGAAAGAGATCTACATGTTTGAAAGGTAAGATGTTCACATCACTTAATCTCTAATTTGATCTAGGAAGGTAGATTTGTATTTTGTCTGATTTGTTCTAGATTCGCATTGAACTAGGGAGATCATGCCTTAAGTCCGCTTTTGGTAGATTGTTCGGTAACAAATTTTGCGACCATACTGGGGAAGAACATAGATTTGATTTCATAGATTCAATTCCATTTGTCTTTGATTTCATAAAATTAACGCTAGCTTAGGTTAAAATCATTTAGTAACTATGTGTAGGTTAGAGACGTGTTTCGGTGTTGTAAAATGTGGCAGTTGTCGTTATTTTCCTGCACTGCATTCTGGGGGTATTGCAGTTCTTCCATGTACCAACCGGTATATCGAAGCTCTTTCATGTACCAACCAGTATATCGAAGGCTCTTTCACATACCTTAGGGTATATCAAAAGGCACTTCACGTAATCGGCGTATATCGAAAGGTGTTTCACGTACTCGGTAGTATATCGGAAGGCTCTTTCCGTACAGTTGTGCATTAGACAACACCACTACGGATTTGAGCTCCCACTTACCTTGTGTATATCAGGAGACACTCCTAGGATTCCTTTGACCAACTATGTTAACCATTTGGCCATCTTGGCATCGCAATAAACTAATAATGGCACTTGAGGAGATTACTACGCACGTGTTGTCCAGGTAATCAGGTATTTAGGCAAGGGTATGGTCCCAATCCTCCTTGTCGCATTTTACTATTGGACCCTACGGTATATAGCGAGTTGTGGCACCTTGACAATCCTATGAGGATCCTGAATTTTCATCCACTCCTATTCACACAATTTGCTTGTTTCTTTTAGACTTGAGTAGTGTTTGATTTGTGTGGTACTTCAAAGACTCTTAGGAATTTTAGATATGGAAGACCCTCCTGGGACTACCAACCAAGAGACCCCTTTCTGAGGTATGTCTTTTATAGCCCCCCCTTGTGTAAGTGTTGGTCCTCCCTTTATGGACACATTGAGTCTTCCCGGATTGACTATAGGATTACCTGTGTGGTTATTCTCCAATCTCGTTATACCAAATGTAACGTTTGTTTCGGATCAAGGTCCTTCACTACATGAGCACCAACCTCGTGTCGATCCTTCTCCTTCTTCGTTGAATGTTGAATCGACTTCCCTTTCTTCCTATACAACTGTTGAAAACTCTGATGTTAGTAAACAGGTGGAAAAGAAGAAGACGAAAGGGAAGGCTAAGAAGAAGAACACTAAGCAGAAGGTCACAGCTCCAACGTCTGACCATCATGTTGGGACCTCACCAGCCGCTAATCATCATGCTGGGAGTATTGATGCTCCTATTTCGATTTTGCGTAAACCTAAGTTCCCTTGCAAGATTTGCAAAGGGCCCCATTTTCTTAAGGACTATCCTAGTCTTTCCACGGTCTTAGAATTGTGGTCACAAAATTGGAACCACCTATGTCATCAGCCTATGGTATTCATGTTGATGATGCTCCCTCGACCAGTGACTCTATTGTGAAGACTTGGAAGGGTAAAGTCAAGAATCCTTGCTCATTATGTAAGGAAATGCACCGTACTTACCTTTGTCCGTGCATGGATGAAGCTTCAAAGTTGTTGGAAGATATTATTGTTCCTTGTCAACGGCTTCCAACAGGTTATCATAGGTTTCCTATTGACCCCCCACTGGTTGACCAAGTGGTCGATCCGGTTTCATCCCTGGTCAATCCCACTCTTCCTTCTAAGAGTGAATCTAAAGTGGTCGATTCGGTTTCATCCGTAGTTGATCCCACTCTCCCTTCTGAGAGTGAACATGAAGTGGTCAAGTCGGCCTCACCTCCACTCGATCACACTCTTTCATTGGAGAAAGTCCAGACTGAAGCAATCACCATGACACAATCTTTGTCTCATTCTTATCTTCCAAGTGAGAGTGAATTGGAAACCGCCGATGTTTTCCTAGTCGGTTCAAAGGAGATCCTATCTGTTTCCATAGGACCCCCTCCAAGTACTAAGTTAATTCCTTCGATTGGAATGGGATAATAGAGCCTCGTCTTCCTTCGAGTGTTCCTTTTCAAGTATCCGTAGGCATTTCTGATAAGGAAATATTTCGTACGATAGTTGATGAGGGATCCTATGTTAGTATTTTATCCTCAACTGCTTGGTAAGCTATAGGTTCCCCTCATCTTGTACTAGTCACTGACCAGGTTTTGGATTTTCAGAGAAGGCCTACTGGACCTTTAGGGATCCTTCCTCAGTTACCTATCACTTTAAGAGGGAAAACTATCTATATTGATGTTATGGTAGTCCAAGGTCCCTTAGATTTTAATCTTCTCCTTGGATGTGATTATGTTTATGTAATGAAAGTTGTAGTTTCCTCACTCTTTCGAGTGATGTATTGTCCCCATGATGGGATAATTGTGACCATCGATAAGATTTCCTTCATAAAACCCAGTCATCATATGACTCATAGTCATCTGACTTCCCTGAATGTTCCACATATCTTAGTGGTTTCCTCTCCCTTGTGATGGGGGGCAGGTCTCCAGCCTCTGGGAATCATGCTAGAGTTGTTCCCCTATCTTATTATGCTAGGGGGCACCCTACCAACCTCTGGACATCATGTTGGGTAGGGTTGATGTTCAAGCAGAGTTTCCCTTCTAGTTTCAAGCTTGTTTAAAAAATGAAACCATTCCGTGTGAGCATAGTTTTATTCTCTTTCAAGCTCTTTAAAAAATGAAATAGACACTTTCAAGCATAGTTTTACCTTTGGTTTCAAGCTTGTGTAAAAATGAAACCATCCCCCAGGAGCATAGTTCACTTTTCATGTCAAGCTTGTTAAAAAATGAAACAGTTTGTTTGGAGCATAGTTTCTTTCTGTTTTAAGCTCATTAAAAAATAAAAAGGGTCCTCCCAAGCATAGTTTACCTTTGGTTTCAATATTGCATAAAAATGAAACCAAGTCCTAGTTCTGAGCATAGTTTCCTTTCTATGTCAAGCTCGTTTTAAAATGAAATAGGTTCCCATGAGCATAGTTCCCTTTCTATGTCAAGCTCATTAAAAAATGAAATAGGTTCCCATGAGAAGAATTCTATTCCTATGTCAAGCTCATTAAAAAATGAAACAGATCCTTTTCCATTGAGTGGAGTCTTCCCATAGACTTAGCACCTAAACCTTATTTTCATCCTCCTATTCCATTTGATCTTCCTTCATATCTAGTGAACATATTCATATTAGTAACCAGGAGTTTAATTGAGTGAAGATGTAGATTAGGAGAATGAAATGAAGCTTGGGGGCATGTCTTCAACCTATGGACATTGTGTTGAAGTCAACTCGATCGCCTCTCCACACCATGTTGGAGTCATGTCACTTACTTCTAGAAACATTCTGGGGACATGTACCAACCTTTGGATATCATGATGGAAAAAATCCACCAATGGGAATATTTTCAAGCATAGTTTCTTCTAGGTTTCGAGCTCGCTAAACCATGAAAATAATCCCTAGCATAGTTCATTTTATGTTACAAGCTCTTTAAAAAATGAAGCAAACATCGTGAGCATTCTTTTCACCTATCTTCGAGCTCGTTAAAAACAATAAGATGGTATTTGAGCTTACTTTTCACTTTCTTCGTGCTCTGGTTGAAACATGAAAAGTGGTTTGAGCTTAGCTTTTACTTTTTCATGCTCTGGTTCAAACATGAAAAAGATTCCAAGTGCTTTTGATACCATTGTCGTGCTCCTTAAAAATTTGAGTAAAAAGGTGTGTCTAACGAGTATAGGTTTATCACTTTATCCGGCCTCGCTAGACTATTTACAGAAAAGGAACTGTGCCGAGTTTACTTTTTCCTTTGCTGTACTCAGTCACCAACCATGACAAAGTTGTTCATGGAGTCCTCTTTAAGCTCTTTTCAGACTCCCTAAATAGGAAAAGATCGCCAAGTGAACTTGATTCTTTCACACTTGTAAAAGCATTTGAAAGATCATCCTTCTGGTGATAGTTTACCCCTTTTCGGACCAGGAGGCACTGTTTACGAAAAAGGAATACTCCATCCAATCATGACTAGAAGAGTTCTCTCTCGCATTGTTTTACCCTTTTCTGGGTGAAGAGACTAACTTTACGAAAAAGCACTTTTGGAGTCTTCTTTAGTTCTTTTCAGACTCTCTAAACATGAAATGATGCCGAGTTTCCCTTCTATGGACTCGTTAAAAGTCAACATTGAAGGGCCCATCATGGGACGAACCCCTCCTATCCTAGGTTCGTAAAATATTTGGGATTAGACTCATCCATGGTATGAGCTATACCGAGCATATGTTTACCCTCCTCAAGCTCGTTAAAAAACAAGTGAGGCACTCATCAGTCATGATGGAGAAAAATGAAATATTTTGTGTTACACTTTAATTACGGCAGTACATAGTCACTCTTGAACATGGCACTAGTTTTCATTTGCATTCAGTACTTGGGTAATCTATTTTTCTTCGAGTCCTGTCAATTCCATGAGTCTTGTCACTCCTTTGGGTCACCCAAAGAATGATTCCACCTTTGGTTTCATTAGGGGTTGGTATCATTCTCATCATGTCAATAATACCAAGTCATGCCATTCCCATGTTCAAGAGACATTTGTTACTCATTATCTGTAGTCAGTACACCTTCCTTCATGTCGATCTACCTTGAGTAGTCTTGCACATTACTCTACCGTCTGATCTACTCCAAACATATGTTGTCGAGTTTCATGTTGTTGATGGGGTATTCATCATGGCCCTGCTTTGATGGATTCATCCTTTTCGAATTCAACACATCATCCAAGGATTGAATCTAGAAAACAATCAAGTACCTTGGGCCTACATGCCTCAATGGTAGGTTACCTTGCTTTCAACATGAGTATACATCATTGAATCTTGATTGGAGGATTCCATTTAGCATTCAAACTCGTCTCATTGATTCATGTTTGATGGTATGTACTATAATACCTTGGGAATCATCGACATCAATGGTGATCTCCCTCTCACTTGTTAATGGTATACATTAATGACCGGTATTCAAGTGGTTTCTACCATGTTCGACTCCAAAACATTGTAATCACATGGATATATTCGTATCATTGCGGGTTCATCTTGAAGACCCTAGGAAATCATGTCTTACCCAGGTTGCGATGGAGATTGTTTGAGTCATATTACACAGATCCACTTTGTATTGGTCATGGCTGTGTTATCATCTCATCATGGATCTACGATTGTGTCTAGTAGCCATGATTGTGTTCAATCGGTCTTTACTACCATGGATTTGCATTGTATTGGTCGGTAGCCATGTTATGGGTCATGTGAGACTAGTATCTCAGCGTCAGTTGTACTGCAGTAGCATCTTCCAACCAACATCCTTACCTTCAATTTCTTCACTTTTCAAAGCATTTCACTTGTCTTGTTTTTCCAACTTCATGCTTTGGGGGGCATCCTGTTACACCAAAATCTCATCACCATGAGCCATGTGTCAACTTTGTGCCTAATCCCTAAAGTTCCCTTAGATAAAGTGCATTGATTTTGTGGTTTTCCCTAGGTTTTTTCCTTCTCTATGTACACGAGCGCTCTTTCCCACCAGATAAGGTGAGTTGGAACACTTTGCACACTGACAAGGTGCGCCATCGACGCTCTTTCCCTTCATGCAAGGTTCGCCAACCCTCAGTAGCACTCTGTCTCTTCATGCAAGGTGTGCCTGGGGTGTTTATAGGTGAAAAATCGAAGCTTCAAGGCCCTTCTAGAAGCTTGTTGAGGTGGAGGGTCATCCCTAACTTCTAGGTAAGGTGGAATTTCGGTTCCTAACCTAATGGGAGGATCCCTTATACCTCTCCCCCTAATCCTCAACCTACTCTATCCCCTTTAGCCTTATAAATACAACCCTCCTATCCATTGAGAAGGGGGAAGGTCTATAGTACTCTTATGCTGGTGGATTTCTAGGTGGTCCCTATCATCCTTTGGGAGGTATCATTCTTTGGAGGCTTAGCATTTATTGTTGGATGTAAGGTTGCAATGTTGAGGCTTAGGTTGTAACATTCTTTCTCTATGTAATTCCCACTTTTATATAGTAATACAAAACTCTTTCCATAAATGTCTTGTTGTTCATTGATATTTATAGTTTACTTCCTTAAACGTTTACTTAGATCAATTATTGTGTAGATGTAGTATTACTACTTGTTTGTCTCTTGCATGTCCTGACCGGTCTTGCAGCTACGGATCTGAAGATCGTGGAGCTTGGAGTGATGAGGGATAAAGAGATCTACAGATCTGAAAGGTAATATGTTCACATCACTTAATCTCTAATTTGATCTAGGAAGGTAGATTTGTATTATGTCTGATTTGTTTTAGATTTGCATTGAACTAGGGATATCATTCCTTAAGTCCGCTTTCAGTAGTTTTCCGGTAACACATCCTCCAAATTTTCCTAGCACGATTCCTAAGGGAAATCCCATAACCCAATAGGTAGCATTCCATGGGGAAATCCACCTATCAACTCTATTTCGCAATTGAGTGGTCAGGTTCTAGGAAGTAACCAATCTTCTTAGATCCCACCTCCACGAGGAGGAAATCAACCTTCGAATGATAATCCAAAACCAAGGGAAAAATAAATGGAGTGGTCAGGCTCCAGCAAGTAACCAATATTATTGGGTTCTATCTCCACAAGGAGGAAACCACCTATTAATTTTGTTCCTCAATGGAATGGGAAATTTCTAGGAAGTAACCAATATTTTTGGTGACAACTCCCATAAGGGGGAAATCCTCCTTGGAATGATTTTCAAGCCCAAGGAAAACAACAATAGAGCCACCATGCTTCAACCATGTACCAATAATTTGCAATGGAACATGTTAGATCACCATTTCTAACCACATTGAATCTACTAGATATATACTAGTTGACCAATGACCCCGTTATACATTTGAATGGGTGGCCAACCATACCAACCAAACTGCCATCAGACATACCCAAATTTGATAGATAACCAGGGGAAGATCCATCAAATCATGTGATGACATTCCATTTATGGTGTTCATCTAATTCCTTAGTTGATAAAAATGTTAGGTTATGGTTGTTTCAGTGGACCTTCACGAGGACTACTGCAAAGTGGTACATTGAGTTTCCCTGCAATACATTCATTTATTTTTCATCTTTAGCCATGGTCTTTTTTACACATTTTCAATTACCTCTCTGCTATGAGACGTGTTTTTTTTACTTCACTTAGGCAATCACTTATACTCACATATAGAATCATATCCACGACTGGAGGAGGCATCGAAGGCTTATCAAAGTGGAAATACCAAATCAATTCTTAGCAGGTTAGTTCATAAAATCATTATTACCTACTCTTTCCAAATATGTATCCATGTCAAGATCCATGACTGAATATCAACTCATTCAGAGTGCCCAACAAATGGATTTGATTTATTCACAATTTGACACACTTTATCATTTAATAGCTCATGCTGCGAGACTTGCATCCGATCTATCTAGGCCACGACAAGGACCTCACGCTGATGGGGTGCTTGGTTTCATCAACCAACTTGAGCATATTACCCAACAAATGGGACAAATTTATGTTCATACTTCACAATCCATAGTTGGCCAGGAAAAACAACATTCTGCAACTCCCACCCAAACTTTTGAAGTCCTTACAGTCCAAAGTATGGACCCAAAAAGAAAGAAGAAGAATCCAAATGCTAATTCTATTACAGAATATGCACCCAAGGTGAACAACTCCTGTAGGGGTAATCAGAAGAAACAGAAAAACAAGTACCCTTTCAAGATTTTCCAAGGGGACTATCCTACTCACCAAAGCCCTGATATGGAAGACATTCATGGCATGTTGGATCAAAGAGGAGGGAAACAACAACCTGTTGTCCTGACCCAACCTTTCCCATAGAAAAAAAAATGGTTTCTACAGTGTCGTTACCTCCACGAGGTGAAAACCATGAAAACCACCCACAAGGGGGAAACCCCCCCAATTCTAACATCTTCATGTGTGATCCTGAGATAAACGTTCAAACAAGGGCTCGTTCTTACGATACACCATCTAATGCTTCAGAAACGTCTAGATCACAACCAAGTGGTTCTCTCACAATTGAGAAACCAACCATTGAACTAGTACTTTATCCCCCCAAAGTGGTACTATGTAGAACAACCCACAATCCTAATGCATGAGTTGCTCAAAACTATAATGTTGTTGAAGATTTAACTCAAGCACCTTGTGCCATGACAACCTTGAATGTTTTTCAAAGTTGTCCTACCCAAAGGAAGGAAGAATTGTCTACTATCGACACTATTGATGCATATAATTCTATTTTGATCACATTCGACTTAGAACAGTCAACATATAGGATTCTGTCACAGATTGCACTTCAGATTAAATTGAACTCACATAGAAAGAACATTTTTTTAACTATTCTAGATGAAGGAACCTCCACTTGTGTCATGTCACTAGCATGTTGAAAATAATTGGGATCACCCACCTTAGTACCATACCACACAATACTCAAATCATTTGATGGACATTCTTTCCCTCCTCACGGACTTATCATGGCTTTCCCAATTAAATTGGGTGGTAAAACAACCCAAGCTGATGTTGAGGTAGTGGATGCACCCATAGATTACAATTTAATATTGGGAAATAGTTGGATACATGTAATGGCAACAGTAGTATCTTTGGTATTCTAAGTAATTTGATTCCTCCACCAAGGAAATATTATTACAATCGACCAATTAGATTATTGCACACCTGAAACTGGTATCCACTTGAATGTTCCTTTTGCTGGGAATTCAAAAAAGTTGGTTTAGGATATTGGGTTAGGAATGTTCAAAGAATCATCCCTTATGGGAACCTTCAAACTTCCACCACCATTACCCACCCTTCAAACTACTCCAATTTTCACCATTACATTAGAAGTCTACTTTCCATTAATAGTTTTCTCTAAGTCCAATCATATGGCTCCACTTCATCAGAGGGAGACTCGAAAGAGGACAGTTTAGTCCAAAATAGTGATGGGAAGTTTCCAAATTCTATGGAACATGATGAAACTGAGAGTAGTATACGCCTATCTACCGTAGAAGTTGTATACTAAGCTATCCAAATGGATTTGATAGACTTGCATCAAAATCCTTCCCTATAGGCGGAATATGATACATACACATCACCCATATTAGCCATCAATACTCCTAGTACTCATGACCTCTTAGATCAGATTTTTTCATTAGATGAAGCCATTTTTGAGGTTATGAATATCTCTAAATGATCCTGGGAGGATATCATTATCGGTCATCATTTCTTCCTAAGAAATATTCATTAGAGGTCAAACTTGAAAACTGTTACCTCTATGATGATATGGAAAGGTACCAATGTCCTGTCCAAACACACAATGTGCTTTCAGAACGAAATTTGGAAAATATTTTGAAAACCATTCCTATCGATATATCCATTAAGCCTGGCCAACTATAAATATAGGTGTTGATTTTTTCTCTAGAGGAAATCGTGCAATATACTGCTATACTCAAAGAGTTATGTGATGTGTTCGCTTGGTCATATGAATAAATGTTAGGAATCAATCCTAGTATAGTTTAACATGAGATTAAAAAATATGAAAATGTTAAACCTATGCAACATAATTTACGACTGGTTAATCCTAAGAAATCAACTGCCATAAAAGTAGAAGTTGAAAAGATCTTAAAATTTGGCTTCATATATCCTGTAACTTTAACTGAATGGGTATCCAATCCCATTCCTATTGATAAGAAGCAAAAAACAATCCGCATCTGTACTAAATTTAGGGATCTCAATTTGGCTTTTCCCAAAGATAATTATCCCACACCCTTCATCGATAAGATTATAGACATGTGTGTCGAGAAAAAAATATTTTGATTCATGAACAGATTCTTTGGTTACAACCAAATCCAAATTAAAAAAGAAGACCTACAAAAAACAACTTTCATTTTCCCTTGGCGGACTTTTCCATATTGGAAAATGCCACTCGACCTTAAAAACACTAGGGCCACTTTTCAGCAAGCCATGTCATATGTGTTCCATGATATTAATAAGATCGTCAAGGTTTATCTCGATGACTTGGAAGCTAAATCTAAGAGAAGAGCTTAACACTGTGCACATTTACGTGTTGTATTCATTCAATGTCGTAAGTAAAACATTAGGTTGAACCCACATAAATGCATATTTTGTGTGGAATCTAGGAGGTTACTTGGTTTCATAGTATCCAAACACTGGATTATGGTGGATCCCCTCAATGTTGAGGAAATATTACAATTACCTCCCCTAAAAACAATTCGACAACTTCAAAGCCTACAAGGGAAAGCAAAATTCCTGAGAAGCTTTGTCACCAATTTTGCTGATCTTGCTAAAGGTTTCATGTGTCTCCTAAAATATGATGCACCGTTCATATGGTATGACCAAGATTAATTCTAATTTGATGCATTGAAGAAAGTCTTGATGTCAGCCTCAGTACTTAGTCCTCTAGACTATAGTAAATACTTTCTACCATATTTGGAAGCAACCAACTCAACCTTAGGAATGGTATTGGTACATGAAGATGATTCATCTCAGGAACACATTATCTACTATCTTGGTAAGGGCCTTGTGGGCCTTGAATTTAAATATTGTGAGGTTGGGAAGTTGGCCTTGCCAACAATTCATGCTATACAAAGACTTAGACATTATATACTTCCAAGAAAAATGACCATAGTGGTTGAAATGATCCCCGTGAAACAAATTTTGTCCCACCATATCAGTGGGGGAAAGTATTCAAAATGGATGTAATTTTGCAAAAATTCAATCTCAAGTTCATAAATGCTAAATCTAAGAAGTCGTTAACCTTTGAAAAACTATTTTTTGTATTATCATGTGATAAAGAGGAAACAATGTGTGTTGAATCCTCAATGGACGAACATTTATTCCTCATCACAACATCTGATCCTTGGTATGGGAAATTTATCATATATCTCCAAACTCAAAGGATTGATGCTCAGTTTTCTAGCATTGAACGATGTCGCATTCAGCACCAAGTGCGAAGATACCTCATCATTGGGCATAATTTGTACCATTGAGGAATAGAATTGATATTAAGATGTTGTTTAATACATGAGGAATCTGAGCAAGTTTTTAATGATTTCCATGATGGATCATGTGGAGGTCATCTTTTTGGGTGGGAAACTACCTAAAAAAAATTGTGTGTAGGATACTTTTGGCCCACAATCTTCAAAGATTGGATTAACGCTATCAAAAAGTGTCACCCTTGCCAAATTTACACAAGAAAAATGTGCGCACATCCTTCTCCGTTACACCCTGTGGTAACTATGGTTTCATTTTCCAAATGGGTTGTCAACTATATGAGAATCAACCCACCTTCAGCTAATGGCCACCACTACATCATAGTAGCAATGGACTACTTCACCAAGTGGGATGAGGGGATGCCTACATTCGATAACATGGGAAAAACCACAACATACTTTATATTCAATCATATGATAGATAGGTTCAATGTCCCAAAGGATATCATCACTGATCATGGTAGACATTTTTGGAATTCCTTCATGCATGAACTTACCACCAGATTAGGATTCTAGCAGGACTTTTCCTATCCATATTACCTCCAATGAAACTGCCAACTAGAAGACATCAACAAGGTTTTGAAGACCATGTTGTAGCGAACGATGAATAAGAACAAAACTAATTGGTACTTGATGGTGTTTTCCACTCTCTAGGCATATCATACCATATCTGAAAAACTGCAATTGGTTTAAATCCTTTTCAATCGATTTATGGAGAAGAAGCAGTGTTTCCGATTGAATGTGAAATCCCATCATTATAACTAGCTATTGAAATCCTAAATTACACTTATGTAGAAGAATAAATACTCCTCCTTCTTCATTGTCTTGATGAAACTATAAGGGGGGCTCTCTAAATTTAGAAGCACACACAAAAATGGTTAAGGCCCAATATGACAAATCTTCCCATCCCCGAGTCTTTTCTGAAGGTGATTTGGTTTTAGCTTTGACCAAGAACATGATAAAATAGGGAAAGAGAAGTTTGTACCAAAATGGTTTGGCCCACTTGTCGTCAAAACCATGTTAAAATGAGGAGCATATGATCTAGTCAATTATAATGGGGAACCTTTGATGGAGATTAGAAATGGTCTCTATCTGAATAAATACTTTGTGTAGGAAATTATGCCTCACAAAACTTGTTGTATTATATTGTATTTTATGTATAGAATTTTGCACATTAGTTACTTCATGTACATGTTTATCTTGCTTGGAATTTTTTCTTTGGTAGATGGCATAAGAAACCTTCACATATTTTGGATATGTGGAGAATGCCAGCCATAGTTCTTGGAACATTGCTTCCACTGCATGGGTGATCTACACACCTAACAATCAATTTCTAAGTCTAGGAGGAACTTTCCTCGGATCTGCAACCAATAATGTGGCAGAATATAGCACAGTCATTGAGCTTCTTGTCGAGGCTAGCACCCTTGAAATCTGATGAATAACCATCAAAATGGACTTGCAATTGGTTGTATCTCAGTTAAACGTTCAATTTATGATTTGCAATCCTATATTGTTTAGAAAGATTCTATTAGTACATCTTCTAGAACTTTAGTTTGAATTTATCGAATACATTCATTTTCCTAGAATTCTAAATAGTTTGTTTGATTCCTTATCTAACTACGTAGTTGATTGGAATCTAAGTCATTAACATTATTCCAATAAAAGTAAGCATGTACATTATTCATGGAAATTTAATTGAACAAATCATTTAAATACATAAGTAAAACCTGAAATAACCATATAATGTTTAAAGCCAAAAATGATACATCATAAACCAAAAGGTGTGTTAAGGTACCATATACAAAATTTCGGCTTTAAATCCGCAAAGAAATGTATACATGGTTCATCTAAATAGATCTGCATAATTTTCAATGAAAAAACAGTTAATACTAGCATGAACATAATCACAAAGAATCCTCAGATGACTTTCGTTGTCGATGATACTCATGATAGTAGTTGATTGTTGTATCCACACGGTGCAACAAACGGGATACCCATAATGGTACCCTACTACATGTTGGTGCATACATAATGGAATATTTCTCGATCTTGTTAGAGGCACACCTCTGGTTAAACCTTCCAAGTTATCGTCAACCTCCTCAAGACTTGAGTTGCCACATCATATCACCCATCATCCTCATTCTCATATAATATGGTTTTCCCCATACGATTTGGTCGCATGTCCGTAGGATAGACCAATCTAGTATATGCATCATGTAGAAAAAAATTTCAATAACCTTACACACACAAAAATAAGTAGCATAGTCTATTCCTTTCTTTTTTAATTTTTCTTCAAGATAAACATTCGGAAATTTCGTAAAAAATTGAAATATTTGGAAAAAAACAAAAACACAAAGTGGCTCAAACAAGTAAAATCTTCTTACCCATAGTACCCTAGTGTCAAGTAGGAGGGAGGGTTGATTCCAGACCAAAATAGAAATTTAGACCTACATACGGGTGTTCCTCTATGACGAGAGGTGATCCTCCAACCACTCTATAAGATCTGGGCCAAATATGATATTTGCTAACCCCTCTCCCCCATGGTGAAACATCATCTCATTCCAACGCTGCATGCGGGGCATCCGCACCTACCCTAGTGGTGTTGTCACCCTGGGACAAAGGATTGGAAGGTGCTCTAAAAAGAAGTTGTACAAGATAGAACCATACTCGAACTATTTATGTTCACCAGTTCGAAACTTGTTCAACTAATTGTTTAGATTGAGTACAATACCAAATACACCATTCAATCCCACTACCCAAGCAATGGTAAAAATGTTGTATGGAGAGGTAAGTAATAAATATATTTAATGGGAATATGGCCACTTATCTTTCTGGTTCCTGGTTGGAAATGAGCAACAATCATCTCATTTATCGTACTCATCACATGAATTTAACTACATCCCTTCAATAGTACCATTGATCCGTGAGATAAACGAGTCACAAATTAAATATCCTCTATTGTGATATGGATTACTTCATTTCCAATTCAGAAGACTTTCCATGCAAGGTCCCACTTTTGTATGATCCAATGGAGTAATGCAGTTTCACTATGCATTCTCTCACAATAGAATAATTTGAGGAGTCCACAATTCCAGAGAGCATCCAGTGTAGCAGGGTCGTGAATTGTGGAATTCTCTAAAACTTCATGCATATATTCCCTCCACTCAATATGCATGTGTCTAGACATATAACATCAAACTACGAGTTAAATGCACCTTCATGAAGAAATTTGGGACAAAAAGCAAAGTTTGGAAGGAGTTGGAGCTTTCAAAACCCCCAAAATTGAGGGAGACCCCTTTTTTAGCTCAAAAAGAGGGACTTAGTAGCACTTATTTTTCCAACTTATGCGACTATGGGTCAAATTTTCCCTTTTCACCACAACAAGTGAAACTCCCCCTAAAAAAAGGTGAAAAAATACCAAAATATTCCCTTTTTTTGCTCAAAAATGAAGAAAAAGACACCCAAAACAAGGATCAAGCCATGGAAGCTTACCTCCAACTCAAAAATCACTGAATGAAGGATCAATTCTCTTTGAAATCAAGAATGAATAAGTTGCTTCTCTTCCTCCAATGGCTCCACCTACAAGAGAAAATGGTAAAAATGAGTTTCTAACTTATCTTTTACTTTCACATGTTAAGTTTTACCCATCGGATAAAAAAGTGTCTCTTAAGTGATTTGTTTTTTAACATTATTTTCCTACATTGAGTTTTATTTTATGACTAATAGTTGGGTAAATTAACTAAGTATTGTCACAAGATTTGGATACTTTGACAGTTCAAACTATTTTATTCAAGTAAGTGAAAGTAGACCAAAATCAATGATGATGAATGCATTTGGGATTTTATCCGGTATTGAGTATGATTTAAACCTTACTACCTCATTTCCACTTGACCAGTCCACCTAATTAAAATAAATTATTCATTGGTTATTACTTTATCATCCGTTGACACATAATCCTGCTTCAAATAAGCCTACCCATGGAGGGAACATCCGTAAGAGTGTACATAACTAGCTCATTCCTTGTTTGCAATATTTATCTTTGCCTCCATCTGATCCATTCTCTTGAAATATAGGCACATGCCCTTAAGGCACTAGTTCCATCCAATGTCCTATAGCATTCTTTAGACCAAAAAAGGGGGATTATTGAATCTATTCATACTTCATCATGGATAAAATGGCAAGAATCAGTCCTTGTCACCCTTGAAAACGACACATATCCTTTCATCAGTTATAAATACACCATTTACATTTTCCTTAGGAAATTGTAACAGTATTTTGAATAGATCTCCACCGATGGGTTATCCTTCCTGCCATCTATGGAGATTTCATTAATGCATTTGGAATTTACAGATTTCGCTAAGGTCGGTTACTCGATTCTATGTTTCCAAGTGTCACTATGCGTCGTGTCATATGTTCAAGGGAAATCAAAACAACATCAACCATTTCTCAAGTATTTATTACCAATCATGTCGACCTTCCTTATGTCAGTATACAGTGTTGGATCTCACAAATCTACCAAATTATATCAAACTATGGATCTATGTTTTGTATTGGTTGATGCGAGATGCATTAATGCCCTCCTTCTGATGGATATATTCATATCAATGCCAAATCATCATCTAGGAAGTGGATCTAGGAACCTTGGAATACCTTGGATTTTGCAGTCATTAGTGTCAATTTTTATCACAAATGACAGTGGGTATACATCAATGACTCCTGATTATTTGATTCTACAAGTATTTAACTTTAGAACATATATTTACACTTTCTAGATTGTACTCAATACCTCAGAGTCCATCATACTTATTAGTGGACCTCCTCGCATCTGCTAACAATATATATCAATGACCGGTAATCAAATGGCATTTTATTGTGTTCAACATTAGATCATATATTCACATGATATAGACTCATACTATCGTCAGTTTGTATTGAATACCTTGGTAAAAATAGTTGTATCACTCATCGATGCACTACCCAAGTTGCACGGACTAAACTACCATGTTAGAAGTACCGTGAAGACCTTGTTATCTAACACTCATCAGAGGTGCATGTATACATTTATGGAAAATATGCTTTTGACATGGATCCATTGTGTATTGTTCATGACCATGCTTGTTTACTGTTTAGCATGGGTATACCCACCTTAGAAATATATTGTATATTTTTGGAATTATCTTGTTTTGATAGTGATTTTCCAACTCCTATGTCCATGATCCTATTCATTTTCCCTTCATCCTTGATCACTATAGAGATTAAATAGTATCAGATATAATGTATTTTGGCCCTCAACATCACTTCAAAACTCACACATTAGGGGGAGTATGTTAATGATCAAATTAACACCTTTAAATAGTGAAGCTTAGAAGCACAATTTACTTATCGCCTACAACATCAAGATAGAAATCAAGTAAAATAAGAGAGAATCATCTCTTATCTTACCACCACTTCCACAATTTGAATATTTGAGTGAAGACATAGGTATCCTAAAGAGGCAATATTCAATGATCGAATTACCGACTTAAAGGCCCAAATTCGGTGTTCACTTATTGAAAGTGGAAATAAATGCATGGCATATGCATTAATTCTGCCTGAAATTATGGATTAATGACACAAAATCCTGAAAACAAAAAACTATAGATAGTGGTTTTTTTATGAAATAAATCAAAATTTGGGAAAAAGGTATTATCTGACATTGAAGTTTGGTTCTTGAATTCCCAATTCCCAATTCTATAAAAAGCAGGCATTTGAGGTGAAGTAAAAAGAAAGATCAAAGACATGCTGAAGGATTGAAGGAAAATATCTCCTTACCTCCAAATGAAATTGGTGATCAAGGGCATGAAGGTAGATGAGTGGATAAAAGGAAAAGAAGAAGGAAGTAATCTTCAAGGATTGTAAGTATTTCTCTATTGCATCTAATATGAATCAATTCAACTTCCCCCCCAATTCTTGTTCAAAGTTTTCCCTCCATGTTTGATTTTGAATTTGAACAAGGATGCAAATAGATATAGCTTGAATTTCAATTGTTAGTAGGAGAGTAGGAAGGATTTTTGTGGTTTGATTTGCAGGAAGGGAGAAGATCTAAAGGAGTTGCAGAGATCAACCATCAAGTAACTTCACCAACCTTCAAGGCTACAAGATAGATTCTCCTCCCTTCCAACCCTTCTCAAACTTAGAGAAAGTAGGCTCAATATTTGAAAATTGTGATAATTGCTTTGTATCTGTTTTCTATGGACCTCACTTACCCATAAGAAAGGGAGGGTAAACCTTAGCTAGTGCTGCTAAACACCCATCTAAAAACAAACATGCAAGAATTATGACATTCAAGGTTCTTAAAAACTAACAATATGATAAAGAAGGATGTTTTATGGGATGGTATTAAAATTGATGTCCAAAATTTTGTGGCAGAATGTTTAGTTTTCCAATAGACAAAGGAGATATAATCAATATGTTGGGTCTTATAAAACCGCTAGCCATACCAAGTCAATGTTGGGAAGAGGTATTAATTGATTTTATCATATGTCTACAGAAGTCAAAAGGAAAGAATGGAATCATGGTAGTACTGGATTGACTCACAAAGTATGCCCATTTATTCTCCCTTTCTCATTTTTTTAAAGAAAGTACAAATTGTATCAATCATGGAAACAATTTAGAAGCTACATGGAAATCCCAAATATTATTGTAAGTGATAGAGATCCAAATTTCATTGATAATTTTTGGAAGGGCATATTCTTTTTTTTTTTCACTAAGTTGACACACATATCCTCTTACTATCCTCAATCTAATGGGAAAACTAAGATTGTGAATAAATTCACAGAAGGGTATCTCCATTGCTTTGCATTTGATAAACAAACAAAAAGAGTTAAGTGGTTTCCATTAGCATAATGACCGTACAACACATATTTCCATACTTCATTAAAAATATCACTATTTATGGCACTTTATGGTTATAATCCTCATTCCATCACATCATCCGTGAAATAAAAATATAAGGTTAAGGAAATGGAGGCTCACATAGGATACCAATAATAGGTTCACCAACTATTGAAATATAACTTGGTTGTAGCACAAAATAGGATGAAACAACAAGCAAATCAACATTGTATTGAAAGGAAATGTGAAGTGGGAGATTGAGTATTTTTTAGGCTACAACCATACCAAAACATGTCCTTCAAGAAGCAAAATATAGACAATAAATTAGCACCCAAGTACTATGGCCACTATAAGGTGTCGTAGAGGATTGGAAGTATGGATTATAAATTGAAGTTTCCTCCACCTTCACATGTACATATTAGTGGAATATTGGTCAATACTGAGAGGGGGAGTGAATCAGTATTGTTAACGTTTTACCATTTTAAACCACTTATAAAACTTAATTAAAACATGGAATCAACAAGATAAACAAGACATAGATTTTATCGTGGAAACCCAATTGGGAAAACCACAAACTCTTTCTATACTGCAAAATTATGTTTACAATAGTTTTTGTGAGCTACAACCCCCTAGTTTATCAGCTACAACTGAAAGGATGCTTCGACACCCTATTTACCAGTCACTACTAGATGGAGGCTACAACCCCCTTGCAGGAATGTAGCATGCCCTAGCACCACCCTAACTCCCTAATATGTTTATATCAAGCTTCTAGATCTTTCTTTCTTCAATTATGTTCCATATAATTCCTTGCTTCTTCAATCTCTGTCTTCTTGCTACTAAATGGATCTGGTCTGTAGACAACTTCAATTATTTCCTTCTATTCTCCGGATTCTTTTATGCAATTCCTCATCTGGAATGTGCACACATTCTGGTCTCTTCCTTTCTCGATGCTCTTCAATCTTCGTTATTGAGACACCCTTTCTTCTATTCAAAGATCTGTTTATATACAAAAATGTATCTTCTATTTCTATGGTCGCATCCTTTATTCTGGAGCTCGTATCTGTTCATAATTTTAAATCTCAGGTTTATTAGTTATTAAATGTGCTTATTATATCTTTGTAAATAAATTGTATTTCTTTCAGTTATGTACAAGGGCCTATGGGCATGTGTTTAATTAAATATTTAACACACAGAATATGTTATTAACACCAACGTGGAATTTGTGAGCCCACGGGCATGTATCATGGACATTTTCTTCACCTGCGGACATGTCTTCTATGGACATCTTCTCATGCGAGATCCCTTATGTGGGCATATTTAATCCCCTTATGCGAGAACACTATAAGCCCCTGTTGAGCATATAATCACCCCCTGGAGGGCATAATTAAGTCCTCTTCTGCACGCATCTTTAGCCCCTTCAGAGGGAATCTTTAGCCCCTTCTACGGGCATATTTAGCCCCTTCTATGGGCATATTTGTCCCCCTTTTGCGAGCATCTTATAAGCCCTTTGTGGGCATACTATAAGCCCTTGTAGGCATCTTTAAGCTCTTGTGAGCTTATTCATTAAGCCCCTACGGGCATAACCCTTAGCCCATGCGGGCATATTACAAACCCTCACGAGCATTTTCACAAGCCCTTGCGGGCATATCATAAGGTGTCTTTTAACCTTATTTTTCATCATTTTGGCAAGCCAAAATATCACACATGTGAGCACTAAAGAGGAAACTGATTCCATGGTTGGATGTCCAAACCATCAAAGAACAAGACCATGCCAACTGATGGATTTTATCAGCATGTGAACACCTCCCTGCGGTCATTTCCAAATTGCCCCTTAGCCATTTGAGTTCAACACTTAGCCAAATTTTTGTTATTAATGTGTAAAGCACTTTTTCCTTCACTTTGGTAGATTTATTTCTTTCATATCTGATCAACATAAGGAAAACTAAAAGCATGGATGGATAGAAAATTCAACAATGAACAATACCATGTCAATTGGTGAACTTCTTGACACACACACAACATCTTGCCAACATTTGAAAGTGGTCTTCCAAACTGTTGATTTGACACTTAGGTAAAATTGTCAAACCCTGGGTTAGTATGATGAGATTTTTCTTTTCACCAATTTTGAAGTGTGGGACACCCAATGGATAGATCCCAACAAGGTGACTTCATCTAAACCAATTTAACCTCTTGAATATTCTTTCTCTCTCCTCGATGGGCATTTTACTGGAGTAGTGCAAAAAAAGGTGAGAGGTACTTTTGGCAGACTAATATCTTCCTCCTCAAAGACTCTTTGGACAATCTGAGACCATGGTTGGATGCACAAGACAACATTATATAGATCCATACTCTCAAAATTATTTAAGACATCAAACAAAATACATGGAGGGCATTTTACTGAGGTCACTCAAACTTACTAGTGATTTTATACTTGGACTATTTTTGTACTTGCATAGATTTGGTCCAATCTTCCTGAAACATTGTTTTTGCATATCCATAACTTCTTCCTTAGGCACTCTCAAGACAATATGAGGACATGGTTAGATAGACAAATTAACAACCTATATGATGACCATATGGTGTGGGAAGTTTCGTCAACCCACAAACTATGGTGGGCATTTCCCTGAGGCCACTTAGGCATATTTGCTACTTTGGTGTAAAAGCAACCTGAAACCCTGTTTTGGCAGGTTGTTAACTTTGTCATCAAACACCTTCTTTGAAAACTAATACCATGGAAATATATCCTCTTTGACAATCTAGAGCATGATAGTTCCAGATAATTTTTATCATTCTTTCATGAGGTACGACAAGCATTTTCCCAAGGCCATCTGGACCAGTTTTCCAACACTCAGGAATTTCTCCAAAGTTTATCATGAAACCCTATTTTGGAAGACTTATAAATTTTTCCTCATACATGCTTAAGGAGAACTGAGACCATGAATAGATAGCCACTTCAACAAGCTATAGCCTGGTATGGTGGTGCGTGCATTTTTCTCAAACCATGAATTATGGCAGGCATTCTCTTAGAGCAAATTTGACTACCTTTTCCATAGTCAATTTCCAAAGTTTCACAAATTTGTAATACATTTCAAGAATGATGTCAGATTGCAAAACTGACTTAATGACAACACCAAAACACAATCACATTCCACATCATCATACTTTCCATGTCATCACTTCCTTTGTCTTTCACTGAGTTTACCCTGCCATCATTTCCTTGGTTATTCCTTTGTCATTACTGAGCTCCTTTGACATCAATGACAATCATATTCAACATTCTCCCCCTTTGGCATTGATGGAAACATCTAAACATTCTCCCCCTTTGAAAACAATGATAAAGGATAACTTATTATTCTCTTTTGCTTCTCTTCCTTTTGTTATCTTGGACTTGGTACTAACCACTTGTGTTATGATAATCTAGTTATCATTTTGTGGCTAGTATTTGATTGAGAACCTGGATGATGAGTTCATAGACTCCCAGTTTCAATGTTCCTCCCCTTTGTCAACATTTTCTCCATTTTGTGATAGGGTTTATACTCTGCTCTTTGTCAACCATACACCAATCTTATCATTTGACCATGATCATCTCTTCTTCTCTAATTATTTTTCTGATTTTGTTACACTTCAACCATGTGCTTGTCACATAGATTTTTTCTAGACCAAATGTGTTTCCTCAATTTTGTCACTTCTTCTTTACTTCTTGTCTTTGATGAATATATCCTTCTGTTCTTAGCAAGTGACATTAATTACTTTCAACTCCCAATTGTAATTTTCTGATATTTACTCCCCTTGAATATATGATCCCCTCTAATACTAATTTTAGGGATTCTCTTTTAGGTCACAAGATACTTTTAGAAGAGAATTTCATAATCCTTCTCTCCATCGATGTATTCTTCATCTTCATCTTGATTTCCATCCTAACGGATTTCATTCTCATCTACAAAATTATTATGCTGAACCTCATATTTGAAAACTTTATTGATGCTTGGAATCTGTGTTTCCTCCGACTCTTTGTGGTCTTCCTTTCTTCTCCACATCTTTCCATGAGGTACCCTGCTTAGTGATCATCTTTGTTTATTGGATTTTGTACTTTGATCTTTTCCCTTGGTTCTTTAATTAACATCCTTGTGACCAAACTTGTGACAGTAGTGACAATATCCATAGAACCTTCCTTTATATTTGAGGAATCTTTGATCTTCCTGCTTCATAACTTCCATGTTCTTCCATTCCTTCTTTTGTTCTTGACCTTTTATTGAAGCATTCTTCCTCAGCTTACATTCTCTAGCCATATGTCCAAAATTATGACGTGTAGAAATGACCAAAAAAGATCTATTGGACCCTTCTTGTCATTGGTCTTTTAGGTATCATATCATTTCTGTCTTTATTATGAGATGAGGGAGCATAATTTTGACTATCCTTCTTAATCGGGCTTTTGAGTGCCGCAGCATACCTTTTTTCATTTCTATCTTGGAGTGTAGGACACAATTATTATGGATTCTTTTCTTTGTCATAACCTAATCCATTTTTATCACTTGATGGTATTTGGATACTTAAGATTTCATCTAAAACCTTTGAGATGTTCTCAAACTTTGATTTAATAGATTCTTCATCAAGCTTCTTCCTAAGCAAAGTAACTTCTTCTTCAAGTCTTTTAGATTCATGTATTTTCTCCTTGAGCTTCTCATTAATGGTCTGCTGGTTTTTTAGCTTCTTCACTTCTTCCTTTAAGTTAGAAACTTCTTGTCTTAAGCTCTCAGCCTCTTTCGTGTGGTCTTGTAGCTTCTTTTGGAGGGTCTTGACTTCCTCTTCTTTTGATTTCTGCTCTTCTAGGTATTTTGACAAATTTTCCTTCAAAGAATTGTTCTCCAATCTACTCTCTCTCAATTCTTCAAGGGTACTTATGAGTTCTGCTTTCAGGTCCACCTTTCCTACCATATCTAAATTATCTTCTGAAGTTACTGTCTCCATGAATAGATTTTATTTATCTTCACTACTCTTCATCTTCACTATCTTCCATGGAATAGAGGAATTTATTCCTGTCATTAAATTTTTCTTTGCATATGGTTTTTTTATCTTCCTTATAGCTGCAAGTTCCTTCTTCATCACTATCATCTTTGAAAATAACAAGGTGTTCTTTTACTAAATAAAGCTTCTCCAATTTGACCCAGAGAGATGCATTGTACTCTATTTTCTTTGATGGGTTGAGATAGTCCATCAAGTATGGCCTCCATTGTTATTGATTTATTTTTCTTGGACTCTTTCTGAGATGTAGTCCTTATTCTTTTTGGTGGGCTATTATCAGATATTATTGAGCTCCATACACCCCATCCTAATGATTTTAAGTATGCACTCACTCTTTCTCTCCAATATGCATAATCTTTTCTATCAAGAACTAGAGGTATGTGGGATGCAATATTTTCTTGTTGATCCATAGTGGTTTTTAATAGGATCTTCCTTCCAGTGGTTTAGATTGTAGTGAATGATCCTGCTTTGATACCAATTGTTGGAATATTGGTCAATACTGAGGGGGGGGGGGGTGAATCAGTATTGTTAACTTTTTACCATTTTAAACCGCTAATTAAACTTAATTAAAACATGGAATCGACAAGATACCCAAGACACATATTTTATCGTGGAAACCCAATTGGGAAAACGACAAACTCTTTCTATACAGCAAAATTATGTTTACAATAGTTTTTGCAAGATACAACTTGTTGGAGACTTCAATCCCCAAGTTTCTCAGCTACAATTGAAGGATTCTACAACACCTTGGTTTCTTCCTACTACAACAGACAACGATTCCACTGCACCCTATTTACCAACCACTACTGCAAGGAGGCTACAACCCCCTAGTTTATCAACTACAACTGAAAGGATGCTTCGACACCCTATTTACTAGTCACTACTGGAAGGAGGCTACAACCCCCTTGCAAGCATGTAGCCGACCCTAGCACCACCCTACCTCCCTAATATGTTTATATCAAGCTTCCAGATCTTTCTTTCTTCAATTATGTTCCATATAATTCCATGCTTATTCAATCTCTATCTTCTTGCTGCTACATGGATCTGGGCTGTAGACAACTTCAATTCTTTCCTTCTATTATCTAGATTCTATTATGCAATTCCTCATCTGGAACGTGCACACATTCTGGTCTCTTCCTTTCTCAATGCTCTTCAATCTTCGTTGTTGAGACACCCTTTCTTCTATTAAAAGATTTGTTTATATATGATCATGTATCTTCTATTTATATGGTCGCATCCTTTATTCTGGAGCTCGTATCTATTCATAATTTTAAATCACAGGCTTATTAGTTATTAAATTTTTTTATTATATCTCTGTAAACAAATTGTATTTCTTTCGATTATGTACACGGGCCTATGGGCATGTTTTTAATTAAATATATAACACACACAATGTTTTATTAACGCCAGGGTGGAATTCATGATCCCATGGCAATGTATCATGGACATTTTCTTCACCTGTGGACATATCTTCTCATGAGAGCTCCCTTATGCGAGCATATTTAATCCCCTTATGCAGGCACACTATAAGCCCCTAGCGAGCATATAATAAACCACTGGAGGGAATAATTAAGTCCTCTTCTGCAAGCATATTTATCCCGTTATGTGGGCATCTTTAGCCCCTTCTGGAGGCATATTTATCCCCTTCAGTGGGAATCTTTTTCCCCCTTCTGCGGGCATATTATAAGCCCTTTGCGGACATACTATAATCCCTTGCGGGCATCTTTAAACTCTTGTGAGCTTATTCATTAAGCCCCTGTGGGCATAACCAAACCCTTGGGGGCATAACCCTTAGCCCCTGCGGGCATAACCAAACCCTTGGGGGAATAACCCTTAGCCCCTGTGGGCATATTACAATCCCTTGCGGGCATTTTTACTAGCCCTTGTGGGCATATCATAAGGTGTCTTTTAACCTTATTTTTCATCATTTTGGCAGGCCAAAATCTCACACGTGTGAGCACTAAAGAGGAAACTGATTCCATGGTTGGATGGCCAAACCATCAAAGAACAAGACCATGCCAACTGATTGATTTTATCAGCATGGGAACACCTCCCTGTGGGAATTTCCAAATGGCCCCTAAGCCATTTGAGTTCAACACTTAGCCAATTATTTTTATTAATGTGCAAAGCACTTTTTCCTTCACTTTGGCAGATTGATTTCTTTCATATCTTATCAACATAAGGAAAACTAAAAGCATGGATGGATATAAAATTCAACAATGAACAAGACCATGTCAATTGATGAAATTATTGACACACACACAACATCTGGCAGGAATTTGAAAGTGTCTTCCAAACTGTTGATTTGACACTTAGGCAAAATTGTCAAACCCTAGGTTAGTATGATGAGATTTTTCTTTTCACCAATTTTGAAGTGTGGGACAACCAATGGATAGAGACCAACAAAGTGACTTCATCTAAACCAATTTCACCTCTTGAAGCTTCTTTCTCTCTCCTCAGCGGGTATTTTACTAGAGTAGTGCAAATCAAGGTGAGAGGCACTTTTGGTAGGTTAATTTCTTCCTGCCCAAAGACTCTTTGTACAATCTGAGACCATGGTTGGATGCACCAGAAAAAATTCTATAAATCCATACTCTGAAAATTATTTAAGACATCAAACACAAGACATGATGGGAATTTTACTGAGGTCACTCAGGCTTACTAGTGATTTTAGACTTGGACTATTTTGCACTTGCATAGATTTGGTCCAATCTTCCTGAAACACTGTTTTTGCATATCCATAACTTATTCCTTAGGCACTCTCAAGACAATATGAGGACATGGTTAGATAGACAAATTAACAACCTATCGGATGACCATATGGTGCGGGCATTTTCTTCAACTCACAAACTATGGCGGGAATTTCCCTGAGGCCACCTACACAAATTTGCTACTTTGGTGTAAAAGAAACTTGAAACCTTGTTTTGGATAGCTGTTAACATTGTCATCAAACACCTTCTGTGAAAACTAAGACCATGGAAATATAGCCTCTTTGAAAATCTATAGCATGATAGTTCCAGATCATTTTTATCATTCTGTCATGAGGTACGACGGGAATTTTCCCAAGGCCATCTGGACCAGTTTTCCAACACTCAGCCATTTTCAATAATTTCTCCAAAGTTTATCCTGAAACCCTATTTTGGCATACTTATAACTTTTTCTTCAGACATACTTAAGGAGAACTGAGACCATGAATAGATATCCACTTCAACAAGCTATACCCTAGTATGATGGTGCATGCATTTTTCTCAAACCATGAATTATGGCGGGCATTATCTTAGAGCAGTTTTGACTGCTTTTTCCATACTTTATCAATTTCCAAAGTTTCACAAACTTGTCATACTTTTCAAGAATGATGTCAGATTGCAACACTAACTTAATGATAGCAGCAGAACACCATCACATGCCACATCATCATACTTTCCATGTCATCACTTCTTTTGTCATTCCTTTGTCTTTCACCGATTTTACCCTGCCATCATTTCCTTGGTTATTCATTTGTCATTACGGAGCTCCTTTGACATCAATGACAATCATTTTCAACACATATAGCCTTCCATGTTTCTTTCCTAAAAAAGGTAATTGTTGACAATATCCCAAGCCATACTATTTTACTAGAGACTAATGAAGAAGGGAAACTATTACTAGAACCTAAAACAATGCTTGACACAAAGATCAAGCAACTACAAAATTGAGCAATTATTGAGTACCTCACCAAGTGAAAGAACTTGCCAATAAAAGAGTAAACATGGAAAGATTATTTGTTCATGCATAATCATCCATCGTTAATCAAGTGTTGTGGACAACACTTGTATTAAGGGGAGAGTCATGTTAATCCCTATATATTATGATCTGATATTTATATTATTATTGTATTTATTGGTCATTTAAGACCTCAATAGTTAATTGTTATTGTACCCTTTGTCTCCTATATATATATATATATAGATATAGATATAGATATATATATATATATATATATATAGTAAGGATACCTAGTTTTAGTATCATCTCATCTTGTCTTTTGCATTCGATACATCATATAAGGAGGTTTCATCCTCAAAGAGGCTTCTTATTCATCTCTTTATTTCATTCTCAAGGTGTTGGATTACTCTTTCTTTTTATCTTTATGAAATTTGGGAATATGGTGCATAAAAATTTCGATATCACCTTCACCCCCAGACTCCCAATAGATTCATTAATGATTGATATCTCACATTTGAAATTACTAACATATCATGATCCTTTCATATCATCCATACTGTAATCTCCAATTGGGTTTTTTCACCTCCATTTTTCCAAAATCCCTCAAAGGAAATTTCCCATAGTTCCCCTCCCTTGTTCACTTTCATTCGATCATTTCATTAAAACGATTTTATTGTATACATCAAGGCACTTTTTTCCTTCCCTCCATTATATTTCCCACTTGGGGAACATTGTTGGGACTCAGAAATGTCCTATTTTCATCCCCTTTTCCTTTCGCTATTCTTCACATTTAATCATCCCATTAACCTTTCATCATACCATTTCCATACATATACTTGAGTTTCATCTTATTATTTTTCACTTTATTCATTTTAGTATTATAAGTGAATTTATGATTAAATATTGGAAAATAACATGTTTTCCACTAATATCTCAAGTATGGATGAGCTTTGTAATGTGTAGGAATATGGAAGGATCAATTCAAAGAAAGACTCCTTGAATATCTCCTCCACCATTTCAAGGAGATAGTTATTCAAAAAATATTGCAAGGAGAAAATCATGGAGATTTGGTTGGCATATCTTATTTAGGATGTATGAGAAACATGTGGAGAATTTGTGAGAGACATGTGGAGAATTTGTGAGAGACATGTGGAGGATTTGAATGGATCATACTTTGTAATAATAGGAAATTAGTTGAGAGTGGTTGAGAGAATAGTGGATCTGTCATTATGAGATGGTTATCTTCTTCTCAAATAAATTCATGTATAAAAGAGAGTGCTCTCTCTTCATTAGGGGGATTAGATGAGGAGTAGATTGATAGTAGATTAGGGGGAGATTAGTCTCAGATTGTAGAAGTTAGTTTTTGACTTTGTAATATGGAGAAGGGGATTCTTAGCTTTTGTTCATAATCTTAGTTTTGATGCTTTCATGATTTGTCATTTATTCTTGTGTTGTAAATTAAGATTTCTTTATTGTTAATGTGAGCTCACATGTGTTATCTCGTTGCTCTTCATATGTTGTCTTTCTTTTATGCAATTTACTTTCAGCAGTGTGTTTCAGCTTCTAGCATTAGATTAGCAGTTGTGTGTTTCAACTTAAGGGGGAATTAGATTAGCAATTAGCCATTAGCAAGGGGGGGTTACATTAGCTTAATTCAACTTCAATCCTGCATATATTTTGTGTGTGCTTCGTAAGCCTACAAACCTCGGATTGACAATTTAAATGGTTGGGAAAATACTACAATGGAATTAAACGACAATATTTCCACCCAACATTTTGGCGTCGTTGCCGGGGAAGCACGATGGATTGAAGTTTAGTTTGATTTTTACAAGCGTACACTAGGGTGTGAATTTCGATTTCTGCAATGAGTGTTTCAATTCTTCAAGTGTGAATTTCAATTTCAGCAAGTGTGTTTTTTTCGCAACTGTGAAGAGTAATTGTTTTCTGTACAGAGTGTTTTTTTTTTCTTCATTTAGATTTGGGTGTTGTAAGAAACCCTTTTTCAAAATGATTTAGCAATGAGTTTAAGCTTGGAACAGCTCACTCAAATCCTTGCAAAAGTAGGGATCTCCTCTTCTCACAAAGAGGAGATCCTGATAGCAGCCGAGAGCTTAATTACTCCTCCAGAAACAAATGAAGAATCAACATACGAAGAATCCTGCACATCTGATGACGAACAATTATGCGAGCAGGAGGCCAAGGAGGACAACAAGGAATTGCAGCATGATCTGAGGAGTGAAAACTACACCTATGAAAGCCTTATCAAACGATGGTTTCAAGCAAGTATGAGGTTAGAACAATTTAGTTTTTCTTCTTTTCTAGTTAATTCACAGTCACAGCAACTAATTTCACACATTTCTGTTTATCCTCATTTTTTATTTGCAGAATTAACATTGAACATATTTTTATTATTGTTACGTGAATGGCTACACTAGATATTTAACTACATGTAACTGTTTTCTAAATCCTAATTAGCAGAGAGTATGTAGTATTTTATTTTCAGTTTTTTCTTTCACCCAAAATAAGTATGATCTCCTCCACGCTTCGTGCGATTGCAAGGATCAGAAAGTAGGATGATTAGAACTAATTTCAGGAACAATTATTGAACATGAAAAAATTGCCTATTCTATTTGTCGTCTACAATTTGTTTCCATTTGCAGGAAAAACAAAATAATAATAATAATGAAGTTGCGCGTCCATTTTGGACCTGCAAATAAAAATAATAAAACATTAGGTGAAAAAAAAAATGGTTTGCAACTTTAATGTTGAAAATGTCATTACATGCTAAACTATGTCGTGCCTGAAATCAATTGGACTGCGAATCGCATTTGGCCATGCTAAAACCTGCAACAACAAATAACCCTGTAAAAAAATAGCAAATCTAAAATGAAGCAGAGCATTTATCCTTCGGCCTTTCACACACTATCTCCACCTTCGACACTTGAAAAATCCTTCGATCTAGAAGAAAAACCTGCAATACAGCAACAACAAAATAAGAAAATGCTTTGGTGGTATTCTACCCGATTTGTGATAGCAAGCAACAAAACTAATTAAATGATAAGCATGGTCCTTTCTTAGCAGAGCAAGGGAAGAATTAAACCTTGGGAATTTGTGCCTGGCTCGATATCCGTCTATCTATAAGCTAGGCGTGATTCTTTTCAATCGCCCACACTCCACTATTTGTTGGTCGTTGCATTAGATCCCCATTGAGGGAGATTATGGAGATCCACTTGTATGTTCAAATGCACAATGAGATTTTTCTGCCGGTAGTTGGAAAACTAAAATCCCATTTATCGTTGTTGGTGTATCAATTTGATTCACACTTCTACAATAACAACACACTCATAAACTTTCGTGATAGGGTATTGGGTCAGGTTGTTGGCTATTTTTACTCAAATGTTGTTATATGATATTTGCATCGTGATTGAGTTGCCAAAATAGAGAATATTACAGGCACATCCTAAACCAACCTTATCTCTTTGAACGGTTTTCATTTTTCCATGGCAAAATAAAATATTGCAATACACGTTGTGACTTGTTTTCATCTTATCACCGTGGAATTGGGAGTCTGAGCATGGCCTCTTCGCTCTCCATATTCCTTCACTTCCCATGATCCAGCCGATCAACATAATCTGTAGAAATAACCTGGTGATAGGTTTATGAGCTAATAAACTTAATCGATCCAAATGTCTAACTCTTCCGAATCTTGCGAGATTGCACAGTACAGCTGAGCATCAAATGAAAGTGTATATTTTGATGAGGCTCGGTCTCCTTATGCAATTGATGAAGATTATGGAAGTATAAGCTTCCAGGGGTAAATCCTTTTATGTATGCATCTTGAGTTTATATCATAAGGATAGCATATTCTTATATCATCCCAATAAATTATCCTTGATGGTTTAATATCTATTTTCCATATCATGACGCCCTTACAGATTGCGAGGTGGTAGCCAGCTATCTAGATTGGGAGGTAGGAAAGCATGGCATTGATATCGACTTTAATGATTCAGAAAATACAATACGCAGAACAACGTATTTTCTCAGAATGGCTGTAGAAGAAGGTTGGACAAGGACGGAGGCAATTGATTCACTCGTAGTGAAATCCGAGTTTATGGGTCCTATCATTGAGTCTCTTTGTAGAAGTTTCACATCATTCGTTGCTAGAGCAATCTGTACACCATGAATTACATTGATTATCTTATATTTTTTACTCTTGACAAGCGGTTTTCTCACAGCTCCGAGAGTTTCTTGTGGTAAGAATGACTGCATGCATGATGATGAAAAATAAAGGAGATAAACTCAGAACTGTGGGCAGGAGTAGATCAATACTTATGGGGAAGGTATGCATGTATTTTATATTAACAATGGTTTATGCAGGATCTAATGGGTAAGTTGCCACATAGGTTTCAGGAATGGGAGGAGATGAGCCGTCCGTTACATGTCATGAAGAGGTTGTTACCACGTCAAATCCTTATGGTCAATATTTTAAGGTACACTGATATGGTTTCAATATAGGTTGAGACAAGGAACAGGTGAAACATGAGGGAAGGAGCTTGAAAGTGACTCACCAAGGAAACACAAAGTTGATCCACGAGGAAAAGGGACAGAGTCATGGCAATTGTTGATACTGCTAGCCTGTGTGAGCATGAGGTTTTTTCAACAGTTCAAAACATCATCTCCTCCTACTGTTGTTGCAGCATAAACTCTTCGTTATATGGGTTGGACTCTTCGCCATATGTTTTCGATCCAGAGCAACAATGGCAGGCTTAGGCTTGTGTGCAAACACAGTTTTCTTGCTAGTCCTAAGAATGAAAGTGGACATTCAATCGTCGATGCAAGCTTATTAAAACCTAGAACCATTGCTTCAACTGTTTTTCATTGCTCTCCATTTCACACAAGGCCACATACCACGCAAGCAGGGCCACTTTAAGGCTCGAACCAGCCCCAACTCACCATTGATTATCCATCAGATAATCTTCCTCCACTAAGCCTTGATTAATTTTTGTTACAAGTGATGCATTTGAGGTGATTCATTTTAATTGACATATGCATGTGTGTTATCTGACTCGTGGAATATTAAAGATGCACGATAATGCAGTTCTGGTCGAAAATCTCATACTGTGCACAACTGTCGAGAAAATTAATGACAACAGTCTTGGATCCATCCTAAGTGCAAACCCAAAATCTCTGAATCCACCCTCTTTTTGCTTGAATTCTAGAACTTTAGTGACAGGTCTCAACAATTGGTTACTTATTCCCATGGGAAATTTTATGAAGCCAAGACAATACTCTTATTTGTTGTTTTCCTCTAGCATAATTTTTGCATTTTTCTTTCGGTGTGTATTATCAAAATAACACAAAAACCATAAAAATTATAAAACCATGAAAAGAAAGAAAAACATTATAACAATCAAAATTATAAAAATCAAAACATTATAAAAAAATAAAATAAAAAAAATTGCAAATGAACATTTCAATAAATTCCTGGAAACAGTAATCAACACATGCTTTTATGCTTAACACTCATTTGTTTTTCTCAAGTCACTTTGACAACAATTAACAACGAAACCAACACGGGCAACAGGTACAACTGCATTTTATTTTCTTTCTAATTTTCTTGCATTGATACTTATTCCTGCATTTCATGTTTTATGATGCTCTCACAAAGTTTTGATTGCAGGATTAGTACTCACATTTTTCAAGTTTCAGAGACGATCACATTTTGCTGCTGAAGTGATTTTTCAAGAATCACAAAACTTTTTGAGAAACATGCTTGATAAGACAGCTTGAAGGAGTTTTTACTCATCATAAACATCATGACGTTTGTTGTTACACAGAAGCCATTCATAAACCCATTTGCATCATGAATGTTTACCACATATCCCCTTCAAAGCACATTTGTCATCCATGATGGAGTCCACCATTTCATTTCCTTATCCGTCGTGACTTCACACACACCTATCTTTCTGAGTTGCATACACAATTTCCTTCTTCTTTTTCAGTCCCTTTCTACCTTTTGAATAAGAACATCTAGTTCCCTCTTCATAATTACATTTCCTTGCCATAAGCATTGTTGCTACTAAGATTTTTCCTATAGTCCTACCAATCTTTTTGTAAAAACTCACATTGACTGATGTGGTATTCCTTAAGGCCCACCTTTCAACAAGTCTTGCCCCATCGACCTCAACACCTTATCTGGGATATAGACTAGACTTCCTTTTTGAGTACCTGGAGGCTTGCATGGCTTAATGGCAAGTTTTATCGCTAACAGTCATGGGAATACATCAATGTCCCTTGATCGTCATATATTTCAAGTGGTTCGACATCAGCACATCTATTTGCACTTTGCAAGATGTACTTAGGTACCTTGGCACTCATTGACATCAATGGTGAGTTTTCCTCGCATTGGTTAACAGCATTCATCAAAGGACAGTTATCCAATGACTTCTTTTCATGCTCGACATCGACACATTTATTCACATAACTAGAATTGTACCATCAAGTTTTGTAGTGGGTGAAGACTATACACTTTTTCATGACTCCCTCAGCAGTTACAGTAGCATGACTTCAGCTATATGAGAGTACCACGGTTCCACTTTCTGCCTTCAACATTTCCCATGACCCAGTTACAGCTGCAGCAGCATTTACAGTTACATTCTCATGATCCTGCAGTAGTGACATCTTCCACGATCCATCCACAATAGTCACATTCTCCATAATGCAGCAGTAGCAATTTCAGTTACATTTTTATGATCTTGCAGCATGACTTCAGCTATATGAGAGTACCACGGTTCCACTTTCTGCCTTCAACATTTCCCATGACCCAGTTACAGCTGCAGCAGCATTTACAGTTACATTCTCATGATCCTGCAGTAGTGACATCTTCCACGATCCAGCCATAGCAGTCACATTCTCCATAATGCAGCAGCAGCAATTTCAGTTACATTTTTATGATCCTGCAGCAGTGACATCTTCTCTAATCCAGCAATTACAGCAGTTGCACTAGCAACATCCCCAACTACATTCCTATTGCATAGTTCATCATCATTCTTGGGTAAGTGGAGGTATGTTGTTTTCTAAACTTTAATCATGCAATTCCTTACATGCTAGCAATGAATAATTTGGAAAATTACCTCACCATGCTCCATTTCCTTTTTCACTTTCATAACCCATGCCAATTTGCATGAGGACATGCAACAAGTTCAGTTGGGGAGGATGAGATAGAGGTTGCTGAACACTCTAGAGGATCTCAAAAGCAATCATATTTTCAGAGGACAGGAAATCTTTTGTGGCAGCTTATTCATTTTCTCATGCATATTGTTCCTTATATAAAATGCAGAATTTGAATTGATTATATCTCACAAACCACACATTGGATACTCATGATGTTTGGACAGGGAATGGATAATATTATGATGAACAAAATTGGCAAGTTTCAGCTCAATCTAATGCACGGATTTAAAAAAAACAGCCATCATCACCTACAGCCAATTTGCAATTTTCTCAAAATCCGTGATGTGGGTTTTTCTGATTTTTTGTGTGGAGATGCATTGGACTAGTAAAACCTTGCTTGCAAAATTTCAGCCGAACCCAGTTTGTGATTTGAGAGAAATCCAACTATTTCAGCCAACTGAAACACCTACCTGCAAAAATTTGTCACCTACAACCAATATGCATTTTTCTCGAAATCCGTGATGTGGGTTTTTTCTGATTTTTGGTGTGGAGATGCATTGGACTAGTAAAAACGTGCCTGCAAAATTTCATCCAAAACCAGTTTGTATTTTGGTAGATATTAGTTCAATAAATTGGCTGCAACACCATCTGCAACTGTGCCAAACTTTCCATCTCACAACTGCAGCTCCACCAAACTCTCCATTTCACAGCTGTAACTTTGAATTGTATTCACTATCATCATTTCCCTACCATCATTCCATTTTTCCACTGCCATCACTCCATTTTTCATCTCATTTATCATTCACCAACATTTCTTTTTCGACAAATCCTTTGTCACACTTTGCTTCATACACATGGATACACATATTGGCATGATTCATAAAGGTAAAGAAAAGGCTTCTTATACACATTGATGCTTTCTTATGCACATTGATATCTTATCATTTCCAAGGAGTACATGGTTAAATTATTATTGCAGCAAGAAAACAGATAATGAGATAAATATTGTTAGCACAAGAACCAACATTCTTTGTATTCATGGTTGTTACACAAGAACCAACCATAAGAAAATGTCAGCTGCTACTCACACCCTGGAAACATTCATTGTTGGAAAGACATCATCAATCAAAGCCAAAATTTAGATGCCAAAAGTTCTTAAGAAGATCCATGCACGGTTGCATGAGGACATGCAACAAGTTCAGTTGGCGAGTATGTTGGGATTCAGAAATGTCCTATTTTCATCCACTTTTCCTTTCGCTATTCTTCACATTTCATCATCCCATTAACCTTTCATCATACCATTTCCATACATATACTTGAGTTTCATCTTATTATTTTCCACTTTATTCATTTTAGTATTATAAGTGAATTTATGATTAAATATTGGAAAATAACATGTTTTTCACTAATATCTCAAGTATGGATGAGCTTTGTAATGTGTAGGAATATGAAAGGATCAATTCAAAGAAAAACTCCTCGAATATCCCCTCCACCATTTCAAGGAGATAGTTATTCAAAGAATATTCCAAGGAGAAAATCATGGATATTTGGTTGGCATATCTTATTTAGGATGTATGAGAACCACGTGGAGAATTTGTGAGAGACATGTGGAGGATTTGAATGGATCATACTTTGTAATAATAGGAAATTAGTTGAGAGTGGTTGAGAGAATAATGGATCTGTCATTATGAGATGGTTATCTTCTTCTCAAAGAAATTCATGTATAGAAGAGAGTGCTCTCTCTTCATTTGGGAGATTAGATGAGGAGTAGATTGGTAGTAGATTAGGGGGAGATTAGTCTCAGATTGTAGAAGTTAGTTTTTGACTTTGTAATATGGAGAAGGGGATTCTTAGCTTTTGTTCATAATCTTAGTTTTGATGCTTTCATGATTTGTCATTTATTCTTGTGTTGTAAATTAAGATTTCTTTATTGTTAATGTGAGCTCACATGTGTTGTCTCGTTGCTCTTCATATGTTGTCTTTCTTTTATGCAATTTACTTTCAGCAATTTGTTTCAGCTCCTAGCATTAGATTAGCAGTTGTGTGTTTCAGCTTAGGTGTTGATGTATATGTAATCTCGGAATGTATTTCAATTATGTATTTATTGTACCCCTATAGAGATGTGTTATTCCTCTATAAGGAAGTGTCATCATTTGTATTGAAAAGTGTGGCAAGTGTGTTAACTTGGTGATGGGTTATTAGACCACCTTGTAAGGGGTCGACCCAGATTTATGTAATATGTGGTTATTGTACCTAGCTAGACAAGTCGGCCCCATAAGGTTATTGGGCAAACAGAACAAGTATAAATAGAGATTGGGAGATCTCTATTTGGATCACTCAGAAACTCATTCTTCCTTTACTCGGAAAGTGGCGCACTTGTGAGTAGGAGGATCAGTTGCTAAGAGGAGTCTATCTCTTGTACTTTGGTTGTACTTTGCTTGTGCTATTGCTCTATCTATCTCTGAGGAAGTTGTGGGGTTTTTCACCTTAGGGTTTTCCCCACGGAAACTCTGTGTGTCTATTGTCTCTCATGCTTTTGATTCTTGTGATGATTTACATGCTTGTTATGATTGATATGCATTGATATACTGTACATGTTATTCTCTCAGTAAAGATCCTAGAGTATTGTGAATTAATGCTCAAAATTTAACATTAAGGGGGAATTAGATTAGCAATTAGCCATTAGCAAGGGCAGGTTAGATGATCTTAATTCAACTTCAATATTGCATATATTTTGCGTCTGCTTTGTAAGCCTACGAACCTCAAATTGACAATTTAAATGGTTGGGCAAATACTACAACGAAATTAAATGACAATATTTCCACCCAACAAACATACTAGTATGTTTTCCTCCATACTTCACATAGGTTCGATTATGCTTCTCAACATTACATTCCGACCTTATTCATGGTTCTTCTAAGCACCCCTCTAGTTTCATTGACATCATCTCAATTTTCCTTGGTTTAGATCATCTACATCCAAAACTTCCCAAAGTGAGTACCCATAATCTTTTATCCCCCCCACCCAATCTAATAATTCCCCATTGACTTACCCTTTATGACACGTTTTCATCCCATAATGACAAAGTTTAATCAAACCGTATTATAACCACCATCATTAGAGAAATTTTGAGGTCTAAAATGGGCCTCTTAAGGAAAATAATAAAATAAGAGTTAAAATATTAAAATAAGAGTTATAACTTTTTCAAGGAAAAGAAAAAAAATACTTTTTCTATTGTATTTTCAACTTATCTAGTTGTAGGTTTACTCAAGTTTCAAGTGTGAGCATTTGTTGGAGGAGGAATTAAATTCCACTTCCAATTAGTACCCAATATGCATACTTTTAATAGATCCCCAATAGGAAAAATAGAAAAATACATATTTTGTTGAAAGAGACACATTTGTTTTATGTATTTTCAGTGTTTTCCTACCAATCGTCTACTAAAAGTATGTTGAGTGGGTACTCATTGGATGTGGAATTTAATTTCACATCCAAAAAATTTCCACAATCGAAATTTGAGTAAACCTACAAGGAAAGTAGTTTTTTCCCTTTCCCTCCAAAACTATTAACCCTAATGTTTGGAATCATCATCTTGAATCCTATTAATTCTTATAAACTTGATTTTGATTGTACGTTTTTGTTTTGAGGCCCATTGTTTACCTCACAATTCCTCTAATGCAAATTATCGCATTTGCATCCTCATCTTTGCAATTGACCCTTCATTCCCTACTTATGATTCAATGCTACCAAATCTACATTGTTGTTTTGCTTTGAATTGGGGAAGTCCTACGTATTTGATCTGGATTTATGTGAGAACAAAATGAAAAAGTAGATATAGAACCACATACATAGATATATTGCAAGGACCACAATTATACAATAAACACAAATTCTATTAAATGGTGGAAATAGAACATACTATAAAATAAAGCAGCTAGAATGGTGGTAGCTTATCTATGAGAAGAGATGTGATGACTATGCTCATTCATGACAATATGAATACAAAAAGAGGCCTAAAGGGCGTATTTATCATAATCATGAAGGAAATAACCCTAAACATCCAAAAAACTAACCCTAGGAGATGACCATCATAAAGTTTGTGGCCCCAAGATGGTTAGATAAGCAGTCAACTTCTCGGGGTCATAAATTTTGCATACAATATCCATTTGAGGTGCTCGGTAGAACATTGAAAATATTTAGCTGAGGAGTACCATAGTAGATCTGGCCCAGAAAAGAGCCTACAACTATCGTCTAGGCTGTTGCAAGTTGAAAAAACATCGTTTAGGGCCTCAAAACAGCCTCAGAAGTTCAGGAACCGAAAAACAATAGAAAAACTACTAGAAAATTGCCAAAATGGAAAACTATTTTGAGCCAGTGGAATAGGAGGGTGGCCACCGATATCCATTTGGATCATTCCTCCCCCTTAGGAAGCAGTGATCTCCATTGCGTTTGTTATCACTTATATTTTTTCCCAGACTGCAAGAGAAAAATTTCCAAGGTAACCTCAAACCAATATTTAGGACTGAAAAATGGCCCTTTCAATCCAAAGGGGGCTTCCTTATGAATCTATTGTCTACAGGTTACTCACAAGAGTTCATGTTTTTTAAAACAATGGCCATATCTTTGGTTACAATATATGGTTTAACAAAGTGGTTAAATAAAAAACAAAATCCATTGGGTATGGATTCAATATATACATATCTCAAAATTATTTAAGAGAATAGTGGTAGTATAAATCATTCATAGAGGCAAAGTAGGTATCATTTCCTCAGAAAAATAGCAGCTTCAGAATGGTAGAAGATCAAAGAAAACAATTTATTAACACATAGCATCTAACTGGGATGAATTCTGCATCAATTTGGAAGAAAGAACATTGACAATATTTAAATGTTTGAATCAGAGCATATAAAATGAATTATAAATCACGTAGTTCATTCAAATATGAGGCAAAGTGATAAGATGTATTAAATAGGAAAGGCATTCACAAAAGAGAAATTAACAAACTGAAGAAAATTGATAGCATATGAATCTATGCTCTAGATAGACCTGTACTTCCACTCTTCATTAAAGTATTTTAAAAAATATTACGTCACTAAGTTCTTCTTGCTCTCAGATCCAACCCCGATTAATTTGTAAAAATAAAAAAAATTATACAAAATGTTCTTTAAGTAAACCCTAACTGATTTCTTGCTAAAAGTAGAAATTTCAAAGAAATCTCTAAACTTCATGAACGTTTGTTTTGATGTCGACCAAGGTTGTAACATGTTGCTTTAATTTAGATTTGAACGACCTATATAGTAACTCAGGAAGATAACAAAGGGAACTACGACTTCATTTCAAATTAAGACATCTGGATATTCATTCTTGATATAAACGGTATTTCGATTTCCCAAAATTTTCAACAATATTCCACTACTCTTGATTTGGGATTTCATAATCTGTCATCTCCTTTATCATCACCTCCAATTATATTCATGTTGTGTAAGATACAGCCGGAAGATCCTTCTTAATCATTAGGAATTGATCAAATATCTCAAAATCATCGATCAATTTTTCAATTATTGTCTTTCTAGTTAATCCTTTGACCAAACCTTTGAATTTTGAGTGATCCATATGAGCCTGTACTATCAAACTATGATAATTTTCTTGAGAAATTAGTTTTCCATCATTTTCCCAAAAAGAAGGTAGACCATTCTCAAAAATCCTTGGAAATACTTTCTTAAAATTTTGAACTTGAAGGAGCATCTATTGCACTTTGTCTTGTACTTCTTTAATGCGATCATGTTTGCCAATAATTCTTCTTGCATAGATGACGATTGTTAGTCTATCTTTAATTCCAAAATTATACATATTTGATTGAGTTAGAGTGTTTGAAAAAATGACTGTATTTTGAGTTGTTTCTAAAGGCCTTTTACTTAATGTCTCATTTGTCACTTTACATCTCTCGAGAGCTATGTTTTCTATGGTATCTTTATCATCTATAAAATTCAAATGTGACCAGAATTTGGTAAATTCCACTGATATTGCATTCCATATAAGGTGCTTATCTCCTTGTAATGGAAGCTTACATATTAATCTATCCTTTAATTCATCAACCTTCTTTTGCAATTGTTTTCTATCACTCAAATCTTTTTTCTTTTCCTTGGAATTTTCAATTAATTCTCGTTTAAGCTTCTGGTTTTCTCCTTTCAATTATTCTATCTCTACATCCTTTAAACTAATTTGTGACATAGCATTTGTCAGTTCCTCTGTGGAATATTTATCCATTTTTCTTTCATCTATACATAAAGATTGATCTTTTGGATCCTTCGGTACTTGCATTGATTCAATCTGATTTATATTTAACACTAAATTTTGTGACAACAATTCAATCATTTATTTTTCCCAAGCATGTTTTTCATCTTGTAACTTTAACATCATACCTTTGTGATCCATCATTTCTTTATATATGGCTTCCTTTTCTTGTTGTAATGTTGTCAACTTTGAATATTGTTCATGTTGATTATTTGGCACCTTCAAATTTTTCTTGAGCATTTGAATGGTATTTTCTTTTTCATCAAGGAGCCTTTTGGTGCACTGAGTGTTCCTTGGCTCTACTCTCACAATCACAAGGTCCATTTGTATTATTTTAATCTAGATCAAATTTGCTTTATTCTCTGTCTTTTCTTGCCTCAACTAACTCTCCAGCTTTGTTATCACAGACCGCAGCTTAGAAATGTTTTAAGTGGATTGTAATAAATCATAATACATGACATCTCATGTTTGTCTATGCAATTGAATCTTATCTAGTATATCAATATCATCAAGCTTAAATTCCATCTCAGATACTTTTTCATCGTTCACAACTGCGAACCTTAGAGTGTTTCTTTCTGAATCCTTAACTGTAGCAAGGGAAAAAATTTGTTCTGTCAACTTCCTTACTTGTGGGAAGAATTTCTGAGTTTATTCTAAATATTTCCTTTTCTTTTCTGCATACTGTGAAAGAAAATAAAATTTGTATGTATACTGAGAGTTATTTCCGTATTCCTTTATTTATGAAAAAGAATATTGCTCCATATTTACAGGTGGTTGTGAAAACAAAGTAGTTTTTTTTCTGAAACAATTGAATCTCGTTCCTCCATACTAGTAATTTCCTTTTGTTGTTCCACTTTTTCCTTCTTACTTGAAGCTTATTCATTGAATTCCATACTATCAACTTTTGAAATAGTTCTTTTATTGGTGATATCAGATTTAGTCAGTGTCTAAACCAACATTACCAAATTTTTTGTTTGTTCTATATTTACTTCTTCTTGATTCTGTTCAAATTTCAATAAATTTTCTATTTCTTTTAATGCTTCCATTGTTTGATGATCAAAATCTTTGTTTCTATTTTGTTTTCTCCTTTGTGATATGATTTGATGAGTATCATAATTAATCCTTTCATCCTCTTAAAAATCCATGATCTTTAACAATTTGTCTACTACCGATAGGGTTGCCTTAGTCTTTATGATGAATGGACCAACTTTAAGAGTGAATTTCATATTTCATGATTTTTTGAAAACACCAAAATGTTCTTCTTCTAAATGCAACCTCTGTCCGATAAATTCTAAGGAAAACACCCTTGGTATTAAAAAGGATGGAAAAAGATATGGTGCTCCGGAAAAACCATACACTCTAACTATAGTATGTTCTTTATACAAGAACCAATCACCTTCCTAGCCATCTGGTGTAGGCTGCAACATTTCTTTCATTTCCTATAACACTCAGGGGAACTCAACATAAAAAATAATTATGTAAACTTCGGCCATGATTGTATTGGTAAATTCAAACATATCGATATGTTTAGGAAGATCATGAGAAAACATGGTTCCAAGAAACTTCAACTCATAAATATTTGAACACAATAACAAGTTCAGGAGATATGACCGATATCTTAAATGCTTCAACTCATGGAAATTCACTAACTGAGCATGAATTTATTCAGCTAGGAACTCATCAAAATTAAAACAACATACTGGACTTGACTGTGACTCGGGTGAATTGACTTGCAGAAGGAAACCTAACATAACTTCAGTGATTGATTTATCACTATCAAGACCTAAAATTTGACTCAACAAGGAAAAAACTAATTGGGTATCTCATTGAAATACATCAACACTCAAAGGGAAGGATAGGTTTTCATGTGATTGACCATATTTCAAAACTTGTAACAAAAACTTTTCTTTTTCTTCCAGACTACAACTTCTATATGAATTTACCAAAATTTATTCATTAAGCGACTTAGGGTTTTGGGGAAATTTTCAAGTAACCTAAAACCTCACGAACAGTCTATGCATTGACTCGACATAGAATCTTGGTTGTATTTACATTGATAATTACTCTTTCATCCCGTGAATAATTCGTTGCACACCAACCAACGAACTTAGGGAAGTGTAGGGTCTATTCAACACAAAAATAATAGAGAAAAGAACCAAAACATTTAACACATCCTTTCCTTGTGACTTGAACTCCATTAACTTCTCTTTGGACTACGAAATACTACCTACAGACAAGATGGGGTCGAAAATGTTCTCCCTCTAAACCACGACTTCCCATTTTTCATCTAAATTTTCATTGAGCAGAACAAACTCTTTAAATTTCTCCATTTGGAAAATCAATTCTGAGAAGACAAGATTCTGGTCTACCTCTAGAGTGATCTTACGAACAAGAGAACCTCGGATTGAATTCTATGCAGGTTGACGAATACAAGTGACTTATTTTCGGTGGATCCTTTTCCTCGACGCAAAAAACAACAAATACGTTTTAAAACTTCCAACGAACCTTTTATATATCACATGTCGAGGTGGTTTCAGAACTCTCCATGAGTGGTATAACTCCAACCACTTTTCATAGTGGACTCCACCAATACCTGCCACATGGTAAGCGATTTAATTTCTGCTCCAACCTTCTGAGTTTAACCTTCGTGCACTTTCCGGCCTTGAAACTCCTTTCCACCATTGATCTTCCTTCGGTTGGGTCTGCATCATCGATCTATCCTCGACTTTACACATTTGCAACTTTGGTGCTACTCGTCCAACTCTTTAGTGCCTTTCCATCTTCGCCCTTGGTCATAGGTTAAAGGTCATGTGGTATTTTTCTTAGGATTTTCTCCCTGCTTAGCCCTTGGTTCTAGCATTTGGTTCGATGGCGCTCCAATCTCCTGCTCCTCAAAGGACTTTGATTTTAGCCATTTCGATCATAGTGTATGAATTTAGAAATAATTCCAAATTTCAAACCATAACCTCATATGACCAACTTAAAATGATATCAAAATTACAAGTTTTTTCAAAAAAAACTTTGCATGTTAACAACATTGATTCCCCCCATCAAATAGTGAAACTTTCAGTCAAATTGATTCTCGGCGAGTCCCTTTCCTTGGGGGAGTAAATGCCCTGCTTTGACAACTCGATATAGTTGGATATTCTGTTGGTGAGTGTTAATATTTAAATAGAATATACTGAGAAACACAATAATAATCACAATCATAGAAATAGACACAACACAATTTACCCTGGAAAACCCCATGTGGGGGGAAATCAACAACAATGAAGCTTCATTATCCTTTGCCAAAACCATCCAAACAGGCCAAGTGAGCTCACCCACTCACCTCCAGGCCACTTTATAATGGAGTATTCCAATCCCTTTATAGGATTCATTACATGCAATACCTTAGGACGATACCATGGGCCCAAAACCATGTGTTGAGACCTAAGCCACTTGACTCATTCCCAAGTCAAGGTTAACCCTAACAATCCCCCCTTTAAACTTGACTTGGAGTAAATCACCAAATCCCCTCAAATTTTTTAACTGGGGAATTTCCACATGCCCCCCTCCCTATCACCTAGGTCTGCATGAATTTACTAGTGAGTTACCAAGGATTCCCCCCTATAACCTAGGTCTACCTAGACTTTACCAATGAGTTACGAGGGGTACGCATGCCTAACTATGTCTTACAACAGTATGCCCATTTACATGTAATTAAAAAATTTCAACTCCATTATAACAATTTTGTTTTCATGTGTATCATGGTTACTTCACCATCACCATCTGTTTTTATATCTCTTGCTCCTTTCGGGATAGCTCACTGCCCCTCACACAACTTACAAATAGCAATACCAACATACTTTCAAAGTATAGCCTCTTCTACACTACGTGGATGCGACTTTTTTTCTCTATGTGGATGCGGATTCCACAAAAAACATATGCAAATTCCCTTCACGTGTTTCCCACCAAATTTTGTCCAAAAACAAATCCAGGGTTTGACACTCGTGGGATCCATTCTTTATTCCAAATTGTAGTTGTTACAAGGTCTGGTTTGCATTCAAATTCTCTTTGACAGAATAACCACGCATTTCCATCAAAATGTATCCAACATGTGGATAACTTCAATATGGCTTCTCACACATTTTGTTGTAGTGTCTGCACTTTTTCTTAGGGTGGCAGAAAATTGGTGGCAACTTCCCACCTTGATGCAATTATTTCATGCATCTCTACTTTCACAAAAAAATGCACGATAGTTGAGATTACTTCAAATTTAAAAATTTGCAATATCTAATAGAGTGAATTTATAGGTTGGAGAAACTTCATCATCATGGTCACATAGATCTATCATCTCAATCTTCCAAATAAACCTTTGCCTTGATTTATTTACTACAGATCGTTTGGGCGTAGCTCTTTAGAATCATTTCTCTATAGGACAACAGAAAACTAGGTGGTGGCTTTGCTACAAATGCATAGGAAAGTCTTCACACAAAGGGTAAGGTCATGGGAATTTTCTCTCATAGTATGTCTTCTCGTTCACACCTCATGTCCTAACCAAATCTAAGAGGAAACTTCTTTTAAACCCATGACAGATCTATCATAACCTTTATGCCTAGATCTAGTCACTCTTCTCTATGGTGATCTTCCTCCTCACTGTGCGAAGTCTTTAGCTCTTCATTTACTACATTATCTCCTTTTTTTCATGACCATGACCATTCCCTAGCTCAACCACACTTTGTTCATTGTATTTTCTCATGCATAGGGGTTTGTTTCTCACAGGATTCTTTTCTTTGGACCAACACCTCGTGAATTTGGATCATGGACATGAATTGCTTGAGCTATTCATTGATGGGGTGCAAACATGATGCAAACTAAACGACTGACATCATATATGCGATGGTGAATCCAGCTCAATGCTTTCATAACCTCTCCACATGGGGTCTTCAAATTATTTCACCATTTCTCTTTCACATAGAGATCTCTTGGAGCTTCATGTGACCCACTCAACATTAAACACCTTGCAAACATATCCACATAGACATCTCTTGGTAGAAGTAATCACGCAACGATCTTCACACACGCAGATCTTATCCTTGTGGAAAAAAAATAATCTTCACACCGCCCTGATTTAAAAATGAGCCAAAAAATTTCTCTCAGGGGCTCCTTCCCTCGAACCCCCACGAACCTTCAAGACAGGGGGTGGTCAACCCCCCTAGGCCCCCCTATAGCTCAGTCATTTATTCATAGGTGTTGCATATCCTATATCAATTGTCTTCCTTCACACAAGATCACTTGAGATCGGATACCTGTTGTTAATATTTAAAGAGCATATAATGAGAAACACAATAATATTCACAATCATAGAAATAGACACAACACAATTTACCCTGGAAAACCCCATGTGGGGAAAAACCAGCAACAATGAAGCTTCATTATCCTTTGCCAAAACCGGCCAACCGGTTTAAGAGAGCTCACCCAAACACCTTCAGGCCACTTTACAATGGAGTATGCCAAGCCATTTATAGGCTTCATTGCGTGCAATACCTTGGGCCAATACTATCGGTTTCCAAATACAATGGGCCCAAAACCATGTGTTGACTCATTTTTTAGTCAAGGTTAACCCTAACAATGAGTGTCCTTAACCTATGTGTCCATGATCCTATCAATGGTTTCATGTTCCATGTAGTTAGGGTTAAGCTCCATAGGTTTCATCTACTCTGCCACCTCTGATGTGTCCAGCAATGGTGGAAAATATGGGTGAAGGAGATCCACATTAAATATTGGGTGCAATCCAAGGAATGGAGGAATGCTTAATTCAAAGGCATTCTCACCAGCTACCTTAGTGATGGTGTACGATGCATATCGAAGTGGGAAAAGCTTGCGATGGGGTCCTATGAGCCTCTCTTTCTACAAATGCAACCAAAAATTATCACCCACCTGGAACTTGTGTGGAACCTGATGCTGGTCATGTCAATGCTTGTACTTGGTATTGGATGTTTCCAAAATATCATGGACCTGTTGGGACCTGTTGGCAGATGTTTTGGATTTTTTCAACAAATATGGTGGTCTTATTACCCTCGGTATGATCATGGGAAGAATCCTCCTATGTAGATGCAATGGGCATAGCTACATCAATTGGGACCAATGGTTGGAACCCCAGGAACACCCGAAAAGGGTTGTGGTTGATAGATCTATGAAGGGATATGTTATAGCTATGCTGAAAATATGGAAGACTCTCATCCCATGTGCGGGGATGTTTAGAATTGTACATTCTCATAATATGCACATCACATGGTTGACTGCATATGTTTGTCCATCGATACGGGGGTGGAAGGAAGTCGATTTTGTGAGCTTGGTATCCATCAATGACCATAGGATAGACTAGAAAGTGCTTAGGAACTTGTTGTCTAGATATGAAATGATAGTCTGTGGTACAGATAAATGAACCCAAACACACTCGAAGAAGACATTAGCAGTAGATTTTGTGGAGATGCTTTTCTTACAAGATATCAAAATGGCCATCTTAGAGAGGCGATCGATGACCACAAACACATAGTCATTACCATGCTTAGTTGAAGATATTCCTAACTTGTAATCCATGGAGATGGATTCCCATGGCCCATTGGGAATAGGGAGAGGGATGTACAACCCCTGATTCTTAATGACAAGTTTGGTGATGGTGTAGGAAGTGCATGATCTGATATATTTTCCGACATATTGTTGGATCTTGGGCCAATAAAAATACTTATGCAATGCCACCATTTCTTTTTCGGTACCAAAGATCCTTGCCACCTAACTGTAATGCACTTCCCAAATCATCTTTGAATGCTCACTTGAAGGAACACAAAGATGGCCCAGGTGGCACAACAATCCTTCCTGGTGATGAAATTCTACCACTGGTGTGCTTGCACATAGTACTTGATAGGTGGGAGAAAATTTGGGGTCACTGTCATATATTTGAGGCCACTTGGAGGTATCGTGGCCACAAGAGTTGAGAACCAAGGCCAATGCTACTACTGGAGGTCGAATAAGGAAATCAACGACTCAATTGATGCTACCCTTTCTTATATTTAATGTTTAGGTGGAATTGCTGCAAGTATGTGGACCACTTTTGGTGGCAATCATTCTGTAATTTTCCTTGTGTTTGCATGAATTGCAGGGGCTTGTGATCAGTGTGGATGACCGTCTCTTTTCCTAGGATGTAATGATTACATTAGTGGCAAGCTTGGACAATGGAATACATTTATGTTTCATATGTGGGGTACTTGCAGACTACATTTGAAAGCATCTCACTGTGATACACTACTATATGGCCATGTTGAGTGAGGATTGTGCCAACAACATAGTTTGAAGCATCTGTCTCAATTTTAAAGGGTTGTTGCAGATCTAGTTAGGTAAGGAAGGGCATTGAACATAAGTGCTACTTTAGTTCCTCAAATTCTTGTTGTTTTGTCTTGGACCAAACAAACTTCATCTTAGACCCACCTTTGGTCACCTAGATAAGGGCCCAAGTGATATTAGAGAATCCCAACACCAACCTATGATAGAAGTTGGTAAGGCCTAGGAAGCTGTGAAGCTCTCGAATAGTTGTTGAGGTTAGCAGTCGTGAATGGATTGGACCTTGGTTGGATCCACATGCACACCATTTTCATCCATTATGTATCCCATATATTGAATCCTCTCCATGCCAAATGAGCACTTCTATGGTTTGGCATAAAACTTGTGTTGTTGCAAGGTGTTGAGGACCTGATGTATATGCTGCAAATGTTCTACCTGTGTTCTGTTGTATATGAGGATATCATTTAGATAGATGACCACAAAATAATTGGTGAATGGATGGAGAATATAATCCATCATCCTCATGAAATTTGTTGGATCATTAGTCGAGCCAAAAGGCATGAACAACCACTTGAAAAGGCCTTCTCGATATTTGAAGGAAGTCTTCTAGACATCGATCTTCTCAATTGGAACCTAATGATAGCGAGACTTCATATTAATATTATTGAAATATTTGGCACCTTTGAGCTGGTCAAGAAGGGAATCAATCCGGGGAATTGGATATTGATTCTAGACTATGATATTTTTTAGAATTTTGTAATTAATACAGAGTCTCCATGTCCCATATTTCTTCTGTACCAACAAAATTGTACTCCCATAAGGTGAGTATTTGGGTTGAATATGCCCTTTCTGGATTAATTCTTGAATCCGACGTTTGATTTCTTCATTTTCCATGGGGTAATGCTTGTATACCATCACATTAGGTAAAGGCACCCTAGGTATCAAATCAATGGAATGCTTGACCTAGCAATGTATTGGCATCCCAATAGGTGTGGTGAAGATGTCTTTGTATGCTTCCATAATCGTGTCCACCTATTTCTATTGTCTAGAGGGATCCCATGTATAGGTCGTAGAATTTTTTGTGGTATTTTTCTCACCCTCAAAATGAATCATGAAGAGGACAAATTTCCTAGTCTGGGAGATTAACTTCTTGCACTACTTAGTTGTAATGAGAGACACATTGGTGGTAATTATCGTTGGGATCCTGTAGAGTTGATTTCCCAAAGTAACAATCACACTACGAGGCCTAGATTCATACACAACATGACATATCCACATACATGGTTGTCGTAAAAGGACATCAACAATTTCAAGTGGGGAAACATCACACATTACCTCATCTTTGAAGGGCTTCATGTCGTACGGTAGGCGACATTGTTGACTGATGCGGATGCCCCTTCCTTGGCTAAGGCACCCAATGTTGTAGTTTTGTAGGTGTGGTGTCGTTGACAACATCTATCGAAATCAAGTTCTTTTGGATTCCACTGTCAACAATGAAATGTATTGTAGTTCCCTTGACCCACATATGTGAGTGGAAAAGGAATTCTCCTTCCTCCAGCTCCTCTGGATCATCGGGTTGGACCTTTGTGGTAGCGATAGTAACACTGGGTTTTGTATTAGTGATCCTATTTACCTTGTGTTTCACTGGGATGTTGGGTTTAGCATTAGAGTAGGAACTATCATCTGACTCTGAAGCCTTGATCTCATCCACCAATGACTTCTTTGAGCAACATTCAGCAGTGCTGTGCCAAGGGCTCATATGGAACTTGCACCATTTCCCAGTGTCCTTTATCTTCCTGTTATCCTTCTTTGCTTGTGATTTGGACCGGTTTTCCTGGGGTTGGTTGTTCTTACTCTATACTTTTTTCTATGGCCTAAGGTTTCTTTTACCATGCTTTCATGGCAGATTCACAGACCCAAAATCCTGCTTATTCTTTTGCATAAATGTTTGTTCAATTTGGACAGCATATTGATAAGTGGTGCCTAACGATGATATGTCTAGGAAATTAATTTCAGTTTGGATGCACATATGTATTCCGCTGCAATATTTCAAAGCCAGGTGCCACTCAGAGTCCCTAATAAATAGCTTTGTTTGTAAGGTATGGAACTTGTTAGTGTACTTTGGCACCATTTTGTCTCTCTCCTCCCGCAAAGTGGTCCATTTTGTGTGTTGGTCATCATAGCTTCCAAAAATATAGTATTGCATCTTTAAGGATTCCAAAAATATTCCCATGTGGGATCGACCCCAAATATATCAATCCCATCTATGGAATTTTTCTCACAGTAAGTGTCCTACCAATCTTTCACATTAGGCACCGCCTTAAGGAGTGCAAAGACAATATTTTCCATATTGGAGAAATTATGGATAGAGAAATAGCCCTTTAGAAAAATCAACCATTTATCTAGGGCATCAAAATTTATACGACCTTCAAATGCAGGAATATCAAAGTTAAATTGGTACCTTGAAGGGTGTGGCTCTGATGTTGCTGGCATCTATCCAAGCATTTGGGCCAAAAGATCCATCGTCTCGTTCCTTTGTCGTGTGAGGAATTCCTCAAGCAACATATTTATAATATATCCTACTCCATAATCTCCTTTTTCCTCGGACATGGGGGGTATTTTGGGCCTCCGAGGGTGGTCTTCCTCAAGTTGAACTAGTTCAAGACCCAATTGTTTATATATTGACCTCATTGTGAACATGCATGGATAAATAACAAAAGAGAAGACCGCTCTAATGCCATTAATCCAAATTTATGTGAGAATGAAATGAAAGAATAGATATAGAACCACATACACATATATATTGCAAGGAACATAGTGAAACAATAATCACAAATTCTATTAAATGGAGGAAATAGAAAATACTGTAAAATAAAGAAACTAGAATGGTGCTAGCTTATCTTCGAGGAGAGATGTGATGAATACACTCATTCATGACAAGTTGAATACAAAAATAGGTTGAAAGGGCCTATTTATCATAAGCATGAGAGAAAGAACCCTAAACATCCAAAAATCTAACCCTAGGAGATGAATCGTCATAAAGTTTACAACCCCAAGGTGGTTAGTTGAACAATCAACTTCCTGGGTTCATAACATTTGCATACGATCTCCATTTGGGGTGCTTAGTAGACCGTTGGAAATATATAACCGAGGAGTACAATAGTAGATTGGTCCCAAACAAGAGCCTATAATTATAATTTTATCTATTTCTGGCCCAAAAAACATCGTTTAGTGCCTCAAAATGGCCTCGGAAGTTCAAGCCCCGAAAAACCATAGAAAAACTACTAGAAAATTACCAAAATGGAAAATTGTTTTGACCCAGTGGAATAAGTGGGTTTCCACTGATATCCATCTGGATCAGTCTTTCTGTCTTTTTCCTTCCCCCTTTTTTTCTCCATTGAGCTATTCCTATATCTTGTGCTAGTTTCTAGATATTTCCTTATGCTTTGAATCTAACTAGTTTTCCCCTATGGACCTCAACACCTTTATTCTAGGAAATTTGTCTAGAGATTCATGATGTATTGTGGTCCCACTTTAATGTTTAGTGGCTCTCTTCATACCAAGCAAAGAAAACCCTCATTATTCTTTGACCTTAGTAGCTTCTCACATCCTTGACTCCAACCCCTCACTGGACCATTGAGATTCATACCCTTTGTTGAGATTCTAGTGATCATATGATTACCTTAGATCCTACAAATATGTGACTTGGTTTCAACCCTCAAGAGGGATTTTTCCTTCAAGTAGCTCTCCAAATGTACTAGTACATTGTTCCTACTTACTAAACATTTGTGAGTCATTCTACATCCTCAAGAGAGAGTTTCCCTTTAGGTATATTCCCACATGTATTATCTACAGCTTCAAATATAAAAGACCAATGACTGATGACTTAATTATGAAGTAGGATTTTCCTTTAAGAAATTCCCCGCATCTTCTTTGTTCACCTCAAGCCCTATTCTTTTACCACATAACAAAAAAATCCTCTATGGCTTACGATGGGTCAATAAGTTGCAACCCTCAAATTGAACCTCTTCTCATCTTTGGCGTATTGTATTTATGTACTTTGACATGGCTTCCTCATTGCCATTGTCCCCTCATTGTACTTTAACATATCCTCTTATTGGCCCAAATAGCTAATTGTATTCTTAACCAAAGCTTCACAAACCCTTGGTTTCTATTGTATACTATTGAGGCATTTCAAAACGTATGGATATACCCTATTTGTCTTTGTTGAGATCTCAATGACTTCTCACCCATTTGTTTTTGTTGGTTGTGCAAGTGATCCTACTATGTTGTTTGTAGGGGTACTTCTCTTCCTAATATTGCTCCACTCTTTCCTTGGTAAAACTCCTTTTTTCATATAAAATAAACTATGATGCATTTTAGTCATATGATGAGCTCCTAATCTCATACATTTGGGTACAAGTACTATCACTCTAAACTTTCTCCCCTATACAATCAAGACTCTTTTCCACCCCAGTACATCATCCATAGATGCATAAAATACAACATCAGTACATACATTCCATCATGTGACCCCTCTTAGCAATGTTTGACCATCAAGAGGCCTCTTCTTAAAAAGGACTAGCTAATTAAGAGACCTCCCCTTAGCATAACGGATCTTTAGGAACCCATAATAGATAAATCCCTCTTTCTTGCATTGGCCAGCCCTTATAAAATCCCAATAAATGTACTCCCGTTACAAATACTTATCCATAAACCTGTGTTACTCCTAAGAAACCATAAATTTTGGGATTTATGGATCACTTCCTGGAATTAAGGCATGGCTCCACCTAGTTATAGTACAAGCAATCCATGTGAAGCAGTTATGGCGTGGAAAACTCCACTTTAACTCAATTGGTCATTAGCATGCATGGAATTAGTTTTTTTCAAACTAGAACTACTCTCATTATGATCAACATTTGGAAGAATAAATATTTGATGCAAATCAAGCTATGTCAAAGAGAGATTCTTTAGGTTTTCATACCAAAAACTTATAAAGAGATCACTAGGGGTCACATCATACACATTCCATATAGCGCAGAGTTATGCTAGTGATTTTCCTAGATTCATGAAGACATCTCCTTCTTGTCTCACTCATCTAGCCTCCATATACTGAGGTAAAGATAAAGTAACAATCAAAGAATAAAAGGACCCTCTCGATAGAGCAGCACAAGATACCACCTACACTACATCAAGATTAATTGATTTATATAACATCATTTAATTGTTTTCTAAGTCATGACTATTAGATTACATTTGTTCCTAACCTTTGGTGCAGGAAACCCCACGACACCCATGGTTATCAATCACAAGGTCACACTATTAACCCCTAATTGTTCCCCCTAAATTGGGCACTTTATATTAGTATTTTTATATTATTGATGTCAACTTGAGTCCATTAATGTTAATTGCACCTCTTTGTCTCCTATATATATATATATAAAGGAGGCATTTTCATTTGAATCATATTATCTTGTCTTGACTTGTGTATGTAATACATTGTATAAGGAGGTTTCCCCATCAAAGAGGCTTGCTATTAATCTCTTTTATTCATTATTAAGGTGTGGATTACTCTTTCTAGTCTATTATGATCTTTTGTGGAATTTGTTGCATAACACACACCCTTTTGTACACATCACATGTGTTCTCTAATGGGACTAAATATCCCCCATGATTTCTTATTGGAACAAACTCAATGAACTTTAAACCTAGATTGGAAATGGAAAAGTACTATAGCTTTCTTGTCACGACATGTGCTCATGTGCACATGTTTTTCTTCATATTTAGAGTTTGTAAGGATTCTCTTGCATCAAATGGAAACTTCTTGATAAATAAAAGAGGGGAAAATAATGGCAAAAGAAGTGCAAGTTGGTACGATCTACAAGTATTATTGATCAACAATGACCTTAATTGATTATTAGTCTAGGGAAAATTTAAGGATCCATAATTTTATTATAGTGTAGAAACCTTGGTGAATCTTACTAATTATCATCCCACGAGGCGTAGAATAGATGGTGAATGGGTGTACTGTTAAGTCACTCCTTGCAAAAGGTCATCGGTTCGAAACTCCATGGGTATGAGCCTTACCAAAAAAAAGAATCTTATTGATTATCAAATCTCCAACCATAAAATGTTTGGTGATATTTTCATAAAAAATATTCAAATTTGTAAGGGTATTGTATAGTTATTTGAGCAATTTTGGTGATTTTTAGAGAAAAAAATTTACTCCTATGGAATTTGGGTGAATCATATTGGAAAAAATGGAAAATGTCAATTTTGTTTTTGGAAAAAAACCTCAAAAATTAGTCCATGTGCTAAATTTCTCCCCTAAAATTTTCCCAATTCTTACAAGGCATAGGTTCAGTGATAAAGTTGGAATAAAATTTAGGTTAACAAATGTCAATATTGAGGTTAATATATTAGATCTAGGGAGAACATTCATAAATTAGAAAGGAAGGGTTAGTGTGAAAGACATAGAGATTGATACTCTCACCCTATATAATCGATCACTTAGACATTTATAGGTATTAAACCACTATATGAATTGCACTAGAAAGAATAAATCACTTTTTATATTTTCTCCTTCTCGATGTGTCTATCATTCCAACACTTTTGTTGGAATTGTAATAATTCTTACTAAAAAATTATAGTTATTGGCTTTCTTTTTTTTCCCTGAAAAAAAAAAAAAAAAATAAAAAAAAAAAACATATATATATATATAGTTATTGGCTTTCTTTATTTTTCTCGGAAAAAAATTCATATATATATTCCATGTCTGAAATACCATACATTCTTTAGTGTTCTCCAAAAATAGGAGTTGGTATCCCATCTAATAGTGTTTAGAATATTTGCACATATAATTTCAATATTCTCCAAAATTAGGAGCAGTCCTCCTATCTAAGAAAGTTCCACGAAAAACTTGTACTCTTATCAATCTATTTCTTCATTTAATTTTCAATATAAATAGAGCCTTAAATTCCTCTAAGGTAATCAAAACAAAAGAAAAAGTATTTTCTCGAAAATATATTATCTGATAGACCTGTTAGGTTTCCAGCTGGTGCTTTAATCTAATGTATTATGTCCTCTGATTGGATTTTTATTGTGTTACCTGTGAGTCTTTTTTACCTCTAATGAATATCCTTTATCAGCATGCTTATGTACATCTTCTTTTGACCTCTTTTAATTTATATTCAAACATGGTTCATGCATATAGCTTGTGTTATTTCCATTCTCCTCCACAAATATATTCCATTCTCCCTTATTCAATAGAAGTCCATCTTTTGAAAGTGCATCTGTTGCTTGATTTCTTTCTCTAAATATATGACTGAATGTAATAGACTTGAACTGTGTGCATAATCTATAGATTTCTTCCAATATTAGTTGATTCCACAAATGATAACAACTTTTTTCCCTTTTTACCCATTTTATAGTAATGAGGGAATCTCCAAATATTTGGTTCTCATCCAAACCCAGTTCCAAAGCCAATATGATAAGGATTTTAAGTGACATTACCATGGAGTAATTGTTTGATCCTTCCTATATTTGCTTTATATTTATGACCAATTGTCTTAGCTTTGTACATTAGTCCTCCTGCTTTTGTTATGTTGTCTTGTGTTGCCCCATTGAAATATGCCCATGCTATTGCTTTATCTATGTCCTTTGTTATAATCTTTATTATTTTTGTATCTTTTACTTTTTGAAAATAATGTTTGAATATTTCCATGCTTTGTACTGCACAACTAGTAGTGCTAGTCTCTATGCTTTCAAAAATATTCATGTTCCTTACAAGCCAAATTCCCCATGCCCAAATGTATGGAAAAGATAAATATTCATGTGCTTGTGGGTTTTTATGCCACCTCCTAAGACAATCTTCAATGGAGTTCTCTTCCCATACCAAATTACAACCTGTGTAGATGATTGTCTCATTCCAGACTTGTATAGAATATTTGCAATCTAGAAGTAAATATGCATTTGTTTCTTCATCCAAGCAACAAAGTATACACCTACTGGCCCTTGGATAGGTCTCCTCTGTATACAGTCCTAGGCTAGTACCTTTTTATTAAGAAGACACCACATCATGAATAAATTTGATTTTGAGGGGCAATGTATCTTCTAAAGGATACTAGTAGCATGTTCAAATAATTTCAATATATCATGTAGTGCCAACATATCCCATCTGGATCCATTACAAAATGTCATCTGCAAACAGTAAGTGTGATATATGTATATTACCTTTGATTTGGATACCATTAAATGTTCCATTCCTCTTTGCTTTCAGCAGTGCTTGACTCAGTCCCTCCGCTATCAGTAAGAATAAGAGGGGTGAAAGTGGACATCCCTGTCTGACTCCCCTACCCATTTTGAAGAAATTTGTAGCTGCTCGATTTATAAGGATTGCTAGAGACATGGACTATAGACATGTTATAATCCCTCTGATGAAATCCACTGTAAATATGAGTTGTGTGAACAAAACTCTAAGATATGTCCAACTGACCCGATCGAAAGCCTTCTCTAAAACTAGCTTTGTGACTGCTTCCTGTAGATTTTTAACTTTAATAGTATGTAGCCCATCTTGTGCTATTCCTATAGCATCATGTATCTGGTGTCCTTTCAAAAAGAAAAATTATTCCTTAGATATGCTTTTAGAAAGTAAAGGTTTCAATCTTGCAGAGAATATCTTGAAAATCAATTTGTATATACAATTACAAAGTGATATGGGTCGATATCTTCCGAAATCCACTAGATTTTCAGATTTAGGTATAGAATCAATTTCTTACAACCTTAATTACTAGTAAATTATAATTTCTATGACATTATTAAATTATTTATATCTTATAGTCTTTAAGAGAAAAGAAGTGCAAAAGGGAAACACAACCCCATATCCATGGACAAGTATTTTTACAATCACATGATTGTATTCTATTTTGTAGGCCCATAAGACATGTAGATCTAGATCAAGGTCAAGGTCAATGTCAATTTTCATTAGGTGCGTTTCACGAAAGTTGTTTCTTTTACAATTATTTCAAAATTGAACACGTAATAAACCAACAACGACTTACAAAATTGACCTTTGCATGCCTAGTTTGTTTAGTAGGTACTTGAGTTCCCAATAATCTAGAATATTTCCTTTATATTTAATACTACCATAATATTTTATTTTTTATATGTAATACTAGGAACTTGAGTTCCTAATGATTCAGAATAATTTATTTTTAATATGTAATTCGTTTAACTTAAGAAAGAAAAATCATCATATGAACCTATGACTCTATTGTTAACAAGTCTATGCTCTATTTAACTTTTTGAATGACCCTATAATTTATGCAACTTTTGACTAGAGTGATACATGTGACTTTATCTAACTTTTGACTCTATGATACATCGGAGGGTTAATATGGTAGTACATTGAACTATTTGTTCCACTTTATCAATATAATATTGGAGCTTTGGCCAACCTTTTCTTCAATATGTCAAAAGATTCTTGAGAATTAGAGAACTATACAAACTTAGATATTATAAGATTCTTAGAAGCTCAGCGCATGACAATATGATGTCAAGGTACGGCATAATGAATTTCATATAATATCGAAAGTTCCTCAACATGATATGATTATAAGGTTTTAAATTTAAGATAATTTTTACTTGGGGCAAGTTAAATTTATGGTAATCTTTATTTACAGTTTAAGTGGGTCTAACGGTTAAGAATATGCGTTCCTTTTTAGGAGGTTACAAGTTCAAATCTGAAGGGGGTAGGGTATGTACACCTCTGTAGACTTTAGCAATAAAATTATTGCGCAGAGTTATGCTAGTGATTTTCCCAGAGTCATGAATACATCTCCTTCTGTATCACTCATCTAGCCTCCATATACTGAGGTAAAGAGAAAGTAACAATCAAGGAAACAAAGGACCCTCTCAATAGAGTAGCACAGGAGACCACCTACACTACATCAAGATTATGTAAGGCATGTTTGTATTATTTTTCCACATCCATTGGTGCATATTAATGTAAATCAACTAACGTTGTATGACTCATCTTGCTTTTTGACAATATTTGGTGATTTGATTCATTAGTTTGACTTAAATCTTCATTAGTTAATGGTTACTGGATTTATATAACATCATTTAATTGTTGTCTAAGTCACAACTCTTAGATTACACTTGTTCCTAACCATTGATGCAGGAAACCCCGCAACACCAATGGTTATAAATCACAAGATTGCATTATTAATCCCTAAACGGGGCCCCCTAAATTGGGCACTTTATATTAGTATTGTTATATTATTGATGTCGGATTGAGTCCATTAGTGGTAATTGCACCTCTTTGTCTCTTGTGTGTGTGTGTGTATATATATATATATATATATATATCATGGAGGCATTTTCATTTGAATCATATTATATTGTCTTGCCTTGTGTATGTAATACATTGTATAAGGATGTTTCAACATCAAATAGGCTTGATATTAATCTATTCTATTCATTATTAAGGTATGTTTTTTCTTTCTAGTCTATTTATTCTCTTTGGGGGAATTTGCTGCATAATACACACCCTTTTGTACACCTCACACGTGTTCTCTAATGGGACTAAATATCCCCCATGATTTCTTATTGGAACAAACTCAATGAAATTTAAACCTAGATTGGAAAGGGAAAAGTACTATAGCTTTCTTGTCACGACACATGCTCATGTGCACATGTTTTTCTTCATATTTAGAGTTTGTAAGGATTCTCTTGCATCAAATGGAAACTTCTTGATAAATAAAAGAGGGAAAAATAATGGCAAAAGAAGTGCAAGTTGGTACGATCTACAAGTATTATTGATCAACGATGACTTTGATTGATTGTTAGTCCAGGGAAAATTTAAGGATCCATAATTTTATTAAAGTGTATAAACCTTGGGGAATCTTACTAATTATCATCCCACGAGGCGTAGAATAGATGGTGAATGGGTGTACTGTTAAGGCACTCCTTGCAAAAGGTCATCGGTTCGAAACTCCATAGGTATGAGCCTTACAAAAAAAAGAATCTTACTGATTATCAAATCTCCAACCATAAAATGTTTGGTGATATTTTCATAAAAAAATATTCAAATTTGTAAGGGTATTATATAGTTATTTGAGCAATTTTGGCGATTTTTAGAGAAAAAAATTTACTCCTATTGAATTTGGGTGAATCATATTGGAAAAAATGGAAAATGACGTTTTTTCTTTGGAAAAAAACCTCAAACATTAGTCCATGTGCTAAAGTTTTCGCCTAAAATTTTCCCAATTCTTACAAGGCATAGGTTCAATGATAAATTTGGAATAAAATTTAGGTTACCAAATGTCAATATTGAGGTTAATATATGATATATTATCTAGTCTATCGATGGTTGCTGCTCAGCCCTGTGACGCTTTGATCTTCGTTTAGGGTTTCTAACGGCCTTCTGCCCCATTCCCTCACTCTGTTGCCCCTGTGTTACCTTCTGGGTTCTCTGCCCTATGACCGGCCATGACCTCAGCAGGGGGAGGGGCCAAGGGACCCTCCCATAATGCGACTCCGACATCTCCTATCTCGAACGCACAGGCTTCCTCCCTGCGCATCGGTACAGAAGATATCCCCTTACCTGATTCTTCGAAACCCTACTCTTCAACCACCCCACCTCCTGTGGATGGTTCACCTAGAACTCATACTTTCATTGCCCACGCTACAGCGCGCCCCAGCCTAATACTTCCTCCCGAGAGATAAATGCTAGGTCACAATTTCTGAAGGACCATGTGATAATATGCAAATTCATGGGGATCTGGCCTACGGAGCAGGCCCTTAAACATTGGATAGCTATCAAATGGAAACCAAAAGCTCATTACAATCTGCAACTTGGCTCCAAAGGATTTTTTACAGTGATTTTCCACCATTTGGAAGACAAGGCTAGAGTTGAAAGTGACGGCCCCTACTTCTTTAATTCTACAAGTCTTTACATGAAAATTTGGATCGAGAATTTCAGCCTAGAATGGGAAGACTTCACTTGGGCACCGGTCTGGATCAAGATGTATTCTCTTCCCCAGGAATATTCGGATGAAGAAACCCTCAAAGAAATAGGGAATAACCTTCCACCTTCTTGGTACTAGCCTCCACGGTCTTCTCCTCAATGTGTATAGCCCCTAACCCCCCAATCTTAAAACCCTACTCCTTAATCACCTCAGCTAGTTTGTCGTGCAACACTCTAACCTACCTCTCATCATGGGAGGCGATTTCAATATGCTCACTGCTCTAGAGGAGAAAAAAGGAGGTCTCCGCGCTCTCTCCCACGAAGATCTTCTATTCAAAGCTTTCATAGCCAATAATCACTTGGTGGATCTCACCTCTTCCTCTGGTTTTTTCACCTGGAATAATAGAAGGGGGTGCTCATCAAATTGCAAAGCGCCTCGATAGATTTTTGGTTTCTGATAACCTCACCTTGAGAGGAGGTATCCTTTCGTCCTCTGTTTTCCCGGCTGAAGGTTCTGATCACTAGCCCATTGACTTAATGTGGCAAAGTCAGGGGGCCCAATACCACAAGCCTTTCAGATTCAAGAAATTCTGGCTCTCTCATCCAGATTTCCTAGACACTATGAGCAATTGGTGGAGGGAGATGCGTGTGGTTGGAAAATCCAAAATGGCTCTTCTCCAAAAAAAACTCAAACTTCTACGTATTAAGCTCAGAGATTGGAACCACTCCACCTTTGGCAATATCTTCCAGGAAAAGCAAATGATCGAGGACGAACTTGAGTCGCTTCAATGCAGCATCATGGAAGACGGTCTCACCCAGGATCACAAATTCAAAGAAAAGGACCTTCTGGATAAGCTCAATGCAAGATGTTAGCAAGAATAAATCTTGTGGAAACAAAAATCACAAGTCCATTGGCTAAAAGAAGGAGATCGTAACACCTCCTTCTTCCACCGCTCCACACTTCAGCATAGAATGCACAATCGCATCAACAAGCTAAAAGGGGATTCCGGAGCGGTGTTGGAAGAGCAAAATGACATTGAGCAAGAGCTGAAAGATACTTTCAGGATCTCCTTACTGAACCTCTCGACTCTAGAAGTGAGGCCATTGTACAGGTAACTTGCCATATTCCAGCTACCATCACTGAAGAGCATAACATTTCCTTGCTGCAACCCATCACTCTTCAGGAAGTAGAAATGGCGATGTAGCAAACAACTGACAACAAAGCTCCTGGACCAGACGGCTTCACGGCCAAGTTTTTTCATCATTGCTGGGATCTGCTTAAGATTGAGATTTGGGAAGTGATCGAAGAGTCAAGGCAAAAGCGCTAGATCCTCCCTGCCCTTAACGTCACGCACCTTTCCCTCATACCCAAAGAAAAGGAAGCTTCACATCCTAGTAAGTACCGTCCCATTTCACTCTGCAAAGTCATTTGCAAAATCATTCCCAAAGTGATTGCCAACCCTCTCAAGTCGCTCCTCCCGCTGCTCATCTCACCCGAGCAAACAGGTTATGTAGAAGGCCGACAGATCCTTGATGGCATCATTCTGGCTCATGAGATCACCCATTCCCTCAAAACTCTACGAACCCTTGGCATGTTACTAAAGCTCGATCTTTCCAAAGCTTTTGACAAACTCAGTTGGGATTTCATAAGGGAAATGTTACGCACCTATGGTTTCAGTCCATCCTGGATCAACTGGATCTCCTCCCTTGTTTCCACTGCTTTTTACTCCATTCTCATCAATGGCTCTCCATCCCCCACTTTTACCCCATCTCGTGGCATCCTTTAAGGCGATCCCCTCTCCCCTTTCCTCTTCATCCTCATGGCTGAAGGCCTGGGCAGAATGATCCAAGCAGTTGTGGCTTCCAGCACTATTCGTGGTCTCTCACCTCATGGAGGTATCCCTACTGCCTATCAGCAATTTGTTGATAATAACCTACTCTTTGGTCACCCCTTTGTACAAGAAGCGCGCACTTTCCGTAATATCTTATCCATTTTCTCAGCTGCTTCAGGCACTACCATCAATCTGGACAAATCTCAAATTTTCTTCTTCAATACGGATGTTACCACCAAGCACAATATTACTCGAATCTTGGGCTTCGCTACCTCCACTCTTCCTACCAAGTATCTTGGAGCCCCCGTCTTTGATTCCATTATCAAGCACTCCTCTTGGAAAGAACTCCTTGATAAAATTGATACTCGCATCTCATCCTGGACCTTCTGCTCCCTTAATCTCCCCTGTCGCCTCACTCTCCTCAAATTGGTTCTCCAATATTTTCCCCTCTATCTCTTCTCTGTCATGGAAGCTCTGAAATGGGTTCTTAAAACTCTCAGAAATATCCAAAGGTCATTCTTATGGGGAAAAGGAAACCATACCAACAGATGGGCCCTGGTAAAATGGCAGACTGTTTGTCTCCCCAAGCGAGCAGGTGGCCTTGGCTTAAGAGATCTTGATATTAACAATGAAGCACTCTCTACTAAAATCTGGTGGCGGTGGATCACAAAAAATGACTCTCCTTGGGCACAGCTTTGGAACCGCAAATATGCCCCTCACATAGATCCCATGCATTTGATCAAGTATGACTCTGACCCACTGGGCTCTCTTATTTGGCGCGCTACTAATTCTCAAAGGGCCCTCATCCAGCAACATAGTTTTTGGGAAATTAAGGATGACTCCTCAACGCTCTTCTGGCAAGACTCGTGGTAGCAGCTACCCAAGCTCAACAGTCTTCCCACTTGCAGCACTTTTCCAGGCTTATGGCAGACAAACTCTGAAGTAGTGGTACGTGATTTCTGGGAACCTGTTGAGACCCCCGCTTCAGACATTGGAAGAATCCTAGGCTCTGGCATCCTAGATTTTTGGCGCATGATTATGAAGAGGTATGGACCATTCTTCAAACTAGGCAAATCAACCTTTCTCATGGGTATGACATCATTCGCTGGGGTCACCTTCCAAAGGGCTCCTTCATGGTCAAAGAAGCCTACTCCATCCTAGTACACAACAACATCAACAACCCCTTCCCCCTCTGGAAAAAGATTTGGCAACTCTCACTTTGGCCAAAAGTTTCAACTTTTCTTTAGCTGCTATCTCACAGGAGTATTCTTACCTAGGATATGTTACAAAAAAAAAGGCTTCATGGGGCCCCCCATTTGTTTGATGTGTAATTGCAGCATTGAAAATATGGATCACCTGCTTGATCTTTTTGGCACCGCCTCCATGCTCTAGGACAAAGTGGCTGAAACCTTCAGACAAACCAACAGAGTTAGAGGGGATATCATTGGCACTCTTCTTCAATGGGACCAAGAGCCTTTTCAAAGCAAACAACTTAACAGGCTGTGGAACATCACCCCAGGTATCCTAGTTTGGAACATTTGGAAGGAAAGGAATTATAGAATCTTCGAAGGAAAGTCTAATACATTAGACAACCTATGGAACACTTTTGAATCCATCCTCTAGGAAACTTTATTCCTTACGCCTTGGAACACTACCGATCTCCCCACCACTTCTCTGGAATGTTCTATTCTTCTCAGTTGGAACTTTGAGTGGCCTCATGCTCCCCTTGTCCTGTGGTGCCTCCCTCTCTATTTCTCTAGCCCCTCCCATTGGTCCCCCCCTCCTCCTGGTCTCTTCAAGCTTAATTTCGATGGAGCCTCCAAAATCAATCCTGGACCTGCTGGTTTTGGCGGAGTTCTCCGGGACCATGAGGGCACTATTTGCAGGATCTACCATGGTAACATTGGACATGATAGCAACAATGGTGTTGAACTAGAAGGTCTTTTGTATGGCCTCAGGGTGGCTAATGAGCATAACTTCCATCCTCTCATTGCTGAAGGGGATTCCCAACTCATTCTTAACTTGGATACCAAGATCCAAAATGACTCGCAAGTTGCCAAACTCTCTTCAAGTTGGAGACTGGAAAGAAAATTACACAGGTTAGCTACTGTTGGCTCGGTTTTGCAACCAAGCTTAGTGCTATGGGCACCTACTAACTAGTAGTAGCAGTTTCAATAGAAATAAAAACAATAAACTAAATAAACAATACTTTTCATGGATCTAAGCAAGAATCTAAGCAAATAATTTAAATATTTCAAAAATCAAGAACAAGAAACATAAGAAATAATTTTTGTATTGAAAAGTGGGGGGCAAGCAAGTGCTTGCGATATTACCTTCAATGGTGAAGGTTGATGTTGAGCAACTCCCAAGATGAGTAGCTCCAAACTCCAATAGGTCTCTTTCTCCAAGGTTGCTTCAATGGCTAAAAGTGCTCAGGGGAGATTTCAGCAGCATAAGGATGAGATAATGGAAGGATATGAAATGAGGAGCCCCTACCACCTTTTTATAGGTTTTGGTGGTGAGGAATACCATTTGTGGTTTTGTGGAAACCAATGGTATTGACCAACATGGTTTAGGTAATTTTCCCTCCTTTTTCCTTTTTTGAATAAAAATAATATTTTAATTCCCTTTTTAATATTTTTGGGAATTTGGACCCTTTTTGAGGGTTTTTTATGATTTTCTTGGAAAAATAATCTTTTTTAATGGAAAAAGGGGTGTACTAAGGTCTTTTGGTGACCTTTTGTTGGTTTCAGAGGCTCAGATGGTGGAAAAGTGGACAAATGGGTCATGTGAGTAAGGGAATGAGCTAGTGAGCACTTTTTAGGTGTTAACAGATTGCCCCCTGATGTGTGAGGGCAGGAGCTCATCGTATGGCCGATAGACATCATAGTTCTTTTGTCCTTTTTTCTGGGGTTTAGGGGAGAGAAGAGACCGGTTGGAGACTGGAGCCACGGCCCTTGGAAGCTGCAAAAACAAAAATATTACATGGCCTCAATATGAATGAGGTATAATCTCTGATAAAGGACGAGGCGAGCATTCCCATGCTCGTATCAAGACATATACAAAACAATTAGTCCCAAGAAGGGGGATCTAATACGTAAAGAAATATACTGGTACATCATAATGGTCCAGAGGGGACATGATTGTGGGATATACTCATGATCATGAGTGATCTCAATAACTGATACACTGGATTAACTGTGGAACTGCTGAAACTGAAGGTGTCCAACATCTGTAGGGACTCAAAGACTATGAGTCATCTCTGAGAATTAATGTAACTGTATACTCAAGGGAGTATGAAACAGGTGTAAATCTGAATACTGTCGCCATGCGCAACCCGGATATCCATAGAAAAAAGTGTAGCTGGTGTGATCCATAGGAAGACTCTCAAATGTGGAGGAGTCAGGAGGTATCCGGGGTCTTCGACTAATAACTGAACGGACCAATACCCTGTGCGAGTCTCAACGATGCGATCAAGGTGTTGAAGTCGAGCATGTGAGAAACAACCATTTGGAGAGGCACTGAGGATTCCTCTCGAAATGATCCGTAGGCACCCATTATAAATGGTAATGAGTCCAAGACACAGGGACCTCTAGGTCTATCCTCTGGAATCAATGTGGTTGTCGTCGACAGAGGGAGACTAGCAACTAACAAGGCAATGATGTTTCCTTGACAGGAGCACGAGGTGTAGAACTGAAGTGGTGTAGTACTGCTGGTAGGACTGACATACTTGTGGGGATGGGAAATAACTGGGTCAAAAATGGGTAGACTCAAACTTCCTTTGTTCAGAGCATGATGACGTGGTTGACCTGGCAGCGTAGGGAACTGACTTGTAGGTGTGGGGATCATCTTTTAGGGACTGAAGGGTATGTACTGACTCTGGGGGGGTGAAGCTGATGGTAGCTGTCGAGGGAGTTTCCGGGTGACATACTGCAGAATACTCTGAACAAAGGCGACCAGAATGGGGAAGCTGCTATGTGAGTAGACATGATCTGTCGTGGCGCCAAGAGGCACCATTCTTCCTTCTTCGTAGTTTTAATGAGCTCCAAGAAGGGATAAAAGTGTGCTCTGAAATGGTACGGTCCTGTGGATTTTGTGAGCCCAGGACGGCGCATGCTCATGGTTGCTCTCATGTTTAGAGAGTCTGAAAACGGTAAGTGGACTCTGTTGGTGTTTCTTTTTCGTAAGTTTAGTCTCCAAGGCCCGAAAAAGGATAAAATGATGCGGATGGAGAACTCTTCTAGCCGATGTGACTAGAGTATACCTTTTTCGTAATTAGTCTACGAGGTCCGGAAAAGGGGTAAACTTATACCAGGTAGACGCCCTTTCAGATACGTTTATCGAGCATGAAAGGAAGCAAGATTGCTCGGCGATCTTTTCATTGTTTTAGGAGTCAGAAAAGAGCTTAACAGAAACTCCCTAAGTGCCTTTTTCGTAAAAAGGGGTTGCTCGGCCCGAAAAAGGGATAAAATTATACCGAACAAAAAATGGATTGATGAGGGCGAGAAAAGGTCTCAAGCATCGTCATCAGTGCGGAAAACTGGATCCGGTGACATAAGGATTGTCGGAAACAGAGAACGGCCGATGTGGCACGCAAGCCGAGGTGACGAGGGGGCATGGAAAAAATGCCCGGGAAATCGAAAGGTGAGAGCGAGAAATGATCTCAAGCATCATCACGAGCGTGGAAAACTGAATCCGGCGATATAAGGCACGTCAAAAACGGGCTATGACCGATGTGGCACGCAAACCGAGGTGACAAGGTGTCGGGACACAATGTTGATATTGGTCCTGGTGAGAGCGAGAAATGATCTCAAGCATCATCACGGGCACGGAAATATGAATCCGGCGGTGCACATGGTGCGAAAAACGGAGGTCATAAGGACTCCAGAATGGTGAAAGGAAATAACTAAGTTAAAAAATGGTTGTAAATAAAGGTGAGCCCACCAAGCCAAGGATGTAATGGTGGGGAGAAATGATTACCCGTGGGGGAAAAATACTAGGTGTATCAAATCAACTGAAATATACAAGTGACACGTGACCTCAAAAATGGTTGAGATCACGAATATGAAAAAGTGAGCAGGGTTAATGGTCTGCCCCCATGCTATGTGCATGGGGTTTGTGATTGTGGATCACATATGTGTTGGTTTGAACGATGGGCTCATTGAGGTGTTGAGATAGAGATGATGGGGAAGGTTCAAAATGATTGATCATGCCCCCTATCCCGGGGTCGAGGTAATCTATTATGCCCCCTAACTCAGAGGTGTCAATGTGGTGCAGATGTTGTCTCATAGAGAGATCAATAGGGCATTGAGCAACTGCTGGAGGGGTGTTATACCATGAGGCTGTGGGTCGTGGTGGCATACTGAAGTGATGATATGATAATGGGGGATTCCCTTTGTGGGGTGGATGCCCCCAGTATCTCCGACGAGGATCACGGTGATGATGAGTAGGCAAGGTTTTGGGCATGCCCCCATGTTGTGGACATGTGGTTTCCTGGTTGATTTGAAAGGGTTCAACCTGTGTGTCAAAGGGATCAATGGAAGGGGCCGACCGGACAGAGGGGTATCCAGTGGAGATCATATAAATGGCGGGGTCAAGGCCAGGCATTTCGGTATCTGACCAAGTAAAGACATCAGTGAATTCTTGGAACAGTTGTTGGTATTCTCCGATCTCATGCTCACTGTGGGAGGTTCCTAATGTGATGGTGTGAAGGGAACCAAGTGGGTCAGAGATGTCAATGTGGATGATGGGAGAAATATCGGCCATGGGATCCGTTAACCAGTCAATTTTAGTAGGAAGGAAATCCTTGGACTCAACCGCGGATTGGATAGCGGTGGTGGATGAAGTCTCTTCCGGGGGGAAGTATGGACGATGGTGCATGTCTTCCCCGGGATAATCAAAGGTAGTAGGAGTCTCAAGAACCTCTTCATCATTGCGGGAGCTTTGGGTGGTCAAATCGAGTGATGAGGTAGTGGTAGTCGAAGAGATCATGTAGATGGTGTTAATCTCTCCGGATGAGGATGATGCGGGAGGGTAGATCTCCTCGATAGTAGGGGGTGCCGTCTCTAGGTCCGAATTGTTCATCTCGTAGAGAGCTTCTCTGTAGTCTGGGATGTCAGGACAGTTGTGGGAGTAGTGGCCGTAAATACCGCATATCGCACATGGGTGGTTGGTACGCAGTGATTTATCACGAGGCATAGGGTTTGGATCTAGTTTGACCACCGGGATGTTGGGGTCGTCGTCCAACATTTGCATGTGTTCCTGCAATGCAGGTAACTGTGGGCACTGATGGGTTGGATGGCCTAACTCATCACACAGCGAGCATTTTGGAGGAGCACGAAATATGGGGGGAGGTTTAACTGCCTTGGGTGGGGGAACCACAGTGTATGGTTGTGGGCCTCTGCCCCCAGTGGGCCTGACGAATGGAGGGGGATTCGTCGACGACGAAGGAGTCGTGATACCGGGAGGTGGTTGGGTAGAAGTAACAATGGGTTGCACCGGTTGTAGGATGACATTTGGTGTCGGTGGAGGAACGGGAGGCGTAATATACCACACGGGTAATCCCAATGTTAACCCGGGGAGACTAAGGGTAGCCATAACCGGGGCGCTTACTACACCCGAAGGAGGAAATAGAAAGGGGATTGTGTGGATAGGTGTAACACCGATGTGACTAGGGACCAATGGTGGTTTGGGTAACAAGGAGGGTTTATTACCGGGTGTTTGTGAAAGAGTGCAGAGGTTAGCGACCTGGGTCTCCGGTGATGGTGGTGGAATGGCCTGGAATGTAGAGGTTATCGACGCCTCGGAGTAAAGTCTGGGTCCTACTGAGGAAATGAATGAGGTAGTTGCACCACAAACAGGTTGTTCAACCATGGTGAGACCATTTTCAGGTGTGGTAGGGGCCTTGGGATCGTAATAGGTGAGCTGGTCGACCTTGACCACGCGTCCCTCATGGGGGAACATCATGGTACGAAAAACAGATGAGGCAACCGCTTTCATGGCGTACATGTAGTTGCGACCAAGTAAAAGGTTATAGTCTAGTGGGGCATTGATGACCTCAATGTCAATGAGCACGGTTTTACCCGCCAGCTGGACAGGGACATTGGCTAACAGACCTAGGGGTTGAGCCGAACGGCCGTCATAAGCTCGTAATGCAGTGGTGGACTGCTGGAGAGTAGGGGATCCCAACTTCTGCCAAACAAATGTGGACATGACGCATGTGGAGGCCCCTTCATCGATAATGCACCGATGGATGACAAGATTCCGAATAGAAACGGAAACTTGGACTGCTATGGTAGAAGGCAGCCGTGGTTCAGATTGGTCTAAGTCAAAGGTCATCAAGTTCGAATCATTTGGGTCAATAGCCCCAATGGCGGAAAGTAAAGTCTTGCGCTGAGAAGGACAGGTTTTTAAGACTTCTAACGCAGACATGGCTGCGGGAGATTGAGCTAAGTCATCTACGATGTTGTAATTGGATGCAGCTCGTGCATTGGGGTTGTTGTTGATTCGGCGAAGGGGGAAGCGAGGTGCTTTAGAAGCGCCATCAAGTGGAACCTGAGGTATACGCAATGTCTGATCAGTGGGATTAGCAGTTGTATCCTTTTCGGCGGGGGGGGCTTCAGAAGTCGGTCCGTATTGATTTCGGCGGGTTTGGACATTGACGTCAGCGGTGGACATCATCAATAGGTGGTGGGTACCTGAATCAAACATGGGTTGATCAGGAGCTGTGTAAGTTATTTGTTGTGGTTGCACGTTGCCCTGTTGGGGGGCTAACGGCTGGGTGTTTACCACTCCTTGTGTTGGAAAGGGGTTTTGGAGAACCAGAGGTTGTTGTGGAGGTGGTGGGGGGTTGGGTGGTGGCTGAGGAGCCGCCTGCCCTTGACGATGGGCGTCATTTGTCCATAGTTGTCGAGCTCGCTCGAGATGTGGGCAAGCGTGGGTATAGTGGCCATAGACACCGCAAATGGAACAAGGATGGTTTGTCCGTAAATTAGCATTTTTAGGTTGCTTAGGTGGCCGATCAGGATTCTGATGAGCGGGCGCCGCGTTATTGTTTTGCGGGGGCTGGGTAGGCTGTGGAGCTTGGTTGCGGTTTTGATTGTTTCCACGGTTGCGTCCTCTTCCGCGGTTGGGTTGTCCACCCTGGTTGCGTTGGTTATTTTGATATTGGGGCTGCTGTTGTTGTGCGTACACATGCCCTTGAGCATTGGGGGGATTATGAGGAGCCGCAGGTGCGGGAGCAGGTTGCGGTGGATAGTATGCAGGTGGAGCTGGAGGTGGTCCAGTTGCCTGTTGGGGTTGTTGGTACCCCTGCGCTGGTGGAGGTGTGAGGTTAGCCGGTGCAACCGGTTGTGGGTAATGCATGGGCTGTTGTGGAAACTGCATGGGGTTTTGTACCGTAGGTTGAGCATAGTATGTAGGAGGTACATATGCTGATGGCGCTTGGCCATAACAATGTTGTGGACAAGAGGGTCCATGAACATGATGGGTCTGGTTTATTGGAGCATAAGAAGTTGTCGCTCCGGAACTGGATGTAGCCCTAGAAAGGTCTGGGGCGGGCATGGTGCTCACCCTACTGAAAGGTTTTGCTTGCGGTGTAATTTGGCCAATAATGCCATCAGCGGCATGTGATGCCCCCGGTGTGTCACCGCGTGCAGAGTCGCCTCGTGGGGCGTCAGGTATGATGGTGTATAGGTATCCTGACTGGGCATAGATAAGGTCAAACTGTTGGGCCTTCAGGATGGCCTCCTCTTCCGACTGGGGTCTTTCAGAAGCTACATCCTTCGCAATGAGGGGAAGGAGGGATTTAAGGAACCAGTCTAAAAAGATTCGGTCGTCTAATTTGATCTTGCATAGGCTTCGGCGCCGACGCCAATCATGGATATGGTCAGTGATGTGCGTGGCCGTGTTCTGTCTGCAAGACAGTAGGATTTCGACGCCCGCATCATAGCGGACTGGTAGCTGAAAGAACTGCAGGAAGGTCGAGGCAAGGGAGGTAAATGTGGAATGCGTCCCATGGGGTTGCTCGATATACCATTTGGCTGCAGAGCCAGTGAAGGTGCGCTGTAATAAACGGAGGCGGACTGAGTCGTCCACTATGGAGTTGGAGGAACACCATAAATGGAAGGACATGATGTGGTTCTGGGGGTCTTCTCCGGCCTTTCCCTCAAACTTAGGGATGTCAGAGGGAAGCTTAGTGGGCATATGGGGCCAAGCAGGATCATGCCTAATGGGGTCATTCGTAAGCCTAGCCAAATCTGGCAAGTTGAGACTTGCCATGTATGGTAGACTAGCGGATGTGGTGATTGGAACCGGGATTGGTCTAGCCATTGTGGTATGGTGTAGGGGTCCAGTAGCTCCTATAGGTATGCTAGGTATGGCGGGTATGTGCCCTCCAACAGGTGTGGCCTGATATGGGTTAGTACTCCCAAGTGCAACTTGGGTTACACTTGGGTTAGGAATCGCACTAGGGATTCCTGGTATATTACTACCGAGTGCAACGTGGGTTACACTTGGGTTAGGAATCGCACTAGGGATTCCTGGGATAGCATTCCCAAGTGCAACAGGAGTGACACTTGGGTTAGGAATCGTACTAGGGATTCCTGGGATAGGGTTTGTGGAAACCGAAGGGGGTATGACCCCCATGTTGGGCATGCCCATGACAGGTTGTGGTCCTGTGCTAGGCATTCCTAAATGTGGAGTGTTACCCATATTGGGCATACCCAAGGGGGTGGGTGTTGTCATGGATGGTATCCCCGCAGAAAGGTCTGCGGATGTCTGACCTATGGTTAATGTAAATTGTGGATCTTCTGGTGTTCCAGACATAATTGTGGTAGGTGGTAACTCTGTGGGGTTTTCGGATTCTACCTCCAAATCAAAGGTGAAGTGGGGTATGTCAGAATCGGATGACCGTCTAGATGATCGACGATGTGTCGAATCAAGGGATAATGCTCTGCGTCCGTGACGTGGAGAGCCAAGTGGACTAAACTCTGGGAGTTCGCCCTGTAGACGACGAGAACGTCTAGAATTCTCAATGGTGAGAATATGGTTTTTATGTAAAAATTGTTTTAAGTATCAGGTGGTGATATATATGTAAAAGACTCAAAACCCTAATGCAACCAAGGGTGCAAAAAGGGGAGTGAAAAAAGAAGGCTCACAGGCCAAAAAATCAATCCTCAAAAAATGCACTTATTCTAGCAGCTGTGCTACAATAAGTGGAGGAATGCAACAACCGGTCAGAATACCAACATGCAAGCGGCTCCTAGAAAAAATAGGTGTAACTAGACTCAAAAGGTGGTAAAGATCATGCAAACACCTAATCTAAAAGTATTGTGACTCAAACAGACGATATCCCCTGCAAGGTGATGAAATCCAAGTCAGACAATATGAATGTAGAGACAACGGCTAGATATCCCCCTACCGGGAGGGACACCGGGTAATCAATCCTAAAAAGACAGGCTACTAGGATACTCCGTTCATGACGCGTCGAGAAAAGGTAAATCTGCCGTTTGGTCCTTTGATCGCAATATCCCAATACAGGGATATCCCGAGAACTGCGAATGGTAGCCCTTCGGTTACTGAATGGGTTTCGGTATCCCACTCAGGCTTCCGGAACCATCCTCGCGACTTCAACCCTCCTAGGGGAGAGGCCTTCCCACAAACCGGTTGTGACCGCGCCAAAAAGTACTAAGAGATTTTAGCTCCCTAATTGGACAACTTCTATGTCTCAGATGTATGAACTGAGGGGTGTTATTGGAACACCTATCCCCCCAATACTACCTAGCTACAAGAATTCTTTTTGTGTTCCCCAAGTGGGGTTAAGAGTGTGTTCAAATTAGGGTAAGTTTTAAGTCTTAGTTCAATTAAGTGATCGTGTGAGTGCACGTGAGGTGTTGTAAACTGAACTTGAAAAAATTAAATGCTTTAAGGGAAATTTTTCAAAAAAAATAAAGGACTTTTCGAAAAATAATAAGCAAATATTTAAGACTTTTTTCACTAAAAGGAATTTAAATGCTTTTTCAAAAAATAACTCAAAAAACAAAGGATTTTTTGGATTTATGAAAGCAAATAATAGACTTTTAAAAGAAATAAATGGATTTCTTTGTTCAAGGAAATTGCTAAGGGCAAAATTCTAAAGAAGTAAACAGGAAATTTTTTTAACCTAGATAAAAATGCAAAATAAGTCTTTCTTTCACCTTCTTGAAAATTTTTAAAAAGACTTCTAGATGTGCATTCTAAATAGTAAAAAAAAAATTTCTATGGCTGTAAACAATGCTGGAATTTTAATACTGGAAAATATGAGCAAAAATGGGTGAACTGAAGTGATAAATAACACTAAAATACAATATTAGATAAATTTCTATGGAAAATTTCTTAAATCTAATAGCATATTTGGATTCCTTGATCGAAAACACCCAATTTGAAAAAAAAAAATCGTTTCAAACGGAGTTCGGGAGAGGGAGATATGGTCGTTTGAAAATTGAGCTGCGCGGCCAAAAAATGACATGGACCGCGCGGGTTTTGGGCCAAAAGTCGCGATGGACCGCGCGGGTTTCTGTCGCACAGTCGCGATGGACCGCGCGACTGTCTGGAAAAAAGCCGCGATGGGCCGCGCGGAAAAACGCAGAAAAGTCGCGATGGACCGCGCGACTGTCTGGAAAAAAGCCGCGATGGGCCGCGCGGAAAAACGCAGCAAAGTCGCGATGGACCGCGCGACTGTCTGGAAAAAAGCCGCGATGGGCCGCGCGGAAAAACGCAGAAAAGTCGCGATGGACCGCGCGACTGTCTGGCAAAAAAACCGCGAGGCGGAAGCCGTGCACGGAAACCGAGAAACGAACCCGAAAATTGAAAATTTCGGGCTGTTTATGGGGCCAAATCTCAGAACAGCAATGGATCTGCTGTCTAAGATGGCAGATCTATGGATCTAAAGGTTAAAAACTCAAAATAAACTAAGATTTAAAGGCAAAATTAGAGATCTAAAGTTCAAACCAAAGCGGAGTCGCCAAAAACTGTTGGCTCGGTTTTGCAACCAAGCTTAGTGCTATGGGCACCTACTAACTAGTAGTAGCAGTTTCAATAGAAATGAAAACAATAAACTAAATAAACAATACTTTTCATGGATCTAAACAAGAATCTAAGCAAATAATGTAAATATTTCAAAAATCAAGAACAAGAAACATAAGAAATAATTTTTGTATTGAAAAGTGGGGGGCAAGCAAGTGCTTGCGATATTACCTTCAATGGTGAAGGTTGATGTTGAGCAACTCCCAAGATGAGTAGCTCCAAACTCCAATAGGTCTCTTTCTCCAAGGTTGCTTCAATGGCTAAAAGTGCTCAGGGGAGATTTCAGCAGCATAAGGATGAGATAATGGAAGGATATGAAATGAGGAGCCCCTACCACCTTTTTATAGGTTTTGGTGGTGAGGAATACCATTTGTGGTTTTGTGGAAACCAATGGTATTGACCAACATGGTTTAGGTAATTTTCCCTCCTTTTTCCTTTTTTGAATAAAAATAATATTTTAATTCCCTTTTTAATATTTTTGGGAATTTGGACCCTTTTTGAGGGTTTTTTATGATTTTCTTGGAAAAATAATCTTTTTTAATGGAAAAAGGGGTGTACTAAGGTCTTTTGGTGACCTTTTGTTGGTTTCAGAGGCTCAGATGGTGGAAAAGTGGACAAATGGGTCATGTGAGTAAGGGAATGAGCTAGTGAGCACTTTTTAGGTGTTAACAGCTACCATTCTAAGCAACCACGGGAACATCACTTTTCAGCATGTTATGCACCAAGCCAATTCCCTTGCTGATGGTATTGCAAATGAAGGGGTCGTAAGCAACCACACTTTCTGGAATGATAATCCTTGTAATTCTTCCTCTCAGCTACAGCACTTCTGCCATCAACAAGCTATCAAGGATTACTCCTTCCCGGATCCGGGTGCCACCATCACTGTCAACAGGACTTCTAGGGGAGACACGTCTACTCCTCCCGGCACCAACTCCTAGACTCTGCATTAATGGAGGATTTGACACTCATACAGCTGGCTTCCCTGCACGCGAAGGATCCCATCGCCCACATGGCCTGGGGGACGAAATTTATGATGGTTTATCTTTCCTGATCCTCTCGCCTGAGCTGGTATCAACTCACATTAATTCTCTCGCGTGTGATCTCCTACCTAGGACACGCATGAATCCAAAGGCACAGAAGTTAGCTCCTGAGCTCTGCACTTCTGGTTTTACTACTCTGTCTTTTTGTATCCTCTAGCTTGCACAGAGTTATAGTTTTTAACTGTCTTTCTTGCTTGATAGTTACTTTGTTTATCTCTATAGGTATGGTTCCATTGCACTCTTTTGTAAAATTGGCACCTTGTACAGGGCTAATTCGATATATTTAGATTCTCCTGATGACTGTAATATTTTTTGTACTATAATATAAATCTTCCATGCAGCTTACAAAAAAAAAATATTGAGGTTAATATATTAGATCTAGGGAGAACATTCATAAATGAGAAAGGAAGGGTTAGTGTGAAAGACATAGAGATCGATACTCTCACCCTATATAAGCGATCACTTAGACATTTATAGGTATTAAGCCACTATATGAATTGGACTAGAAAGAATAAATCACTTTTTTATATTTTCATCTTCTCAATGTGTATATCATTCCAACACTTTTGTTGGAATTGTAATACTTCTTACTAAAAAATTCTAGTTATTGGATTTCTTTTTTTTCCTCGGAAACAAAAATCACACACACACACACACACACACACACACACACATATATATATATATTGGATTTCTTTTTTTTCCTCGAAAAAAAGGTTCACACACACACACACACATATTCCATGTCTGAAATACCATACATTCTTTAATGTTCTCCAAAAATAGGAGTTGTTCTCCCATCTGATAGTGTTCAGAAAATTTGCACATATAATTTCAATATTCTCCAAAATTAGGAGCATTCCTCCTATCTAAGAAAGTTCCAAGAAAAAATCATACTCTTATCAATCTATTTCTTCTTTCAATTTTCAATGTAAACAAAGTCTTAAATTCCTGTAAGGTAATCAAAACAAAAGAAAAAGCATTTTCTCAAAAATATATTGTCCCATAGACCTCTTAGGTTTCTAGTTGGTGCTTTAATCTAATGTATTATGTCTTCTGATTGGATTTTTGTTTTGTTACCTGTGAGTCTCTGTTACCTCTAATGAATATCCTTTACTGGCCTGCCGATGTACATCTTCTTTTCACCTCTTTTAATTTATATTCAAACATGGTTCATGCATGTAGCTTGTGTTATTTCCATTCTGCTCCACAAATATATTCCATTATCCCTTATTCCACCAAAGTCCATCCTTTGAAAGTGCAAATGTTTCTAGATTTCTTTCTCTAAATATATGATTGAATGTAATAGACTTGAACTGTGTGCATAATCTCTATATTTCTTCCAATATTAGTTGATTCCCCAATATTTACTTTATATTCATGACAAACTGTCTCAGATTTGTACACTAGTCCTCCCGCTCCTGTTATATTGTCTTGTGCTGCCCCATTGAAATATGCCCATGTTATTGCTTTATCTATGCCCTCTGTTATAATCTTTCTCATTTTTGTATCTTTTACTTTTTTAGTATAATGTTTGAATATTTCCATGCTTTGTACTGCACACCTAGTAGTGCTAGTCTTTATGCTTTCAAAAATATTCATGTTCCTTACAAGCCAAATGCCCCATACCCAAATGTATGGCAGAGCTAAATATTCATGTGCTTGTGGGTTTTTATGCCACCTCCTAAGACAATCTTCAATGGAGTTCCCTTCCCATACCAAATTGCAACCTGTGTAGATGATTGTCTCATTCCAGACTTGTATAGAATATTTGGAATCTAGAAGTAAATATGCATTTGTTTCTTCATCCAAGTAACAAAGTATACACCTACCTAGCCCTTAGATAGTTCTCCTCTGTATACATTCCCAGGTTAGTACCTTGTGATTAAGAAGACACCACATGAATAACTTTGATTTTGAGGGGCATTGTATCTTCTAGATGTGCTTCGATCACCACACCGGTTCTTCAGTACCAACTTTACACAAAGTCAAATATCCTTCCTTTGGAGTATATAATCCAGTTGGTGATAGATTCCACAAATTTTTTTCTTTTGAATCTTTGAATCCTTATGGAGGCATTCTTCAATTGATTGATAAAATTATTCCAGAGTAGTGTGTCTTCATTCACAAAGCCCAGATCTTGTGTAGAAATACAGCTCTGTTTCCATACCGAGTTATTCAAAGGGTTAGCCAGTTGATTAATAGTTTCATACCCAAGCCTTTTTAGGTGAAGTATCGTTGTTCTAGCAATCTGTAATTTGTACCACACCCTATCCATTGATATTTTCCTATAATGGCCTTTTCCCCATCTCCTATTTTCCACGCAAGTCCCATTTCTATTAATGGAAGTTCATTGATCAAGGCTCTCCAAAAAATAGATACATTGTGTGATACTTTCCTTGGGGTTCTAACCCAGTCTTCTACAGTCATTGGATGTGTGTACTTCATCCATACAAAAATTTTCCATATGCATTTTCCATTTAGCAATCTCCAAGCTCCTTTTGTAGCCAATGAATTTGAACAAAGATGTAGGTCTTTGAGTCCCCATCCTCCCATAGATTTTGGCTTTGCAATCGAATCCCATTTAATCCAAGGTATAGTATACTTTTGCTTCTTTCCTTTCTAAATAAAACTGGTGAATATTTTCCCTAGTTTTTGTAGTATTCATTTTGGTATCCAAGGCATGATCATCCAATATACCAGTGTAGCTTCAAATATTGATTTTACCAATACTAGTCTGTCACTTTTGGAGAGCCATTTTTGCACCAGGTGTTGATTATTCCTTCTATTTTCCTGATAAGCCATCTCCAGTCTGAGTTAAGTGTTGCTTGGTTTTTCAACCAAGCATGTGCAAGGATGCACCTATTAACTTGTAATAGCAGTCTTCGAATAAAAGCAAAAACAATTGTAAATCTAATCTAACATTAACATAAGCATGTGTAAATAAACAAGAACTAAATCAATAACAAGAGATCTATGGAAGAACACGAGTAAAAAATGACTTTTGTATTATAATACCTCAAATGCTGAGGATGTTTTGTGTTGAGCAGCTTCAAGGTTGAGGTGCTCCAAGCTCCAATGGTCTCTTCTCCAAGATGCTGAAATGGGGGTCTTCAAACTCAAAATGGGAGGCAATGGCTCTCAATGGGAATTTGGCAGCATAAGGATAGGATGAAATGTGGATGGAAAGTGAGGAGCCCCTATCACCTTTTTATAGTTTTTGGTGATGGGGAATACCATTATGGTTTTAAGGAAACCAATGGTATTGGCCAACATGGTTTAGGTCTATTTTTCCCTCTTTTTTTCCTTTTTGAATATTTTGAATATTTTTATTCGCTTTTAATATTTTTGGGGAATTTTGGACCCTTTTTTAGGGTTTTTTGTGTTTTTTGAAGAAAAATATATATTTTGAGGGGAAAAGGTGTATTATGGTCTTTTTGGTGACCTTTTGATGGCTTTAGAGGCTCAAATGGTGGAAAAGTGGACAAATGGGTCATGTGAATAAGGGAATGAGCTAGTGAGCACTTTTTGGGTGTTAACAGATAGCCCCCTGATGTGTGAGGGCAAGAGCTCATCGTATGGCCGATAGACATCATAGTTCTTTTGTCTTTTTTCCTGGGGTTTGGAGAAGAGAAGAGACCAGTTGGAGACTGGAGAAATGGCCCCTTGGAAGCTGCAAAAACTGAAAAAATACATGTCCTCAAAATGAATAAGGAACAATCTGTGATTATGGATGAGGCGGGCATACCCATGCTCGTATCAAGACATATACATAACAATTAGGCCCACGAAGGGGGGCCTAAAGAAATACATAAAAATCTTCTAGTACATCATAATGGTCCAGAGGGGACACAATGCTGGGACATACTCATGGTCATATCATGACTGATCTGAATAACTGATACACTGAAAAAAGGGCAACAACCATTATGAATAAGGTATCAGAAGGGTTGATGAACTACTAAAACTGAAAGTGTCCAACATCTGTAGGTACTCAATAACTGTGAGTCAAATCTGAGGAGTTATATGTAACTGTATACTCAAAGGAGTACAAAAGAGAGGTACATCTGAAAACTATCGGTAAACGCAACCTGAATATCCATAGGAAAATTTAACTGGTTGTATCCTTAATTAGACTCTCATATGTGGTAGAGTCAGATGATATCTGGGGTCTTCAACAAATAACTGAAAGGACCGATACCCTGTACGAGTCTCAATGATGCGATCAAGGTGTTGAAGTCGAGCATGTGAGAAACGATCATTTGGAGAGGCACTGAGGACTCCTTTCGAAATGATCGGTAGGAACTCATAACTAATGGTGATGAGTCCAAGGCACAGGAGCCTTTGGGTCTATCCTCTTGAATATATTTGGTTGGCGTCGACAGAGGGAGACCAGCAACTGCCAAGGCAATGATGTTTCCTTGGTAGGAGCGCGAGGTGTATAACTGAAGTGTGATAGTACTGATGGTAGGACTGATACATTGTGAGGATGGGGAATAACTAGGGTCATAGAGTGGGTGGACTCAAACTTCCTTTGTTCAGAGCATGATGACATGGTTGACCTGGCAGCATAGGAAACTGATTTTTGGGTGTGGGGATCATAGCTTAAAGGATCAAGGGTATGTATTGCAGATTGGAGTGACTCTGGGGGGACAAGCTGACGGATGATTTCGGGAGACTCTCAGGGTGACATACTGCAGAATGCTCTGAACAAAGGCGACCAAAATGGGAAAGCTACCATATGAGTAGACATGATCGGTTGTGGCACCGAGAAGCACCATTGGGTCCTTCTTCGTAGTTTTAATGAGATCCAAGAAGGGATAAAAGTGTGCTTTGAAATTGTACTGTCCTATGGATTTTGTGAGCCCAAGATTGTTCATGCTCGTAAGTGTTTTCATTTTTTAGTCTGAAAACGATAAGATGACTCTGCAGTGGTGGTGGAGTACCGTCCTGTATATTTATACGAGCCCAAGACGGTGATTGCTTGTGGTTGCTTTCATTTTTTGAGAGTCTGAAAGCGGTGAGTAGACTCCATTGGTGTTCTTTTTCGTAAGTTAGTCTCCAAGGCCCGAAAAAGCATAAAATGATGCAAATGGAGAACTCTTCTATCCGATGTGACTAGAGTATTCATTTTTTGTAATTAGTCTACAAGGTCCAAAAAAGGGGTAAACTTATACCAGGTAGACGCCCTTTCAAATAATTTTAGTGAGCATGAAAGGAAGCAAGGTTGCTCGGCAATCTTTTCATTGTTTTAGGAGTCAGAAAAGAGCTTAACGGAAACTCTCTAAGTGCCTTTTTCGTAAAAGAATTGCTCGGCCCGAAAAGGGGATAAAATTATACCAAACAAAAAGGTATTGGTGAGAGTGAGAAATGATCTCGAGCATCGTCATGAGCACGGAGAACTGAATCTAGCAACATAAAGATTGTGAAAAATGGGCAATGGCCAATGTGGCACACAAACCGAGGCGATGAGTGGCATTTTGAAAAAATGTCCAAAAAATTATGGGGGTGAGAGCGAGAAATGATCTCAAGCATCATCACGAGCGCGAAAAACTGAATCCGACGATATAAAACTTGTCAAAAACGGACGACGGCCGATGTGGCATGCAAACCGAGGCGACGAGGGGGCATGTAAAAAATGACTGAAAATTTAGGGTGTGAAAGCGAGAAATGATCTCAAGCATCATCGCGAGTGCGGAAAACTGAATCTGGTGATATTAGATTCGTCAAAAACAGACGACGATCGATGTGGCACGCAAACTGAGGCGACGAGGGGGCATGTAAAAAATGCTCAAAAAATCTGGGCGTGAGAGCGAGAAATGATCTCAAGCATCATCACGAGCACGGAAAACTGAATCTGGTGATATAAGACTCGTAAAAAATGGACGACGACCGATGTGGCACACAAATCGAGGCGACGAGTGGTAGGTGAAAAATGCCCGAAAAATATGGTGGTGAGAGCGAGAAATGATCTCAAGCATCATCACAAGTTCAGAAAACTGAACCTGATGGTATAAAAATTGCCAATAAACTGACAACTTCCGATGTTTCATGCAAATCGAGGTGCCGTGGGGCATGGAATGAATGCCCGAATTTTTTTTGTGAGAGTGAGAAATGATCTCAAGCATCATCACGAGCACAGAAATATGAATCCGACGGTGCAAATGGTGCAAAAAATGGAGGTCATAAGGACTCCAGAATGGTCAAAGGAAATAACTAGGTTAAAATATGGCTACAAATAAAGGTGAGCCCACCAAGCCAAGGATGCAGTGGTGGGGAGAAATGATGACCCGCGGGGGAAGAATACTAGGTGTATCAAATCAAATCGAATATAGAAGTGATATGTGACCTCAAAAATGGTTGAGATCACGCATGTGAAAAAGTCAGCAGGGTTAATGACCTGCCCCCATGCTATGTGCATGGGGTTTGTGATTGTGGATCACAAATGTGTTGGTTTGAACAATGGGATCATTGGAATACTGAGATAGATGTGATGGGGAAGGTTCAAAATGATTGATCATGCCCCCTATCCCAGGGTCGAGGTAATCTATTATGCCCCCTAACTCAGAGGTGTCAATGTTGTGTAGATGTTGTCTTAGAGAGGGATCAACAAGGCATTGAGCAACCGTTGGTGGGGGCGTATACCATGAGGCTGTGGGCCATGGTGGCATACTGAAGTGATGATATGATGATGGGGAATTCCCCTTGTGGGTTGGATGCCCCCAGTATCTCCGACGAGAATCACAATGATGATGAGTAAGCAAGGTTTTGGGCCTACCCCCATGTTGTGGATATGTGGTTTCCTTGTCAATTTAAAACGGTTGAACATGTGTGTCAAAGGGATCAATGGAAGGGGCCGACGAGATAGAGGGGTATCCAGTGGAAACTATGTAAATGGTGTTAATTTCTTCCGAGGAGTAAGATGGTGGGGGATGAATTTCCTCAATGGTAGGAGTGGATGTTTCTAAATCGACATTATTTAGTTCGTATAGAGCTGCTCTATAATCTGGGAGATCAGGGTAGTGATGTGAGTAATGGCCGTAGATGCCACTTATCGCATAAGGGTGGTTGGTATGCAACGATTTATCGCGAGGATGAGGCGATAGTTCTAGTTTGACAACTGGGATGTTAGTGTCATCATCCAACATTTGCATGTGTTCTTGAAGTGCTGGTAATTGTGGACATTGATGGGTAGCATGGCCTATATCGTAACACAAGGAGCACTTATGGAGTACACGAGTTGTTGGGGGATTCTTTGCTAATTTTGGGGTCGCTGGGGGGGTGCGAGCTATGGGTCCAGTGGTGTAGTTTTGTGGACCTCTGCCTCCATTGTTACGGAGTGGTGGAGGAGTATAACTAGATGTTGATGTGGTGGCCACAATTGGGGGTGGTCGATTTTGGAAGTTCGCGACACCGGGGGGTGGGCGATTGGAGGTATTGATAGGTTGCACCGGTTATAAAATGACATTCAGTGTCAGAGGAGAGGTTGGGGCAGGTAGGTACCACACAGGTAGTCCTAATGTTAATCCTGGGAGATTAATTGTAGCCATGACTGGTGTGCTGATGGCGCCTGAAGGGGGAAATAAAAATGGGATAGTATGAATCGGTGTTGCTCCAATGTGCCTAGGAAATGTGGGTGGTTGTGGAAGTAATGGTGGTTGTTGAGTATGTGGATGTGTATTGTGCGAAAGGGTGCACAGATCAGATATTTCAGTTATCCGTAGCGGGGGTGGGACAGATGGGAAAGTGAAGGTCATGGGAGTATCCGAATATATCCCGGGTCCAACTAAGGAGACGAACGATGTGGGTGTACTCTGAATGGGTTCCTCGATCATAGGTAGAACATTTTCAGGTGCAGCGGGGACGTATTGGTTTCGATGCGTTTGGAGATTTATGTCGGTCGATGACATCATAAGGATATGATTAATACTTGAATCCATTGGTTGGTTTGTGTGTGCAACGTATGTGATTTGTTGTTGTGGTTCATTGAAGAGGATCCAACGGACGAGTGTTCGCCACTCCTTGTGTGGGAAAATGATTTCGTGGCACCATGGGTTGTGGTTGAGGAGGTGGCGCTGGTTGTGCCGTGTGCCCTTGGCGTTGGGCGTCATTAGTCCACAGTTGGAGCACTCTCCCCAAATGGGGGCAAGTGTGTGTGTAATGACCGTATACCCCGCATATGGAACATGGGTGGTTTGTTCGTAAATTGGGGTTCTTACCCTGTTTCGGTGGTCGATCAGGGTTTTGGTTGGTGGGGGCAGCGTTGTTGTTGTTTGGTGGATAAGTCTGAGCGACTAGAGGTTGTGGTGCAGCAAGCGCTGCTTGTGGTGGGTAATAAGCCACTGGGGCTTGTGAGTGAACAGGAGCATGTGTGGCCTGTTGATGGTAATACATAGGGGCTGAAACCAGAGGTGGATAAGCTGAAAGTGCGTGACCATAACATTGTGGTGGACATGAAGGTTCATGAGTGTGGTGGGGGTGGGCCATGGGAGCATACAAAGTTGTAGCTCCGGAGTGAGATGTGGCCTGTGAAAGATCGGGGCCGGTATTATTGCGCATAATGGAAAAGGGTTGGTTTTGTTGTGCATACACATACCCTTGGGCAGTAGGTGGGTTTTGAGGTCATGCAGGCTCTGGAGCAGGTTGCGGTGGGTAGTAAGTAGGTGGGTTATGAGGTGGACCTGGTGTTTACTGTGGTTGTGGGTAACCTTGAGCTGCTGGAAGTGTTGGAAGAAAAGGTACTGCCTGTTGAGGATAATAAGCCACTTGGGCTTGTGGATGGATCGGAGTCTAGTGGGCCTGTTGGTTATAATATGGAGCTGGCGCATAAGCTAATGGTGCTTTCCCATAACATTGTGGTGGACATGAAGGTCCATGAATGTGATGGGTGTGTGTTACTGGAGCATACGAAGTTGTAGCTCCAGAATTAGATGAAGCCCTAGAAAGGTCTAGGGTGTTGTTTGTACTCATCATAGTAAAAGGTTTGTTTTGTGCCATTACATGGCCGATAATATCGTCGGCGGCATGGGATGCCCCCGGCGCGTCATGGCGTGATGGATCGCCGCGCGGGGAATCAGGTAAAATAGTGTATACATATCCAGACTGGGCATATATGAGGTCGAATTGCTGAGCTTTTAAGATAGCTTCTTCTTTTGACTGAGGTCGTTCGGAAGCTACATCTTTGGCTATGAGGGGGAGGAGTGATTTGAGGAACCAGTCCAAAAAGATTCGGTTGTAACGTTTTATCTTGCAGAAGCTACGGCGCTTACGCCACTCATGGATATGATCAGTGATGTGTGTAGTGGTGTTTTGTCTATAAGACAAAAGTATTTCTACTCCTACAACATAGCGTACAGGTAGTTGAAAGAACTAAAGGAATGTTGAGGCGAGGGACATAAATGTGTTGTGGGTCCCATGTGGCTGCTCAATGTACCACTTAGCTGCAGAGCCAGTGAAGCTTCTTTGTAAAAGTCTCAGCCTAATGGAATCATCTACTATGGAGTTAGAAGAACACCATAGGTGAAACGACATGATGTGGTTCTGGGGATCTTCCCCGGCTTTTCCTTCAAATTTTGGGATATTTGAGGGAAGCTTGGTGGGCATGGGTGGCCACGTAGGGTTGTGTCTAATAGGGTCGTTGGTTAACCTTTCCAGGTATGGTAAGTTTAGACTAGCCATGTATGGCAGACTGGCAGATGGGTGTGGCATGGTCACTGGGGCATAATTGTTAATGGTAGCATTATGAAGTGGTCCAGTGCCCCCTAAGGGTATGCTAGGTGTGAAAGGGATGTTTCCTCCAGCCGATGTGGTGTGGGAGGGGCCTGTGCTTCCAAGTGCGACATGGGTTGCATATGGGTTAGGAATGGTTATGGTAATCCCTGGGATCTAGGTAGTGGTAATAAGAGGGGGGGTGACCCCCATGTTGGGCATACCCAAAATAGCTAGTGTTCCTGTGTTGGGCATACCTAGAGGGGGTGTGGCCCCTATATTAGGCATGCCTAAGGGGGTTGTGACTGTCATGGTTGGCACGGTAGTAGTGGGGTTTGTTGATGTAGCTCCAATAACACTGGTGAAAAGGGGGTCCTATTGTGATCCTACCATGGGGTTAGTTAGTGTTGTCTCGGTAGGGTGTTCGGATTCATCCTCAGAATCAGATGTGAAATGAGGTGTGTCAGAATCGGATTACTGGCTTCTATGGTGATGACGTGTGGAGTCAAAGGAAAATGCTCTATGTTTATGACGTGTAGAGTCAAGTGTACTGAACTAAGGGGGTTCACCCTGAAAACGACGAGATCGTCTTAAGTTCTCAATGGTGAGAAATGTTTATAAATGCTAATGGATGGTGGTGAGATAAAAAAATCAAGACCCTAGTGCAACAATGTGTGCAGGAGGGGAGTGTGAAAAAATAATGGCTCTCAGGACAACAACCAACCTCAAAAGCACTTATTATAACAACTGTGCTATAATACGTGGAAGAATCAAGAAAAGTGGTCAGAATGCCAAAAATCAAACAGTTCCTAGAAAAAATTGGTGCTTACTAGACCAAGGGGGGTAGTAGAGCATGCAAATGCCTAACTAAAAGTGGTATTATGACTCAAATAAACATATCCTCTGCAAGGTGATGAAATCCAAGTCAGACAATATGGGTAGTGGAATCAAAGGCTAGATATCCCCCTACCGAGGGACATCGAGTAAACAATCCTAAAAACTGGTCACTAGGATACGCCGTTCATGACATGTTCGGTTGGGTGAATCTGCGGTTTGGTTCTATCGCCATTGTACTCCCATACGGGTGGTACACCGAGAACTGCAAAAGGTATCCTTCGGTTACTGAATGGATAGCGGTATTCCACTCAGACTTCCGGAACCAGTCTGGCTACTTCAACCCTCCTAAGGGAGAGGCCTTCCTGATAAATTGGTGTATAACCGTGTCAACAAATAATAAGGGATTTTTGGGACCCTAAAAGTCAACCACTATGTCTCAGATGTAAATAATTGAGGGGTGTTATTAGAACACCTATCCCCCCAATCCTACCTGGCTACGAGATTCTTTAAGTGTTCCCCAAGTGGGGTTAAAGTGTTTATTGAGTTTAGGTAGATTTTAAGGCTCAGTTAATTAAAAATGTGGCAGATTGGGTGCAAGTGTGATTATTTAAATGAAAATGAATTTGCCTCGCTTGGGCGATTGATTACAAATGAAAAAACAAGACGATTCCAATTTGCAAAAAATAAAAGGCTTTTTTCTGAAATGTAAATGTTTTAACAAAAATAATTCAAAAACTATGGACTTTTGAAATAATTTTTAAATGAAAGCAAATATCGTAAAAATTGTAAGAAATAAATGGATTTCTAAGTGCTTGCTTGGGAAAAACTATATAGCAAATTAAAAATTTGGTTTTAATTTTGCAAAAATGAAATTGCTTCATAATTTTTCTTTCACTAAACTAAATTTTTTTAAAAATGATGAAGTAAAGCAAAATAATAGTAAGAAATATCAATATGTAATGCTACAAAATGAAACAGTAGGCTGTTCAAAAGTGCAGGGAAGATGGCTCAAAAATATGGGCCAAAATGGGTGAACTGAACTGATAAATAACACTAAAATAAAAGATTAGAGAAATTTCTATGAAAAAATTCTTAAATCTAATAGGATATTTGGATTCCTTGATCGCAAAAACCCAATTTGAAAAAAACAAACGTCTCAAACGGAGTTCTGGAGAGGGAGATATGGTCGTTTGAAAATTGAGTCGCACTGCTAGAAAATTTCATCGCGGGTTTCGGGCTAAAAGTCGCGATGGGCATCGTGGGTTTGAGCCGAGAAGTCGTGATGTGTAGCGCGAAAAACAGCCACGAAGCCGCGATGTGAAGTGCAGAAAAAAGCCGAAAAGCCGCGATGTGCAGCGCGGAAAAAGGCTGCGAAGCCGCGATGTGCAGCGTGGAAAAACACCGCGAGGTCGCGATGAGCCGCGCGACTGTCAGGAAAAAAGTCGCGATGCGAAAAACGGAAAAAAGGTCGCCGAAAACGAAACCGAAAAGTGAAATTTTGGTCTTTTAAAGGCTACAGAAAAAGCCAATAGCTAGGGAAACAATGAATATGCTATCTAGTATGACAGATCTGCTAATTGGAATGGTAAAAACAAGTAAAAAACTAAGATCTAAAGAAAAAATTTAAAGCTCGAAACCCAGTGGAGTCGCCAAAAAACTATTGCTTAGTTTTTCAACCAAGCATGTGCAAGGATGCACCTATTAACTTGTAATAGCAGTCTTCGAATAAAAACAAAAACAATTGTAAATCTAATCTAACATTAACAAAAACATGTGTAAATAAACAAGAACTAAATCAATAACAAGAGATCTATGGAAGAACACGAGTAAAAAATGACTTTTGTATTATAATACCTCAAATGGTGAGGATGTTTGGTGTTGAACAGCTCCAAGGTTGAGGTGCTCCAAGCTCCAATGGTCTCTTCTCCAAGATGCTGAAATGGGGGTCTTCAAACTCAAAATGGGAGGCAATGGCTCTCAATGGGAATTTGGTAGCACAAGGATAGGATGAAATGTGGATGGAAAGTGAGGAGCCCCTATCACCTATTTATAGTTTTTGGTGATGGAGAATACCATTATGGTTTTAAGGAAACCAATGGTATTGGCTAACATGGTTTAGGTCTCTTTTTCCCTCTTTTTTCTTTTTTGAATATTTTGAATATTTTTATTCCCTTGTAATATTTTTGGGGAATTCTGGACCCTTTTTGAGGGTTTTTTGTGTTTTTTGAGGAAAAATATATATTTTGAGGGGGAAAATACGTATTATGGTCTTTTTGGTGACCTTTGATGGCTTTAGAGGTTCAAATGGTGGAAAAGTGGACAAATGGATCATGTGAATAAGGGAATGAGCTAGTGAGCACTTTTTGGGTGTTAACATTAAGATATCCATTTGGATTTATGTGAAAGCCCAAAGATTTCATTCCAAGAGCAAAGTTTTCTATCTTGTATGGGAAAATAGATAGACTATATCTTATGTCTTCTTCCTAAAGACCAAAGAAATAAATGGAAGACTTACTAATAATAACCTTCATTCTAGTAGCATGTTCAAATAATTTCAATATATCATTTGGTGCCATCATATCCCATCTGGATCCATTACATAATATTAGAGTGTCATATGCAAACAATAAGTGTGATACATGTATATTGCCTTTGATTTGGATACCATTAAATGTTCCAGTCCTCTTTGATTTCAGTAGTACTTGACTTAGTCCCTCCACTATCAATAAGAATAAGAGGGGTGAAAGTGGACATCCCTGTATGACTCCCCTGCCCATTTTGAAGAAGTTTGTAGATGCTCCATTTATAAGGATTGCTAGAGACACCGACTATAGACATGCCATAATCCATCTGATGAAATCCACTGTAAATATGAGTTGTGTGAACAGAACTCTGAGATATGTCCAACTGAACTGATCGAAAGCCTTCTCTAAAACCAGCTTTATGACTACTTTTTGTAGATTTTTAACTTTAATAGTATGTAGCCCTTCTTGTGGTATTCTTATAGCATCATGTATTTGGCATCCTTCCAAAAAGCAAAATTGTTCTTATGATATGTTTTTAGAGAGTAAAGGTTTCAATCTTGTAGATATTATCTTGAAAATCAATTTGTATATACAATTACAAAGTGATATGGGTCGATATCCTCCAAAATCCACTGGATTTTCAGATTTAGGTATAGAGTCAATTTCTTACAACCTTAATTACTAGTAAATTATAGTTTCTACAACATTATTAAATTATTTATATCTTATAGTCTTTAAGAGAAAAGAAGTGCAAAAGGGAAGCAGAACCCCACACCCATGGACAAGTATTTTTACAATCACATGATTGTATTATATTTTGTAGGTCCATAAGACATGTAGATCTAGATCAAGGTCGAGGTCAATTTTCATTAGGTATGTTTCACGAAAGTTGCTTCTTTTACAATTTTTTCAAAGTTGAACACGTAATAAACCAACAACGACTTACAAAATTGACCTATGCATGCCTAGTTTGTTTAGTACGTACTTCAGTTCCTAATAATCTAAAATATTTCCTTTATATTTAATACTAGCATATTTATTTTTTATATGTAATACTAGGAACTTGAGTTCCTAATGACTAAGAATAATTTATTTTTAATATGTAATTCCTTTAACTTAAGAAAGAAAAATCATCATATGAACCTATGACTCTATTGTTAACAAGTCTATACTCTATTTAACTTTTTGAATGACCCTATAATTTATGCAACTTTTGACTAGAATGATAGATGCGACTTTATCTCATTTTTTACTCTATGATATATCGTAGGGTTAATATGGTAGTACATTGAACTATTTGTTCCACTTTATCAATATAATATTGGAGCTTTGGCCAACCTTTCTTCAATATGTCGAAAGATTCTTGAGAATTAGAGAACTATACACACTTAGATAATATTAGATTCTTAGAAGCTCAGCTCATGAAGATATGATGTCAAGGTAGGGCCTAATGAATTTCCTATAATATCGAAAGTTCCACAACATGATAGTTCTTCAACACGACATGATTACGACATGATTATAAGGTTTCAAATTCAAGATAATTTTATTTGGGCCAAGTCAATTTTATGGTAATCTTCACTTGGCCTTAGTTTAAGTGGGTCTAACGATCAAGAATATGTGTTTTTTCTTAGGAGGTCACAAATTCAAATCCAGAGGGGGTAAGGTATGTACATCTATATAGACTTTAGTAGTTAAATCGTTCCACAGAGGGAGGTCCCTTGTCCCACAAAAAAGAAGGTCTCATACACCAAATTGGTATCTCGCTTGATGATGACTTTAAAAATAGATTATTATTATTATTATTATAAATATTATTAAAATTTATTTATATTTATTTATTTAATAATAATATAAAAAAATATTTATATCATAAAAACAATATTCAAAATTTATAAAATATAAATGTATCTAAGTATTTACATAATTTATTTAATGTTAAATTATAAATTGTAAAAAATCTATCTTATTCTTATTTTTTACTAATAATCTCTAATAAAACTTCATTTTCGAATTGCGAGTTGTTCCATCTCTTTAATATTCATTTCCATCTAGTCTAAAAACTTAGCCACTTTGAATTTCTCTCCTCCTTTGTATGGAGAAAAGTCAAATTTCTCATCTTCTTATATTCTAAATTATTAATTTTATAAACTATATTCAATGGTGGTTGGTGTCATGATGTGGATTCTTCCACGTGCAACTTTTCTCAAAGAAAATTGCATTTCTAATTGAATTGAGCTATCCATATATCGCTATTTATCCCCTCTCGAGAGTATATGGATATTGTTTATGTTTTTAGTCTTCGAATGCATCCCCATATTCAACTTATATCTCCCATCAATGAATTCTAAGAAAATTCCAATCTCCATCAATCATTTTTTCAAAAAAATATCCCAACACTACCTTTAAAAAATATATTATAGTAAATTCGATATGAGTTTTATATGTTCTTTTTAGGTTGGTATTGTCATTATTTTGTAACATTCTTTTAAGGAATTTATGAACTTCACAAGTTTTGGAATAACTTAATATGACAAAACTTCCATATATTTTTTTTAAATTTCTTGTCAAAACTGATTGTCCTTTGTGAATAACTTAATAGGATAAAACTTCGATTTTTTTTTAATTTTCTTTGAAAAAATGATTCAATCATCTTTTACTACCCTGCATGATTGCTTTATGCTTTCTCATGCAATCAATTTACTTTAATGGATCTAAGTATGTTGTTTGTTAGAATTTTCTTTCACCTCCCCTGTATCACACATTTTATTTTAATTTTCATGTTATGTGGATATTTTTACCATCATGGTTTAATCACACATGTACATTTACAAATATCACAATGTTCATTCATATTCGCATGGGTATTGACATTTATTTTCAAAAATATAATTGTTAATCATAATAAAGTTTTGTCGTACTATCATGTTGTTATGAACCACTTGAATTTTTATTGTGGATAAGAGTATGTATTGGATATGGATGTTATTATGGTGTAATGGAAGACCTCTACGGTTAAATTGTGTTTTATTTGTTTTATATGGAGGGTTGGGATGTTGATATCTATGGTTATTTTATGTTAAATTAGATATATGTCATGTAACGATTATGCATACGATATGAGTACTATAGAGTTGCACAACAATAGTATATTTTGTGTTACGAATGGATTTTAGACATAAATTATTAACTACTTATCTAGAGACTCACTTCCCTGTCCTTAATCTTAATATGTTCTTTAGGTGAGACCTTCCCCTCATGAGGATTGAAAATACTAACACTAGACAACACTGGATCTTTGTTGGACAACTAAATGTACCTTGGTGTCCAAAAGGAGCCAACAAATTGTTGTGTTGGTGGGGCCATATTGTTAAGGAGGGGCCCTATTAGGATGAGACAAAGATTTTTAAAATTGTGAATCAATTATTGGATTGAAAGTAGGTTTGATGGTTTCATCATGTAGAAATCAAACTTGTGCAAATGAAACTCTGAGAACTGAATAGAAATAGGCTTATATGGTTATCCTAGTAGGGATGAGTATAAAATATTTTGGGTCAAGTTTTTAGTATGCATTTGTAAATGATTTATGTGACTTGAAGAATCCATGTTCAAAGGGAGAGGAAGATGATAGAATGGATCATATAGAATATAGTTTTTCTTCAATTGGTATACCATTAATTAACTTGCATAATTGATTTCTAGGTGAAGACTACAATAAAAGGCTATATAGTGGAGTTTCCTAAATAAACTTGTCAATCATTTTCAAAGGTCAGGGAAGAGTTTAAGAAGGAAGCACCTAGTAGGTTAATAAAGGAAATCTAGACTTGGATCAAGATGTTGTTGGTTGAAGACTAGATGTTTCCCTTTGAATCTATGAGCATGGCCAACTAAACACCCCATGCTAGGGGGTGGCCAGAATGGTGTTGGTAATGTCAAAGGTTGGAAAAATTGGTACAATGGAGGGAGAAAAAACTATTGAAAGGGTGAATGAGCACTGATAAAAGTATAATTTATAGACATGTTGTGACTTAAATAGATGGGTGCAATGAAGCAAAGGAGTGAAGAATTATATAATAAAATTAGTGATGTATGATGAAAGCAAGGAAGGTTATGGGAGTTATAAAAATGAAGAAGTAGGTATAATTATCCAACCAATAGTTGAAAGAAAGAAGTTTGATGCAAATAGAAGAGAAATATTAGTGGTGAAGGGACATCAACAAAATATAAAGGATAGACCTAGAGATGTTTACATATTGATGCTAAATTCCACACTAATGGGGCAGAACTTCCTTTAGGATAAGTTGCACTTTAGTCCAATTTTAAAGAGCTAGATAGTAGAGGGATGGAAGGTGATGCACAATTAGAAGATGTGATTGCATGTGTGTTTCAATTGTTCAAATGAAAAGAACTTCTACATGAATGCGGTACTTCCTATCATCATTAGAGTTTTCTCAACCCTAGACACACCCTAAGTGCTTTTGAAGAATTGGTTACATTTAGTAAATTATTTTGATTCCAATTTTCTTTCTCATAGTAGTCTATCAATATCAAGAGGAAATTCTAGTCAAAATGATGGTAAGAATGGAAATTCGTTAGTTGTTAATCAAGGGGATGGTAGCACATTGCATAATCATAATCAAAATTTAAAAGAATAGTTTGGACCTAGAGGGTTCAATTTAGTTGCACTTTCTTCTACTAATATGGTGGGAACACAAGAAGGATCTCCATTGAGGTTACCTAATTTTTTTAGTAAAGGTGAGGAAGATGCAGAAGAAAATATGTTTCTTTGCAAATTTATTTGGAATGCTAATGGTACTACCCCAGGAGATAATATGATAGAGTTTTAGACAACACTACAAGGTAGGGATTTGTAGTTGTATATAAATTTAATGCATAGTCCATAGGATGGAGTGGTTCCAACCCTATATAAGATAAAAACAACAATTTGTTTTCAAGTTTCAACAACCTAATCCAAAGAAACAAGCATTAGCGAGTTGAAGGATATTAAACAAATAGTGGGATATATTGCATGGGAATATCCTCAAAGATTGTAGGATTTGATGAATAACTTAAGTTTTAACTTAGCATATCCATGATACATGGCATAATAAATGATTCAATGGACTACTCCCTTTGACTAGACTTACCTTACATTAGAAAATGATCATTACTCTAGCATAAGCACTAGAGTAGGTGATGAGGATAGATTCAATGGTGGGGCATCCTGGAAATACTCACGTTGTGCCACTAGAGTACCTCTTGAATTGTCTTGGTTTTAGATGTATATTGTAGTGCTAATAGAGTAGATTTAAGAACTTACTAAAGCTAATATTGAAAGAGAAAATGTATGGTGTACTGGGTGTAAATTATTCTTATCAAAGGGTCAACTAGAGGGCTCTATATAAATCCTCCTCAAAGTGGAGGCGAATCATGTAAATCAATGCCCTCTACTTTGAGGAGGAATTATATAGGCCCCTCTAGTTTACCCTTTTAGAGGAAGAATTTCAGATGAAATTGTGCAATTATCTTCAATAGTCCCAATTTAAAATATGCAAATAGTAGAGTATTGTAGAATATACAAAGGGTATGTCCACCCTCCACAACATTGTTCACTTTTGCAGAAGTACTCTATGGTCCCTAATAAAGTTCAATGTGAGTTCTATGGTACCAACACATATAGTACATACAAATATTGGGCTCTACATGCTCTAATTGAAATAATAGAGAGGAATTCATTTAGAGTAGAAGAAAACTCTAAATCTCAAGGTGGGGTACGTAAAGTTTAAGGAGGAGGAAACAAAGGAGGCGGGGATTGTGAAATATATAGGCTTATCCAAGATTATAATTTTGATAAGGTGGTCCACATTTCTTATTATTGTCTACTTCTTTTCAATTTGTAACCGTTGTCCAGCCACTGATCATGCCACTAAGGACTACCCTAATATAATTGAAAAATGGGAAGAACATGTAAGCCAAAGGACTATGAACTTAGTAAAATTTGAACCCGATTAGTTAAATAGTGGAGATGGGAGACCCACCATTATATTGCAGAAAACTCACTATGGCTTGGGAATACCACAACAGACAGATGACTACCAGAAATCTACTCAATTCTCAAAGAAATGCTATTATAAATGACAATGTTAAGATAATGGAGAAATGTAACCAACCTCGATCCAATGTTTGATGTAGATCCCCGTTGGAGCTTTCAATCCACGTACGTGTAATCTGCAAATTAGTCTTGACAACCAATTTCCAACAAGTACATATAATATATAATTGACATTAACATTATCAATAACAATGGTCCATAATATCGTAAGAAAATGTAACCCAATGTATAATAAATGACATTCACACCATGAATGGACGAGAATATGAGTATTTCTATTAATGAACAAGAAGAAGTACAAAGTGATACAACCTCTTGCTGGCAACCAATCTGAACCAAGATCTAGATCAATCCACTTGTGCCTCCACCACTTCAATCCTCCATGAATGGCAAACTCAAACTAGAAGGAGTTTGGAAGGTGAACATAAGAGTTTCACAACTACAAGGATCAATGAGTGTAGACTCAAGATAGGGAAAAAATCCACTAGAGTTCCTTTACTATTCTCTTCTTCCTCTCGTCCATAAGCCATATGTGCTCAATATATAGTCCTCTCAAAGGTAGGTGAAAGGACTCATCCAGACGTTACTTGGGCAGATGGAGAGCCAAAGGTCACCCAATGACCACTTTTTGGGAGTAAAAAGTAATTAATAGTTGTTTTTACCATTTTACTTGATACCCGCGGTCTATAGTGATGCAACTCGTGGGTACGAATGCTATAATGATGCAACATATGGGTAGGAACAAAAATAGGGCAAACTGGTATCACTGAAGGATAAAAATGGATCTGAGTCACTAAAATGGATCCTACAGGCCAAAGAATGCTGATGCTCATAGGGTGGAAGATTTATGTGTAACAGATGCCCCCTAATGTGTGAGTTCAGAGACTGAAATGTGCTACGATGGCCAAAATACATTATAAAACTCAGAAGTAGAGTGATGGAAACACAAGTGGAAAGAACAACTCACTCGTCATAATACAAGAGTATCTCTGAATACATGTCGGTATAGTACAACAATCTGATACAATGGCCATGAATAGGCAGTACATAATGGATAGATGTGATAAGTGATCATAGTCATGATCCCTCTACAGTAAGATATGGTCTTCTGCTGAAAAGAAGACAACTGGTGCAAAACTGGAGGTACAAACTGCTGAAATCTGAGAGGTGATATCTCAAATGTAAAGTCAAAGTCATATGTAGCATACTGAATGCCACAATTGCCTGGGGTCTTCTGCACAAGTCTTCGACGGTGCAAGTCCCGTCAAGTGAATAAAGGAGTTGGGGTCGAACCTGATGAGACATCGTCTGATTACCGGTCAATGATGTATATCGTTAACAAACGCGAGATGACCCACCAATAATGAAAATGGGCATCAAGGAACCGAGCACAATCATCAGAGTGTGAATAAATGGATTGAAGTCGAACACTAGGATGAATCCATCGATCAAGGGACATTGATGTATTCCCCAAACTGTCGATGGTGAGAGAACCTGCCACTAATGACTGCAAGCCTGAAGGTACTCAACCGAAATCTAAGCCTCAAGTCCCGGAATAAATGAGTTGAAGTCGACGGAACGAGACTCGCTGGAAGGAGGGCATTAAGGCATCCCCCATCAACCAACATGAGGTATCAACAATGCTGAAAGATTTGGAAGATCTCAGGTGAAACAGACTGACTCAATAAGGATGGCCGACATGCAATAGTCAAGATATCTCAGGAGTGGCCGACACTGGTTTCAGGACTTCCTTTCAACAAGAGCATGAGCAGATGGATAGACTCAGGAAGCATAGACTTGATATAAACTGTGCAATGCAGGAGGCATTACAGAGGGCTCCATAATGATTGGAAGCTTAACCAATCGATGGAGAAAACTAAGAAACAATTACAGCTCCTAAGGCCCAACTATAGTCCCGACTCATAATGTACGGAGTGGAATGAATGCTCTGTTCAAAGGCGACACAATAGCTACCAACAAGAAATAGTGACCATAATCCCGTCCGGCTTTTTGGAATATTTGATTTTTTTGGTCTTTTTCATATTTGGGAAAAGCTTGAAAAAGAATAAAATTGCTTATAGTACAACAAGTGAGGGAACAAGTGTCAAATAGCTAGCAGACTAGTCCCAAGCAGTGGAACATACCTATGCTCAATGCAAGGAAGTGCATGCAGGATGTGGACACTCGGGGGTGTGTTCCCTCAGGGTCAAAGGGTCATCAAATTGTGAAGGGAAAATATATAAGCTCTACAGGGCTCGACAGGGAAAAGTGCTTAGGCACCAGGCTATCAATTGAGTAAGCGAGAGCCGGCACAAGGCTTAAGCATCAAGCAGGATGATGCAATGCAATCACAACATGATATAACTGAGGGGAGTCTTTAAGGGAGATGGCCAGCATAAGACAAAGTAGAGTATGAGTCTTTATCGCAACGTCATGGCGTGACTACAAAGGACTCCCAATCTTAAGGACAAACAATGACATGGGCACCAAAATGCATAAGGGGTTCTAACTAGGTTACCCATGTTCGAAAAAGCCCTACTGCCACATAACGACACTTCTAAAGTAGTGTGAAGGTTCCGTGTCAGTTACGAAGCGGGGTCGCACCTAGGGTTTATGAAAAATGGTCAATAGGTCAAATGCATAATGCTTGCAAAAATGAAATCTAACCTATATGGTAAGTGTGAAACGTACCTGCCGTAGGTGTGAAATGGTTCAGAACAACTCTCTCCGAGGAAATCTGTTGAAAAACACTACTCTGTGACGCGATATTAGTTCATAATGGCTCAAAATGGAAAAAACTATAGAAAAGTGGGTCCAGAAAATTATAAATAGTAATAAAATTTAATAATTTTCAATTCATTTGCACTATTCACCAATTTGGAGTTTAGTGGGTAGTTTTTGCCTAAAACTTCAATTGCTGATCGTGGGAGCTACAAGCGACCGTTCAGAAAACCGTCTGGAGCAGGTTAGTGGTCACTGCCATACCTTTCATTTTAATGCTTTTATGTCAGTTTTGGTCGGTGTATTTTTTAGTTTGGCCAAGCCCTAGATGGCTTCGGCGCTACCCGCGGGCTATAAGTATGCGGGTCGCGGGTAGGGCACCAAATGCGCAGTCAAAAAACTAACTGCCCGTGTGTACCCGCAATTGTCTACAATTTTTCCTGCGGGTACGGCCGTGAAGAAAGTTTTAATCATGAAACTGACCAAAATTATCTTGTTTTTCACTCTAGGATGGTTCTAGAGTGGAGGGAGAGAGAGCATGACCAGGTTGATGAGGTTGTGCACAATAATTTGCAAGCACAACAAGCATTGCAAGCATGTGGCTTATATAAGTACTGGATTCTAGGGGGTTTAAGGGCCCAAAACCTACTACTCCGTCATCTGATAAACTATTGGGATGTGGATGCTCAACACTTCATCCTCAATGGGCAAACACTGACACTGAAAGTAGAGGATATCTATTTCATTACCGGTTTGTCCCATAGAGGGGAGCTGGCTAGTTTTCGGTCATGGACCGTGGGTGGTGGGATCACTGTGCAAGATTACATATTACGGTATTGTCCCACCAACACACGACCGGTGGGAATTCAAGTGCCAATTAATGCCATAACGGATCTGAGTACAAAGATCATTGTGGCTACTCTAGTGCGAATCACGGGATCCAAAGCACTGCATCAGGCATCCAGACCGGTGATGTTTTACGCATCACAATGCTTGCAGCCTACTATATTCGACTGGTGTACTACTCTGCTGGTGTCTATGACGACACAACTGACGGAATGCAAAGAGGGTAAGGCCAAAAACTTTGGGTATGGTAGCATACTCTGCAGTTTCTTCTTTGAGAGGGTTCCAGGACTTAGTCCGAGGCTAGATGTCCCTCCTCACAGTCTCTGTGATCCAGCCCTGACTCGGTGGGCTGAGATCCTGACACGATAGGGTGATGGCCATCTGGCATCACCATATACTGAGGAGTTCTTCCGCTGGTCAAACCGGAAGGTGATCTCTATCGAGGACTACCCCTATGCGGGGATAGACTTCAGACAGGACCATGACATGCCGCTCCCACTAAGCGCAGCTTTCGGAGACATCGGTGAGTACTCTTTTGGTTTTGTGGTTATTAAATTTTTATGGATTTTTTTATCATAGTTGAAATGCAAAAAATATTTTTGGTGGTAGTATCATGTGCTAATGGGTGACTGTTTGCTCGCAGACAAAGGCCCAGTGAGACCCGAGGGCTTCCCGAGACATGGTCGTCAGGGTAGGGATGTGGTGGCAACAGACGCTGCAGCAGGGTGCACACTCCAGATGTTGCGGCGCAACATATCACAGATGGTTTCCTGATTACCACTGATAGAGGTAGCCCGACTACCTGAGGCTATGCAACGCCAGGTAGTGGGTGTTCCTGGTGAGTGGGTGCGGCTACTGCAGCGGATGGCCAACGCAATACAGTACTACTATGAGACACATCCTGTCGAGGCAGTAGCTAGACCTCCTCGGAGGGAATAGATATCCCAGGGTCTCATCATTTTGTATCGATATGTATATTTTTGAGGGCTACGGGCTCCAGTTTTGTATGACACTACCATTTTTGGACGTATTTATATATATATACAACTTTGGTTCTCGGTTCTACTATGTGTGTATGTTACAAATGTATGAATGTCTTTGTATTTACATGCTCATGATGAATGTGACAAATTCCAATCTAATACGTAGTTAGCGTATGCATCAGATGTATAATTATGACTTCTCGAAATATGAATATATGTAATTGAAACAAAATGTCTCTCCAAAATTCGTACCTTAAGGAATATTCGTAGTAATGTAGGGTCTCGTACACGGTACTGCCCATTCATCTGAAACACAACTAGTTGTGAATCCAAGCGGACTTCTAAACATTGGATGTCATGTGAAATGGCATCTCGAAGTAGCTCAACAACGGCACTATACTTAGCCACATTATTAGATGTAGGACCGAGACAAGCACCTCCTAAAGACACAACTAGGTGGTCAGGTGAAAAGATAACCCAGGCAGCAGAAGAAAGCTGCTGCGTATGTCGGCTAGCACCATCCGCGAAACCTAAGAATGTAGGACATCCTGTTGACCTCTGTCAATCAAACAGAGGCTAATCAGCAGACCCGACAACCAAAAAGGCAATCTAAACTATGTACAAAAAAACTATACAATAGTGTACAAAAGTATCAACTCGAACGAAAGGTTCAAGCGTAATACTGCTTGAGGTAGAACCCATTTCTAGGCTCCTTCAAGACAACTCCCTCATAGACTTCTAACTCGTAAGCTCCTTTTTCAAGGACATGCCTCACAATGTAAGGACCGTGCCACATGGGATTGAACTTGCCTGCTCCCAAGGGTTCCTTAGCTTGTTCATACAAGAGTACCAAGTCACCTTCAGCATATTGCCGGGGACGGACAGACCTATCATATTGGACCTTGACACAACGCTTGTTAACATCAATGGGTACAGCGACATCTTGACGGTTATCGTCAAGTTGTTCGAGGTGTATTAAATGTTGCTCAATCTTCATTGTATCAAGGAGGAGCTCTATGGCTAGCTTGAGCGAAGGGATTTCGCATTCAATTGGTAAAAGTGACTCCACACCATGAACTAACTGGAATGGTGAGAACCCGGTGGCAGTTTTAACTACGGTTCGATATGCCCACAAATCAGGATATAACATGATATGCCAATTTGTCTTGCTTTGTTGGATGGTACGTTGGAGAATGGTCTTCAAAGACTTATTTACTGCTTCAACCTGACCATTTGCTTGAGGATAGTAGGAAGACGAGTGTTCTTGATGAAACCCAAGCTTGAGAGACAAATCCTAAATCATCTTATTTTGAAAGTGACTGCCATGGTTACTGACAATCTCTTTCTGGATACCAAACCGAGTGATAATCTGGTTGAACACGAAATGGGCTACAGTAGCACCGTCGGCTTTAATAGTAGGCATGGCCTCAACCCATTTGGAAAAATAATCCACGGCCACGATAATATGGTGATGCCCCCCAGCCAAAGCTGGTTTGCAATCCATGAAATCTACCCCCCACTTGGTGAAGGGACCGGCAGTGACGACCGGATGGAGGGGCGCTGGATGCGAGTGTATGTTCCAAGAAAACACCTAGCAAGGGTGACATCTCTTCACAGCATTAATACAATATTTAAAGATAGTAGGCCAAAAATTACCAGCTCGCATGATACGCTGGGCTGTATCAAGCCCGGATAAGTGACCGCCACATGCCCCTGCATGGCAATCATTAAGTACCAGTTCCGCTTCTTCGTGAGTCAAGCAACAACGGAGAATGGAATCCTTTCCTCGGCGATACAAAGTGTCACTGACGATAATATAATCTTTAGCGTGATGTCTCACACGCCGTCGCTTGTCTCATGAATAATGCAGAGGAAACTTCAAAGTTTGGAGATATACAATGACATCCCCATACCAAGGGTCCTCAATCGAGATAAGAAATAAGTGTTCATCCACAAAGGAATCTTCATGAATGACATCCTCGTCAAGCCGTGGAAGGTCCGACATAATCTCAGCGAACACCAATGATTTCACCGATTTTGCTGAAGCAAAATCAAGATCAAATTCCTGAAGGATCACAATCCATTTATTATACTTACCCTTGATAAGGCATCGTGATAGCACGAACTGAAATGGATTGATTTGAGCTACAACGGTGGTTGTTCGAAGCAAAATGTAATGCCGTAACTGTTGGACTGCGTGAACAGTCGCAAGTGCCAGCTTTTCTACATGAGTATATCTTAGTTCAACGTCTACTAAATTTCAACTGAGATAATAGATAACATGCTCGACAAGCGCATCATCTACCTGAACCAAGACCATGCCAATAGTCTCTTGAGATGTGGCCACATAAAGAATGAAATCTCGTGTAAAGTCTGGTGGACTAAGCACAGGGGCTGATACCAAAGCTTTCTTAATAGCGTCGAAAGACTGCTGGGCTCGTTCATCCCATATAAAAGGTGTGTCTTCTTCAATAGGCGTGCGAAACCTTTAGTAATACTAGCATAGTTAGCTATAAACTGACGCATAAAAGTAGCTCTCCCTTGGAGGCTCTGAAGTTGTAACAGATTACGCGGAGGAGGCAACTGAAGTATTGCCTCAACTTTGAGAGGATCGACTCTCATACCCTCCTTCGAAACTATGAATCCTAGAAGGCGACTAGTCCTAACAACGAAGATGCATTTGTTTGGATTCAATCGAATTTTGTATTGGATACATCGTTCGAGAATCATACAGAGGTGCTTGGGGTGTTCCACTCTCTTGCGAGAATGGCCAGCAAGATCATCCAAGAAAACTTCCATAATCATCTTAAGATCGTGAAAGGCATAGGTCATGGCTCGCTGAAAAGTAGCTCCGACGTTTTTTAGGCCGAAGGGCATTTTTCGGTACACAAATGTTCTCCATGGACAAATAAATGCCATCTTATGTTGGTCCGCGGGTTTGATTTGAATCTGATTATAACCTGAGAATCCGTCCATGAATGAAAAAATATCACCCCCCACACAAGCATCCAATATTTGATCAATGAATGGCATGGGGAAGTTGTCTTTCGGACTTGCAAGGTTCAAATCTCTGAAATTAGTGCATACACAGATCGTTCCCTGCTTCTTATCCATAGGAACGGGGTTTGACACCCATTCGGTAATGGGAATGGGGTAGATGAAACCAACATTGAGCAATTTCTCCACCTCTGCCTTAATAGCAACTTCCTTCCTAGGGTTAACAGCACGTAAGTGTTGTCAAACTGGTTTAGCATCAGGATATGTTCTAATCTTGTGTTCAACAATGCAGGGGTCTATTCCTGGCATCTCCTCATATGACCAGGCGAAAGCTTCTCGGAGTTTAGTAAACAAGTCAGTGTAAATAGCAATCTCCTGAGGAGTGCAATTGGCACCGACATAAACATTCTCTACCTTTCCGGGAATGCGAGAGATGTTGATCGAAATGGTTGGAGAAATACTGGCCATATTCCCCTCCATAAAAACATCATGCGACTCCAAAAGAGCCACAGGGTGACCAACCATCTCAGTTAGAGTCATCCTAAACTCCTCCTGCTCAACAAACTCGAGGTTGGGAAGGAAATAAGAGAGATGGTGCATATCTTCCCAAGGCCTCTCACTACCACACATGGCCTCGAGGATAGCTTCATCAGATGGCAAAGTACCATCAAGGCAATCGTGGGAGCAAGACGAGTTGGCTGCCCAAACTGGCAGTGTAACAGGATCTTCTTCAACTGTCTGGGAAGAAGAAAGATCCGGATCTGCAGTGGTTTGTTGGATATGATCGTAAGCGAGCTCCACTATAGATAAAGGCATAGACAACCGACATGCGCAATGTCTCCAGATGTGGAACTCGTGGATGGTAAAATCCACGGATCATTTGAATAGGAGGTCCTGAATAACATATTATTCGAAGGAGGAGACGCATTGTCGGTAATGGTTCCAATAAAATTCACAGGCGCAGAATGGTTAAAAGTTCCCATTAATGAGGGGTACATTCCAACACCTATGTTCCCAGTTGCCAGCTGAGAATTAGAAACTTGCGAGACTACAGATCCCCAGGATGCTGTGGAAGGAGTGCCAACATAATCTAGTTGATCGATCGTCACAATCTTGCCTTCATGGGGAAAGCAGATAACTCTAAATACAGTAGACGCGACAGCCTTCATATCGTACATCCAGTTCCAACCCAGTAAAAGGTTGTAATCGATGGGCGCATCAACCACTTCGACTTCAATAGGCATGGACTTACCTCCCAAGGAGACAACAAGGGAAGGAATAATTCCATGCGGCATAAAATACCTACCGTCGAATGCAGTGAGTGTAGTTCTAGATGTGAGTAGAGGAGGAGAGCCAAGAGCTTTCCAACAAGCTAACGACATTACTGACGCAGAGGCACCTTCATCAACCATAGTACGTTTGACGAAGCTTTTTAGGCAAACCACCTGGATTTGAAAAGCCATGTGGTAAGGTAAGCAAGGCTAGACATCAATAGTATCGAACTTGATAACACTAGGACTTCCCCCATCCTAAAATCCTAACGCACTCAAAAGGGCATGCTTCTGAGAAGGACATGCTTGCAAAACCTCAAGAGCCAACATGGGACACGGATTTTGGCCTAAATCTTCTACGATGGAGTAGTTCTGGGCGGCTCGAGCATTAGGATTATGCATGGAGCGCTTGAGAACACCTTTCAGTATCTGTGGCATAATAGAGGGCTTCTCGATATGCAAGGAATTGTCAGGAGGAGGGGGAGGCTCATTCCCCAAATTTGGTTGTGGTGCACCATAATCACGTTGATGAGTAGCAACACAAACCTCCAACTGAACCATATTCACACATCCATAACCACTAGTATTGGAAGAAGATGTTGTCGTTTCATTAGTACCATAACTAGTGGTGGGAGCATGCGAAGCCATGTTTTGATGATGAGGAAGGGGATCCTTCAACACAGCTGGGCTCTGTGCCAAATGCTTCGATGCTTCTTCAATTCGAGGACATAAGTGAGTAAGATGATCCTCCCCACAAAGCTTGCAAGGGAATTTCACGTTACGCCTAGGTTTACGATCCTCGCCAGCATTACCACCTTCCCGAGGAGGGTTGGAATTCTCTTTATGAGGAGTATTACAATTTTTATTGTTATTACTTCCATTGTTTCCACCCCTACGATTATTTCTCCCCTTTTTCTTACCACCAGGTTGCTGGTTACCCGACGGTTTCATTGATTGCACATTGTGTGCATCAGACGATGGAGTGGAAGTGGACAAGGTGTGAACATGTCCGGGAGCAGACTGGTTTAGCGAAAAAAAATTCATTTGATTAGCTACCAATTCTACAGGGCGAGTGCATGCGGACCCCACGATGCCATCGGCATGTGGTCCAGGAACTGACGTAGGCTCATGTCTTGTTCTCGATGCGTCAGGAATAATGTCATACAAAATTCCAAACTGAGAATAAAGTAGATCTAACTGCTGGACTTTCAAGATAGCTTGTTCCTCAGTCACAATGCCGGACATTGAAACATCCTTAGAAATGTATGGGAGTAAAGACTTAAGGAACCATTCAAACAGAAACTCTGGAGGAATGTTGGCTTTCACTAATCTCTTCCGCCGATGCCACTCTTGAACGTGGTCAGAAATGTGTGTGGCCTTATTCGGACGGAAGGTGGACAATAACTCAGTACTAGTATCATAACGATCAGGTAACTGGAAATGGTCTAAGAAAACCAAAGCAATCTCGTTGAATACCCTATATGTGTTTCCGAGCAACTCCACAAACCACTTCGCGGCTGCCCTCGTGAGGGTGCGTTGAAATAATCATAAACGAATGGAATCATGCTTCAAAGAGTTGGAGGAGCACCAAAGGTGAAATGTCGTGACATGATCTCCCGGGTCCTCACCGCCTTTCCCCTCAAACTTCGGAATGTCCGAAGGGAGCTTGGTACGGACCGGGGGCTAAGTAAGGTCATGACACATTGGATCATTCATACGATTCGAGAGATTCAAGCGTGCAAGGAACAAGAGCTGCGGCTGGAAAGCTGGATTATAAGCTCCCATAAAAGGTTGGTTAAACGGAACTGTGTTATAAGATGGACCAAAAGCTTGAACATGAGGATTAAACTGCTGATAATGAGGACCTGATGGTCCATAAGCTTGCCCATGGCCATAGGATTGATAACCTCCTCTTGGCTGACCCATTTGAGAGTAAGCAGGTATATGCTTGTTTTGAGCACCATATTGGGGTGGTGGGTGATACTAGTGGCCAGCACCGACTGTGTTGTATTAAGGGTTGCCACCATGAGTATGGGGCATGTATGTACTATTCATAGCGGGAACTGTGTTGTAATGACCGTAATGGTATGGTATGTTCCCACCCCCAGCATTAGGATTAGCTTGAGTAGTCGTGTGGTGACCAAAAGCATGAGAAGTATGCCCATCCCCAACATTAGTGTGATTAGTAGCAAGGTTGGTGGTATGATGTCCATGTGGATAGGAAATATTCCCACCCCCTTCATTAGCATTACTAGTGGCGGAAGTGGACGCAAAAGTATGCGGTATATGTCCACCCCCGTGGTTGGGAGGAACGGTATCATGTGCAAAAGTAGTCCTGGGTTGACGAGTAGCGACACGTGTATTAGGTGGTGGATGGTGAGTCATGTTTCGAACATCATTCTGGCTAGGTTGGGTATTCCTATGAGGCGGTCGTGTTCCAACATTAGCATGGTTAGGAATCTGACCAGTCCCCATACTATGTGAGTGGGTGGACAATGTAGTGCCCCCAGCGAGGGTAGTGCCCCCAGTGGGTATAGTATGGCTAACACTTTGACTAGTGCCAATGTGAGTACCAACCGTAGTGGAAGGTTCGACAATACTATGACTAGGCATACCAAAAGAGAGTACGGTGGGGTTGATCGTAGGGCCAGTTTCATCATGAGTCTCAGGCCTCCCATATCTATAATCACGTGGAAACGAAGGAACGAAAGGCTCATCCTGTTCTTCCTCCTCGGGTAAGTCAGGCATCCCGTAAAGATAATTATCCGGATTCGAAGGATCAAACGGATCCCGGTCAAGTGGATTAGGCCAAATAGAACTAGGTTGAGTGTCAGGTGGATCACCTCCCCAATCCTCACGAGGAGTATGGGGGTCAGAAGTATGTTCAACTCTACTCGAAGGAGTAGAAGGATCTTTCCCAATATTGGGATATGCAACCATGTAGTCTTCTACGTAAGTCACGTAAGAATATGAAGACTCAGAGGGAGCCCTCCGGTGTCCTCTAGAAATACGGCATGTAACTTCGAGTGGATTTAAACCAGCCAAACGACAGGACCGACGGAGAGTAGGGCTCCGCGCCACGATATCTCCGGAGAGAGACACAACATCCCGTAAAGGCCAACTATCAATCAAAAACAGTAAATCAAAAGCACACACCTAGAAAACTACAGCCAAGAGCAGACTAACAGAGTGGCTAAATGAGCTCCCGAAACTAGATCTGGTATGTCTCGCCTAGGAGAGGCTTGAGACTCCCAAACTATAGCCAGAGGTAACCGAATCAGTTATAGAGACACCCAGACTTCACTGTGTTGACAGGGTCAAGTCCACTTCATGAACACAACTATGCTGTCCAATCCCTATATGACTCAGGACACAAACAACATAACCACTACAAGTACCCTGTGTGGTACCTAGGTAAGGAAACTATGTTCACTGCAATATAACCAATGCTTAGGGGGACAATTGCAGTTGGGACCCGTCGTATGGGAAGGGTAGCTAAGCTCGAAGCATAAGAGGACGAACCTCCGGTACCCCCAGATACGAACAAATCCTGGATATATCTCCCATGTTCAGCCGGTATCAGAGGGATATCTCCTTAGCCAACCTCCCATGACCTCGTGCTTAACTCTGGATTGAGTAGAGCTTCCTGAGAACACCGATCTATACCATGGATTCCTCCACTCCCTGGTCAGACACCTAATGTTTCGTCTAGTAGTCTTGGATTGTTAACTCACAATGATCTATTCCAAGACTCTAAATCTATGCTATTTTGTGTACCCTATAAATAAAATCAGTCTAATCAATTTTATGATTAAGTGTTAATTTGAGTGGTTGTGATTACTCAAGGGATATGATCGTGAAACTAGTGATGTGTAGACTCAATAGTATGCAACATTGTCCAATCCTAAACTCATCTATCCAATAAAACAATGTCACTAATATGCAAACTCAACCAACAATTCTGAAATAAAGATGCAATCTTTTATCTTTTCGATGCACAGGCAGAACCTAAAATGAATGCAACAAACACTCAATGCAAGATGCAGTACATGGAAATAAAATATTTTTGTATTTTCGCTTATAAACAAGAAGGAAAATGCAAAAAACTAAATGAATATTTTTGTATTTTTTCAATATAAATGGAATGAAAAAATGCAAGCAAAATCCTACTATTCAGTCACTGAAGTGCCGAGAAGATCACTAAGACAACCCAGCAGATCCTAAACAGCAAGACTCAGCCAAAGGAATGAGCTCAAAAGGAAGAAACCAAGAGGCTAAAACCAAAGATTGGTAAAAAACCAAGAAGGCTCAACCAAGAGAAACGAAGAGATCTGGTCACAACCAAGGCATGAAACAGTCAAGAAAGAGGCCAACAAAGACTCAGGAACCAACCAAACTCACCCAGAAACAACCAATAGTCATAAACCAACAAAAGTCGGAGTTATATGCTACTGTCAAAGGAAATCCTACGGGTACCCACGAGCAGTAGAGTAAATAGACGCAGGTAGACGCGAGCAGATCTAAGCTAGCCCGCGGGTGAGGAAAGGAAAATGGGAAAACAGAGAGTCCACAGGCTCAAAAAAAGCAAGTTTTCTACAGTGTATCTTAACGGCCATTCAGTGACACATAGCTTCAATAAACAACAACTCTAATTATGGAGTAATGCTCAAACAATTTTCCAAACATGGATGTTTTCCCCATTGGAGTCGCCATTTCTGTATTGGAGAAAACTCACTATGGCTTGGGAATACCACAACAGACAGATGACTACCAGAAATCTACTCAATTCTCAAAGCAATGCTATTATAAATGACAATGTTAAGATAATGGAGAAATTTAACCAACCTCGATCCAATGTTTGATGTAGATCCCCGTTGCAGCTTTCAATCCACGCACTTGTAATCTACAAATTAGTCTTTACAACCAATATCTAACAAGGACATATAATATATAATTGACATTAACATTATCAATAACAATGGTCCATAATATCATAAGCAAATGTAACCCAATGTATAATAAATGACATTCACACCATGAATGGACGAGAATATGAGTATTTCTATTAATGAACAAGAAGAAGTACAAAGTGATACGACCTCTTGCTGGCAACCAATCTGAACCAAGATCTAGATCAATCCACTTGTGCCTCCACCACTTCAATCCTCCATGAATGGCAAACTCAAACTAGAAGGAGTTTGGAAGGTGAACATAAGAGGTTCACAACTACAAGGATCAATGAGTGCAGACTCAAGATAGGGAAAAAATCCACTAGAGTTCCTTTACTATTCTCTTCTTCCTCCCATCCATAAGCCATATGTTCTCAATATATAGTCCTCTCAAAGGTAGGTAAAAGGACTCATCGAGACGTTACTTGGGCAGATGGAGAGCCAAAGGTCACCCAATGACCGCTTTTTGGGAGTAAAAAGTAATTAATAGTGGGTTTTACCATTTTACTTGATACCCGCGATCTATAGTGATGCAAATCACGGGTACGCATGATATAATGATGCAACATGCGGGTAGGAACAAAAATAGGGAAAACTGGTATCACTGAAGGATAAAAATGGATTTGAGTCACTAAAATGGATCCTACAGGCCAAAGAATGCCGATGCTCACAGGGTGGAAGATTTATGTGTAACAACCATTAGTGTGGTGACTACATGAGGTGTTCAAACTAGGGCCTATACTATACTATGTTATGTACCTTAATATAAGAATGGGAAATTTGAGACAGAAATAACATAATATAACAATATTTTTTAATGAATGGAAAAAATACCACAACAATAAACAATTATAAATAACTAAATACCACAGTATATAAATAACCAAATACCACAACTATAAATAACCAAATCACTTTTATCTTCAAGGGGGGAAACTCTAGATGATTAGAGCTCCAATTGTTAAGTTTTTGTCTTTAATTAAAAAATGTAATAGTACTTGAAATCAAATAACAATAATACACATAAGTAATCATATTTGACACATGAATTTACTCTAAGGAAACCCTATATGACTTGAGGGAGAAAACCCCAGCAAAACCTTCCTTAGTATATTGATAGATAGCAGAGAATGTCTTTTACATCAAGCACCCCCGGTGCAATTACAAAGAAAGAGAAAGATAAAGAAGAGAGACTCATAATAATATACTACACAAATGGAAGTGCCTTGCCTTCCAGGGATAAGAGAATTCTCTTCACGTTGAATTCATCAATCCTATATAAAATATTTATATATTCTTCACATGCATCGGATTCTATTTTTATCTTCTGACTTCATGATGAACTCGCCCTCCATCCGGATGTATCAATATTGCATGAATAAGAGTGCCCCACTTCTCATGTAATGCATTTACTCATAAAAATGAGTCTTAGGATGAACTCGCCCCTTAATTGAAAACTTTCCCACTTAGTTAGGTGGCTAACTTAAGTGTCGCAACTTAAGCGTCGTCTTTTAGTTTAACATAAGTGCCAACATGCAATAACACTTAGTTAACTATATCTTCCTTTTAATCACTTAGTTAACTCTCTTAATTGATTCTTTCTTGTTAACATCACTGTAGTGATCAATTCGAGTTCTCCTTTGATTTACCAAAGTCTTCATTGAAGTTTAACAATTTGAATTCTCTCTGAATTAATTATTTTATGTGTAATTCGAATTCTCTCATATTTTATGACATATTATCTTTATCTCTTATATTATCTGCATGGTCCACATGTGCCATCTTAATTATCATATCAAATATACTAAGGATATTTTCCCAATGATGTGATCATATTGTCCTACTATCATTCCAAGTGGTTATATGCTAAAGTAATTCACTATAAAGGTATGTCTCTAGAGTAGACTTAATATCTCAACCATGTTTAGTAGTACATCATAGACCATACATGCTTTGACATGCAAAGCATCACCTCAACACATGAGGCACCACCTCAACACATGAGGATATGTCCTGACACACAAGACCTTACCCTTGACTAGCAAGATTGTACAACATTATCACTTTGAAAAACAAAGAACTTTCCTCAACACATGAAGCTTAACCATTCTTGAGTCCAACTCAATATTATTCTCCAAGTTTCCCGAGTCCAACTCAGGATCCTATGAGGGACTACCTTGACACACAATATTTACCTGGAGAATAACTCATGATGCTGTAACTTTAACACTCCCTCTCAGTGAGGGAGGCATTCTCTACCATGCCAATCTTCTCTCAGAATTACCTATACTTCATCATAGATAGAGACTTATTCAACATATCTACAATCTTCTCACCAATAGAAATGTGTTGAAGTCTTACGACACCTCTTTGGACCATGTCTTTGATGTGTTTCAATATGTCATGAAATACAAGGTTTTCTAAGAGCTTAATGCATCTCCAATTGTCATATTGAATGACTGTAGTCTCAAGATTCTCACCGAACAACCCAGCAAGTAGCTTCCTAATCCACACAGCTTCTCGACAGATGTAACTAGCTTCAATACACTCTTCTTTTGTAGTACTCTGGGCTACAGATCCCTACTTCCTGCTGGACCAAGAGATCATAGTTGATCCCAAGATAAAACAAAATCCATATGTACTCTTTTGGTATACAATACTACCACCCCATCGGAGTCAGCATATCCAAGTAGCATCACTCCACCACTGGAAGAATATATGAGTCCATAAGAACTAGTACCTCGAATTTATCGAAGCACATGCTTGGCAGCGACCCAATGTCTATATCTTGGATAAGACATGAACTGACTCAAGATACCAATTGTGTACTTTCCTTGTGAAAGAAAGATTTCATCTTTCCTTTTCCAAACTTCTAGACCAATAAAATAGTGCATAAGACCAAAGTCTTTCATTTCAAACTTATAAGTGAGATCCCTCTTGCACCGAGCTATATGTTTCTCCTCTCCAGTAAGGAATACGTAGTTGTAGTGGATAATTTTCTTTGGAGACAAGTCAGACCTCCCTTGGATCCTTTCCCTTGATCCAACACAAATAGGAGGGTAGACCAATGTACTTTCAATCCCTAGATCCAATATTCTATCTCCTAGATCTAATCATTCATTCACATGGCAACTATGAGAAGAAGATGGAAAAGGAGGACATAACTTGGCTTATGAAGAGTCCTTTAGTGCATATCCAATCTAACTACTGTAGATATGATAGACTTTGCTCCAACTCCACCTTCTAGTGCCTACACAAAAAGAAGAAAGCACATAACTTTCCTCAAAACCTTCTAACATATGGAATATGACATGTAAATGAACATAAAATCATAGATCTAAGCAATTTACAATCAAATTTGATCTGATCCACTCAAGCAAGACTGGATCTACTATAAAACATCAATCAAATGCATAGATCTAAACCGGATATCATTTATAACAGCATGATTTGGAGAGGGGAAGAAAGATACATGTTTACATTATGTAAATCAGAAGAGTACATCAAATAACAAAACTTGAGTGTTGATGAAAATCTCCTCCATTCTCCGTGATCCAAGTCTTCCTTGCCTCAACCAAAATGTCCACAATGGCTATAGGATGCACATGAATCCCAATAGCATGAAAATTATATGCAAATAGTCTCCCTATATGTTTTGGCAGAGTAAGGGCACTCTCAAATTTTCCTCCCTTTATCCCTTGAAATGCCTCCATTATATAGGTGAATGTAGGAAGAGAATGAAATGAATCTGGAATCCTAGATCCTCTCATATTTAGATAGGATTAAGAGTTTCTAGGTAAACACATGTGGATCCAACTCCTTTCTCAAATTTCCTCAACAAATAAGGCAAAAATTAGGCTTCTAGAGGCTATCATTCCCCATAATGTAATAATAAGTGACTTTATCCCTCTCTATAGTGGTGTAAGGAGTGACATGGCTCATTTTTACTAGGAAAACCAATTTCAAGGGTTAGAAAGGTAGTTTTTTGCGATAATAAATAATATATGTCCCCTATAATATCTAAGGATGGAGAATAAGAGTATAAAATATGCCCCCTAAAGTGTGAGGTCAGAAGAGAAACTGATGGCCGAAACACTTTACAAATAATCATATGGAAAGGTAAGGTCTTGGAAGCAAGAAAACAAATAAAACCTGCAATAAAGAATCAACCAGGAAGACATATATCATCCATGAGGTGGGCATACCCATGCTCAGAAAAAGTAGGACAAAGCATGGTAGCCAAGGGTATACTGTGGATCCATAAATGAAGTATGAGATCATGGCCACAAGAGATACAAGAATGGATCCATGCCATGACAAATAATATAGCCACTGACCAATACAATGTGGATCTATGTGAACAAATCATATCATAGCCACCGACCAATACAGTGTGGATCTATGTCACACTATACAATATACATGTCAGGAGGACAAATAACACAAATGAATGTGCACGGATGGTCCTCATACAATGTCCTGACTGGTAATCCAACTCCAATGCAACTTGGGAGGGGAAACAGTGATGAATTATGCAACCCCTAACCCAAGGTCTTCGTCCCAAACCCCGATGGTGTGATTCTACAACATGTGAATAGATGTGTTGATGTCAAACATGTGAGAATCCATCTGATTACCGGTCAATGATGTTTACCATTAACAGATGCGAGGGAAGCTAATTATGATGATGATGGATCCCAATACACCTAGTACACTCTAATGAGTGTGAATATATGAGATGATGTCAAACACTCGTAGAATCGCTCAATTAGGATTCAATGATTTTTTCCCATTCTCGAATGCAAGGAATCCTACCACTGATGACTATAAGATACAGGGTACTAATGTTTCTAGATCCACTTCTTAGATAGGGATTTGGCGTCAATGGAAGGAATCCATCGAAGGAGGGCTTTAATGTATCCCCCATCAATTGACATGAAACATATATCAAGAGATGTGATAAATATGTATGATCGCCAAGTATGACAAACTGAGACAGGGATGGCCGACACAAAAGGTCAACAGAAATACAGAATGGCCGACTCAGGTTGATAGTCCCTTGAACATATAGCACGAAAATTGTGTGACTAGGAAGCAAAGACTCAAGAACACCATATAGACCATAGTGCAATGACACATGAGGCATTGCGGCATCCTCCATAGTGATTGGAAGTGTAACAAACCAAAGAAGTTCTATGACTCAGGGAAATGGTATGGTTCTGAAGCAAGGCTATAACCCAAATGTAAGACAAAGACACAAACAAGTGCCATTTTCAAGGGTGACATACGACATGCTACTTCTTGAATAATATAGATAATGAATTAATTCCCCCCCATTTTTCTCTTTTTGACTTACCTTTTTCATTTTTTAATGAGCTTGAACAAGGATAGAAGTATGCTTGGCGGTATCTTCTTCGTAAATATTTAACATGCCCAAACAAGTAAACTTGAATCTTTCTTCATTTTTTTTAACGATCTTGAAAAAGAGAGAGAAGAATGCTCGATAAGATACTATCCCGTGGATTTTTGTCAAGCCCGGGGTAGTTAATGCTCGTTGTTTTCATATTTAGAGAGCCTGAAAAAAAAAAGACTCTAAGGTGTGTTTTTTCGTAGAGTTAGTACCACCATCCGAAAAAGCATAAAATAATACGATGAAGAAATCTTTTAAGGCAAAGTAGACTAGATAATTCATTTTTCATAATTAATCCTATTCGGTGCGTAAAATGATTAAAATTATACCGAATGGATGTTCTTTCAAACCCGTTAATGAGTGTGAAAAGAACAAGCTTACTCGGCAATCTTTTCAATTTTAAGGAGTCAGAAAAGATATTAAAGAAGAATCCACATGCATCTCATCCTTGTAAATTTAATGATCTAGGACAATTCTACTCAAATCCATCTTTATTTTGTAAGGAGCTCAAAGAAGAGAGATAAAAATGCTCCATAGGCACCTTTTCCGTAAAATTTTAACCAGCCTGGTAAAGTAAACTCAAGACCTCCTTTCTGCTTTTAACGAGCCCGAAGGAGAGATGGAATAATGCTCGTAATGGTATCTTGTCTATGAAATTTTAACAAGCCTAGACAAGTGAACTCGGATCCATCTTTATTTTTTAAGGAGATTAAAGAAGGGAGAAAAACATGCTCCATGGCTACCTTTTTCGTAAACTTTTAATGATCCCGGAAAAGTAAACTCGAGATTTTCTTTCTTTTTTTAATGAGCTCGAAGGAGAGATGGAAGAATGCTTGTGAGTATATGTTTTCCATGAAATTTTAATGAGCCTAGACAAGTGAACTCAGATCCATCTTTATTTTTTAAGGATATTAAAGAAAAGAGAGAAACATGCTCCATATGGTTCCTTTTTCATTCAGTTTTAACGAGCCTGAAAAAGGGATAAACGAATACTCAATATGGGACCACAAGGGTCACCATAGTAATTAGATAACTCATATGCCCCATGATATAGCACACATTTAACTTTGTAGGGACGGTGCCATAATGGTTTGGTAGTCGCAACGATGGTGTGCATAAGGTTTCTCACCTTTTCCTGATCGAGAAGAAGAGATGCACTGTGGTACTCCTCCCCCAAGGATTCTCATGAGTAGCCATGAATTCTATAAGGGTCTCATCCAAAGTTAATACATAATCAGAAAATTCATGTGAAATTGGTGAAGAATAGTCCCACGGGGGTAAGGGATCCAAATCGACAACTGGGTGAGGATTTGAATCAACATCAAGAATATTGGAGAATTTCCCACATATTTTCCGAATATAGAAGGAAAGAGGCACAATGATGCATATCCTCCCAAGTCTTGTCACATGAAGCCATGAATTCCATAATTTCCTTGTCATAAGGTAAAACATCTAATAGAAATTCATGTGAAGGATATGAGGAGTTGGCCTAGTAAGGAACAACATATGGATCAAGATCAACAAATTGGTGGTGATCACGATGTGGGTCAACGGGATTGGACTGAATAACTTGGTACGCAGTTTCAACCCTAACAAAGGCATAGAATCTCCCATGGAATCTACTTCCATAACATTAGGTATTACCCAAGGATAATATGAACCAAGAGCATGGTTAAAAATGGAAGAGATCATACAAATGGGAGCTTCTTGTTTTGAGGGGTTAAGTGATAGAAAAGGGAAAGTACCCATAAGTGAGGAATCTGTAAACAAACCAACACCCACACTTTCATAACTCTTCATGGAATCACCTAAAAAGGGAACATTACCACTAGGAGTGAGTCGTAATTTAGGCATGCAGTAAGAAATTTGATCTATAATGACGATCTTCCCTTGATTGGGGAAGCGAAGAAGTCAAGATACCAACGAGACTATCGCCTTCATGGAATAAAACTAATTATGCCCCAATAAAAAATTATAGTCAAGAGGCTTGTCAACAACTTCAAAATCTATCGTGGAAATTCCCCCCCTCGGCTCTATTGGCAAGGCATGAATGATTCCTTGAGATGTAAAAGTACAACCGTCAAATGTCTTCAAAGAAATGAAGGATTGGACAAGATTAGAAGAGCCTATCGCACGCCAACATGAAATGGTCATAACACAAGTTGAGGCTCCTTCATCAATAATAGTACGAAATATATTCTTCCCATGTACGACAACTTGTATATGAAATGCAATATGGTGGGAGAGCCTTGGTTGGCTATGTTCCATGTCAAAAACAACCAAACTCAATTCCATGGGTTTGCTGGTGTCCATTTTTGTCATCATTTTGATCAGTAAGCATGATCTGATTGGCGTTATTTTCACTATTTTGCTATGATAAGTCATTCTCTTTGCCATTCAGACCATCAAACAGACTCAGGTATGCATTTATTTGAAAATCATACGAATCATGAATAATTGTCATCATTTTTATGGTTTATTGACAATCATCTCATATTTCTAGACATGCTTGGCATTTAGTTTTGTTCTACAGGCTGTGGTCGTCATTCAGACCTTCATTTAGCCACGCGTTCACGCCGAGGACGTCTAGCCGGATTCATCCCATCGTTCAACCCTCCATTCATACCCGCGGAATCGTTGGTTGAGATATTTCAGGGCAATAAAGTTAAAAATGGTGATGTGGGTTCTGTTAAGGACGTGTCGCTCACGGTTGGTGATCCTTCATTCCAGAAGATCCGTCCTCTTGTTCGCTCAGCTTGACAGCACACTCTCTGCCCACGTCGGCATTCCAGAAGTTCCTCGTCCTCCCACGCTCAGCCTGCCAACACATCCTCTGCCCACGATTGAAGGAAACCGATGCCCAGCTGTTCGCGTCAAGGAGAATCAATGCCGTGGACTTAGGCAGACGCCCTGTGCATTGTCGTGAAGCACCTCTCAGCCGTTTCTTTAGTCATTAAACCTCGTATTTTTAGAGAGGTCGACTACGTCGACCTTCTCTCTTATTGTAAACTTATATAAAGACGTTTCCTGTGAAGAAACGAAGCATAGGCATATATACACATACAGAGCGATTGTAATACATAGACGATAGCAGTAATTTTCATATAGACACTGTGTAAATTTTATCAGTCAATGGAAGTTCCATTTTCTTAGCTGTTGATGTCCTGTTTTTGGTGAATATTTTGAGTTAAGCTTCAATCTCTGATTGCTGGGAAGGGCCCCTCAACAACCAGAGGTTTACTGTATATATTCTGCATTTCTTTTCTGCAAATTAATAGCCTTCATTTTCAGTATTTAACTCGTTTCTTGTAGATGATGTTGTTTTATTTCTTGTACATGTCAATTCTTATTTCTTGTAGTTTATATCTTGTTGTTAGTTTAATTTTCTAGTTTAAGTTACAAGTTAAAATGACCGGTCATGCTGAAATCTTCTTAGCTTGCTTTCAGTTTTGTCATTTGCAATTAGATAAAGATAATTAGTTAATGTTTTAGTAGTCCAAGTTTAATTCATAGTTAGAATTAGTTCTACTAGTTTTTCATGTAGCTGTAGGTTAATTGTATTTACATTTAGAAGTGGTTTGCTTCCTTAGATAATGATTAGTATAGTCTATTTACTGTTTCTCCCTGCACTGTAGGTTCATATGCATCAACCAGTTGGCATTAAGATCATTCAATCTGCTTCTTTCCTTAGGTTAAATCATTTTCTTCCATCTGGACTGTCATTCGGACCTTCTTTCAGACTGCCATCCGAATCGTCATACGGACTTTAATATTTCTTGCATTGTTTTTATGCTTGTTTAGAATCCAGTTTCTTAGGTTTTCAAAGTGTAATATTTCTTTCATTTAATTAACATTCTTAGATGTAATTAAGATCTTGTTCCACACTACATAGAGTTTTAATTAAGTTTTATCATCATTCTTAGTTTCCATTCCATTTTCCTTAACCCTGCTTTAATTGCTTTTCAAACTATGTCTTTTCATGTCTGATTTGCTAATATTTTACTGTTCTAGAATTTATCAGTTTCATTCTTAGTGTAGTTTATTACATGTTGTTAAGACTAATTTCGGATTAGACTTAGTAATTTCATTCTCCAAAGTACATTAGTTTTTGATAGTTTCTTAGTTCAAGCATAGGATTACTTTTCTCATTTACATAATTAATGAAGATGTTCATAGAATAGGATTTGGTTAAGAAATAAGACATCTTTATCAAGTTTTCTACTTGCTTCTACATAAAATATCTTTATCAATTTTTCTACTTGCTTCTAGATTTCATGTCATTTGTCTATGGATAGAAAATAGATTACAATGTTTAAAGTTAGTTGTAATTGGACACTCTTTAGTTTGCATTTATTTGTAGAAGTTAAACTAGATTTACTTCCATTTGTTTCCTTGTCACATTTGAAAGTCACTTTGATACCTTCCCTCTTGTTCCTATTACATTTGATACATTTCCTCAAAATCCTCAAGGAGAATGGAATTAGGTAGTTTAGTTTGATCTTGAGTTGAACGTATGAATAGTTTTTTAATTCATTAAGTAGTCTGTAGTTTTGCTTTAAATATAGTTTCTAATTTCCATAGTTAATTGTCATTTGAATCATTTCATAGATAGATTCCTAAACTCCTTTACAGTTGTTTCTAATTCCTAGATTAGAGTTTGAATTATTAATCAACAATTTTCAATTCCATCAAAGTAGTTTTTTTCTTGATTAAGTTTTGTTTCTTAGAATAATATTTCAAAGTAGTATTGTCCATAGAGTAGAGTAGTGTAGCTTGATACTATTCTGATCTGTTGGTTTAGTTAGGCTTAACTAGTTTAGTAGTTGTATTCTAGAAGTTTGACTCGGTTTTTCATTTTGAAAGATCTTTCAATCTTTTCTTTATTAAACATTTCTAAGGTCTTTTGAGTCGAAACCATAGGTCCCATTCTACCTCAGCATATACCATGCCACAACTCCAAGATTACCAACCTTGGTCGATAATTAAATATTTTGGTGATTCCTTAAGACACTAGATACACCTCAACAAGGTTCAATCCCTCCAATGGCCGACAACAATGATTTACGTTGCGCAAGACAACTTTGCAAAACTTCAAGGGAAGACATGGGACAAGGGGCCTGAGCTAAATCCTCAATAATATTGTATTGTTGAGCAGCCCGAGCATTGGGATTATGTGTTGTTCGATGAAGTACCCCCTTAGGAGGGAGAATGAATATGTCAAGAGCAGGCTTCTCAGTTTGAAGAGGGACATTTGGTTGGGATGAAGAAGCTGAGTTGTTTCCAAGAGAACTGGTCTCAGGATTATCATAAGTGAGGTTATGAGTCATAAGGGTAATTTTTTCCTTTAATAAGAACACATTTGACGGTCCATTCCCTTGGGGAGGATGACCTCCATTTCCCCCTTGTGGAAGTGGAGTATTTGCAGCAACCATATCTTGGTGCTATTGACGAGGGAAAGGATGAGTTAACACGGTAAGGGGTGGGGTGAAATATTTATGGGCAATGAACTCATTGACTTCTTTTAAGCGCGGACATAGATGAGTCACATGATCACCCCCACAAATTTTGTACGGTAATTTTGCTTTCCTTTCCTTCTTGTTTCCCCCAGCGTTAGGGGGTGGTGGTTGTTGTGTTCCAGACTCATTGGAAGGATTTTAATTTATTTGTTTCTTCTTTTTACCCCCAAACTGTTGATATTTCTGCGGTTTTGATTGCACCGTGTTCACCTTGGAGGTTTGAGTTGGAACAGTAGATGGTTTGGTAGTAGATGCAGTTGAAGTGGGTGGATTGGAAATGGAAATTTGTTTAAATTTCCCACTTAACTGGTTCATTGAAATGATAGAGATGGAAGCAACCAAACCATCTGCATGTGGTCGAGGTGTAGGTCGATATGGATCAATTGATGGTCGAGGAGCATGCAGAATAATGACATATAAGGTACCTGATTGTGAATATATCAAATCTAAATATTGGGCACGATGAATATCTTACTCTTCACTTACTATCCCATCCATAGAAACATCACGAGCAATGGGAGGTAATAATGACTTTGTAAACCAATCTTCTAATAATTGATTTGGAATGGAAGCTTTTACAAGCCTCCACCTTCGTCTCCATTCATGAATATGGTCATAAATATGGGTGGCAGTGTTTTGACGTAAATATGTCAAAATATGCGTTCATGTTTTGTAGCGGATAGATAATTGAAAGTGGGTTAAAAATTCCATTACTAATGCATTGAAGCTAGAATAGGAAGCGATTGACAAATCAATATACCATTTGGATGTGCTCCCTGTTAGGGTCTTAGGGAAAAGACGTAACTTAACACTTTCATCCAAAATGGATTTGGAGACAAACCACAAATGATAGGTGGTAACATGAGTGGATGGGTATTCTCTTGTTTTACCATCAAATTTAGGTATGTGTGTAGGGATCTTGTGTGGATTGGGTGGCCATAAGGGGTTGTGTATAATGGGGTCATTGGTTAACCTTGATAAATATGGTAAATCCAAAGTAGCTAAAAAGGGTAGCTACATGTTGGAAAATGGATTTTGTGTCAAAGGTAATTGGGCATTGAGACTTCAATTCAACCTTCGTGCATCAGCTAAACTTCTGCGCATCTCCTAATATAATTCAGTTTTATCTCTGCGTTTCTTTCCTAAGACATATGTGATTGTATACATGGTTCTTGTGCTACTTTCATTCAATCCTTATGCACTTGCACATCCTCTAAATTATACCTTTTTTGTCTTTGTGCAACTGTCACAGATCGACAACATTGTTCTACGCACCATCAACTATATCATTCCTCTACTTGTGTGCACTCAGATCCTTCCTAGATCATACTATTATGTTCCTCGATCTGTTGGTGCCCCGAATATAAATTTTTATTTTCCACTTAGAATCTCTTCATATTCACCATCAATCTTACTTCAAGTATCCAACTTGATTCACTATCCTACATGGATTGTATGTCCACAAGTTGGGTGTGGAATTATGTCTTTCTTATTTCACGGATTGTGCTTATACCACATGTCATGTTCTATTCCACTGATGTGTTTTTTATTTGTGGGTTCTACGCATACATGGTCCTTGATTTGGTGGGACTTTCACCCTTGATACACTTGCAAGTCTTGTGCACTTGTTGTGTCATCAACTGTGGAATTTGTGCATATGCTGACTTCAACTGCTACACCCTTCTTGAAAATTCTGTGTGCTTCAACAACTGAAACCTTCTTTTGATTGGACATGGCTTGTGTGCTTTCAGGACTTGCATAACCATTCTTATTCCATGCTTATTGCGCACTCCGCTAGACTTGCTTTTGCACTCTTGAATATTCTCTGATCTTGCTTGAACATACTAGATTCTTCTCTGGACTTACTTGCACACACTAGACTTTGTCCAATGTACTCTTTGGCTTGCTTGCAAAATCTTCAAACTTCTTCCCAACCAACACTTTAGCTTGTTCCTTGAAGGAATATGATTGGATGGACTTGTGACCAGCTCAAGTACATGTGCCTTGTGTACTTCTTTAAACCGGATATGCATGATGTACCCCTGGACACACTTCTTCAGACTGGATGCAACTTCTAGATATAATTCTTCACAATGGCTTCCATGCCATTCACCACCTTGCTTGTGCATATACTTCTTCAAGCTGACATGTGAATACTAAATCTAGTTGACATTAATAACTCAAACTGAATCAATTGACATCCTCTTTGACATTAGTTGACATCAATGACTACCAAAGTTCAACAATATCCCCCTTTTTCATTGACGTCAACACCTTATGAAGTTGTGCATAATCATATTCTTGGACTTGTATGCTTCATATGTACTTGTCGTAGTACTCCACCTATGTACATGCTCCCCCTGAGCTCTTTTTCTATCTTGAACCTCTGACATCTGCGCATTTTGCTGCTAGTTCTTCTTCTTCTTTCTATTACCTGTGCACAGATAACATGCTTTATGATTAGATGCACGGTACTACTGCATTCTCCATGGTTATCTTCATGTGCTTAAGCTTCATGCTTCTTCTCTATATCTTCTTCATGCCATTTATTCAATAATGTACTTCACGCTCTTTCACGTCTTTGCTTCTACATGCTACTGCTTCCTGGATTCACTAGTACAAAATGAGAGATAAGTGACAAAACAAAAACCAAAATCTGCATATAAATGACCACTTTTGATTTTTCGATCACTGGTGGCTAATTTCTAGTCTCTTATCACTCAACAAAAAATGTGGTCATATTTAGTTTGGTCATTTATAGTTGCTCTTGTGGTCATTAATTTGGTCATATATTTGGTCATATATAAGAGACCAGAAATTAGCCACCAAAACTGCCATTTGGTCATCGATATGTGAATTTTGGTAGTTTTTTGGTTGCTTATATCTCATTTTTTGGTCACTTATCTCTCATTTTTTGGTCACTTATCTCTCATTTTTTGGTTAGTGATTTATTCATTTTTAACCGATATTGCAATATCATTAGGGCACAGAGGAATCGAACCAACAACCTTCTGCTTGTAAGGCAGGTGCTCTTCCATTGAGCTAGTACCCTTTAACAATTTGGAACCTAACTTACAGAGTCCTCTATAATTGTAAAAAGGATCAATACATGCCTTTGATTACCTAATGGCTGGAAAAGGATGATGCAAATAAAAAAATTATCACACTATTGTTGTTGTCCTTTCAACTATCTCTCTAAAATCACTTGGGTAGGAGTAAGGACAGGAAATAGAAATTCAAAAGTGGCATATAAAATGAAAATTGGCAGACCAATCTCCTCTTTCTAATACTGGTGCAAAATGTCTTGGATGGGAAGGGCTTGATTCGAGAGTACTCAACCAAACAAAAAGCTAACAAAGCAGCAACACTACTAACTTACCTACTAGGCTACTACTAATAAGCAAGAAAACTATTTTCCATGATTAAGAAGGGAATTAAGAACAATAAAATGGAGTGCATGAGTTAAAACGCCAAAAAAACCCTTCTCCCCAAGCAGGTAACCATGCTCCATGAGTTAAACACCAAAACATCCTTCTCCTCAAGCAGGTAACCATGAATGATTAACATCATATGATATAGAGCAAATGCAAAAAAATATTCTTGTTACCTAGGTGACTCTAAAATAAGGAAATTTTGATCTTTGTCTTGAGAATTTAGGGACATTATTTTGAGAAAGCTTTCTTATTCAATTCTGATGGAACTTTGAAGTTTCCTATCTTAGTAGCTTAGGAAGTGTCAACTTAAATTTTGCACGATGGACTTGTAAAAATAATTTGAATTTATGTTTAATTATAATGCAATTAAACAAACAAAATCAAATACTCAAACCTCCAGCTTAATGTAGATATAACTCATCCCCATTATTTTTTATACTCAGTCACTGCAAATGAAGACAAATCTTTCCAGTAAAGTTGTCGTCGCGAATTTCTTTTGAATTAGAAGGAGGTGGAACATAATTAATCCAGATATTCAAGCGATCCTTTTTTGGCTTGAAGCTAAGCATTATTTAGGCACCTTTTGGCATCCTACTCCATCATACTATCACTCCATTCAACAAATTTATCTAAACCCTAAAATGAAATAGAAACATCGAGATGAAGCACTCATCAATAAATATGTTAAAACATTAATCCATAAACTAAAATAGTGAACTATATGACATTAGAACATCAAAACTTTAATGTTCTTTAAAGATGACAATTGCTAGAATATAGAGAAGCATTGAATGTATATATGAAATTGATAAGTTACATTTTTTACAAGTTCTAATGCAAGGTCCTTTGCAACATCTGCATCAGGGTAAAATACCAAACCAATTAAATTACTAAATTTATCGACACCTAGTTCTAACACAATCTGAACCTGCACACATGGTAAGCACATTTAGATATCAACCAAAGAATCAACATAGGTGAACAAAAACCCATAAATAAGTTGAAAGAATCTACTAAAAAATCAAGTGATTAACTAACTCACATCTCTGTTTAAGACTCTTGTTTCAGTGAAATTTTTTGCCTCTCTGGCACATGGATATGGCAAAACTTTAATAGCTACAAGTATAGAAGCAACAAACCTCTGTGCATTTTTCAAAGTTGAAGAAGATTTATCTTTCCCATTAGTTTCATATGAAATTTTTTCAGTGGGTTTTGGGGTCTCTACTGCAGCAGGTTTTCTTCCCATAGATGGAGATCACTATATAAAATAGACCAAGAATAAATACAAATACAAATGAATTAGAGACTATTGACTTGGTATATATCCATAGTTCTAGAAAACTCATTTCTAAATATTGATACACAATAATATACACCAAATGCCTCACCTGGATCCCTTCCATAAGCAATTGCACAAACTGAAATGTTGGGAGTAAATAAACCCGTACTATGCTGGAAACCAGTGTTGGCATTGATGTCAAAAGGATGATGTGTTGAAGCTACAGCTCATACCCCGACAACTCTGAATATAAGAATAATCACAAACATGCATGATTATTATGGAAAAGACTGTTGTTGACCATTTTGTTTGTTGTTCTAATGGTTTTCCCACAAGGAGAATGCATCACTTTCAAAGAGAAACATAGAAAAACTCCAACTAAAAGAAGCAATGCTTAAAATTTCCAGAAATGTACTTGGGATTTATAGATAAGAGCTTACAACAAATGTATGTTTCTTGTAAATTGTTAAATCATTACTGAAAATAGAAAGACACCTTTTGAGCTCTCTTTGATCTTCTCCAACACTTGTTCCTCCTCGGTAATTGATTCTGACAATTTCACAATCTCTTCTTCAAGCCTTGGTATTATTAGGATTGATTCTTCTGACTCCTTTTCAATCTTTGCAGCATCCTTTCAACATCATAAAACTAATGAGTTAAATGAAAGAACACCCCATCATTTGAACAAAATTCGAATGAAAACATACATAACAACATACCTTTGCAAGATTTTCCTCTATTTTCTTCAACTTTTTATTCATGTGCTTTATATCCTCTTGATATTTGACATCTTGCCTCTCAAATTTACTGAACTTGTACTTGCATTATTTTAACTTTGTTTCAAGTTCCTAAAAACCACATCAACAACACCAATTTGTGAAAAAACCAAACATAGAACTAGATAGCTTAGCACACACCCTTCTTCAACTCGCACTTTACACAAATCGAAAGTCCTCCAACATGAACTAGAAATAAAAATAGATTCAACTGCAAAAAGTTTAAGAATCCAATTAAAACTTGACCTAATAGAAAGGATTAATTTTAGCAAATGGGTATCTTGCTCAAAACAAAGAATGTAAATTCATTAAGAGGGTGAAAAAATTGACAATTGTGAAAGAACTAGCAACAATTCCAAATACAATTTTGAGGCATTTCATTTGAAAGGAATCTAATTTTATAATACAAAATGCTCCACTTAGATATAATTCCCTAATAGATACTTTCCCAGTACGATTCTCAAATACAGATCTAAGTGTACATCTATGGTGGTTATATCAATGTTCCTTGGGGACATGTCCTACATGGTCGAGGGCACAACCCATGTGTGTCTCACTCCCCAGGGATGTGGATGTGCCTAGAAAAGCATTTCATCGTGCCCTCCATTTTACGAAACACATAACAAAACTTTATACAAATGTGCACGACACATTTCACAAAATGAGGGACTTCTGGGCATGCCCCTAAATTCTTTTCCAGAAAACCCTTAAAATAAATAAAAAAAACAAAAAACATTAAAATAGTTTTAAAAAACTAAATAAAACTAAACCTAATTTAATTTTACATGTACTTCATGCAGCAAATGAATGTAGAGGACCAGTCCATGAAATTGTCTCCTTGATGCTCGTTTGACGTTGATTTATTTAGGCAACTTTTATTTTCAGTTTTCATTGTCCGTAGTTAGTTTTTAGTTTAAATTTTGAATCTAGATGCGAATGACCTTACTAATGATCATGATCAACTGTGTAAGTGTTTTAATTTTATTATTTAAATTTTACTTAGTACTATTTAGAACCATAAATATGAATCAATGTGTTTCATTTATGATTTTGTTCTAAGTTAATTAAATTTGAAAATATGTTCATGTATCATTGATTCAATGTGAAATTGAAATATGATAATATGCTAATCATAAATCACAATAACAATGTTGATTGAGATTCGTGTTTGTATCATTTCGTTATTTTGAATTCAATATTTAGTATTTACATTGAACAATGATGGATTGGCATGAGATAAAGAATTGTTATTATTATTTTTTTTAATAAATGAGACCTCTTATGCTAGGGACCCTAATGGCACCCCCGACTCCCATGGATTTTCTTAAAAAGTGGAGGTGTCTCCACACATCACCCATGTGCATTTCCCTATACCCACACCCTAGAAACTTGGTGGAACATTGGGTTATATGAATATCCTATCTCTATCCAAAAAAAATGTAGGCAATCCCAATAACACTTAAACTATCTTTCATGCTATACAATAGAAATAACAAGTTAAAATCTCAACACATACTATATATTTCCAAGAAATTTGAATAATTAATTACATGCATAAGACCCTTACTATGAAAAGGAAAGAAAACTTAAACCACTAGCATGTTCCCTTCCATGGCTACCAAAAAGAACTTTTAAAGTAGTATTGTCTGAATCCTAATAAAAACAATTTGGATATCACCAAATTTGTTGCAAATTTATATTGATAATAGTTTAAAAAGAGGCACATATTTTAAGTATTACTATGTTTTACCTTGCCTCTATTTTGTAGAAAGTAGCATTATGTGAATCCTAATAAAAATAATTTGGATATCACCAAATTTGTTGCACATTTATTTTGATCACTTCAAAAAGAGGCACAAATTTGTTTTTGAATTCTATCCTGTAACTTTCATGTTTTCTATAACTTCATTTGTTGCCCTCTTTCTACAGAATAGAGGTAAGCTAAACCATAGTAAATACTTCTTTCATAGGATTTCTCTACATGTCTCTACATGTGCACATATTTTTTCCACAATGCACAGATGTGCTTTCTGCCTGCTTTTGTTCAACACCAATTGGAATTGACCAAAACAAGCTAACAACACCTTCAATATCAGATGCTACCTCAACTTAGGTAATGATTTTAATCATCGAGTAAGCTATTGCAACCATGGTTGTACAATGATATGAAATTTCACGTAATAGAAGGTTGTGTAGTTAGTTATCGAATTTCCAGCCATGGTTCAGAAATACATAGTCTGTTTACCACACTTTAGGATTGTCATAAAATTCCAAGTCTATGTATCTACAAATAAAATCACTAGAAATCCTTGAATTGGAAAAGTTGAATTTGAATACTATGACCTTAATGACATTGTTGCAATTTGTTAGCTTTTTGGGTTACTCAAAAAGTGTTTACACCGTGCATGGGGGTGCTTCATGTCATATGGGGTGCATCATGTGTTGATAACCTTTGGTTTTTCCAAGATGGACACACATTGGAGTTAGATTTATCATGAATTTCCATGCATGGACTTGACACTTATGTGGCACTCTTTCCTTGGAGTTTGGATACCTAAGTAGGTTGGTGAATTATTCATGAGGTGCATATGGAAGTTGTTTGCTTGATTGGGAAGAAGACTCACCTCAGAGGATAGTTGGGCATCTTGGAGGAGGGTGTTGAGCCCTAGATGGAATGGGGAGATATGGCTGCTTGCATGGGGGATTGTGTTAGAAAAACAAGATCGTAGAGCAATAAAAATAAACAAGATGCAAATATAAATCACATAAAACAAATTACAAGAGAGACACTAATATAACGTGGTTCACCCAAGATAGGTTACGTCCACACAGAAATTTCTAGTCCTTATTATTATACCATCCAAAAAATGAAAGGATACAACCTGCAGCACATCCGCTACAACTTCCCCTTTACTTTCTCAATGCCTCTCTCATGCAATCATAGATATATTTACAATGCTACAATACCCAGCCGTATTATAATGCCTTTTAAAGAGGGATTATCATGGGAAAATACTATGGGACACCCAATACCATGGGCCCATAAATAACCCAATATTGACCAAGTCATGACTATGAAATTACAAAATTTTAGAAGGAATTTTTTCTGAAATTTTCGCTACAGGGGCACTGCCCCTGAACCCCCGCCAGGGGGTCTCCTAAAATTAGTCATCGCCCCTCCCCCCTGGAATCCCCATAGCGACTGTTTTCAGGGGATAAATCCCCCCCAAACCCCCCCATCATGGGCTGGGATCAAGACATGGTTGAAATACAACCTCTAAATAAGGAAGATCAACCTCCACAACCAACAATCTCCCACTTGGAGACTGATCACAACAACCCCATGACTGTTGCACTTGTTGGACTATGCTCTGAACCTTGGATATGGAAAATTTCTCATCTTCACCTTCATGATTGAATACCAACTGAAATCGAGCAGGAAATCAATTTCTCTCTAGTTACTACCTTTGTCAACATGTATGCATGATTTTGGCTAGTGTGTATCTTTTCCAACTTCAACAATTCATCTTCCTAAACAAACCATATGAAATGGTGCTTGAGTTGTATATGTTTAGTCTTAAAATGGAAGGCCGATTTCTTTGCAATATGAATGGCACTCTGGATGTCAATGTACAACCTGCTATTCTCCTTCTTCTTACCCAATTCCTCCATGAACCTATGTAACCAGATCATCTCTTTACTAGCCTCTCTAGTAGCAACATACTCTTCTTCCATTGTTGAAAGTGAAACAACCTTTTGTAGTTTCAAAATCCAACTTACTGTTGTTCCACCTACAGTAAAGACATACCCTATGGTGCTCCTCCTGCTATCTTTATCACCTGCCATATCTGCATCAACATATCCCTGTAGAACAAATTCTGAACCTCCAAAACATAATGCATGAGTTGTAGTACCTCTCAAATACCTGAGAATCCACTATACTTCCTTCCAATGTTCTTTACTTGGATTATTGATATACTTGATCATAAATCCCACTTCATGTGCAATATTTGGTCTTGTGCACACCATGGCATACATCAAGCTATCGACTATTGATAAATAGGGAACCCTAGACATGTAATTTATCTCTTCATGTCTCTTGGGACACGTCTCCTTACTTAGTTTGAAATGGCTAGACAAAAGTGTACTAAATGGTTTGTCATTCTGCATTCTAAACCTCTCCAACACCTTTTGTATGTACTCACCCTCAGACAATGTCAATTTGCGATTTTTTCTGTCTCTTGTTATTCTCATACCAAGGATTTGCTTTGCATCACCCAAATCCTTCATCGCAAATGAATTACCTAACTTCATTTATATGCTACATGTTAGACCCTACAACAAGTATGCCATCCACATACAATAAAACTATAATATATCTTCCATTATCTAGCCTCTTTAAATAAACAAAGTGGTCAGAATGATATCTACTATAACCTTGTTTTGTCATAAACCTGTCAAATTTCAAATACCACTGCCTTGGAGCTTGCTTCAGGACATACAAGCTCTTATTCAAATTGCAAACCAAATTATCTTTCCCTTCGACCTCATTTGTTGGTTGTGGAGCCTGATCTCCATATTCAGAGATATTATTATTTAGCTGTGTCGATACCCCAAGTTTCGTTATGATCCCGACACGATCGCCAGCTATTTTCGGGGCCATGGTTTTGGGTAACCCGTGGTATTTTCCCATTGTATTTCTCTTATAAAAGAAAGACATTGTAATACGGCTAGGGTTGATGTATTAGGTTTTATGCATTGTAAATATCTCTGAGATCATAAGAGAGACTGTGAGACAGTGAAGAGGAAGTGTAGCGGTTGTGTTGCAGGTTGTATCCCTTTACTTTGCTGGACGAAATAATAATAAGGACTGGCAACTTTAGTGTGGACATATCCCAAGTTGGGTGAACCACGATATATTTGTGTCTCTCTTGTAATGCGTGTGTGATTATATTTTCATTTCTGTTTATTGTTATTGCTCTGCGATCCTATTTTTCTAACAATCCTTGTGGTTGATACATATAAATATCTTCCTCCAAATCCCCATGGAGAAAGGTTATTTTTACATCTAACTATTCAAGATGCAAATCTTATACCGCCACTAGACTTAAAATAGTTCTAATTGAAGTCATTTTAACAACATGAGAAAATAATTCATCAAAATCTATACCTTTCTTCAATGCAAACCCATTTACAACAAGTTTGGCATTGTACCGCTTCTTTCCTCCATCTTCTTCGTTCAACATGTAAACCAATTTATTTTGCAATGCTCTTTTACCAGCAGGAAACTGAACCAAATCCAAAGTCTTTTTCCTTAACAATGAGTCCATCTCCTCATTCATGCCTTGCTCCCACTTCTTTTTAGTTTCCACCTAGATTGCTTCTTCATAACATTCTGGTTCACCAGAATCAGTCATCAATAAATAATACATTGAAGGAGAGAATCGTTCAAGGCGTCTACTTCGCCTGGTAGATCTTCTAACACTTGCGGGAGTTTGAGGTACCTGTTGCTATTCTTTATTTTTCGGCACCTTTGAAACTTCATTTTCTTTGATTTCATCAAGCACTGTGTACTCTGTGTTTTCATTTTCTCGTTTCTTTCCCTGCAACGGATCTTTACAAATGAACTTTTCATTGAATACCACGTCTCTACTCCTAATGATTTTTTTATTTTCATAATATCTTAAGCGATAACCAAAATTATCAACCCCATATCAAATAAAGGTACATTTATTGGATTTAGCCTCAAGCTTTGTTCTATTTTCTTTATCAATATGGACAATGCTTCACAATGAAAATTTCTCATAAATGAGTAGTTTACCTTTTTACCTGTCCATTTCTCCTCTGGAATACCACCATCCAAAGCACTTGAAGGCCCTTTGTTTATTAAGTAAACATCAGTATCTACAACATCTTCCCAAAACTGTAAGGAAAACCTTGTATGCAATCTCATACACTTTGTACGCTCCATGATTGTTCTGGTCATGACACAATTTTCTTGTGGTGTTCCTTGGACTGTCTTTTCTCTATGAATCCCATGGTATGAACAATAACCATCAAATTCCTTGACACAATATTCACCTCCATTATTAGATCTGAGAAACTTCAACCTTTTTCCTGTCTCATTCTCAACCAAAGCTTTCCATTTCTTAAAAGTAGAAAACACATTAGATTTATGTCTTACGCAATAAACCCAAGTTTTTCTAGTTGCATCATCAATAAAAGTAACATAATAACGAGAGCCACGAAGATATTGTACCTGAGTTGTTCCCCACACATCTTTATGTACAAGTTCTAACTTTTCACTCTTCTTTTATTTCCCAACCCGGAAAAACCTGACTCTCTTTTGTTTTCCATAAAAAACAAATCTCACAGAATTCCAAACTTACCTGCTTCAGATCTGGCAACAACTTCCTTGAGTGGAGAATATCCATCCCCTTCTCACTCATGCGGCCAATACTATGGTGCCACAATGTTGTATATGTTCCTATGGAATCTAAAGAGATAGAAAAATCAATATTATGAGGACATAAATATAGTGTACCTATCATGTCTCCTTCTGCTATCACCATTGATACTTTAGTGATATTCCACTATGTTTCTCCAAATGTAGATAAACAACCACCATCTCCCAACTTCCCTGTTGAGATCATATTTTTTTTCATAGCAGGAATGTGCCTTACATATTTCAACATCCATTCACCATTCTTTAACTTTATTTGTACCTTACCCATTCCAATAATTTTACATGGTTCATCATCACCCAATAAAACATGTCCAAAATCTCCTGGAACATAATTATGAAATAATTTCCTATGGGGTGTAGCATGACATGAATCCCCTGAATCTACTACCCAACAATCACTAGTATTATCTAATGCAAGAATCAAATTATCTTGTAACATATCACCTTCTACATTTGCTTCTTGAGTAGTCTCCTGTTGTCTATCTCGTTTCTTCTTTAGAGATCTGCAGTCTTTATTCATATGTCCTTTCTTTCCAAAGTTACAACAATCTATCTTTCCCAATCCGGACCTGGATCTTCCCTTCCTAAACTTGCTGTGATTACCTGGGCTCTTTCCTCTCTCCCTTTGTCTTCCCCTGCTCTCCATGGTCAATGCATCACCTTATGTCCCACCTGTGCTTTTCCTTCGCATTTCCTCGCTAAGAATAACACCAACAACATCATCAAATTTCAAAGTGTTTAAACCAGAGACAGAGTTACTTACAACCATGAACAATCCATTCCATATTTATGTTAATGAACACAATATTAGAAGAGCCCTAACCTCATCATCAAATTTCACTTTTACAGAACTTAGTTGATTTGTAATCGTATTAAATTCATTTAAATGATCAACAACAGATCCACCTTTTGACATATTCATATTAAATAAATGCTTCATTAGAAATACCTTGTTGGAGGCTGAGGGATTTTCATATAGCTTACCCAATGCGCTCATCATACCCTCCATTGTCTTTTCTTTTGAAATATTGAAAGACATCGATGAAGCCAGGCACATCCGTATTGTTCCCAGTGCCTTTCTGTTAATCCCATTCTTCGTCCTTCATAGTTGTCGGTTGTTTTGTGTTTCCTCCCAACGGTAGGAGTATATCCTTCTGATACACATAGTCCTCCATTTTCATCTTCCATAACTGCAAGTTTTTGCTATTAAATTTATCGACCTTAAACTTTCCTTCTTCCACCATTGCTCCCACTCTAACCAGGAACCCTTATTTCCTACAACTTTATATGCCAAATAGACCTTTGGCTCTGATACCAATTGTTAGAAAAATAGGATTGTAGAGAAATAACAATAAACAAGATGCAAATATAAATCACATAAAACCCATTACAAGAGAGACACCAATATAACATGGTTCACCCAAGATAGGCTATCTCCACACAGAAATTGTCAGTCCTTATTATTATACCATCCAACAAATGAAGGGATACAACTTGCAACACATCTGCTGCAACTTTTTGTTCACTATCTCACAATCTCTCTCACACAATCATAGAGATATTTACAATGCTACAATCCAACCGTATTACAATGCCTTCCTTTTAAAGAGGGATTACCATGGGAAAATACTATGGGACACCCAATACCATGGGCTCGTAAATCACCCATTATTGACCAAGTCATGACTATGAAATTAGAACATTTTACGAGGCATTTTTTCAAAAAATTTCACTACAAGGGCACTACCCCTGAAACCCCGCCAAGGGGGGGGTGGTAGACCCCCCATGGCGACTATTTTGGGGGTGAATCCCCCCCAAAATTTATCATCATGGGCTTGGATCCAGACACGACCGAAACACGGCCTCTGAATAAGGAAGATCAGGCTCCACAACCAACAACTTGTACTTGACTCGAGGACTCTCAAGTTGAGGAGTGATAGTGTACATAGGGGTTGACCCAAAGGTACACATGGCTTGGGAGGTAGCATTGCAGCATTGAAGGCCTTTGGAGGTAGAGTATTTGACACAAGTCATGGAGCTCTCTATCTTGGACCCTTGCATGTTGGATATACTCACCTTGGAACTTGACATGTGACACTTGATGTTGAAGCACTTTACATGCGAATCTATCCATTGTTTAGTTAGGTTTCTTATGGAATAGGTACACTTATTATTGTTGGGATCCCTCAATTTTTTAATAAGTAATGGGAGGAGATATTCATTTAACCATATGCATTGCAGTTAACTCATGTAATCACATTCTTGAGTTAGAAATGTGAGAGCTATATAAAACTAGTCTCATTGTACTCTTCTTCATTTCTATTTACACTCTTTTTCTTGAGCACTAGGGCTCTTGAAAATAATTCAAGGGTTAGGGTCTTGACATAAGGAGACAAAAATGACTAGGATTTTGGATAAGACCTGGAGGAGGAAAAGAAACATTTTGCTGGAGATAATAGTCATATTTAAAACTTAGGCATAGAACACAAGAGAAGAATTCAAAGAGCATTACTTCAATAATAGTCATGACATTTAAGAATTCATAATAGTCATAATTGAATCTGAATTTAAAGAGCACACATGCATGACATAGAAAACAAGAGAAGAACTTCACACATTAAGTCATCCCATTGACTTCATATTGTATAGTAACATGGATTTGTAGTACAAGATTTGTTTTAAATTGAGCTATTAAAGATATGGATAACTCTTCAGCCAAAATACATCAACCAAAAATAAACAAATCTACTTGAAAAAATGCTTATCTTATCTTAGCCCTCCTATTTTTATCAAAACATGACATCAAATGAATTGGGCATTACTTATTCAAACACGCAGCCTTGAATGACTATTAGACCTTCCTTCATGCCAAGCATTTCTTTGGACCTCTAAAACTTACCCATGCTAAGTTGAATCACACTTTCATAGTGGAGGAGAATCACTTTGAATTTGTTGAAGGTTCATGATACCAAGAAACCTATTGAGCCCATATGATATATATTTTAACAAGTCACAACAAGAGCTTCTTTCTACTTTGCTTCTGTGAAGGATAACAAAACAATTGGTTGTTCCTTACTAGCCTACAAATTTACTCCAAATCACATAATGAATGAGTAACATATGGTAGATTTTCTTTCATTTATGCAACTTCCTCAATCTAAATCTATTTTATCGACCAACTTGAAGTTATCACCCTTCACAAATGCAACTCCATAATGTAGTTACCCTTCACAGACCTTAGAATCCTTTGTGTTCCTTTCCAATGAACATCTTTGAGACTTGCCATAAACCATGAAAAAATCCCAACCATTGTTATGCTGATATTTTACAGCTCCTTAGGGCTATTTAAGACATGGAATTAGAGTTTCTAGCACTCTCTTATGGGACAACAAGCTTTTTTTAGGGGTTTTATACCCTATTTCCTTCACCAGTGCACCCCTTCTTGACATCCTTTCTTGATTTTTCAGTGAATTTAACAAAGTTACTGTGATTCTGTGTGCCATTTAATGATAGCACACACTATTTTTACCTTGTTTTAGCAAAATTTTGTTGAATATATGCACTAGTATTGTGCCATCGATGGATGGATAATGGATCTTTATTTGACTTAAAAGTGATAACTATCACTTATAAGATTATCAGATCACAGTTATTCATAACACAAAGAAAAATAAAGGTTCAAAATAGATTTGGTATTCCTTCCCCCTTATTTGATGAAGTGAACACCACTCAAGTCAATATACTTGAAGCTCTCCAACCTCAAGATGGAATATTTTGATACCATTAAGGAGTGCATCACTAGGTTGAAAACCCTAAAAGTTTGCATTATTATAATCAGTGGCAAAGGTAAAATAGGCACTGAATATATTAGCACTATCCCCCCAGGATCATGCCCACTCTAATTCTACTACCTCGTGTATACATGAGTCTCTAGGGGACACTTCCAAATTGTCAAAAAAGAAGAGGTCAATGTGCTCTTATTGCCAAAAGGTGGGACATGCCTTAAAAAATTGTCTCCTCCATATCCAAAAGATTGAAGCTATTGCTCAATAAAAAAATGGAAATAATGCTTTATTTAAAGACCATTGGTAACTATGCACATTTAGTTGTCCAAACCACTCTATGGTCCTAAAATTCTACTCAATAATGGATTGCATATTCTGGGGCTACTAGACATATGACGAAGTGTTGACACCTCCTCTCCAATTACAGTGATCAACATAAAGGTGACCAAGTAATGCCTCTCTCCCAATCTCTACTTGTGGTATTGTTCAAAGTGATAATTCTCAATAGAAACATGTTCTCAGTGTTCCTAGAGTGAGAACCAAACCTCCTCTCTATCTACTACATTACTCACACCAATTAAAAGGTGGAATTTTTTCCAGATAGATGGGTTTTTAAAGACATAGGACAAGTTCGTAGTTGTTACTTCTGGATATTGTGATAAATCTAAACGTATGTACATGATGGGTAAGTATTCTACACCTCTCACTTCAAATACGTTCACTGCAATGATAGTCAATGCAAATGATGACAGTAAGCTATGGCACTTACATCTCAAATGAACCAACCATGGATCCTCGAGGCACATGAGTCATTTCTTCCTAGATGAGGGTCTTCCATAGATCAACCCTCCCAATGGTGTTTACAAGGGATATGTTATGGGTAATCACCATCAAGAGTCCTTTCTGAAGGACAACTCAAGGTGGGGATCTAAGCCCCTTGAGTTAATACACAATGATATTCGTGGTCCCATGGCCTCATCTTGTCTTGGGGAAGTCAAGTATTTCCTTAATTTTGTTGATGATTATTCTCAGTTTCTATGGGTCTCCACCATTAAATCCAAGGATGAGGTGTTTGGAAAATTCCAGGAATTCAAAATTCTTGTTGAAGTAAAATGTAAGCAGAATATCAAGTGTCTCCACTCTAATGGGGGAGGTGAATATATCAGTGATGATTTTTAGTAGTTTCCTTGTTCTCATGGCATCTTCGTAGAATATTGTCCCTTATACTCCTCAATAAAATGGTGTGGTTGAGCACAAGAATAGGTCTATCATGGGAATGTCATGTTTTATGATTCATTCTCAGACCATGAAGCTTAATTTTTTGAGAGACGCAATTTCTTTTGCAGTATTTATCATCAACCACACACCTACTCATGTAATTCTAGGTATGATTCCTTATGATCACTTACATGGGCATAAGCACTCTATTTCACATTTCAATATTTTGGATGATGTGCTTGGGTCCACTTGCCTCATGGAAGGCATGATATATCAATTGTCCATATAATCCTAACCAAATTGTAATTGGCTATTGTAAATCCTTTCAAGGGTACCCTCTATATGACCCCACTACTTATAGTGTCAATAAGCATTATGGGGTTATCTTCGATGAGCCTTTTACTCATAGTCCAATGATATCTCTTTTGTCACTTCCTTCCAATGATGGATCTAATGATGATTATCAACCTGTATCTAGCTAACATGCCTCTTCTTTTCTTACTAATTTGCTTCTTGATGACTCCTACCTGCTAAGAGTGGATCTTTCCACCTCTTCATCAAGTATAAATCCACCCATGAATACATCTATGAGCTCCTCTTCTGCACTTACTACACAATATCTGGGGACTTATGGGACTACATGTTCATCAAGTCCCTCTCCATTTTTGAAAGTTTCTTCCAAATTTCCCTCTTTTGATGAGAATATGCAACCTAGAGATGATGAGCCCTCTTTCAATGAGCATTCTAGTGATGAGCCCTCTTAATATGAGAAGACTAGTGACGAGCCTTCTCTTGATGAGAAACCTAGTGATGAGCCCCCTCCATATGTGCAACAGTGATGTGCCATATGATGATAGTGATCCCTCTCCTTCTAACAATAACTAATCCCATGACAACAAATTATGATTGAAGTTATCGTGGTTGGATGATGATGATCTTGCTACTTCATTGTTTCCATCTTTACCCAAGTGGGCTATGGATCCTCTTACTAATGCTTTTGATTTTCTTGCTCCTCCTTCTCAACAATTAAATTCACCCCATCATGGGACCTTATTGCAATTGGATCTCCCTTACCTAAAAAATATGACCCCAACTCAACATTATTGTGGGTGTTTTGATAATCTACTCGCATGACCAATGTATAACATGTTGTCTATATGGCCCCTTGTTCAACATAAGGGGGGTTGTTGGTATTTTATAGCTAATATTCACTTGTGGCCACATGCCTATTAGGGAATTGATGCCCTTAATGGGATGGACTTATATGGTATTCAACCCCTTTATTGTCTTTCATCTATATTTGGATAAGCCACACTAGTGACCCTCTTAGAGATAGCGCCCTAACCCTAACACATGTGTATAAATAAAAGTTGTCACACTCAAACTAAACAAACAATCGGCTGGCATGTGACTCTACACAACTCAGTGACTAAAGAAAGACTCAACAAATACAAAAAATACTCAAATTATATTTTGGGCAAGTTTGAGCGAGTCTTGGTCAAGTATTGGTGAGTTTGGACAAGTCTTGGCAAGTACAAGGACAAGTATTAGGTGAGTAATAGGCATAGATAAGACTCAACAAGACTCACTAGTCTTGGCCAATTCAAACTACACTGGTATAAAATGATTAAGTTCAATTAAATTCGTATTAAATTCAAAATTCAAGTTCCATATTTTCTCGAAAGTAATGATAAATTTTATCCTGAATTTTCTCACATTGTTTGGCACCGCAACTTTTTCTAAACATCATGATTCTCTAACATGAACTCGAACCAAGTGACTAAACCTATCCAAAAGAGATTATTTATTTAATTGTGGGAAAGCTTTACAACTAGAAGCCTCCCCATTTTGGAACAAATATATAACAAGAGAAACTTTATTAAACAATCAAAAGAAATGAACCTTCACAATACAAACAAGCATGTAATATCTAAGCTATTGAATACCAATAAGATGTATACTTATGTATACCTATATATTAGATATACTTCAACTTAAAGAATAAGATTGAAATTTAAAGATAAAGACAATCACAACAAAATTTAAACCCTACGTATTATACTTCGTAATTGTTTACTACAAGTCATAGTCTGTGTTCAAAGTGCATTCTTGCTAATAGTCAACAAGCATAAAACAAAGTATAAAACTATAACAAAATTTGATTCACAATGAAAACAAAGAAAAGGAAATATAGGATCATGTAATAGAGAATACTGTACCTCCTGTCTCTTCAAATGTTTATTGTGGCTTGCCTCAAGATCCTTCATTGCTTTTGAAGTTTGTTTGAAATTTTCTCTGAAATAATCAATAATTCCATATTATTGATCACGTAGATGAAAATTATTAAGAGCTTCAAATGAAAATAAGGGCACCTACATTTCCTCTTTAAGGTTTCCTTCTAGTTTCCTGACATTTTCTTGTAACTCGGATACATGGGTATTCGCATCCTGTAGAGAAAGTTTGCTAGAATTCTCTTTCCATTTATATAGTTATGCTTCCTTCACCATAAAATCCTCTGCTTCATACTTGGCACCCTATTGATTTGAAAGAGTTTAATCATTTCTTATAACTGATTCAAATAATAATGTTTCTATTTACAATGCAAATACTGGGATTCAGATTCTTTTACCTCCAAGGAGTATTTCTCCTTTTCTACTAAATTTTATTTTTAAACAATGCCTGATCTTTTTTCATTCATAACTTCAAGCCTGGAATATACAAAACCTGTTAGTGTTTGTTAAACAACAAATATGAATACCAATGGCCTTAGTATCTTGAAACATTTTTCACAACCAATCTAACACACTGCTGCACTTAGAACATTTCCAAGTTTGGTAAAAGACACATGAAAAAGAAGGAGAGAAATTGCATAAATACCATGGCTTGTTAGTTGGGATCAAATCCATTAAAGGTGATTCTAAGAAACAAGCCCAATATTAAATACAATAATGTGTAACCAAATATTACCAATAACATTCACATTGGTTTTCTCAACATTTCACTATAAAAATACCTTTCATCAATCTCCATTATTTGAAATGACTGTCCTACTGGCATTCATATTTATTTTCTTCCACATCTTCCTCATCATCTTCTTCTACAATTATTATCAACTCTTCTTGGATTAGATATTTCATGTGAGATTTCCTCTCTCTAAAATACTGGTTAAAGCACTCCCCTGCAAGTCATGGGTCATGACAACAATTCCATCTTTGTTTAAAACCAGAGTTTTCAAGGAACACCCAGACTAAAATCACAGAGGACAATGAAAACATGATGTTAATCATACCCAAACAGTTGACAATATCAGAGAGATTTTCCTGCACAAGAGATGCCATAATTAATATACAAATTATATGATGATACCTTTCCCTAATATAGATGCGTGTGCCATAAGAAAAAATGTAATAACATAACTCTACAAGTGAAGAACAAAAAATAAATAAGGAACCTTCCCAACTTGCTTCTAAACTCACACTTTTGAAATCCACTTCATTAATAAACTCTCTAATTGCATAACAGATCTCTTCATCGGTAGGAAATGATAGGCTTGCTTCCCCCCTAGACCTCTTTTTTCCTTCTACATGATGTTTCATCAATAAAAACGTTTGTTTAGTTCAGAATCTCGGGACATTTGTAGTGTGGTCATGTTTTGAGATGAAGACATAGTATCTCTCCATTTGGTGAGGATACATAGAGGTTTAATGAATGCATTATAAGACTAAATAGATGGAAGTTTTAAAAAAAATATTTGACCCTCCCAAAAACAATATATTTTACCTTCCATTTCATCTTTCTACGTCTTATGTTGTCTCTTGCCATGAGTAGCCTCATATTCATATGATGTAGTCAATTCTTTTCCGTTTGTTTTTATATCCGTGGAAGGAGTGTCAAGCCTAACTGAAACAACATTCTATGTGTCAGTAAAATCATTACCTCGCTTCTTTGCAATACATTAGAAGGGATTATGAGGTTTCCTACCAAGGATTCTATCATAATCCTCTTAGCTAACTACAACCTCCCCACTATTCTGCACAATACCATGGTCTCTACATAAGAAGAAAACACTGCCACAATAGAGATAATGATAGAGGATGAAGAATATTTCCTCTACACAAGAAATATTTTCCAAACCTTAGCAAATGTCCACAAATCTTCTTCAATCTTGCTTGAATATTTTTCCCCAATGAAGATCAGTAAGAAATTTCTCCTTGTCGGGATTGGGACACCTCGTTAATTACAATATTTTTGGCATTTGAAGGGGTTTTCAATGCTGCAAATATCACAGAAAGTTCTTTCCCTAAAATTTTCTCCTCTTCTTCATCAACCAGAACCCTATATTTCCTGCCAATTACTTCATTTTCTCTCACGCCCCCAACCAAATTTGGATCCTTCTCTAGATCGATTTTTGTCCTTCTATCGTTATCTATTTTCTATATCATTATTTTACCTTTTATCACTAATTTGGATTTGATGGACTTAACACTTTGTGGTTTTGTAGGAGGAGCTTTGAACTTGGAATATCGATGGTCTAATTCATCAGCAAGACCAACGTAATCCGAGCTTCCCACATTTACATATGAAGAATTGACTAATGAGTTTGAGGGTTTTACCAATATGTGGGAGTTGAGATTAATATACAATGCAATTTCATTTGGAACTGTGCGAGCAACTGGTTTACCATCTCATCCTTCTCTTCTCCTCTCAATAATCTACTCCAAATTTTGTCGTTGGAAGACCTTCCGTCAATTTTTAAACGTGTCTTCTTGTGGTGCCTGCTGGTATCCCACCGTGCTTGTGCAAATTTAGTGTACAGATTGTTTCATCAATACTGAGGGTTAAATTCCATTTACACTAAGTCTATTTACGTTTAGAAAAAATAAAAGGAAAAAAAAGACCTTCAATTCACTCACAATTCCAAAAATTAAATAATGGATTTTTTCATTAAAAAATAAAATAAAATTTTCTCCATCTTTTAATAAAAATGTTGAAAAATAAATTGACTAATTTTCTTGATAATTATGATGAGAAAAAATGTAAAATTATTGAATTTTTAAGGATTTCTTTTTAATATGGTTATTACATTGAGAGTAGAGAGGTGCTCTACAACATCCCAATCTATCAATAAGGTTTATCAAGAATTCAAGTGATTGGAGAATAAGGTTTAATGTTAGGAACCCATGTCTTTACTTTATTAGTGTATTCTTGTTAGACGCATATGCTTTGTAAGTCATCCCATAGTATTTGTTGATCCATAGTTTGTGTTATTGTTGTTTGGCGCATATGCTTTGTAAGTCGCCCATAGTATTGTTGATCCATAGTTTGTATTGACCCATGGTTTTGAACCATAGTCTTGGCGCCTAGACTTACTATATAAGTGTGTGTTGGGGCCTATGAAGGAACCATGAAGTTAATTGTATTGAGCTTGCTCAAAGGAGGTTGCCCCCTCGAAGTGGCTTGCGATCAATATAAAAGTGATTCTGAGTTTTTTTATTTATGTTGTCCCGTGTATTCTCATTAATTATTGTTGCAGGTTCATCACATCTAGTATCAGAGCACTTTCTTGGGCTCGTTGGGTGGAATTTCTGCCAAAAAAAAAAGTATAAAATTATGTTTTTTGGCCATATCTCCCTTGTTTTTACTCTGTTTCCCTTGAAACTTCCCGACACCCCGGTAATCCCATTCTGCATATTTCATTCTTGAGGACCCTATCCCAAATTCCACTTCCCAAAGCCCGAAATCTCACATTTGTCTATTTTTAAGGTTTGCCATAACTTTTTCGGATTTCTCCCAATTTCCTTCAAATTTTACCACCAAGTTCCTTTCCTAATTCTGCATCTTTGTCCCTCTCTGCCAAATTTTCTCATTCTTTCACCCCGCTTATGAAATCCCCATTTTCTGCTTCCCTGCCCATTAGAAAGTGTCCAAAACCTACTCAAACCCCAATTACCCCTCCGAGTTTTTCCCAAATCCAAATTTTCCTTTACTAAAGCATCTTTTGTTTGTGTTTTTCTATCCATTCCCAAAAAAAACAAAAACTCCTGGTTATGGTTGTCACCCACGCAGGAGAAAAAACCATGGAGGAAGCACTTGCAGCCATCCAAACCAAACTTCAAGATCTAGATGAAAAATTTCTCAGCCTCCAACTTCAACATTCAGCCATGAACGATAATCGCCAGCAAGAATCTTTTGCAGCCAATGGGTTCTCTTCTTCCAGCAATTTCTGTGGTCCGAAGCTTGAATTTCCTCGCTTCAACAGTACTGATCCGACTAGATGGATCTATCGTGCAAATCAGTATTTCAGTCTGCATAATACTTTTGATGTCCAAAAAGTTCCACTTGCATCCTTTCATTTGGAACAGGAAGCCCTTCAATGGTACCGTTGGTACATCAAGGCTCATGATGAGCCAAAATGGACAGATTTTTGCCAACTCATTTTGCAACGCTTTGGTCCTAGTGCTTTTGATGTTGATGTAACTTCAGAATGTATTTCACATATATGTATATTGTATTCCTATAGAGATGTTATTATTCCTATATACGAAAGTGTCGTCATTTATATTGTAAGTGTCGTAACTTATACTTGATGGGTTATTAGACCACCTTGTTGGGGTCGGCCCTGTATAGGTCATGTGGGTCAAAGGGTTATTAGACCACCCTAGTGGGGGTTGGCCCAGTCAGCATTATGTTAAGTGGTTAAGTTGAGGCTGACCTAGTTGAGTAAAAGTCAAGTCAAGTTAGTGTATAAATAGAGAGTGTGTCTCTCTCATTTTACACATTCTATTATCTCACACACACTTCTCTCATTCGGAAAGTGGCACACTTATTAGGAGGAGGCTCTACTTCTAGGAGAAGACTATCTCCTGTATTCTGGTTATATCATTGCTCTATCTATCTCTGTGGAAGTTATTGGGGTTTTTCACCTTTATGGTTTTCCCCAAGTAAACTTTGTGTCTCTAGTGTGCTTGCTTTATTGTGTCCATCATTGATATGCTGTAGATTTGCTGTACATGTTGTTCTCTCAGTTAAGATCCTAGATCAAATTTAAGTAAATTCTGAAAATTTAACATGGTATCAGAGCTAGCTTGAAAGAAGGCATGATATGGCATGTATGACACTTGTTGCACTTACGATGCTAGGGCTTGATATAGCAAAAACGAGTCATCGTAGCACTTTTGCTATAAATCCATTTTGGCGAATTTTTCAGACCTAAACGTTTTAGAGGGAGAATATCATATCCCCATGTACCTTGTGTCCAAAGGACAACCTCTAATGCATTGTACTTTGTGATTTATGATCTGTACAATATAGGGTTTCTGCCTCTTTCAGATCTGAGTCAAAATCAGGTGACCTTGGGAAAAAGGTCATAACTTGGGCTAGGAAGCTCCAAATGAAATTTCGTAAAATGTGACAGGTAGTGCACAGACTGTACTATCTCAGGAACATTGTTTAGAGGCCAAAGTTGAACCAGGGAGACGTGTAATGTCGTACACGTGCGCTATCTTGTATTATCCCATAAACAGGTCATGTTGCGACACTTGGAATAACTCTCTCTTAGAGAATCGAATTCAGTTCAGACCTATCAGGATGGAAAGATAATAGGTCAGGATATCTCAGCAAACGTTTTCAGAGGCCAAAGTTGAACCAGTGACACGTGGAACTCCGTACAAGTTCACTCTCCTGTTTTATCCCATAAACAGGTCACGTTGCGACACTTGGCATAACTCTCTCTCAGAGAATCCAATTGAGATCAGACCTATCGGGATGTAAATATGACAGGTCGGGCTATCTCAGGAACATTTTTCAGACCCTATGGATCAAAAAGTTTGGAGTTACACCAGAAACAATCCGGTACATATTTCTGTCCTAACAGAATTATTTTTGAGCACCTTCATTCATGGCTTCCGGAATTTAGGGTTTCGGAGAAAGTTGGAATTTTTTTAATTGGAGACTACGGATGAATGCCACTCATAAAAATAGAAATTGAGAGACCAAGTTCATAATTTTTGGTTCTGAATAAGACTGAGTTTGATCAGACCCTAGTTCGGGACTTTGATTGGAAAAGTGAAAAATTAGGGCTTCTACAAAAATGCGAATTTTTTAAATCTGTGACCACAGCTGGAAGCTCCACAGAAAAATAGAAGCTTAGAGATTTGGATCAAACCTTTTGATTGGCCAGAAGAATGGGCTTCATCAAACCCTAGTTCGAGGTCACGTCCAGTGAATCCGAAAGTTTCAAAGGCAAAATTGAGGAATGAAACTTTGCAGTTTTCAAATTCTGAATATACCAGCTTGATCAGCTCATCAAGGCGCATATTTCTATCCTTTCGGAAGTTTGAAATTCAAAGTTGAATTTTTGGGGTTTCTATGACAAACCCTAATCCAGCTCCAGGTCCAGTTCTTGCAAATCAAGTGGATTGGGTTAATCCTAGAAGAAGATGGATTGGTCACCTGCATAAGTGAAGAAGTTTCTGTTTCAGAGGGAGATGAGGCTAAGGCCTTACATAAGAAGATTACAAGCGATCTCGATAGGTATGACTCATCGAGGTATGTTTCAAGATTTTTTCATGATTAATTTTATGGTATGTTTGTCTTCATGATTATTACAGTTAGTACAATCTTGATTTTAGATTTGTCGTATCACCTTAACAAAATTATGAATGCATGATAGAAGATATTCATTGGTTAGGGTGTTGACACTTATGATTGTACTAATGCATTATGGTGGTGTATGAGGTTTATGTTGTCTGCTAACATAAAAGGTACACCAAGAAAAACAAATCATGTTCTACTTCAAGAACATATGATCATGGTGACATGAAGACAAAGATTCATCCATTGTCATGGATCCAATAGAAGATCTACTTACGAGGTATGTATAACTTGGTTCTACAATGGTTAACTTATGAGACATGCAGGTTACTAGCACAAGTCACTGAAGAGAACCAGAAGACATTATGCGGGTATGTTAGACATAACTAGCTAGCATGCTAATCGAGGTATGTTTTTCCTAAATCAAGCTAGAATCCTACCTTGTGTTAGGATCTTATAATGTTGTGTTGTTGATAATGATTATTCATGAAGTCATAGGTTTGAATAGTCATGGTTGTATGCATATTATGTTTCTTACCATAATTGATGATATGACTAACCAGAAGAATCATGAAGGTATAAGTTTGAGTAATCACAGGTTTATGCATTGATGATTTAACGAATCAAAAGAGTCCTATGATCAAATAAGAATATGCATGAGTAAAAGAAGACTTCTCTGAAACCTTGAATACTAATGTTTATTATTTTTGAATGATCATGACTATATATGTTTAAGATTACTATGTTTTGATAGTATTAAGATTATACTAATAAATGTGTGATTATGTATGAGACCTCAAGGATAACACAATGATGATACTAATAAGCATGCATAGTGATTAAGGATGGATATAAGTTAAGGACAGGTAATCCAGGAAGCAAAGATCAAGAGGGAGCACACTCCAGTTGTTCCCGCAAGAAAGCAAAGGAGCACACTTCAGTAGTTTCTACAAGGATGCAGATATTCAGAGGGATTTGACCACTTCTCACAATCCACATTAGAATGGAGTTTCAAAGATTCAAAGGGAGTCCACCCAGCAACCAAACAAAGATAAGTATTTGAATTGCCATTTCTTACATAATGTTATTCAATGATGTATATGCTTATGTTCCTAGAATTAGGTTGTGTATTATGCATATTAGAATAGTTGCATTGATGAATAGTATACTACTAATATACATGGGTAAGTGGCCTATGGCACTATACAACATTCCGTTGCTACTTATCTAGAATGAAACCTCTTTGCTGACATGTTAGGAGTTGTGCACACTTTTAACAATGTTCTGGTAGAGATTGGAAGGCATCTAGAAAGTTACGGAATATGGATAAATGTTGTATTGAAGCATTGGCTAAGATAATTGCATGACTGTATGACATATTTCTTTATGTGTAAGAATTTGTTCTGAAAACTACGAGATGTTTTCTAATCATGCAATTTAACTTGTTGTCTAAGAAAGATCGTATACCATCACCTACAAAAGAAGGACTACAACATTTGTTCAGCAACAAAGTTATCTATTGAAAATATTGAATATATTGAAGTTCCCAGGATCGGGGAAGAATGCCATGATCGATGAGTACCAGTCGATCATGAAGATGTTTGGGATGCAGTCCCAAGACCTGAAGGGGAGTCTGTAGTGACTTCCAAGAGGATCTACAAGATCAAGCATGCTGCAGTGACGAAGAGGAAGATACACTTTCTTGAATGGTGTAGTTGAAGAAGAAGTGTATGTGGTGCAGCCACTTGGTTCTGAGACACATGATAGGAAGTCATATATGTGCAAAACTTGGTATGGTAGGATAGACAACTTTCTATCCAATTTGGGCTTTACCAGGAATAAAGCGGATTCCAACCTTTACTACAAGGTTGAGGAAGGCAATCCAGTGATACTACTATGTGGATGACCTGTTTGTAACAGGTGAGGATAGATTGATTGCCGACATGTAGTGGAAGCTTGCTGCCAAGTTCGAGATGAAGAACTTGTGGATGATGCACTATTTTCTAGGTATGGAGGTGTGGCAGAGTGCAGATGAAAAATTCCTTGGACAAGGGAAGAATGCAGTAGAGATCCTAAAGAGGTTCATGATAATGGACTACAAGGCCATGGCCACACCTATGGCATCGAACCTGAAGCTTCTGTGTCATGCTCCATTTGATCCATTTGATTATGGGCTCAAGTATGATGCGAATCAAAAGTTTAACCTGCACGGTTATGTTGATTCAGATTGGGCATGCAGTGCTATAGATAGGAAGAGCACTTTTGGGTGTTGCTTCAGTATGGGATCAGGTGTGATCGCTTGGTTTAGCAGGAAGCAGTCCTGCGTAGCACTGAGTATAGCCGAAGTAGAGTATGTTGCGACGGATGAGCAGGTTGCAGATGTATTGACCAAGCTGTTGGATAGAGTATAGTTTGAGTACTTCAGATCGATGTTCCTTCCAAAGGGAAGTGATGAGTCCAGAAGATGCAAATGCACATGAGATTTTCTGACATGGTTGATGTGTTCTCCCATGGTCGTGATGTAATTGCTGAGCCATTCTCACATGGTGGTAGATGTGTTCTCCCATGGTGTAGATGTAAGGGCTGAAGCCATTCTTCACATGGTGGTAGATGTGTTCTCCCATGGTGAAAAAGTAAGGGTTGGAGCCTTCTCGAATGGTGGTATATGTGTTCTCCCATGTCAGTGGTGTAAGTGCTAGATGATGTGCATCTGGGCTGTGCTTCATGGACGATGAGGTGATCTGAAGAGGATGATGCTATGATGATCAGGAGGATCATGGATGATGAGAATTAGGACGATGCTCCAATTACTGCTCTGTATATGTATATGCATCATGTTGGATACTTGATATGATCAGTTGGATCATTTATGTACGCATACATCATGTTGATGTTGGATATGATCAGTTGGATCATTTATATGTATGCATCATGTTCGATGCTAGATATGATCAGTTGGATCATTTGTATGTATTTTGTATATGCATCATGTTGGATGCTTGGACCATGTATCTGTATATGTATCAGGTGGATACTGAGATCATGTATGTTGATATGTATCAGGTGGATACATTGTATGATCAGGTAGATCATGTATGATGATATGTATCGGGTAGATATTTGATATGCATCAGGTGGATGCATTGTATGATCAGGATGATCGTGGATGATGAGCTTCTCCATATGACATGCATCAGGATGATGCAGTGATGATGATCAGGATGATCATGTGTACATCAGGATGATGTATGGTGAGTATCAGGATGATACTTTGTGGTCGTGGATCAGGTTGTGCAGATGAGAATGTCTAGGAGATCCTATAGGTCGGAGTTGTGTACCTGTAACAGCCTGGGATGCTCTTTCGAGACATTGCTCTGGGAGGACATGTAATTTGTGCCCTGGGAGATCTTCAGGTTGGAGTTGTGTACCTGTAACATCCTGAGATGCTCTTGTGATTTTTTGTCCTATGGCATGTAATTTTCTCCTGGGGGATCTGGACAGGATGAAAAAGGCCTCAGATGCTTCAGCCAGGTTTTGCCATGACCACATGTAATTTGCTCCTGGGAGATCTGGACAGGATGAAAAATGCCTCAGATGCTTCAGCCAGGTTTTGTGGTGGACCACATGTAATTTGCTCCTGGGAGATCTGGACAGGATGAAAAAGGCCTCAGATGCTTCAGCCAGGTTTTGTGGTGAGATCACATGTAATGTGCTCTTAGGAGATCCGACAAGTAGAGCTGTGTGCTCGTAACAGCCTGGGATGCTTCAACCAGGTTTTGTGATGGGTCAAATGTAATGTGCTCCTAGGATATCCGACAGGTAGAGCTGTGTGCTCGTAATAGCCTAGGATGTTGCAACCAGGTTTTATGACACACGTAATAAGTCCTGAGGATTCCACAGTATGGCCAGTGATGACGAAGACCTGTAGGTGGTGGGCCTACATCCAGTATGAAAAAGGAATAGCTCTGTATAACTTCCTATGATGAGTAGATTCAGATATTGATTGAGATAGCAGCAGCAGTGACGATGATGATGACTCGATGACGATTATCCAGTGACGATGATCCAGAGAAGAAGACTTGTGCTAGAAGACCTATGTCGAGAAATACCTTCCTAGTTAAGAGGGAGTGTTGATGTATATGTAACTTCGGAATGTATTTCACATATATGTATATTGTATTCCTATAGAGATGTTATTATTCCTCTATACAGAAGTGTCGTCATTTATATTGTAAGTGTCGTAACTTATACTTGATGGGTTATTAGACCACCTTGTTGGGGCCGGCCCTGTATAAGTCATGTGGGTCAAAGGGTTATTAGACCACCCTATTGGGGGTTGGCCATGTGGGTCAAAGGATTATTATACCACCCTAGTGGGGGTCGGTGGGCCAGTCAACATTATGTTTAGTGGTTAAGTTGAGGTTGACCTAGTTTAGTAAAGGTCAAGTCAAGTTAGTGTATAAATAGAGAGTGTGTCGCTCTCATTTTACACATTCTATCCTCTCACACACACTTCTCTCATTCGAAAATTGGCGCACTTATGAGGAGGAGGCTCTGCTGCTAGGAGAAGACTATCTCTTGTATTCTTGTTGTATCATTGCTCTATCTATCTCTGAGGAAGTTATTGGGGTTTTTCACCTTTATGGTTTTCCCCAAGTAAACTCTGTGTCTCTAGTGTGCTTGCATTAATGTGTCCATGATTGATATGCTGTAGATTTGTTGTACATGTTGTTCTCTCAGTTAAGATCCTAGATTAGATTGTAGTAAATTTTGAAAATTTAACGTTTGATGACTTCACCGGAGCACTCACTAAACTTCGTCAAAGTGGCACTGTGAGAGAGTATCAGACAGAATTTGAGAAACTAGCCAATCACACAGAAGGATTGTCTGATGAATTCTATAGGAGTTGTTTTATCAGTGGTCTTAAGGATGAAATCCGGTCAGAGGTTAAAATGTTCTATCCCAACACAATGATGGAAGTCCTAGGGTTGGCTAAGTTCGAAGAAGATAAGCTTGCAGCCCAACAATGCTCCAAACCCTCTTTTGTTCCCTTCCAAAATAAGGGTTCTCAACGACCTCCCATTCCGCCAGCTCCTCGACCAACTCCTATCAAGCATTTGTCTGAAACAAAGATGCAGGCACGCAGAGAAAAAGGGCTCTGTTATAATTGTGATGAGAAATTCACTCGGGGACATAAATGTGTTCAGCAAAAGCTCTATCTCTTGGATATGGATTCTTCGCCTGCCTCTAAAATTGGTGAAGAAGCTCCAGATACAATGGATGATCAAGTCGACATTCAAGAGTTTCATATTGACCGCCCATCTCCGGACAACCAACCAAAGATATCTATCAATGCTTTATCCGGCGTCACCACCCCCCAAACAATGCGGGTCAGGGGTTACTTCAAGAAGCTTCCTCTTACAATACTCATTGATTCTGGCAGCACACATAACTTCATTGACCCTCGGATCGCCAAACAAGCTGATTGTTTTATCCATCCTTTCTCCAACTTTGAAGTCATTTTTTCCAATGGGGGCACCTTACCTTGCAAGGGAAAGTGTCACAATGTGCGTATCTCTCTGGAAGATTATAACCTGCGCTCTGACATGTTTGCCTTGTCTTTAGGCGGATGTGATGTGGTTTTGGGCGTTCAATGGTTACACACACTTGGCCCCATATTATGGGATTTTGCTGAACTTTGGATGAATTTTTTCATCAATGGGACACAACATAACTTTACGAGCTTACTCTCCGCATCATCAGTTCACTCCCCGCATCATCAGTTCACATTGCCTGGAAAAGATCCTTAAGAGGAATTCACATGGTGTCATCACTCAGCTCCATTCCATTAAGATGTACCCACCAACAGCCTCCACTACTTCCTTGGATAAATATTCGAGTGTCTTTGCTACACCAATGGGATTGTCGCCTTCACGAGACCTTTCCGGTAATCATTTAGCCATATCTACATCTCAGCAGGACATGATGGCTATTTTGCATGCAGTACAGAAGTGGTAGCCATCCCTATTGGGGAATTATTTCTGCATCCAGACTGATCTCCCGAGTTTGGAAAATTTCCTAGAACAACGGGTCTCCTCTCGAGAACACCTGAAATGGGTTATCCAACTCATGGGTTATGACTATGCGATCACTTACCAAAAGGATAACGACAATATGGTGGCAGATGTTCCTTCTCGCACATTTGATGACCCAATTTCTCTCACAGCTATTTCTCTGCTTGTTCCAAATTGGTTGCAATATGTTCAATGGCGATATCTCTTCTATGAACTCCATGCTTATTCATCGGCAAGGCACTCTGGGTTCCTCCAAACGTATGATCGGGAACAATGTACCTTCTTTTGGAAGGGACTTAAAATGACAATTCAATGGATGGTGGTTGACTGTGATACTTTCCAGGTCAACAAGGGTGAAACGACACTCCTTTTGGGACCGGTTGAACCCTTGCCCATCCCTACATAGATTTGGACAACTATTTCTATGGATTTCCTAGAAGCGCTCCAGTGGTATAGTACCACATATAAAAAGGACACCATATGAAGCAGTCTATGGACAGGAACCGCCAGTTCTTCTTCCATACACCTTCAGCAGCTCCCCAGTTTAGGTAATTGACTCGATTGTTCGAAACCGTGATCAAATTCTTCTCATTCTGCAGGACAATATTCACATGGCAAGAATTCGACTAAAACAACAAGCCAATCAGCACCGTTCTGAGCGCAATTTTCACATAGTTGATATGGTTCTTCTTCATCTACAGCCTTCCACGCAAGCCTCCCTGAAACTCAAAAGGCGTCAGTGGCCCGGCATGGAACCCAAGGATGCTACAGGGGAACCACTCCTTCAGATTCTGCATCAATTACCACATCTCAAGCTTTGAAGACAAAGCTTTTTCTAAGGGGGAGGGGATGTTAGGAACCCATGTCTTTACTTTATTAGTGTATTGTTGTTAGATGCATATGCTTTGTAAGTCGTCCCGTAGTATTTGTTGATCCATAGTTTGTGTTATTGTTGTTTGGCGCATATGCTTTGTAAGTCGCTCGTAGTATTGTTGATCCATAGTTTGCAATGCCCATGGTTTTAACCCATAGTATTGGCTCCTAGACTTAGTATATAAGTGTGTGTTGAGGCCTATGAAGGCACCGTGAAGTTAATTGTATTGAGCTTGCTCAAAGGAGGTTTCCCCCTCGAAGTGGTCTGCGATCAATATAAAAGTGATTCTGAGTTTTGTTATTTTTGTTGTCCCGTGTATTCTCATTAATTATTGTTGCAGGTTCATCACATTTAATAAGGTAGTTCGGTGAATGTGGGTGTAATATTTCATGGTATTGGGTAGTCTCCCTGACGAGTAAACTTACTCGACTAGAATGCTGGAAATGTGGAGCGATATAAAGCCATTAGGAAATTGACGGTGTAAGGTTTTGGCATATTAGGAAGTTTCCCAATGGATAAACTCACCTCACCAACATCTAAAGGCCCCGACCAATAAAGAATCACAAGATTTAAAACATTAGCATAATTACAAAAGACATCAACCTACTAAGGACAATATAATTCCAAGAGTTTATAGGTCTGTATTTTAGAGCGAAAAAAATAAAGTGTGTTTTTCTAGAATATGTTCCTCATGGTCTAGAAACTGAACACATGCAACTAGGTACACTATAGTAACATTCCCATAATACCCCCTTCTCACAACTCTAAATCCGTAGCCCAATGATTTCAATTTCAATGTTGTAAGCATGCCACATTGATTGTAGTATTCCCTTAACCCCCCACTCATAGCTATTTAGGTGAATGTAGTAGTAGTGCGACAATGGATAGTTCAACGAAATCTAAGAATGGATATAAATTGAAATTTTGATAATAAAGTTTTACAATTCATAAATTTTAATGATGTAGCTGGATTCATAGGGGTCTCTGAATCCAATATCCGGAGCATTAAAATTTACAAAGTTGTAATTTTTTTTACTGGGCGTACATATTGAGAATATTGTTCTAGAGAAATTTATTATGTGTGTATGTATGTGCTTACCTTAAATTAGGCTATCAGGTTTTGGTGCATGCCTACAAAAGGAGGCTAAGATGCCTCCCTTGTTCCCTGCCACCTATGCAAATGAAATTTTCTACTATGCATCCCGCCACCACCCATAGCAACAGAAATATCATCCTCGTCGTCCTCGACTTCTTCTTGCTCTATTGGGTCTTGATAATTTTGGCGTATTTTTTTAGGCCATGTGAGTCGGGGTTCTTCTATTTCAGATCCATTGCTAATGGGTTCTGTGTTCCAGCCCAACGCAAGTACCAGAAATAAATGGGCACACCCTTTTGTTGTTAATTATGAAAAAGAAGAATTTGTGGCTTTAGAAAATTGGTCACGGTTTAATTGATGTTATAACCCAAGATAGAGATATATGTATTGTGAAATAATATTTTTTGGGGTTTTACTCAATTCTGAATTAACCAATTAGATTGTCAAAAAGTGGACTAGATTTTTGGATTGATAGAAAAATTATTATTTTCTATTATCAAATTCAAACCACTCGAAATAAGTTTGTTACAAAATTAAATCTCTTACTTAAACTACTCTTCTAATGATAATAAATTTATAATTACAGTAAATTTACATAAATTAAAAAATGCTTTAATCAATATACAAATTAATTACCTCTTATCTTGTTGATATGTTTTACATTTTTAATTTTTATATTTAAATTACTTTCTAATAGTATGAAAGAAGTAACTTTCTCTAAAAATATTAAATGTAACAAGAATGAAAAAGTGTCTTCCATATGCAAGAGATTTATATGGTAAACATTTTTCTAATATAATCATTGCACCCAAGAAGGATTACCATTATGAGTGGGCCTAACCATTAAGAATATGATTTTTAGGCGCGAGGAGAACCATGATGAATGGATTCATATGGAGAATTAATATTGAAGATTGTGAAATTGACAATTTTTAGCTAACATGGTGCAAAATACATCAACTTGCTGAAACTTTAACAAACTATTGAGGGTCAAATGACAATGGTTTTGTTCAAAAAAAATATGAACATGACCAGCGTAATTACGAGACAAAAAAAAATGACACCAAATTCACGGTGTGATAATGCCAAGAGGGAAAGACAGCAAATATCCAAGACTCGACTCAACCACACTATGATGATGCACATGATGCAATTTGGTAGATCTGTCGAAGAGATAATACGAAAGCAAAAATGGTGAAATAAGATATGGACATGATAAGCACATCGAACTGGATGTGATGGTACAGATGAAATGATCTTGCAAAAAAGCTCAATAGGTTCCCCTATGGTGTCATGTTTCGACACTAGCTCGTGTCTCTGAATCCATCTACAATGTTACAATTTACTAAATTTTAGCACTACATATGGATTCAGAGACCCCCTTAAATTTTAACACTGCAAATGGATTCATATCTATGAATCCATCTGTAGTGTTAAAATTTAGTAAATTGTACAAATTCATTGTCAAAATTGTAATTTTTTATTGTCGGAGTGACACAACAAAAAATGACCAAATAAATGACCAATTGTTATGTGGTAATTTTTAGTTTAGTTCTTATATTGTGATCAATTTGGTCATTTATATTGGTCATTTTTAGTTTAGTTCTTATCATGTGACCAAATTGGTCATTTATCTTGGTCATTTTTAGTTAGCTCACTTGAAATTTCTCAATTTTGATCATTTATCCCTTGAAAAAACTATGGTGACCAAATTGTCGCACTTATATCTCATTTTGTACTAGTGATTCTTGTTGTTTCTTCTCGGCTTCATGAATCTTCTCTTCAGCTACATTGAGCTCCATGATTTTCCCCATTTGACATCAATGGAAAAGAGGTGCCATTACTTGTGCAATTATTGGTTCTTCTTTCTTTCGTTTTGTGTTGCTCTTTACCTATATGCTCACGGGGATAACTCCCTCTGTCTTCATGCTTCATTTCTTCTGCGCTAATATCCTGCAATCTATATATTTCTTTCATAATTATCTTTCATTTATTTCTCTATACAGGTACTATATTACTTATGTATCTTGATCTCTTGTTCATGTCACAACAATTCATCATTCTTTACGCAGTCATTCATGCAATCATCCTTTCGTTCCATCTGCGCCATGCCAAAATCAATCCACATTCACGCCTCTTTTTTTATGTTGTGGGTTGAGACCCACACCCATATTTTCCCTAATATATTCAAATGTACTTCATGGAAGAAGTTTTGTAAATATATCCGCAATTTTCTCCTTAGTATTTACATACTCTAGTTTGATAACATTACCAGCAGTTTGTTCTCTTACAAAGTGATACTTAATGGGAATGTGCTTAGTTTTTCAGTGCATAACATTATTTTTGGAGATACTGACTATGCATGTATTTTCTCATAAAATTTGTATTGGACAATCTATATCTACTTGCATATCCTTCAAGGTTTGTTTCATCCATAAATATTGAATGCAACTGGCAGCTATTGCAATATATTATGCTTCTGTCGTGGATAATGCGACTGGTGGTTTTTTTTTTGTGGATCCACGATACAAGACAATTTCCTAATAAAAATGCAGCTCCACTAGTACTTCTTCTATCATCTACACTTCTTGCCCAATCTAGATCATTGTATGCTACTAAGTTTAGGTCTCTACTTTGTGGATACCATAAACCAAAGTTCATGGTCCCTTTCAAATACCTGAAGATTCTCTTGACTACTTGAACGTTTGTTTCCTTTGGTGCTACCCAGAATCTTGTGACAAGTCCAACAACTTGCATGATATATGGTCTTGAGGTAGTTACATATAGTAGGCTTCCAATCATATATCTTTAAAGTCTCTGATCAACTTCCTTAGCTTCATCCTCTTTACTCAACTTGCACCCAGTGACCATAGGTGTACAAACTGACTTGCAGTATTCCATGTTGAATTTCTTCAGCATCTCCTTCACATACTTAGATTGAGAGATGAAAATGTCATTATCTAATTGAGATATCTACAATCCAAGGAAAAAGTATATTTCTCCAAGCATTGACATTTCAAATTCATTCTACATATATTTGGGAAATTGTTGGCTCATTTTGTCATCATTGCTTCCAAAAAGTATGTAATCAACATATACTTCAACAACTATCAATTTTTCATTCTCAATTTTTATGTAAATATTGTTGTCTACACTACCCCTTCTAAAACCTTTTTGTTGCATATATTTGTCCAATCTTGAATACCAATACCTAGGATCTTGTTTAAGTCCATATAAATCTTTCTTTAGTTTGCAAACATAATCTTTGTTGCTTGAAAGTAAAAAACCATCTGGTTGTTCAATGTATACTTCTTGTTCAATATCTCCATTTAAAAATGTTGATTTCACATCCATTTGATACACCTTGACATTTTCTACACAAGCATAGGCCAAGAATAGTTTGATTGCCTCCATTCGCGCAATAAGAGAAAATGCTTCTTCAAAGTCTATTCCCTCAATCTGTGCATAACCCTTGCACACAAGTCTAGCCTTATTTCTAACAACCTGTCCTTCTTCATTTAGTTTGTTTTTAATACCCATTTTGTACCTATAACGTTCTTATTTTTGGGTCGTGGAACAAGTTCCCAGGTTTCATTCTTTTCAATTTTATCTAACTCTTCATTCATGGCCTTCATCCAACTTCCATCAGATCTGGCCTCCTCAAATCCTTCTAGTTCTATTTGAGATAACAACGAAAAATGAACTTCCTCAGTTGGATCTCTTATGATTCTTTTGGTTCTTAATCCATCATTTTTGTCTCCAATAATCAAGTTCTCTAAATTATTCTTTTGGACATACCTAGAAGGAGCCTTTGTGTCATGTCTTCTGTCACCCAATTCGCACTAATATATGACCTCTTATGGAACTTCTACTTCTTTATTTTCTGGTGTCTCATCATAAGACTATTAGAGCATGGGAAGATCATCATCTTGTTCTATTCTTCTATGATTCAATACTTCATCAACTTTCACGTCTAGACTTTCAACCATGTTTCTATGTCGCGGATTGTAGCACTTATAGGATTTTATTTTGTTGGAGTAACCAAGAAAGATTCCTTCATCTGATATGGAATCAAATTCTCCAAGATTCTCATCATTTCGTTTGATGTAGCATTTGCTTATGAACATCCTGAAATGCTTAACTGTAGTCGGTCTTGCTTTTCATATTTCATACGGTGTCGAAGAACCATTTGTCCTGATCTGACATCTGTTGAGAATGTGGACAGTTGTATGAATGGCATGTGTCCAAAACATATTTGATATATTTGATTCATTCAACATTGTTTTGGCCATTTCTTGTATCGTTCTGTTTTTTTCTTTCCGCCACTCCATTGTTATGTGGAGTTATAGCTACTGAAAAGCTGTCTTCTAAATCCATGTCTATCACAGTAGTTGTCAAATTTGTTTGAAATGTATTCTCCTCCATTTTTATATCTCAAACACCTTATTCTTAAGTCAGTTTCATTTTCAACCACCTACTTAAAAGTTTTGAAACATTCAAATGTTTCTGATTTTTCTTTGAGAAATAACACCCATGTCATCCGGGTGTAATCATCAATGAAAAGAAGAACGTATAATTCACCATTCATCCCCTTGGTTCACATTGGACTGCAAAGATATGAATGAACCATTTCCAAAGGTTTAGAAGTTGTGCATTCTTTTGTCTTGAATGTAATCCTTGTTTATTTCCCATGTACACAGTCTTTGCAGAACGAATTTGATGGCTTGGTAATTCTTGGAATGTCCCTCACAACTTGCTTTATGTTGATTCTGATCATATTGTCAAAATTGATGTTTCATCAGTCTGTTAGGAACAACTTTCATCACTCTATCCCATGCAATATTTCTCTTCCTTTTCCTCATCCAAAATGTAGACATTGTTAGGATTTATGGAGGTTGTTGCTACAACTCTTCATGTATCTTTGTTTCTAATTTTGCATTTTTCTAATTCAAAAGTAAGTGTGTGCCCTTGGTTGCACATTTGAATGACACTCAGAAGATTGTGTTTCATGTTTTCAACTAGTAAAATATTTTCTTCCTTGGATCTTTTGTTTCCTAAACTTGCCAAGCCTTTACCTAATATTTTGGCCGATCCATTATCCCCAAAGTAGACATTTCCTCCATTATCTTATATATACTTCAGAAAATTGTTTGTGTCTCCTTTCATATGCTTAGAGAAACCATTGTATATATACCATTGCCCTCATTTACTTTGCGCATGTAATGCTAGGATGAGGGATTCCTTATAGACTTTATCCTTCTAATCTTCAGTTGTTTCAATGGAATGCATAGGTTGCAACTGATTTTGCAGTTTTGATTATCATCACTATGATTGTGACATTTACTACACTCATTTTCTAAGCTCAAAATATTGAAGGGATTGAGATATTCTTTTGAGTTCTCAACCAGTTTCCTAAGGTTGCTCTATTTAGGGTTTATATGATTGCACAATACATTCCTTCTTCTGTATGCCAGTGCATGAGCTCTGTAATTTATTGCTTTATGACCAAAATTGTGACAGTAACAACAATTTCCCAGAATTTTGTTTTGATACCTGATGGTATAGGCTCTCCGGGATTGCGCAGGCATACTTTTCGTATGAATTGGCTTCATGTGCTCTTCTTCACACTTTTGATCCATCCTTGAGAGTGGATTCTTGAGTGCGTCTACGTAGCTCTTAACAAAATGTGATTCTTCATCAATGTTGTTTCTACATATATGCTCATTCTCTAGCTCAAAGCTTACATTTTGTAGTTCGTCTCACAGAGAGACAATTTTGGCTTCCAGTATTTCACACTTCTATTCTCTTAATTTTAACTTCCTAGTGGTATCTGCTTCCAATCTCAGAAGTGATTCCTACAGGATCCTGCTTTTACTTCTTGAATTCTTCATTTCGTCCAAGGCACTGATCAATTCTCCTCCATAGTCTACTTCAACCATCTGTTCACATTTTGAGTCCATGTCTTCACATGGATCTATCTTCTAAATGTTAATCTTTTACTGAAGACACTCACTCTGATACCAATTGTTGGAATGTATTTAATACTGAGAGGGGGAGTGAATCAATATTAGTGCAGTTATCAACAGTTTTTGAATTCTTTAACATATTACTCTGAACTTAATCTTGATCTTTAATTATGCATCCAATAAAGCATTAATCCATGTATGCATCAAGACAAATAACACATAACACACATGATGTTGATGTGGAAACCAAAACAGGAGAAAACCATGGAATGCTCTTTTGTAATGAAAATATTACATTCAAGGAAGCACTAACTTCCCGTGTTTACCATAACCAATTGGAAGGATATACCGACCCCCTGATTTTACAGGCACCAACCTGAAGGAAGCACCAAGTCCGAGTGTTCTCCAACACCAACTGGAAGGAGGCTACGACCCCATGTTCCTTGCCCCATCCTTCCACCCATATATGCAAAATAATATGTTTCCTTACTGAACTTCCAACATGCACACACTTTTGATGTTCGTTCTGTTGTGTGCACCTTCTATATGCGGTCATATGCTATCACTTCCCTACATACATCACTTGACTTCTCATTCCACTCAATACTTCATTTCTGTTAATGACTTACTTCATATATCGTGTTCTACTTCATCTATTGCAGTCTGCACCATTGATTAGATGTGTCATTCTACTATTGCACAACTGCACTCACCAACTAATACTAAGATTTAATTGATATCTTGTTGTTATGATATTGCGCACTGGTATCATATGGAACTACGCACTTATTGAGATGTGTCCATTCGGTTTAAGTACCACATTCTTTCAGAATTATTCCACATACTTTGCATCACATGATTCATCCTTTTGGTTTAACACACTTGCCTCAAATCATCTTCATCATGAGACACATACTAGATTCTACTAGTGTTATGTCACCGCGCATATGATGGACTTCTCTGCTTCACACACTCAATTCAACCTTCATGCGTTAGTTGAACTTCTGTGCATCTTCTAATATACTGAACAGTTATGTCTATGTGCTTCTTTCTTAAAACATATGTGACTGTCTGCATGCTTCCTATGATATTGTCATTAAATCCTTATGCTGCATCCTTTATATTCTGCCTTTCTGTCTTTGCGCAATCGTCATAGATCTATAGCATCATTCTGCGCACCATCAACTATATCATTCCTATGCTTGTGCACACTCGGATCCTCGCTAGATCATACTGTTATGTTCCTTGAGACCTTGATGCCCCAAATATAAATTTGTATTTTTCACTTTGCAGTTGTTCATCTTCACCATCAAGATTATTTCAAATCTCCAACTTGCTTCACTATTTATAAATGTCCTGCATGGATTGTATGTACACACGTTGGGTGTGGCATTCTTTCTTTCTTGTTTCACGGATTGTGCTTATGCCACATGTCATGTTCTATGCCACGGATGTGTCCTTTCTTTGTGGGTTACATGGTCCTCGACTTGGTGGGACTTTCACCCTTGCTATACCATCACTTGTGGGTCTTATGCACTTGTTGTGTCATCGGCTATGGAATTTGTGCATATGCTAACTTCAACCGCTACACCCTTTTTGAAACTTGTGCACACTTCAATGAATGAAATCATCTTCTAATTGGAGATGACTTTCATGCTTCCGGGACTTGCATAACCATTCTTGTTCCATGTTTCTTGCGCACTCCGCTTGAATTGCTTGTGCACTCTTGTATCTTCTCTGGTCTTTCTTGAGCATACTAGAGTCTTCTCTGGACTTACTTGCACACACTAGACTTTTTCCAATGTACTCTTCATCTTGCTTGCACAATCTTCAAACTTATTTCTAACCAAAACTTTAGCTTGTGCCTTATGTACTTATTTAAACTTGATATGTATGATGTACCTCTAGACACACTTCTTCAGACCGGATACAACTTCTAGATATATTTTTTCACACTCGGATCCATATACTTCACCACCTTGCTTGAGCATATACTTCTTCAATGTGGATTTTCCATACTTTTTCAAATTGACATGTATATATTGAATCCACTTGACATTAATGAGTCAAACTTAATCAGTTAACATCCTCTTTGACATTAGTTTACATCAATGACAACCAAATTTCAACAATATTTATCTCCAAGGTCCACTTTACAGGAAAACTTCTTTTCCTTCATATTTGTGATAACGCTCCTATATCTATTCATGTGCTTGGATGTGCCACTTTCTACCAGCCATGTCTCAGCACTAGTGGTAATGGATCCAGAAAGGGATGAGACAAGATATTACTCCTTCTTTGTCTCTTAAACATCAGATGAATTATTTCTTGTAGGTTCATCTTCTATAGCAGTAGAAGCATGAAACCAACCCTTGAACTTTCCTCCTTGCTTTGCATGGAATTCTCTTGCATAATGGCCCTTCTTATTTCAATTGAAAGATTTAAATTTAGACTTATCAAATTTCTTGAAATCATTCTCCTTTTGATGAGATAATTTCTTGTGAGATTTATTACCTATTTTCATTTGTGCCACAAGAGAAAGGTTCTCTTCTTTGGAGGCAGTATATTTTCTGTGGATTCACCCTTCTTCTTGTAGGAAATCATGCCACGATCTCTCAAAGTTAGGTTTCTCTTATCGACCATTTATTACAACCAAGAATGTCTACCATGAGGATGGAAGACCATCAACAACAGTTTGAGTGAGATCATCATCATTGACCATCACACCAATGCTCATGAGTTGATCTCTTACTTGAGAGATATTTGTGAAGAAGGAAGCCACAACTTCATCCTTTTCCATCTTCATATTTCGAATCTTGTTCTTCAATGATTTGTTTTGACTAGGAGCCTTCTTCTCATAAATATTTGTCAAAGTGTTGAAGCATTACTTTGCAGTATTCAATGGAGTGATCACGGGCATCAATTTGTCTTTAACGGAATCATAAATGATTCTCTTTGATTTGGATTGATTCTTCTTGAAGGTAATGCATGTTGCATTAGAAGTAGGCTCTTCAATAACACTGGATACATATCCATCCAAATCATGCTCTTCCAAGATATTCAGGATCCTGGCATTCCAAGTATTGAAGTTCAAAGTTCCTTCAAGACGATATTCCGGTCTTACTGAGATTGAAGCCATAATTATTCAAGAATTGTGCACAATTAGGATATGTGTAGGCTCAAGATTGATTGATGAACTTATCTCTTTCACACCCTAAGCTCTAATACCATGTTAATTTTTTATCTGTAATTCGGAAATTTAATAGTACTTGAAATCAAATAACAATCATACACATAAGAAAACGCATTCAACACATGACTTTACCTTGGGGAAACCCTCTATGACTTGAGGGATAAATCCCTAGCAAAACATTCCTTAGTATATTTATAGATAGAAGAGAATGTATTTTACATCAAGCACCCCAAGTGCAATTACAGAGAAAGAGAAAGATAAATAAGAGAGACTCAGAATAATATCTTACACAAATAGAAGTGCCTTTCCTTCAAGGGAGAAGAGAATTCGCTTCACATTGAATTAATCTTGAACCTATATAACATATTTATATAATATTCACATGCATCATATTCTATTTTTATATTCTAAGTTCATGATGAACTTTCCCTCCATCTGGATGTATCAATATTGCATGAAGAAGAGCACCCCACTTCTCATGCAATTCATTCACTCATTGAACTGAGCCTTAAGATGAACTCACCCCTTAACTGAAATATTTCCCACTTATTTAGGTGGCTAACTTAAGTGTCGCCATGCAAGTCTCGTAGCTCAAGTGTTGTATTTTAGTTTAACATAAGTGTCATCATGCAACAACACTTAGTTAACTAGATCTTCTTTGTTATCACTTAGTTAACTCTCTTAACTAATTCTTTCTTGTTAACATCACTGTAGTGATCAATTCGAGTTATCCCTTGATTTAATGAAGTCTTCACTGAATTTTAACAATTTGAATTCTCTCATATATTATGACATCTTATCTTTATCTCTTGTCTTATATGCATGGTCCACATGTGCCAGCTTAATTATCATATCAAATATACTAAGTATATTTTCCCAATGATGTGATCATATTGTCCTACTATCGTTCCAAGTGGTTATATGATAAATTAATTCACTCTAGAGGTGGCCAACTCTAGAGGAGACTTAATATCTCAACCATGGTTAGTAGTACATCACACACCATACGTTCTTTGACATGCAAAGCATCACCTCAACACATGAGTATCTATATTGACACACAAGACCTTAGCCTTGACTAGCAAGATTGTACAACATCATCACTTTGAAAAACAAAGCACTTGCCTCGACACATGAATCTTAACCATTTTTTATTCCAACTCAAGATTCTTATCCAAGTTTCCTGAGTCCAACTCAGGCTCCTATGAGGCACTACCTTGACACATTAGGCTCAATATTGACACACAAGATTGACGTGGATAATGACTCATGATGTTGTAACTTTAATACCAAATACAACATACTTTACAAGAAATCTCTTTACATTTATTCTACATCTTTATATAGTTTCTATATAACCTCCTAGGTACTTTCTGGTAGGTGGATCCTTCTAGGTAATTCCTAAAGAAGGAATTTTCTAGTAGGTAGAAAATTCTAGTAAACCTTCTTCCAATTATTAATTTTCACACCACATCTACTTCATGGGACTTATTTAATAGAGATGGAATGAATACATAACATCCTATAAATCAACTTAAGGGTTGAGTATAGGACCCTAGCATGCCCTCCCCATTCGAAATAAGTGTTGTTCTCAAGGTTGGAGATGGGGAAAGTGTTTCAAAATGGAAGATAGTTCCCATGTAGCATATTTCAGTGGCATATCCTTCCATTGGATGAAGACTTGTTGAATATTTTGCTGACTTAGATGATTCTCTCTAATGGCCAAAGCTTATTATGGCTAGAGTCAAATAGAACCTTCTTCATGAATTTTTGGTAATATGGTTTGAACTTGATAGTTTTTCCCCACAACCTTCTTCATACAAGACACATAAAACACTAGGTGGATCTTGGAGTGGGATGTAAGGGATAATTTGTAAGTCGCATGTCCAATGTGTTGAATAATATAATATGGTCCATAACACTTTGATTCCAACGTCTAATGGTCATTCTATTTAAGAGATGTCCTCTTATAGGGTTGGATACAAAGGAACACTGGAACCCCTTCTACAAAGGAATGTTCTTATTAATGTTGGTCTACCTATTGTTTCATGTGATTCTTAGCCATGACCAAATTGTCCTTAAGTGTGTGGATAATGGCTTCTTGATTGTGAAGCAAATTATCCATCATATGCACTTTGGAGGTACCTAGTATGTATGAAGCCATTGAAGGTGGCTATTGGCCATAAATAGCTTCATATGGGTCCATTTTGATAGCATCATGATAAGTGGTAATATATTGGACCATTCAACAAGAGGTAACCATTGTGTCCACTAGTGTTTCTTTTTTTTTCTAAAACATCTCAAATAGGTTTCAAGACACTTGTTGACTGCTTATTCCTAGCCATCCATTTGGGATGATAAGTTGTGATCATTTTCAATTGGGTGCCTTGTAGTGTAAACAACTCCTGCCAAAATTTGTTGGTGAATGTGGGATCCCTATCGAACACAATGGACGTAGGCGTACCATGTAGCTTGAAATTTTGATCTAAAAAACTTCGGTAAACATTTATTTGTGTAAATGAGTGTTGGAGGGAATAGAAATGACAATATTTGGAAAGCAGATCAACCACCATCATGATAACTATTTTTTTCCTACTTTTAGAACACCAACAATAAATTCCATGGAAATGTCTATCCAAATAGTGGCTAGTATTAACCAAGCATTATAGAGAAATAAAGATACAAAATAATAATAACGGACATAATAATGGCCAATATTTACCCTATAAACCTTTTTCCAAGCAAAACCTCACCTTCTAAATATATCTTTCATTACCCTTGGCCAATCCGACCAATCCATGGCCAATATGGCCAAAATTGGCCACATGAGTCATTTTACAATGGAGTTACCGAATCCTTTAAATAGATTTAATCACATAATAATACCACAGGTTACCCAAAATACCATCGGTGTGTAAACCACCAACAACAAACCCATTAATAACCAAATCAAGGTTATCGTAATTACTCTATAATTGAGTCAATATTAACCCTGGAATTCCCCCTTTTAAACTTGGATTAGGGTAAACACCTACCCCCCTTAAATTTTTAATTGGGTATCTGGGAATACAACATGCACCTCTATCACATAATTCTACATCTATAGTTTACACCACCGAATCATGAAACCAGGAGTATGCATGCCTAAATAGGTCTTACAACCATATTCCCATTTACAGATGTTCTTAAATCCAAGTCCATAAAAATTCTTACAATTGTATGCCTGGACATGTGATGCATATACTTGATTCATTACCAACATCCCTATTTCTCTAAATATATTGAGCCAGATGAAGCACTCATTAATAGAGTATTACTTCACCTATAATCATCTATGTTGTTTTTTTCATGAAATTTAATGATCTAGGATTTCTCTCATGAAAGAGATTTATCCACCCAAACATGGTGTTGATACCATATTAAAATTAGCTAAGTGTTATGGATAAATAAATATACACAATAATAAGCATGGACATAATAATGGTGATTATTTACCATCGAAACCCCTGAATGGGAAAACCAACCTTCAAAAGATAATATACTATATTAATCTTGACTTGGTTATAGAGAAATGTGGAGAGAGAGAAATATTGAACATTTGGAGAAAGAAAAATACACTAATACTCATGCACATAATAATGGCCAATATTCCTGGAAACCCCTAATCGGGAAAAACAACCTTCAAAATATATCATTTAAAGGTTGATTTTCTCGATAAGTGATTTCCAGGGTTAATATGTGCATGATTATTATTGTGTATTTTTCTTTCTCCACTATGCTCAATATTCTTCTCTCTCCACAATTCTCTATAATTGAGTCAATATTAATCTAACATAAATTAGCAATTTTTATAATTCTCCTAGGGTCTTCACTATCTCACCCTTGTTTCTTTAAAAGGTTCCACATTCAGTTACAAAAGTGTGGATTTCCTTCTCCATTCCCTCCCAAAAGATATATTGCCTAATGTGTTCATAGGTTTTCTAAAAACCTAAATGACCTGCCATAGGAGATGAATCTAAATCTTCCAGTATCTTTTGTTTAAAGATGAATTTGGTACTAGAAAAGGTGACCTTTATAGCTCAGTATATATTACTTCCAAGTGTATTCATTAGGAGGATTGGGGTCTTCCTAAAGTATTTTAATGAGCTTGGGCATCTTATCATTGGTCAACCACTCCTATTGTGGTTCTACTAACCACTTTGGTATTGGTGAAGATAAAGCAAAGAGAAATGCATGTTCATCATATTTCCTTGACAATACATCTACCACAACACTGTATTTTCCATTTTTAAAGATAATTTCATAATCATACCCAAGCATCTTAGTGACCCACTTGTATTGTGATGAGTAGGAAATCCATCTTCCAAAAATACTTAAACTACGATGATCTATCTTTATCTGGAAGTGCCTTCTGATGAGATATGGCCGCCAAGTATCGACTACATCAAGGATGGTCATAATCTCTTTATTATATTAGAATTTCCCAAATTTTTGTTATTGAACTATTTATTAGTGAATGTTAAGTGTTGTCCTTCTTGCATGAAGACTGCACTAATTCCTCTACCTAAAGCATCACATTCCAAGACAAATGTCTTAGTAAAATCAAGCATGATTAAAACTAGTGTAGTACACATGGACTCTCTTAAATATAAGAAGGAACTCTTGGGTACATCATTCCATATAAAGGCATTCTTATTAAGTAAGTTTTTTAAGGGGGTTGTGATTCTCCCATAGTTCTTTACAAATTTTATGTAGTAGCCAGTAAGTCCTAAAACCCCATATAAGCTCTTCAAGGTTTTGGGGCATGGCCAATATTACATTGACTTGGATTCCTTAGGTTTTTCTCACACCCCATCCCGACTAACAATGTGACCCAATCATTCTACCTGTAAAGCCCCAAAATCACATTTGGAACATTTAAGGAACAATTAATGGTCTTGAAGTAGTCGCAATGCCATACACATATGCTTTACATGGGAATCCCATCTTTTGTTGTAAATTGGGATATCATCAAAGAAGAAAAGCACAAAATCATTGAGGAATGGATGAAAGATATTTTTCATGAGGCTCTAAAATGTAGAAGGGATGTTGCAAATTACAAATGGTATTACTAAGAACTAATAATGGCCTTCATGTGTGCAGAAAGTGCCATTTGGAATGTTCACTTATTTCAATCAAATTTTATGGTACCCTAAACATAGTTAACTTTAGTGAATAATTTGGCACCATGGATATTAGCAATAACTAAAATTGGAATTTTTTCTTTGATAGTTAATTTATTGATAGCACAGAAATCAAGACACATGTGCTAGTCACCTTCTTTCTTTAATACCATGACTTGTGGTGATGAATAAGGACTAGTATTTGGATGAATGACTCTAAAATCTAATAGTTCTTGAATAATATTTTCAATTTCATTCTTTTGCACAAATGGGTGCTTATAATATGCAAATTTAGGGGCTGAATTTTGGGAATCAAGGGATGATCATGCTCACCATGTGAGGTCTAATGCCCCGTTTTGGCCTTATTACCTGAACTATCATTATATGTTGCATTTGCTTATTATTGTGAGACTTCGTTAGTTTGATGATACCATGGACATATGGTTTTATTATTTTGCGGAGATTACATGTATGTGTGTGATGTTAAAGTTATGAATTATATTAATGTTTTGATTATGTCTCTAATCTGCAAAATTACTAAATGATGGGTACATGGATACCAAGTTAAAATTTATAAGTTGAATGGATGGATATGATACCAGGTGCATGGTACATATAAATTATTTGCATTATTTTTCATTAGTAATGAAATGTATATACATGTCAATTATTACAAGATATTCTTGATCATGTGGTTGGAGACTAACCTACAGGTTAAAAGAGCTAAGTGGTAGTTGGATCCTACGTGGTGGAAGTACCTCGGGGACATGGATTCCAAAAGATAAATGGTATGCAAGTGATGCATTATTGTTTATCCTGAGTATTGTATTATTATCATGATGTATGGGTAGGTGTGGGGTTTTAGGAAACTCAACTGCCCAAATTGGTTATTCGATGACAAAAAATGAGTACAACAGTCGCAACGCAGTAACTATGTCGAGGTAGACATAGCCCTTTATTCCATAGGAGGGGTGGAGGCATTTCCCACCATTTATCCTATAAAACCAGTATTCATGGGAGGGTCTCTCTATGACGCACTCCCCAAGGTGTTGATGATGATTGGTGGGTGCATGTTGGGGAAGCTTAGTCGATGTAGTCGACACTTCTGCTTACAAGTTCTAACTGGAGTTATGCCATGGAGGGGATTGTCTAGGGTAGTCCAACAGAGGAAGGATAGGATGTGGAATTTAGTTGTGAATTAGGTAGAAGAAAGTAGGTAAATAGATATGGCATGGAAGTTAAAAGGGAAATATAATTTACTGTGTGTGTGTACTGAAAACCTTTGCTTGATTCTTGTGTTGTAATCCAATATGTTATGTTGTTTCATGTATTATTATGGTTTGAGTTAGTAAATATGACTAGTCATTTCAGATCCATGTCTCGGTATGCGTCGACTGATAGTAATTTATGTAATTATGTGGTATGTCTATTTTAGTACTATTGGTGTACCTACACAAGGTATGTAAGACGTAGCTACGCTTACCTAACTCGTGTATATAGGCTTGTATTAATTATCTACTATAGTATTACAGTTGGGCTTGAATGCATTGTGATTGTGAATAAATACATAAGAATTAGTTGGAAATTAATTATTACATGTTTAGTTATGCATTGATATAATTGCGTCAAGTTATTAATGAAATGTTTAATTGTGGGTGAGGTTAATTATTAATTGTGGTCATCACTCAAATAAATGTTAGTAAATGGTTAAGAGGACTATTATTAACGTAATTAGTAAATATTAATTAAGAGTTAATAATGTTAAGTGGATGTTAATAATATTATTACTAAGTTGATTAAGATTAACTAAATATTAATGATAACAATTAGTTCAATTGCTTGGTTTACAAATGATAATGGTGTAAATATTATTAATCAGATTATTATTGACTTGATTAATAAATTTTAATTAGTTTTTAAAGAGTAATTATCATTACGAGGTGCGATAATCACTGGGTAAATGATTAGTGGTACTAATAATTAATTAATGAACAATTGTTGTTAATTAATTAATTAATAGATAATTTTATTGATTAAATATTGATTTTAATAAGTATTGGAGGGTGAATTGGTGTCGTATACCACAGTAACAATCTAATATAGTGTCACAAATTATATTGAAGTACAAAATGTTAATTGTTGATGTATATGTAACTTCGGAATGTATTTCATATATATTTATTGTACCCTTATTAGAGATGTGTTATTCCTCTATAAGGAAGTGTCGTCATGTGGATTGACAAGTGTCGCAAGTGTGTGTACTTTCCGATGGGTTATTAGACCACCATGTGTGGGGTTGGCCCTGAAATATATATTATATTGTGGATGTACCTAGCTAGACAAGTCAGCCCCATAAGGTCACTAGGCAAACAGGTTAGTATAAATAGAGATCAGGAGATCTCTATTTAGATCATTCGGAAAGTCATATCTCTCTCACTCAAAAAGTGGCGCACTAGTGAGGAGGAGTATCATCTGCTACTAGGAGACTATCTCAGTGTATTTTGGTTGTACTTTGGTTGAGCCATTGCTCTCTCTATCTCTGAGGAAGTTGTGGGGTTTTTCACCTTAGGGTTTTCCCCATGAAAACTCTGTGCCTCTTGTCTCTCATGCTTTTGATTCTTGTGATGCTTGTCATACTTATTGTGATTGTTATGCATTGATATACTGTATATGTTATTCTCTCTGTGAAGATCCTAAAGTATTGTGAATTAATGCTCAAAATTTAACATGGTATCAGAGCTAACCTAAGAAGAAGACATTTTGCAGTGACGGAAACTTAGGTTTCTTGTTTATTGGGTTTCTCTCCATAGATTTTGGAAAAGAAGTATAGTAGATTGACTCTACTCATCAAGGCGAATCTATCTATCCAATCAGAATTCAATTCTGAGCATTTTCATATTTGGCCCTAAAAATTAGGGTTTCCACAAAAATAGGAATTTCTGAAATCTGAAGACATAGCTGGAAGCTACTTGCAAAAATCGAAGTTTAGAGCTTTGGATCGAGATTTTTGGCTGGGTATATCTCTGGAAAACTCAAACCCTAATTCAGGGCTCTCCCCAGTGAACTCGGGAGGACAAAAAGGAAAATCTGAAGGGTAAAGATTTGCTGATCTCAAATTCTGAATACACCAAGCTGATCAGCTCATTAAGGCGCATCTTTCTATCCTTTCAGAAAATTGAAATTCACATTTTGAATTTTTAGGGTTTTTTCGACAAACCCTAATCCGGGACTAGATCCATTTTTCAGCATTTCAAGTGGTTAGACCTAAATCTTTTCTATTTACATTTGAAGTACTCTTTAAGATGTCTCACCACACCAAGCTTGAGGATAAGCTTGAAGGAGCTGATAACTTCCGAGCTTGGAAGTATAGGATTGGGTTAATCCTAGAAGAGAATGAGTTGGACTCATATGTAAAAGAAGACATCCCTATCCCAGAGGATGAAGAGGCTAAGGTATTGCATAAGAAAAACTTGGTCAAGGAAAAGAGAATCATTGTTGATTCTATCAAAGACCATCTCATACCCCATGTGTCTTCTCTAAAGACACCCAAGGAGATGTTTGACTCTTTGACCAAGCTATTTGAAGGGAAGAACATAAATCGGAAGATGACCCTATGGAACTAATTGAAAGGAGTAAAGTTTCAGAATGGAGAAACCATTCAATCTTATTTTTCAAGGGTATCCCAGATCAAGGAACAACTAGAAGCAGTGGATGAAATGGTGGAGAATGGTGAAGTGGTGATGACCACCCTAAATGGCCTGCCCAGGTCATGGGATTCCTTTATTCAAGGAATTTGTGCAAGGAAGAAGTTGATCTCCTTCAACAGATTGCAGAAAGAATGCTCTCAAGAAGAAGCTAGGCTTGTGGCCCGAGAAGAAAATATGGGAAATGAAGATCAAGCTCTCACAGCACATGCCAGGAAAGGCAAGTCCAAGAAGGAATCATCTCATAACATGAGATTCTCACACAACCATTATCATAAAGATAAGAAAGATCTCAGATGCTTCAATTGCAATGAGAAGGGACACTTTGCTTCAGATTGTCCCAAGAAGAAGAAAGACAACAACAACAACTTCAATAAGAAGAAGAAGAATAACAAAAGAAGATATCATGTTCATGCTGTCGAAGATGATGAACCCCCAAAGAAGAAGGCTAGGGCAGAAAGTGATAGTGATGATGACTCATCAAGTGAAGAAGAATATGTTATAATTTCTGCTCTCACGGGTACTATATCCCATGGTTGTAATGATTGGTTGATTGGAAGTGGGGATTCCAAACACATGAATGGGTTTAAGGAATCTTTTGTGAATCTATCTGAACATGAATCACACCATAAGGTGAAACTTGGGGATGATTATCAATACCCAATCAAAGGAAGTGGTGAAGCCTCCTACAACCTAGATTCTAGAAAATCTTTGAAGATGAAAGAAGCCCTTTATGTACCTGGACTCAGGAAGAACTTACTCTCCATCTCTGCATTGGATGCAAAAGGTATGAGGGTTGCATTTGTGGATGGTCAAGTCCTAATGTGGCCAAAGGGAAAGAACATAGATGATGCAGTAGTGATTGGAGAGCAAGAGGGAGGTTTGTATAAACTGAAGGGACAACCTGAACATGCCATGGTGCATGAATCCATGGAGCCAAGTGAACTTTGGCATAGAAGACTTGCTCATATGCACTATAGGGCACTTCCAATTGCAAGCAAGGCTGTAGAGGATCTTCCTGAAATCAAGACCAAACATGAAGGTGTTTGCAAAGGATGTGCAAAAGGTAAGAACATTAAGAAGGCTTTCCCAAGCAGTGAAAGCAAGGCAAAAGACATCCTGGAAATCATCCACTTAGATGTATGTGGTCCTATGTCATCCAATTCTCTGAGTGGGTATGTTTATTATGTCTCATTTATTGATGACTTCTCCAGGAAGACTTGGGTATACTTCTTGAAGAACAAAGATGAGGTGTTTGATAGGTTCAAGGAATTCAAAACCTTGATGGAGAATCAAACTGACAAGAAAATCAAAACATTCAGATCCGATAATGGTGGAGAATTCACCTCAGGTGACTTCAAGAAGCTTTGTAGTGATTCAGGGATTAAGAGGGAGTTGACTGCTCCTTATAATCCTCAACAGAATGGAGTTGCAGAAAGGAAGAACAGAACAATCATGGAAGCAGTGAGGGAAATGCTGCATGACCAGGATCTACCTATGCATCTATGGGCAGAAGCAGCTAGAACAACTGTATATGTGCAGAACAGAACACCCCACAAGATATTGGACAACAAGACACCAGAAGAGGTATTTTCTGGTAAGAAACCTAAAGTCGGCCATCTCAGAATATTTGGTTGTCCAGTATACACTCATGTCCCAAAGGAAAAGAGGACCAAACTAGATCCTTCAGGAAAGAAGGGTATCTTTGTGGGTTACAGTGAAAGCTCAAAGGATTACAGATTATACTTTCCAGCGTTCAAGAAGATTGATGTCAGCAAGGATGAATATAAGTTCAAGGACAGGTAATCCAGGAAGCAAAGACTTAGAGGGAGCACACTCTACCAGCTCCTACAAGGATGCAGATTTTCAAAGGGAGTTGACCATCTTCCTACATTCCACAACAGAAAGGTGTAGAAGAAGCTACTTCAGCAGCTCCTGCTAGGAAGCAAAGACTCAGAGGGAGTCCACCAGACAAACAAACAAAGACAAGTATTTCAATTATCATTTCTTGCCTATTTTGTTTGTTTAAATAATATTATGCTTATGTTCCTAGACTTAGGAGATGTATTGTGCATATTAGAATGATTGCATTAATGAACAGTATACTACTAATATGCACGTGATGGGTAAGTGGCCTGTGGCACTGTACAACATTCCAGGGCTACTTATCTAGAATGAAACCTCTTTGCTGACATGTTGGGAGTAGTGCAAACTCTTAACAATGTTCTGGTAGAGACTGGAAGGCATCTAGAAAGTTGTGGAACATGGATAAATGTTGTATTGAAGCATTGGCTAAGATAACTGCATGACATATTTCTTTATGTGTAAAGAATTTGTTCTGAAAATTATGAGATGTTTCTAATCATGCAATTTAACTTGTTTTGTAGGAAAGACCGTATATCTTCACCTACAAAAGGACTACAACATTTGTTCCAGCAACAAAGATATCTATTGAAGATATTGAATATATTGTAGCCAGCTCCCAGAACTTGGTGTGATACAAAGAGGAAGCTTGTTGCCGAATTCGATATGAAGAACTTTGGGAATGATGCATTATCTCCTAGGTATGGAGGTGTGGCAGAATTCAGGTGGGATCTTCCTTGGTCAATGGAAGTACACAGTAGATATCCTGAAGAGATTTGGGATGATGGATTGCAAGGCCATGGCCACACCCATGGCATCGAATCTGAAGCTTCTATGTGATGCTTCATCTGAGCTAGTTGATGTCTCTATGTATCGTCAGATGATTGGGTTCTTGATGTACCTGACGAACACGAGACCAGATATTTGCTTTGCGGTGAACACATTGAGCCAGTTCCTGACGGATCCGAGGAGTGTTCACCTGGTTGTTGTAAAGCATATTCTGAGGGGTATAGTTGATTATGGGCTCAAGTATGATGCGAATCAAAAGTTTAACCTGCAGGGTTATGTTGATTCAGATTGGGCTGGCAGTGCTGCAGATAGGAAGAGCACATCTGGGTGTTGCTTTAGTATGGGATCAGGTGTGATATCTTGTTTTAGCAGGAAGCAGTCCTACGTAGCACTGAGTACAGCTGAGGAAGAGTATGTAGCAGCCTGTTCAGCTAGTTGTGAGGCAGTATGGCTACGGAAGCTACTGTCTGAGTTATTTGATCTCCCATTGGAGGCTACTGGTATATTCTACGATAACCAGCGTTGTGTGAAGATGTCTGAGAACCCAGTGTTTCATGACAGGTCGAAACACATAGAGATCAAATATCACTATATCAGGGACATGGTGCAGAGAGAAGCTGTGAAGCGCCTATACGTTGCGACGGACGAGCAGATTGCAGATGTGCTGACGAAGGCACTAGCCAGGGTGAAGTTTGAGTACTTCAGGGAGAGGCTTGGTGTTCTTCAGATTGATGACACTTCGAGGAAGAAGTGATGGACACATTTGCTGAAGCCATTCCAAGCATGTTGGAAGGAGGATTCTTCACATGGCTGTGGATGTAAGCGCTGGATGATGAGCATCAGGATGATGTTCTAGTTTCTGCTTTGTATGATCAGTTGGATCATTTATATGTATATGTATGTATGCATCATGTTGGATGTTGGATATGATCAGTTGGATCATTTATACGTATGTACACATCATGTTGGATGTTGGATATGATCGGCTGGATCATGTGTATGTATTTTGTATATGCATCATGTTGGATGCTTGGACCATGTATCTGTATATGTATCAGGTGGATACATTGTATGATCAGGTAGATCATGTATGTTGATATGTATCATGTATTTATATTTGTATCAGGTGGATACACTGTGTGATCAGGTGGATCATGTATGATGATATGTATCAGGTAGATACTTGGTATGCATCAGGTAGATGCATTGTATGATCAGGATGATCATGGATGATGAGCTTCAAGATGTTGCTCCAGATGACATGCAGCAGGATGTTGCAGTGATGATGATCAGGATGATCATGTATACATCAGGATGATGTATGGTGAGTATCAGGTTGATACTCTGTGGCCATGGAATAGGTTGTGCAGATAAGCATGTAATTTGTGCCCTGGGAGATTTGCAGATAGTCTTTTGAGGTTTTGCCTATGGCATGTAATTTGTACCCTGGGATATCTGGGAAATGCTCTTTCAAGGTTTTTCTTGGGAGGACATATAATTTGTGCCCTGGGAGATCTGCAGATAGTCTTTCGAGGTTTTGCCTATGGCATGTAATTTGTGCCCTGGGATATCTGGCAGATGCTCTTTCGAGGTTTTGTCCTATGGCATGTAATTTGTGCCCTGGGAGATACGATAGGTTGAGCCGTGTGCTCGTAATCAGTCCTAGGATGCTCTTTCAAGGTTTTTCCATGAACACATGTAATTTGTGCCCTGGGAGATCCGATAGGTTGAGCCTTGTGCTCGTAATCAGTCCTGGGATGCTCTTTCGAGGTTTTGTGGTGACCACATGTAATTTGTGCCCTGGGAGATCCGATAGGTTGAGACTTGTGCTCGTAATCAGTCCTGGGATTCTCTTTTGAGGTTTTGTGGTGGGGTCACATGTAATAAGTCCTGGAGATATGGACAGGATGAAAAAGGCCTCAGATGCTCTTTAGGGTTCTTGCTAGTCAAGAGACTCTTTTAAGGTTTTGTGATGCACGTAATAAATCCTGAGATTTCCACAGTATGGCCAGTGATGATGAAGACCTGCAGGTGGTGGGCCTACATCTAGTATGAAAAAGGACTGGCCCTATAGAACTTCCTATGATGATTAGAGTCAGAGATTGGTTGAGATAGCAGCAGCAGTGACAATGATGATGACGATGATCCCGAGAAGAAGACTTGTCTAGTAGATCTGTGTCGAGAAATACCTTCCTAGTTAAGAGGGAGTGTTGATGTATATGTAACTTCGGAATGTATTTCATCTATGTATTTCATATATATTTATTGTACCCTTATTATAGATGTGTTATTCCTCTATAAGGAAGTGTCGTCATGTGGATTGACAAGTGTCGCAAGTGTGTGTACTTGCCGATGGGTTATCAGACCACCATGTGTGGGGTCGGCCCTGAAATATATATTATATTGTGGATGTACCTAGCTAGACAAGTCGGCCCCATAAGGTCACTGGGCAAACAAGTTAGTATAAATAGAGATCAGGAGATCTCTATTTAGATCATTCGGAAAGTCATATCTCTCTCACTCAAAACGTGGCGCACTAGTGAGGAGGAGGATCATCTGCTACTAGGAGACTATCTCAGTGTATTTTGGTTGTACTTTGGTTGAGCCATTGCTCTCTCTATCTCTGAGGAAGTTGTGGGGTTTTTCACCTTAGGGTTTTCCCCACGGAAACTCTGTGCCTCTTGTCTCTCATGCTTTTGATTCTTGTGATGCTTGTCATACTTATTGTGATTGTTATGCATTGATATATTGTATATGTTATTCTCTCAATGAAGATCCTAGAGTATTGTGAATTAATGCTCAAAATTTAACATTAATGTAAAACATTTAAGGATAAATTTATTATTAATTAATAATTATGTTTAATTATTGATTGACAGTAATTATTGTGATACATGTCATTGGAATATATTATTTAAATGAAAAAAATCATGCATGAGCCTTATCCCAATGAGTTGATAAAAGGGTAGGTGACCAAATGGAAGGTAATTTAAATGACTTCCATTTAATGTTGATAAGCCATGTTCGACTTGCCTCATTAATAAGGATAAGATTGAATATTTTAATGTTTTAGGGGGATGGGTGACTTTGACGGTGGATAGAAAACATTAATGAAAATTAATGGGGAGATAAGGATAGTAATGGCAGGGAAATGGAGTCAGTATAAGGGAAGAGGATAGATAGGAGAAGGAGGGAGTGAGGAAGGGGATCATTTTGGCATCGAGGAAACAATAAGCAGAGGAGGCTGAATTTTGAAAGGGGGAGAACTATTCAACCTGGTTGGAATGGACTGTACTCAAGTTTTGGGCTCGATTGTCCAAGAAGCAATTCTTGGAGCTGGGTGCTCGGCGAGACTATCCTATTTGGCAGGGTGGCAGATATACTTGGGCGGTTGAGTTTCCTACGGGTGGGATATCCTACAGGTATTATATTTTAATTATGTTTTTCTTTGTTTCTAAACTCTGTATTGAAACTTGGGATGCTATTTACTTCAGTGAATTTTATTGTTGTTAAAATTGTTTACTTTACATGTATGGAAAATTTGAACGGAATATATACTTACCAATTATATCCATTTGTTTTCTACCTGCACAATGAAACACAATAACTTAGAATAACTTAGAAGCAAACGGAGCCAACAAAACTGTCAATAAGTGGATTTATAGCTAATTAGATTGATAGAGTTATATTAATTGTAATGAGTAAACTAGGGACCAAGAAAGGTCTCTACACATGGTATCAAAGCCATGGTTCCAAATCTTGAACCAGGGGGCTCACTACAATTGAAATAGAACAATAGAACATAACGATATTTCAACAGGAATTTCGAAAATATAGAGGAATGGAAATTGAAAAATAAAACACTAAATAAAATGCCCAAGTGGAAGTTGTTGTCCACAACTTGCTCCAGAATGTTTACACCTGCAAAATAAAATAAGACACATTAAAGGTTCTTAAAGTCTTATATGTAGGAAACACTCACAAGATTAAAAATTAATTATATTTTTTTTTGTTGTTGTTTGAAATATAATAAAAATATATATATACATAATATTACATATATATATATAATAGATTTTATTATGATTAACGCTTATAAAAAATATTATGAGATTAAGCCTAACAAAAAATATGACAATAATATTTATTGGAAACACACACACACACATAATATATATATATATATATATATATATATATAACAAAATTAAAAATAAAATAAAAAATAAAAACAGGGGTTTGCATACCCGGGCTTCAACTTCAATTCTCCACCTAATTATTCTCTTGGATGGACATAACTTACCAGTCTCCCATGATCCAAAGAAAAATAATTTGGGTTCAAGGAAACACGCCGAGACAAGTGCTACGAGTATATATAGCACGGGATAAATCTTAGGGATGGCGAAGGGTTTACAAACCCGTTGTATTGAAAGAATTGAAGAAAATAAACACAGTACAAGTTTATGTGCATAATTAATATGGAAAACATTGCCAAGATTTGTGCAGTCACCAAAATATTGTTTTAGATGGATATTTGTGCAATCTCTTGTACGATTCAAAGACTATTTTGGGGGTTTAAGGAAACAGGAAGAGATAGGCACCACTTAAAACCTTTTCCTCAATTTTTTCTATATCTTGATTATGATTGAGAAAACAATCATTTAGAAGAGAGGCCAAAACAATCGTTTAGAAAATATATAGGCCAAATTATGTGACACTAACAGACTTATCCTTGATTTGGGTAAACTTTCTCTACTGTGATACAAGGAAGCAATTGTTTGGAAAGGAAACATAAAACAAAGCAGACAAACCAAGCAGAATAGTTATTCACTGTTGGCTATAACGTAGTAGCACACTACTAGTTTAAAATATAACCACTATGGGGGCATTCAAAAAAAGGGGGGGTAATCAATTTTACCTAGCTCTAACCACCGGAAGGGGGTGGGTCTATCTGCAGGGATGCCTTTGCAACCTGTGGAAAGGGCAGAGAAAAAAAAATTAATTAAGTAAAAATTTAAAAATAAAATCATTTGGGCATTGAGCTCAACCTTCAAGCACCCAACAACCACATTTCCAACTCTCTAATACTTACACTAATCCTTCATTGCACGAAAATTAAACAAGGAGCAGACCTATCCCACAAAGTGCCAAAGGAAATCCACAAGGCGCCACAATACAAGTATTGCTCAATGCGTCCATTTGAGTCGCACCTTTAGTGTATCCCTTCAAACTGGATTTTGAGTTAGCCTCCACCTCTCAAAGCACTCAAACCACGCACCAGATAGAATGCCCACATGGTGCCGTTATCCATGCACTGCGCGTCCAAGAAAGAGCCCTGCACGCACCTGTACAGAACACGTAGGTGAAAGAATGGATCCACCTGAACTGTAAGGTACTCAGAAAGTGGTCCATGCCTAGAATCCCTTCGAACTCATGCCAAGCCATCTATCCAATTAACCTACTTTTGTGGGAGGCACCCTACCTTACGACGGTGGGAGGAGGGTGTGCATGCAGCCCGCATGGCATGCATGCAGTCAGTCCTTCCCTGTGGGATCCCTTGTGCCATGGGGTTATGGGGCAGGTGGGTGGTGGAGGTGCCAACGATGGGGGCAAGTGGTAGGCAGAGTAGGAGGCGACCATGTCGGTGGCTTGAGTGGACAAGAGACTGATGTGTAGGTTGTCGCGTGAGCTAGGCTTAGGATTAGGGATAGGCTAGGAAGGAAATATAAAAAAAAATTATATATATATATTTTTTTATTATTATTTATTTTATTTTGAAATTTTTAATTTTTTTTAATTTTTATATTTACCTTATTCTATATAAGATTATTTTATTTGTTTGTAATTCTTTTTATTTTATTTTAATTATTTCTTTTATTATATATATATATATATATATATATATATATATATATATATATATATATTGAAAACTTAATCATTGGATAATTAAGTGTTAAACATGTCTTAAAATTTTAATTTGTATAATATGTATAAATAATTTATGTATTTCAAATTATATTGATAAATTATATGATGTATGGGTGGTTTTACAAATTATTTAATTTAACATATTAAATAATTAATAAAATATCTAAACAAATTAATTAATTAAATTAAATCAGGTATGTTGGTTAAATTAATTATCAATTTCTTAGATATTATGTTGATAAAGAAGTAAGGTTGATATTATGTTAGGATATGAACATGGTTATAGGGTTAAAAGACGACCCAAGTTAAGTTAAAAACTAGGTCAAATTAAGTGAATTGGAACAATTCATGCGAGGGACCATGACGAGTGTCACCCTCAGTGGGTGTGGTCATCGGTGACTCTAGAAGGCGTGAGGACGACACAATGCCACCTCACTTAAACTAAGACATAGCATCTTATTCGCGACTCACGATGGTGACATCAACATAGGGATGTAGTAGTGCCTTCATACCCTCACTATTTCAAGAATTTGCCTCGGTATCAGGTAAAACCTGTTTACGGGTGAATAAAGAAAGAAACTTTCACTCACTCTAGTAGGTTTGGGTATGTGTTTAATAGTGACATATTTAAAACTTAAAATGTGTGCTAAATGTCGAATTATGCCATTATACAGGTTAAGCATAGTAAGGACGTGAGCAGGTGGGGGACAAGGTCGGGTGACAACAACGCTTGAATAGAATGGGTCGGAACAATCACTAGAGACCATTCTCATATTGCGCTCTCTGGATTCAATAAATGACACACTCAGGGGACTTCAAAGTGTAAATGTTACATCGAAGGTATAGGTGGAGGCCTCGCCACTGAGGGAGGGAAATACTAAAGTAGCGTTGAACATAGTGCAGATACCTCCTCATCAGGACATCATGAGGGAGCTTCAAAAAATCCGGTTTCCAGAGTTTACAGGGGGTCGTGCACGGGTACAAGCAGAGGCATGGTTGGAGGGGATCACCAGGTGCTTAGCATTGCAGGAGTACACTTCCACATCCAAATCCAAAATAGCCATATTTAAACTAAAGCATAGTTCTTTGAACTGGTGGGGACACCAAGAAAGAAAATTGCCCCTTAACCCAGACACTATTCCATGGGAACTATTTGTGGATAAGTTTAAAAGTAAGTACTTTCATGCCTTCTACCGGAAGGAACAGGAAGGAGCCCTTCATGCCTTGTTACAATGGAGTCTATCTGTGAAGGATTATTAAGTAAGATTCATGGAACTAGTTAAGTATGTCCCCTACTTGGGCAATGACCAGCGTTAGGCTGAGCACTTTGTGTATGGACTTAATCCTAAGATCAGGGCCCCATGTGCGGATGTGGAAACCATCTTCGGTTGCCGAGGCAGTCGACTGTGCTCGTTATACATAACATATGTTGGGTGTGAAACCCATCAAATCATTCAACTCTCAACAGTCATGGTTTGTAGGGAAGTCCCCTCCAAGCTACCCTAGGGGAGGGTATGTGAGGCCACCTCCCTATGGAAACATGTATACACCCAAAGTTGCGGCAATAGAGAGGCTAGTGGCAGCTAGTATATTATCCCAATCGGCAACAGGGACTCACCAGAGTGTAAGGAATTATCAACAAACAGTTGGTAGGGGAAGGGGCTCTAGGGGGAGAAACCCCTCTCAGAGGTATCAGCGGTTCAGGTCACCTCCCCCGTCACAGGTTTTTTTTGGGGGATGTGGAGGTCCACTCTATCACCGTGACTGCCTGGAGTTACGATCTAGTACAATGAATTGAGAAGAGAAGGCCCTAATGGGGAGTGAAGGAGGTAAGCATCAGATCTCAACAGCAATGAACAAACATCAGGCTGAACACCAATTTGATGTGGTGTAACGCCCTCCTCACCCAATCCAACCATCAGAAGGGGACCCCGGGCAAACATGGGCTCTAAAATTTCGCCCCAAGTCCATAATACATTTTTCAACAAACAAAATGTGTGCAGAAATGTAAATAAGCATGCATAGCGAAATTAAAATCTATCCACGCACATCTAGCATGCAAATACACAATCATAACACTACAAGGATGAAATAAAAACACTTTAGAATTCAAATTCATAAGAATACTTATCTTTATCCAACACAGATACAAGCAATGGGCTATGTAAGAGCCATTTTCCACCAAACCATAGGCACTTTTTCCAGCATATACTATTTATGCTGCTGAGAGCCCACCCCCAAGCTGGGCTATGAGGCCACCAGGGCGAATGAAACACCTTCGGGATTCTATCTCTCATCCCACAACCCATTCTTCTCTCTGTGTTTAGCCAAATTCTCATACAAAGCTCTACAGGGGTCTCACTCAGCCCTCATAGCCTTGGCTTCCACAATACTTGCCCCACACAACACCCTTCTAGCTCAGGCCTCCACTTCACTAATCCACGGTTCTCTTGGGTGATCCATCTTGCTAGGTGCTTCCAGTGTGTGCATAGAATAAGTCCAACATGGTATTGGATGCTATATAACCTTCTATGGCCTCAATTTGTGGCTTCTCAAGAAACTACGAGCAGTAGAACTCAAGGGTAAGGGTTCCTAGCTTTCCCAACCTCTCTGCTCACCTACAGCCAACAATACCCACTTTCCAATCTACAGCATGGTCTCCAAATTCGAATTTCTTGATTCAAAACAGCATGGTAAGTTCATGGAGAACAAGGGAGAGCTCTGCATCTTCTAAACCTGCGTGAAAGAATGAGACAAATGAGGGTTGAATCCAAGGGATATGGGAAAATGATGAAAAGACAATTGACATGCCTTCTGGTAGTAGAAGAAAGGACTCCTGGAAGCTGCAGACTGACTTCTATCATGACAGAACTATCACAAAAGTGCAGTCAGTCCCATGCTTCAATAACTACATGAGGTGACTTTTCCCACCAACCACACACATGCATTAATGATTGGAAAAATGATAAAAAAAAATGAGATATTTGGTTTATTCTCATCACATGACATAATTTTGGGTGAGTTATAAGGTAGACACTTGGAAGTAAGGATTTAGTCACCCATGGACCCCCTTTCCTCTTCCCCTCTAGTGGAATCATAGCCCCTTTGGTGCTCTTTACACAACCAGTTTTGGACCATTTTATTATTTATGCACATAATATTTACATATATTATAAATCAACATAAAAGGAAAATAAACAGTCCAAATAAAATATAAACATCATACATGCCTAGACATTCACTATTCGGTCCTTGGCCTTGAGCTCCGCACTAGGAATTCACACTTGCATATTTACATCATTTACATAATATTGGATAAATACATTCCAAGTCAAAACTAAGGGTATTACAATCCCCTCCCCCTTGGAATAACATCATCCTTGGTGTTTGCTCAAAATTGGAACAAAAATGGATATGCCTCTCTCACGGCATCCTCCAACTCCCACATAGCCTCATCGGGACCGAAGTGCTTCCATTGCACCTTTACATGTCTGATGGCTCGGTTTCGGAGCAATGTCACTTTCCTGTCTAGGATGCATAGTGGCTCGGTTTGGAAATCTCCCTCGGATTCCACCTTAATCACATCTAAATCAATCACATTGTTAGGATCATGTACATATTTCTTAAGCAAAGAAACATGAAAAACATTATGAGCTCTAGTGTTAGCAAGAAATACAATTCTATATACAACTGGCCTTATTCTCTCAAGCACTTCAAATGGCCCACAATATCTAGGTGATAGCTTGGCACAACTTCCAAGCTTCAAGGAACTCTTCCTTGGCCTCACTCTAAGGTAAACATGATCCCCAACATGAAACTCTCTATGCACTCGATTCGTATCTGCATAAATTTTCTGTCTATCTTTGGATGCCTTTAAATTTTGCCTAATATTTTCAACCTATTGTTCCATTTCGTTAATCAATTCTGGCCCAAGTACAATTTTGTTAGCTGGATTATCCCAAGTAACTAGTGTCCTGCACCTCCTGCCATACAAAGCTTCAAATGGACTCATGCCCAACAATGCTTGTTTCCCATTATTATATGCAAACTCTACCAAATGTAGATAGTCTTCCCACTTGGATGGTTTGTCCATCACATACATGCGTAGTATGTCTTCAAGCACCTAATTTACCCTTTCTGTTTGTCCATATGTTTGTGGATGGTAGGCGGTACTAAAGTTCAATTGCATACCCAAATCAGCAAAAAGAGTTTTCCAAAAATTTGAGGTGAACTTAGTATCCCTATCTGAAATTATTGCTTTAGGCAAACCATGCAACCTGAAAATTTCCTTCATAATTTTTTTTGCAATAGCATCTGTTTTATACGTGGATTTAACTGGTATAAAGTGTGTTTCCTTAGATAATTTATCCACCACAACCATGTTGGAATCGTGCTTCCTCATTGTCATTGGAAAACCTGTAATAAAATCCATGGAAATCACATCCCATTTCCATTCCGGAATTGGAAAAGGCTGCAACAAACCTGCTAGGTGTTGATGTTCAACATTTACTTGTTGACATTTCATACACATAGAAATATACTCAGCAATGTCCTTTTTCATTCCCAACCAAAAATATTACTTTCTCACTACAACAACTTTTTTCTAGTATCCTAGGTGACTGGAATATGGCATTTTATGGATTTCGTCCATAACAACTCTTCTCAAATATTCCACATTAGGAATATAAATTATGTTTTTATAAACAAGAAGTCTCTCACCTTCCAAATGGTAACCCTCATACCTCTTTTCCAAATTATGTTGCTGCAATTTGTCATTTATTTGCACATACAGTTCATCTTCAGCAATACAGTTAACAATCTGTTGCCTCAAATCTGATTGGAAGGTACTAATGGTTGCTACATGCATCTCATGTACTTTTATTCTAAGTGCGTCAGCCACCTTATTTTCCTTTCCTTTTATGTGTTTGATTTCAAAATCAAACTCACATAAAAATTTCCAGCCATCTAGCTTGCCTAGCATTTAATGTTGTTTGCTCAAACAAATATTTCATACCACAATGGTCTGTCCTTAGTTCAAAATTTCTTCCCATTAAATAGTGCCTCCACATTTTCAAGGCGTGCACTATGGCTGCAAGATCCACATCATGAGTAGCATAGTTATTCTCGTGCTCTTTCAACTTCCTTGACTAGTAGCATGCCACATGGTTATCTTGCATAAGAACTCCTCCAATTCCATCTTTACATGCATATGTGCATACCACAGTCTTTTTCCATATTTGCAATCTTTAGAATTGGATCACTTGTGAGAATTTTCTTCAAGAGATGGAAGATTTATTCACATCTCAGTGTCCACTCAAACTTTATCCCCTTCTTTTGCAAAGAAGTGATTGGGTGTGCGACCCTGGAGAATCCTTCAATAAATATCCTGTAGTAACCAACAAGACCCATAAAAGATCTCACAACTATAACATTTCTTGGAGTCAGAAAATTCATTATGGCTTCAATATTCTCGGGATCCACCGATATTCCCTCCTCAAAGATAATGTGACCCAAATAATGAATTATATTTTTATAAAAGTCATATTTTCTTAGATTTGCATACAAACTATGCTCCCTTAGCAATTTCAAAGCCATCCTCAAGTGTTATTCGTTCTTTTCTTCATTCTTGGAATAAATAAGAATGTCATCTATAAATACGAGAACAAACTTGTCCAAATATTTGTTGAAAACACTATTCATGAGACACATGAATGTAGCTGGTGCATTGGTGAGACCAAATGGCACCGCCACAAACTCATAGTGCCCATACCTTGTTCTAAAGGCGGTCTTATGAATGTCTTATTCCTTGATACTCACTTGATGATAACCAGACCTCAAGTCAATCTTTGAGAACACCTTTTCCCCTCTCATTTGATAAAAAATATCATCAATTTGAGGCAAGGGGTATTTGTTCTTTATTGTAACCTTGTTAAGTTTCCTGTAAATCGTGATTTCTATCCCATATAGCTCCAACATTGCAACCAGAAGCTCTGATACCACTTTGTATCGCCCCCCTCACCCAATCCGACAATCGGGAGAGGACGCTGGGAAAACCTGGGCTCTAAAATTTTTCCCCATGTCCATAATACCGTTTTCAACAAACGAAATGTGTGCATAAATGTAAATAAACATGCACAGCGAAATTAAAATCTATCCACAAACATCTAGCATGCAAATACACAAGCAATATAACATTATAGGCATGAAATAAAAACACTTCAAAATTCAAATGCATAAGAATACTTATATTTATCTAGCACAAATCCAAGCAACTAGCTGTGTAAGAGCATTTTTCCACCCAACCATAGGCACTTTGTCCAGCATATACTCTTTCTGCTGTTGAGAGGCCACCCCTAAGATGGGATATTGTTAAGTTTAAACCAAATAGACTAGCAAGATCACTGAAAGAAACATAATCACAAGATAAACACGGAATTTACCCTGGGAAACCCTCATGGGGTAGAAAACCCAACAACGCTTTCCTCAGTAAGATGATCAACCAAAATACAAGATATGCTCCAAGACTTGTCCTTCTTCTCTACCTCACATGCAGACCTCCCAGACACAAGTGCGCTACTTTCTGAGTTGTGGAAGTGTGTCAAATGAGGATCTCTCCTCCTCTATTTATATTAGTTCTCGACTGACCAAAAATCCCTAATGGGGCCGACCTCTTCTAGAGAAGTCTAATAACCCCTAAAATATAAACCCAGGGCCAACCCCCACATGGTGGTTCTAATAACCCTAGTTCCCACAAACCATCGGAGGAATAAACATCTTTGGATACATAATAGAATCACCTCGGAGGAATGAAACATCTCCGGAATAATAATGTACAAATATAATATTCTTAGAAGTTACAATATTCAACACTCCCCCTTAACGAGAAGGATATTATAACCATGTCTGCAGGAGCAAGGAGTCATCGACTACATCACACATGATACATCTGTATATCATCGGAAGCTTTCTTCATTACATTATCATCAGTAACTCAACCAGTTACTGGAACATCAACATCATCGTTGCGATCATCAGCATCGTCATCACACGATCATGAGCAAGATGCTCAATCTCGATCTCTTTAGGACCTAGGTCCATGGATGATACAATCCAAATCACGTATCTTTTGAACCAAGGTCCAGGGACGATATAGTCCTATCAACTCTAGTAATCCTTCTTTTGGAATTACGGGATCCATCACAATCATGTTTAAGACTATCCTTCCTTTAGGAATTACGGGATTTACAGTCTAAGGATGATTAATCCCACTCAATCTCTTTTAATACAATCCTTCCTTTCGGAATTATGGGATTTACGGTCTAAGGATGATTAGTCCCACTCAATCTCTTTTAAGAAAATCCTTCCTTTCAAAATTACGGGATTTACGGTCTAAGGATGATTAGTCCCACTCAATCTCTTTTAAGACAATCCTTCCTTTCGAAATTACGGGATTTACGGTCTAAGGATGATTAGTCCCACTCAATCTCTTTTAAGACAATCCTTCCTTTCGAAATTATAGGATTTAGGGTCTAAGGATGATTAGTCCCACTCAATCTCTTTTAAGACAATCCTTCCTTTCGGAATTACAGGATTTACGGTCTAAGGATGATTAGTCCCACATGTCCACTAAGGACTTCATTCTCGGAGACCATACGTTTACGAATCAATTCAAGGGATCGAAGTCCGGGGACGATACAATCCCCACCTGTCCAATAAGGACTTCATTTTCGGAGACCATACGTCTATGGATCAATTCAAGGGACCGAAGTCCGGGGACGATACAATCCCCACCTGTCCAATAAGGACTTCATTTTTGGAGGCCATACATCTACGGATCAATTCAAGGGACCGAAGTCCGGGGACGATACAATCCCCACCTGTCCAATAAGGACTTCATTTTCGGAGACCATACGTCTACGGATTAATTCAAGGGACCGAAGTCCGGGGATGATACAATCCCCACCTGTATCCTCATCAATACAGACACCATTAGTACATCACTAGTACAAGTACATACAAGTATCCTCATCAATACATGTCTACATGTTATCAAACCATGTATCCTCAACAATACATCAATATAAAACATGTATCCTCATCAATACATCATAAATATAGAAACATGTATTCTCATCAATACATCAATATAAAAACATGTATCCTCATCAATACATCAATATAAAACATGTATTCTCATCAATACATCAGAAATATAGAAACATGTATTCTTATCAATACATCAACATGTATCCTTATCAATACATCAATATAAAACATGTATCCTCATTAATACATCAGAAATATAGAAACATGTATTCTCATCAATACATCAATACAAAAACATGTATCCTCATCAATACATCAATATAAAACATGTATCCTCATCAATACATCAAAAACAAGTAATATAAGTATTCTAAGTATAAGAGTCCTAAATCTAAGCACATATAAATATCTAGGTTTAATAAACAAGTATCCTTATCATCGACCTTAGCTGTCGATGAGGGAAATTTCATCATCAGTGATTATATCACTCCCCCTTTCAAGGAGGGTTCTTTTGAACTACACCAAGCTTGTCTCGGAAATATTCAAATTTTACTCGAGACAGAGGTTTGGTTAATATGTTAGCAATTTGTTCCTCAGTACTCACATACTCGAGTTTAATAGCTCCTCTTTGCACCATATCTCGTATGTAGAAATATCGGATCTCTATGTGTTTTGACTTATCATGGAACACTGGATTCTCTGTCATCTTGATACAGCTTTGATTGTCACACATAATCATAGTGGGATCCAATTCTAAGTCAAACACTCCATATTATAGCTTCCGAATCCACATTGCTTCACAACTGGCAGAGCAGGCAGCTATATATTCTGCTTCAGCAGTACTGAGAGCCACACTAGATTGTTTCTTGTTGAACCATGAGATCATGGCAGATCCAAGACCATGGCATCCACCTGATGTACTCTTTCTGTCTGATACACTTCCTGCCCAATCAGAATCTGAATAACCATGTAATCTGAGTTCATGGTTTCCAAGATAATATAGACCAAAATCCAATGTACCCTTTAGTACCTCATTACATGCTTTGCAGCTATTAAGTGAACCTTTCTAAGTTCTACTAGATACTGACTCAAGGTATTTACAGCAAAGCATATATCTGGCCTAGTATTTGTTAAATACATCAATGACCCAATGATTTGTCTATATAGATTTATGTCCACTAATTCTGATGAGTCATTAACTAATAACTTCAAGTTGGAGTTCATGGGAGTGGCCATGGCTTTACACTCCAACATATCAAATCTTTTTAAAATCTCCACAACATACTTACCTTGATTTAGAAATATTCCTTTTGGTTCTTGCCATACTTCTAGACCTAAGAAGTAGTGCATTAATCCAAGATCTTTCATCTCGAATTCTAAAGAAAGCTTCTTCTTGCATTGAACAATTTGTTTCTCATTTCCGGTTAGAAATAGATCATCTACATATAACAACAGTATAACTAGTTCATCATCCATCACCGTGAGATAAAGATTGGGGTCAGCTTTACTCTTGGTAAAGCCCATGCTTGTTAAGAAACTGTCAATCCTTCCGTACCAAGCTCTGGGAGCTTGCTTCAATCCATATAATGCCTTCTTCAGTTTGCATACATGAGTTCTCTCGTCTTTAACCTCAAATCCTTGTGGTTGTTCTATGTACACTTCTTATTCAATGACACCATTCAGGAAGGTTGTTTTAACATCCATCTGGTGTAGTTTCCACTTCATCATAGATGCAAGTGCCATGATAGTTCTTATTGATGTGTACCTAACAACTGGTGCAAATGTTTCTTCATAGCCTGTTCCCTCCTTTTGAGAGAATCCTCTCGCTACAAATCTTGCCTTATATTTTTCAATGCTACCATCTGCAACATGTTTTATCTTGAATATCCATTTGAAAGAAACCACACTTTTATCCTTTGGTTTGGGAACTATGTCCCAAACATCATTTTTCATTATTGAGTGGTACTCTTCTGTCATAGCTTCTACCCATTATTTCTTCTTAGCTGCCTCCTCATAGCTGGTGGGTTGTTGATCCACAAGATCACATATCAGGGCCACATAATTGGATACTAACTTGGGTTTCTTCCTTTCTCTAGTGGAACCTTCAGGAGCTCCATATTTTTCAGCTCCTTGAATAATGTCTCTAGCCCAAGCTGGCCTTCTTTTTCTAGATAGATTTGCAATGGGGGGTTCTTGAGGTTCTATCATGTCATGGTCTTCTGGTGCATCATTTTCAAGGATGGGAACAACTTCTGTGACTTTAGGAGGTGTATCTTCTTCATAGATTTCTTCAAGTTGGCACTTCCTAGATTTCTTGATAGCTGCTTCTTCATCAAATGTTAAATCTCTACTTATCTCCATATGATGAAAACCAGGTATGTAAATGCTGAAAGCTTTGGATGTTTCACAATATCCAACAAATATTCCTTTCTTACCAGAGGGATCTAATTTGGTTCTCTTTTCTTTTGGAATGTGAATATACACAGGACATCCAAATATTTTGAGGTGACTTACCTCAGGCTTCTTTCCTATGAACACTTCTTCTGGAGTCTTAAATTCAAGAGCACTATGAGAAAGTCTATTTTTTACATAGACAGCTATGCTGGCTGCTTCAGCCCATAGATACATGGGAAGATCTTGATCAGGTATCATAGTCTTTACAGCTTCCATGATAGTTCTATTCTTTCTTTCAACAACCCTATTTTGTTGGGGATTGTAGGGACTGGTTAATTCCCTCTTGATTCCAGCTTCCTTACAAAAGTCTTCAAAGTCCTTTGAAGTATATTCTCTGCCATTATCTGTTCTGAGAATCTTGATTTTCTTTTCTGAGAGATTTTCTACTAAGGCCTTGAATTCTTTGAATTTTCCAAAGACTTCATTCTTTCCTTTTAGAAAGTATATCCAAGTCTTCCTTGAATAGTCATCAATGAATGTGAGATAGTATTCAAACCCACTTAGGGATGTGGTGGGCATTGGTCCACATACATCTGAGTGAATTAACTCTAAAATGTTCTTAGTCTTTGTTTCACTCTTTGGAAAGGGGTTCTTGACATTCTTCCCCTTTTCACATCCTTTGCATGAGCCATTATGATCAATCTTTAAGTCTGGTAGACCTATGACCACCTTGCTCACATAGGGTAGGGCCTTGTAATTAATGTGGGCGAGCCTTCTATGCCACAGTTCACTGGGGCTAGTGGTTTCATGAACAAGGGTAGCTTCTGGATAACCCTTGAGTTTGTAAATTCCTCCTTCTTCTTCACCAATAACAATTGCATCATCAATTGACTTTCCTTTGGGCCACATGAGCACTTGTCCATCAATAAATGCAATTCTAAATCCTTTCTTATTTAGTGCTGAGATAGAAAGTAGGTTCTTCTTCAAACCTGGTACATACAAAATTTATTTCATTTTCAAAGGTGTTCCAAAATCAAGCTTGTAATTTGCTTCACCAATTCCCTTGATGGGATATTGATAATCATCACCTAAAGATACCTTTTGTGGAGAAGACTTTTCTTCAAGTCTTGAGAGAGTTTTCTTTTGGCCTATCATGTGCTTTGAAGCACCACTATCAATGAGCCATGTATCTTCTCCAGGAGACACAGATCCAGAGAGTGCAGAAAATAGAACATATTCCTTTGCATCTTCTTCTTCATTCCTTCTAGATCTTTTCGTAGGAAGGGGCCTCTCTTCTTCTTCTTCATCTCTTTTGGATATTTTTCTGTGAGGCCTTACTTCCTCCTCTTCTTCTTCTTCACTATCATCTTCTGCAAGATGTGCTTGATGTCTTTTATAATGAATATTTTTCTTCTTCTTTGAAGGACAAAATCTAGAAATGTGACCTTCCTTATGACAATGGAAACATTGGAAAGAAGAGAACTTTCTTTTTCCTTTCTTCTAAAATTTTTGAGGAGAATGAGGTTCCTTGTGATTGAACTTCTTGAAGTGAGATTGATTCTTCCTTCTCTTAGTGTGTGTGGCCAAGGCTTGGTCATCTTCTTTGAGAAGGGATTCTCTGTTGGCTACCCTAGCTTCTTCTTGAACATAGTCCTCCCAAACTACATCAAACTTCATGCTTTCCTATCTGGCACACATCGTTTGTATAAATGACTCCCAAGGTCTAGTGAGACCATTTAGAGCAGTCATCACAAGTTCATCTTCATCAAGAGTATCACCAATGGCATCTAGTTGCTCTTTGATTTGGGAGACCCTTGAGAAGTAGTCTTGAATGGATTCTCCTTTGTGCATCTTGGTGCTCTTCAACTGAGTTCTTAGGTTCATCTTCCTATTGATGTTCTTTCCTTCATACATTCTTCCTAGAGCATCATACATTTCCTTTGGAGTCTTCTTGGAAGCCACTTGGGGAATCAAGTGGTCTTTAAAAGAATCAGCTATGATTCTCTTTACCCTAATCAAATCCTTCCTATGCTTCTATTTGGCTTCATCTCCTTCAGGTTCTGCAACTTCATCCTTGATATAATGAGCAAGATCATTCTCTTCAATAATGAGACCAATTCTGTATTTCCATGCCCGAAAATTCTCTATACCTTCTAGTTTGTCTTCAAGCTTAGTGCTTGGAGCCATCTTCTCTTGGGGGAGTCCAAGATATCAGAGATAGAGTAATACTTACCCGGAAACTTTAAATTTTTACTTTTCCAGATCTGCAACAGAATTTCTGGTTTATCGCACTTTTGGTAAAACTAGGGTTTGACTTTCCCGGAATTCTACCCAACCAAAAACCTCGATCCAAGGCTCAAAAGATAGATCTTTAGAAGAGCTATTTAGCCATGCAACTAGAAACCAAAAATACTAACTTTTGCAAAAACCCTAATTTTGGGAGAGAGAGAAATATAATTTCACCTTGTGAAAGATGTTCTATTCAGGCTAGCTCTGATAGCATGTTAATTTTAAACCAAATAGACTAGCAAGATCACTGAAAGAAATATAATCACAAGATAGACACAAAATTTACCCTGGGAAACCCTCATGGGGTAGAAAACCCAGCAAAGCTTTCCTCAATAAGATGATCAACCAAAATACAAGATATGCTCCAAGACTTGTCCTTCTTCTCTACCTCACATGAAGACCTCCCAGGCACAAGTGCGCTACTTTCTGAGTTGTGGAAGTGTGTCAAATGAGGATCTCTCCTCCTCTATTTATACTAGTTCCCGACTGACCAAAAATCCTTAATGGGGCCGACCTCTTCTAGAGAAGTCTAATAACCACTAAAATATAAACCCGGGACCGACCCCCACATGGTGGGTCTAATAACCCTAGTTCCCACAAACCATCGGAGGAATAAACATCTCCAGATACATAATAGAATCACCTCGAAGGAATGAAACATCTCCGGAATAATAATGTACAAATATAATATTCTTAGAAGTTACAATATTCAACAGCTATGAGGCCACCAGGGAAAAGGAAACACCTACAGGCTTCTATCTCTCATCCCACAACCCATTCTACTCTTTGTGCTTAGCTAAATGCTCATACATAGCTCTACAGGGGTCTCACTAAGCCCTCACAGCCTTGGCTTCCACAATACCTTCCCCACACAACACCCTTCCAGCTCAGGAATCCCCTTCACCGATCCACAGTTCTCTTGGATGATCCATCTTGTTGGATGATTCCAGTGTGTGCATAGAAGAAGTCCAACCTAGTATTGGCTACTATAGGATCTCCTGCATCCTCAATATGTGGCTTCTCAAGCACCTACGAGCAGCAGAACTCAAGGGTAATGGTTCCTAGCTTGCCCAACCTCTCTGCTCGCCTACAACCAACAATACCCACTTCCCAATCTGCAGCATGGTCTCCAAATTCGAATTTATGGGTTCAAAACAGCATGGTAAGTTCATGGACATCAAGGGAGAGCTCTGCATCTTCTAAACCTGCGTGAAAGAATGAGAAAATGAGCGTTGACTCCAAGGGATATGGGAAAATGATGAAAAGACAACTGACATGACTTCTAGCAGTAGAAGAAAGGACTCCTGGCAGCTGCAGACTGACTTTTGTCATGACAGAATTGTCAAAAAAGTGCAGTTAATCCCATGCTTTAATAACTACATGAGGTGACTTTTCCCACCAACCACACACATGCATTAATGATTGGAAAAATGGTCAAAAAAGGAGATATTTGGTTTATTCTCATCACATGACAGAATTTTGGGTGAGTTCTAAGGTGGACACTTGGAAGAAAGGATTTAGTTTCCCATGGACCCCCTTTCCTCTTCCCCTCTGGTGGAATCATATCCCCTTTGATGATCTTTACACAACCAGTTTTGGACCATTTTATTATTTATGCATGTAATATTTACATATATTATAAATCAACATAAAATCCAAATAAACAGTCCAAATAAAATATAAACATCATACATTCCTAGACATTCACTAGTTGGGCCTTGGTCTTGAGCTCCATACGAGGAATTCACACTAACATATTTACATAATTTACATAATATTGTTAGTTTTTCATAAATTTCAATCTGATATAGGATCTTAACTGAGAGAATAACATGTACAGCATATCTACAGCATATCAATCATGGACACAATAATGCAAGCACACAAGAGACACAGAGTTTCACCGGGGAAAACCAAGAAGGTGAAAAACCCCGCAACTTCCTCATAGATAGATAGAGAAATTATACAACCCAAGTACAAGAGATATTCCTCCTAGCAGTAGCTTCTCCTTCTCCACTAGTGCACCACTCTCCAATGAGTTTGTGAGTGAAGAATAGAATGATCAAATAGAGTGCCTCCCGCAATCTATTTGTACATGACTTGACTTGCCTAATAACCTTTACTAGGTCAGCCTCAACTTAACCACATAGCATAATGCTGACAGGGCCGACCCCCAATAGGGTGGTCTAATAACCCTTTAACCCACATGACTTATACAGGGCCGACCCCATCAAGGTGGTCTAATAACCCATCAAGTATAAGTTACGACACTTACAATATAAATGACGACACTTCCATATAGAGGAATAATAACATCTCTATAGGAATACAATATACATATATGAAATACATTCCGAAGTTACAAATACATCAACACTCCCTCTTAACTAGGAAGGTATTTCTTGACACAGATCTGCCAGCACAAGTCTTCTCCTCTGGATCATCGTCACTAGATCATCGACATCATCACTACTGCTGCTATCTCAATCAATCTCTGAACTACTCGTCATAGGAAGTTCTACAGAGCCAGCCCTTTTTCATGCTGGATGTAGACCCACCACCTATAGGTCTTCATCATCACTAGTCATACTATGGATCCTCAGGACTCATTATGTGCATCAACAAAACCTAGCAAGAGCATCTCAGGACTGATTACGTGCCCAGCACGACCTGCAAGATCTCCCAGGGAGCTATTACATGTGACCAAGCAAAACCTAGCAAGAGCATTTGACAGATCTCCCAGGGAGCTATTATATGCCATAGGAAAAACCTAGCAAGAGTATCTGCCACACAGGGAGAAATTATATGCAACCGGCAAAACCTAGCAAGAGCATCCTAGGACTGATTACATGCCCAACACAACCTACAAGATCTCCCAAGGAGTTATTACATGTGACCAAGCAAAACCTAGCAAGAGCATTTGACAGATCTCCCAGGGAGCTATTATATGCCATAGGAAAAACCTAACAAGAGTATCTGCAAACCTCCCAGGGAGAAATTATATGCAACCGACAAAACCTAGCAAGAGCATCCCAGGACTGATTACGTGCCCAGCACAACCTGCAAGATCTCCCAGGGAGCTATTACATGCCACGGAAAAAACCTAGCAAGAGCATTTACCAGATCTCCCAGGAGCTATTATATGCCATCGGAAAAACCTAGAAAGAGTATATGTAAATCTCCCAGGGTGCTATTATATGTCCCTCTAAGAAAAACCTAGCAAGAGCATTTTCCAGACATCCCAGGGAGCTATTATATGCCATCGGAAAAACCTAGCAAGAGTGTCTGCAAATCTCCCAGGGCATTATTATATGCTTATCTGCACAACCTGTACACGACCATAGAGTATCAACCTGATACTCACCATACATCATCATGATGTACATCACATGATCATCCTGATCATCATCATAGCATCGTCCCGATGCATATCATCCTGATACTCACACATGATAATTCTGATCATACAATGCATCCGCCTGACGCATACAATGTATCCACATGATACATGATCCACCTTATCATACAATGTATCCACCTGATACATATCATCATACATGATCCACCTGATCATACAATGTATCCACCTGATACATATCATCATACATGATCTCCCTGATCATACAATGTATCCACCTGATACATACACAAATACATGATCCACCTGATCATATAATGTATCCACCTGATACATATACAAATACATGATCCAACTGATCATATCCAGCATCCAACGTGATGCATATACATATACATGATCCAACTGATCATATCCAGCATCCAACATGATGCATATACATATACATGATCCAACTGATCAGATCCAGCATCCAACATGATGCATATATAGAGTAGTAACTGAAGCATCGTCCTGATGCTCATCATCCAGTGCTTACATCCACAGCCATGGGAAGCATCCTCCTCTCACCATGCTTGGAATGGCTCCAGCAAATGTGTCCATCACTTCTTCCTCAAAGTGTCATCAATCTGAAGAACACCAAGACTTTCTCTGAAGCACTCGAACTTCACTCTGGCTAGTGGTTTCGTCAACACATCTGCAACCTGCTCATCCGTCGCAACATACAGGAGCTTCACTGCTCCTCTCTGTACCATATCCCTTATATAGTGATATTTGATCTCAATGTGCTTCGACCTGTCGTGGAACACCAGGTTCTCAGACAACTTCACACAACTCTGGTTGTCACAAAAGAAACTAGTAGCCTCCAATGGGAGATCAAATAACTCAGACAGTGGATTCCTAAGCCATACTGTCTCACAACTAGCCGAACAAGCTGCAACATACTCTGCCTCCGCTGTACTCAGTGCTATGCAAGACTGCTTCCTGCTAAACCAAGAGATCACACCTGATCCCATACTAAAGCAGCACCCAGAAGTGCTCTTCCTATCTGCAGCACTTCCTGCCCAATCTGACTCAACATAACCCTGTAGGATAAACTTTTGATTCACATCATACTTGAGCCCATAATCAATTGTACCCTTCAGGTACCTCAGAATATGCTTTACAGCAACTAGGTGAACACCTCTCGGATCCGTCATGAACTAGCTCAATGTGTTCACCGCAAAGAAAATATTTGGTCTCGTGTTCGTCGGGTACATCAAGGACCCAATCAACTGACGATACACCGTGACATCAACTGGATCATATGAAGCATCACACAGAAGCTTCAAGTTCGATTCCATAGGTGTGGCCATGGCCTTTCAATCCATCATCTCGAACCTCTTCAAGATCTTTATGGCATACTTCCCTTGTCCAAGGAATATTCCATCTGCACTCTGCCACACCTCCATGCTTAAGAAATAGTGCATCATCCCCAAGTCCTTCATCTCGAACTCAGTATCAAGCTTCCTCTTTGTATTGGCAATCAATCTATCCTCACCTCTAACAAACAGGTCATCAACATACAAAAGTAGTATCACGGGATTGCCTTCCTCAACCTTGTAGTAAAGGTTGGAATCCACTTTACTCTTTGTAAAGCCCAAATTGGATAGAAAGTTGTCTATCCTACCATACCATGTCTTAGAAGCTTGCTTCAAGCCATACAAGGATTTCTACAACCTGTACAAATATGACTCCCTGTCATGTGTCTCAAAACTGAATGGCTGCTCCACATACACTTCCTCTTCAACTACACCATTCAAGAAAGTTGTCTTGATATCCATCTAGTGTATCTTCCACTTCATCACTGCGGCCAGAGCAAGTACTGTTCTGATGGAAGTGTATCTGGCTATAGGAGAAAAAGTCTCTTCATAGTCTATTCCCTCTTTCTAGGAGAAGCCACAAGCTACAAACCTCGCTTTGTATTTCTCTATGCTACCATCTGCAGCATGCTTGATCTTATAGATCCGCTTGGAAGTCACAACAGACTTCCCTTCAGGGCTTGGGACCGCATCCCAAACAACATTCTTCATGATCAACTGGTATTCCTCGATCATGGCATTCTTTTACTGTGTCTTGTATCCTGGGAACTTCAGATTCTTCAATATCTTCAATAGATAGTTTGAACTTCGTTGCTGGAAAAATTTTTGTAGTCCTTCTTTAGTAGGTGATGGTATACGATCTTTCCTACAAAACAAGTTAAATTGCATGATTAGAAACATCTCATAGTTTTCAGAATAAATTCTTACACAAAGAAATATGTCATACAGTCATGCAATTATTTTAGCCAATGCTTCAATACAACATTTATCCATATCCAATCTCTACCAAAACATTGTTAAGAGTGTGCACAACTCCCAACATGTCAGCAAAGAGGTTTCATTCTAGATAAGTAGCAATGGAATGTTGTACAGTGCCATAGGCCACTTACCCATCACATGCATATTAGTAGTATACTGTTCATTAATGCAATTATTCTAATATGCATAATACACACCCTAAGTCTAGGAACATAAGCATATACATCATAGAACAATATTATTTAAACAAACAAGTATGCAAGAAATGACAATTCAAATACTTATCTTTGTTTGGTTGTAGGGTGGACTCCCTCTCAATATTTGCTTCCTTGTAGGAACTACTGGAGTGTGCTCTCTCTTGATCTTTGCTTCTTGGATTACCTATCTTTGAACTTATATCATCGTCGATCACTATGCATACTTACTAATATCATCATTGTGTTATCCTCGAGGTCTCATACATACATTCATTAGTATAATCTTAATACTATCAAAAACATTATGATTCTAAGTAATATTAAACATGTATGGTCAAGATCATTTCATACACAGATAATAAACATTAGTATTCAAGGTTTCAGGGAATACTTCTTTTACTCATGCATATTCTTATTTGACCAAAGGACTTTTCTGGTTAGCCATATCATCAATCAAGGTAAGAGACATAATATGCATAAACCCTTGATTACTTACATTTCTAACTTCATGAATAATTATTATCAACCATACGACAGTATAAGATCCTAACACAAGGTAGGATTCTAACTTGATATGGGAAAAACATACCTGGATTAGCATGCCAGCTAGTTATGTCTAACATACCCACATAATGTCTTCTTGTTCTCTTCAATGACTTCTGCTAGTGACCTGCATATCTCATAAGTTAAGCATTGTAGAACCAAATTATACATACCTCGTAAGTAGAACTTCTAAGTGATCCATGACAATGGATGAATCTTTGTCTTCATGTCACCATGGTCATATGTTCTTGAACTAGAACATGATTTGTCTTTCTTGATGTACCCTTCATGTTAGCGAACAACATCAACCTCATACAACACCACAATGCATTAGTACAATCATAAGTGTCAAAACCCTAATCAATGAATATTTGCATTCATAATTTTATTAAGGTGATACGACAAGTCTAAAGTTAATCAAGATTGTAATAACCTTAATGAAGACAAATATACCATAAACTTAATCATGAACAGATCTTGAAACATACCTGGATAAGTCATACTTGTCGAGATTGCTGGTAATCTTCTTATGTAAGGCCTTAGCCTCATCTCCCTCTGAAACAGGAACTTCTTCACTTATGCAGGTGACCAATCCATTCTCTTCTAGGATTAACCCAATCCACTTTGATTTGTTGAAACTGGATCTGGAGTTGGATTAGGGTTTGTCAGAGAAACCCTAAAAAATCAAACTTTGAATTTCAAACTTCTGAAAGGATAGAAAGATGCGCCTTGGTGAGCTGATCAACCTGGTATACTCAAAATTTGAAAACTGCAAAGTTTCACCCCTCAAACTTGTTTTTCAATCTTCTGGATTCATTGGGAGGACACTAAATTAGGGTTTGAGTTTCTCGGAGATTCACCCAACCAAATAGTTTGATCTGAAGCTCTAAAATTCGATTTTTCCAAGGAGCTTCCTGCTATGGTCACAGATTTAAAAAATTTCCATTTTTGCAGAAGCCCTAATTTTTCACCTTTCTGATCAAAGTCCCGAACTAGGGTTTGATCAAGCCCGGCCTTCTACCCAACCAAAAAATTCGATCTTGGTCTCTAAATTTTGATTTTTATGAGGATCATCTAGCCGTGGTCTCGGATTAAAAAATTCCAACTTTCTCCGAAACCCTAAATTCTTGTAGCCATGAATGAAGGTGCTCAAAATCCAATTCTGTTTTGATAGAAATATGCACCTGAATGTTTCTGGTGTAACTCATACATTTTGGATCTACAAAGTCTGAAACTTCTTCCTGTGGTATCTTGACTTGTTAACTTTCCAACCCCACAGATCTGACCTCAAATGGATTCTCTGAGAGAGAGTTATGTCAAGTGTCGCAACGTGGCTTGTTTATGGGATAAAAACATGAGAGCGAACTTGTACGGAGTGCCACGTGTCACTGGTTCAATTTTGGCCTCTGCAAAGCGGACCTGTGAAATTACAGTCCATGTCCTACCTGCCACATTTTACGAAATGTCATTTGTATATTCCTAGCCCAAGTTGTGACATTTTTTCCAAGGTCACCTATTTATGACTGAGGTCTGGAAGAGACAAAAACCCTAGATTGTATGGACCATAAAACAAAAAGTATAGCGAATTATATGTTGTGCTTCGGACACAAGGTACATGGGGATCTTATCTTTGACTTGCATGATTTTCAGATCCAGAAACTTTGCCAAAATCGATTTATAGTGAAAGGTCTACAATGACTGGTTTTTGCTATATCAAGCCCTAACTTCGCAAGTGCAGTAAGTGTCATAAATGCTATACCATGCCTTCTTTCAAGCTAGCTCTGATACGATGTTAGTTTTTCATAAATTTCAATTTGATCTAGGATCTTAACTGAGAGAATAACATGTACAGCGTATCTACAGCATATCAATCATGGACACAATAATGCAAGCACACAAGAGACACAGAGTTTCACCAGGGAAAACAAGAAGGTGAAAAACCCCACAACTTCCTTAGAGATAGATAGAGAAATTATACAACCCAAGTGCAAGAGATGGTCCTCCTAGCAGTAGTTTCTCCTCCTACACTAGTGCACCACTCTCCAATGAGTGTGTGAGTGAAGAATAGAATGATCAAATATCGTGCCTCCCGCACTCTATTTATACATGACTTGACTTGCCTAATAACCTTTACTAGGTCGGCCTCAAATTAACCACATAGAATAATGCTGACAGGGCCGACCCCCAATAGGGTGGTCTAATAACCCTTTAACCCACATGACTTATACAGGGCCGACTCCATCAAGGTGTTCTAATAACCCATCAAGTATAAGTTATGACACTTACAATATAAATGATGACACTTCCATATAGAGGAATAATAACATCTCTATAGGAATACAATATACATATATGAAATACATTCCGAAGTTACAAATACATCAACAAATATTGGATAAATGCATTCCAAGTCAAAACTAGGGGTATTACATGTGGTGGAATCATCAGGGAAGGTCAATAATGTTAAAATCATAATCTTGTTTGATCTCGGTGCTACAAATAGTTTTATTTATCCATATGAATTAGACAAATGTGGGTTGGAAGCCTACGAGCATGACGATTTCAACTTAGTTGAAATGGCTTCATGGGTAAAACAAGTAGTAGGACCTAGTGTTGACAAATGTATAGTAGATCTTGGGTTGTGTAATACACAAGTCAAAGTGTACGTCACCACCCTCAGAACCTATGACCTTATCATAGGTATGAATTGGATTGAGGAACATCATGTTTTCTTGGACTGTTATGGGTAGAGCTTTTTTTTTATGACAAAGGGGATGTCATTAAGATACAAGGTATCAAACGGAAGGTGTCCCTACGTTTCATATCAACAATGAACGTAAAACGATGTATGATGCAAGGGTGTTAGTTGTATATTGTCGAAGCAGTAAATAATGAGAAGGGACCCTCCTTTGATCAATACCCAGTGTTAGCTGAATTCAGTGATGTATTTCCCAAGGAATTTCTTGGGTTACCTCCTGAGAGAGAACTTTATTTTACCATTGAGGTTAAACTTGGTTCGGAGCCAACATCAAAGACACCATACATAATAACGGCGAATGAGATTTGCGATTTGCAAATGCATTTGAAGGAACTCTTAGACCTAGGGTTCATGAGGCCAAGTATTTCACCGTGGAGTGCACTAGTAATTTTTGCGAAGAAGAGGGATGGTTCCTTGCGTATTTACATAGAATACAGAGATTTTAATAGAGCCCCAGTGAAGAATTGTTGGCGTAATTACTGATCTATAGGTTTTCCAATGTAGACCCAGGTACTTCGCAGTGAAGGATACCAACAAAACCCCTATTCACCAGCCCTTTTGGAAACAGACTGTGACCAGTCTGAGGTCTCACCCGAGGTGAAGCTGAGGGGGTGGTTGCGGAATCAGGTTTCCACAACCTAGTGATGTGAGTGCCTAAACTAACTGATGAGCAGCGTGGCAAGGAACTTCCATGCTGCGGACAAAAGACTGCGCGAGATCTTTTACCCCACGTCAATTACTACGACACACTGGAGCACTTGTACAACAGGATTATCCGTGGCATACATGGTACTAATAGGTTACAGCAACAGGAAAACGTAATGGGTAAATATGCTCCCTCCTCAGAATAGCTAGGCTTGCAGATCTTAAGTTAAGGACTCTTAGATTTGGCGGTAGGACAATAAGCTATCAACAGCTTATCTCGCAGTACTTATAATGGATCAGCGCGTCAACCAGACCACGTGTTCACTTCAAGACTTGATCAAGCTAACCAATCTTACTTAACAGTCTTTAATCATTCATCAACACTTAGACTGATTTAAAAAAATGTAATGGAATGAAATATACAATGATGTGCGCCCTGATGCAACACTTCAACCTTAACAATCAACTCTGTGATTATTTAACATATCCATACATTCAAAGACTTATAGATGTTGAGCATTAACATTCATCCATATATGAACTACTTAACATAACTGCAACATCAACATTCATATCAAGTAAATGAACTATAGCAAACACACAATGCAATCACATAACATGATATTTAACGTGGTTCACCCAACGGATGGAGGATATGTCCACAAGAACTGTTGTTATATTGTCTTTAGGGAAGGGTACAATAGTTCTTCATCTGCGCACTCAGCTGCACAGCTGCAGACACTCTTCTCTCTCTCTCAAAATTAGGTCTCTGGGCACTTAGCTACAGAGCCTTTACAATAGCTTCAAGCTTACAGAGTCTAACAATATTCGATAATGACCAACCCTTCCCTTACAAAATCATGCCTTATTTATAGATCATGCCCGTAGGTCATGTATTTACATTTCGTAGGAAAAACCCTTAGGTTTACAAAACTGTCACGGTTTTCCCCAAAACCACACTGCTGGTGTCTGGTAGCAGATCTTCCGTTGTGGCCATCCTTCGTGTGTGGACACGTCGCTATCAGCCCTCCTATCACATGCATGCCAATAGGTTTCTCTCGCTGATTTGTTCCTTCTTTCATGGCCTTTAGACGATTGGTTCAAGTAGTAGTTATCTATGTGTGTGACCAATAACCTTCCTCCCAATCTACACCTACCCAGCACTTGGTAGTTATCGAGCATCTTTGCCAAAAATAGATATCCGAGGCCAAACCGGAATATGTGTTGTATTCCGTCCAACACTCTACTTATTTGGATCTCCTGTTTACCAAACACATCGCAGCGCTGTTATCCTCACAGCACTAACTTCGTAGCTCTTCCAACACTGCGCTGCGTGCAACTTCACAGCATACAAAAACTTATCCCAAAAATTCCTTTACCTAAACTACGCTTCGCTCCGTAGCTCCAAAACCTGCATTCTCAAAAATGCCCACTTGGGTCAGGCCCAACAGGCCCCTAACACTTACATGTGGCTCGCCCTCGAGACTCTGACTCCCTACTTCCTTCCTTTTTCTTCCCTCTGTTCGTCCTCCTGCGGAACTAGCATTGTAGCGAATTCGTTGTATGCAACAATCAACTTCTCGACTACTTCCTTTGTTTCCCGCTCGACTTGCCGGCTATGCTTTAACTTCCTCTTCCAACTGCTCGAATGTTGTCTTCTTACTTTTGGTAGCATTCTTGACTTCTAGCGATTGCATGTCCTTTTCAAGGGCCGTGAATGCCTCCGACGCCTCGTCCAGTAGACTTTGGCACTTCGACACCTCTGTAGCTATGCTTTTTGTAGCGGCCTTTACCTCCGGTGCTCTTAATTGCTACTGAGTTGGTGGAGTCCTCTGCTCCATCTTGCCTCTAAGTGCAGAGATCTCAGCTTCATGGCTGATCTGCATATCATCTATTTCTTCCTTAAGATTGTTGATCATCTGGCCTATTTTAATGACAGTATCCGCGGGGTCCGATTGTACTTCAAATTCTGGTATCTCATCTACAACTGCGGTGATCGTGGATTCTAGGTGTTTCCGCCGATCATGCTCATCTTGTAGCTCCATAACTCTCCATGAGCTAGCTTCTTCCAGCTGCTTGTAATTTGTCTGCAACTACGCTTGTCCCTTTAGTGAGTCTGTTGTTATGTCGTGCATTTCTTCAATAAACTGCAACTGTAAATAGTGTAGACCAGGCAGTGGTATCTTCGCGAGGTCAAGCTCCACTCACTCTACATCTTTGGTGTCTAATAGTAGTTGCTCATGTAGGGGTAGCCTTACAATCAATGGTTCTAGGTGGATGACACGGGACCTCACAGGAATGGATAATGGTAGCTATGGTGTATTCTGCTATGAAGTCCCTCCTGACTTCCCTTCAGACTCTGACCCCCAAGGAAAGGGTAGTCTTTTGCTTACTTCGTCGAATTTTTCTAAGATCCCCTGCAGTGTGGTCAGGTTCTGGTGCAAACTGTCCTGAATTGATTTTTCCTTTTTCTCTTTATCAGTTGTGAGCTCTTCCATCTGCTCTGTGACCTTCGCGACGATCATTATATAATCATCCTCGCTAAGCACTGTTTCCAATTGATCTTTAGTAGCTTTCTACTTCTTCCTTGGCCCCTTGGGCTGCGAAGGACTCCCTACTTCCTTCCTTTTTCCTGCCTCTTTGTCTTCTGTTATGGGACATGGGATTGGTTCATCCTCGCCAAAGTTGCTTTGGACGTCCACAACCTCAACTCGGAATTCAGCTGGCCATTCCTTCATGATATTCTCAATATCTTCCTCGTACATATGGTAGTTTCCTGGGTACCAGTCAGGATTCTTCATCTGCGCTTTAGCTGAAATTTAGATGCATTTCATCGCAGCATAAAAGTTGACAATGTGGATATATTTGCTTGTTACTTGCTTTGCTATCTGAGGCGTAAGCATGATGGCCCCGCATAGCTGGTCATAATATGTGTAAAAGACCAACGTTGTCTCGTGCTGTCTTTGGGGATTCAAATTTTCCCAAAGGTTCTGATAACGAGCACCTTTGCATTCCGAAGTGTCGGTTATCACTCCAACATACTACTTCGGCTCCTTCCATCCCACGAAGGTGATTAGCACTATTATCCAGGTGAAATGGAGGTATCCACCATTGATCTATGTGTCATTCAGCTCCTCTAGGAATTCATTCAGTAGGTATTGACACCAATTAAATTCTTCTCCTTCGGTGGCTGCGGCGCCAAGTAGTACTGCGCTTGCAGAGACTTCGAACGGCCTGCATTTTCTAAGAATTTTTCCCACTAACAGCTGCATGAAAAACCTTATTGCTTGGTCATCTATGTCATCCGTCTGGAAGCCTCGCTTCCCTTTGACAATAGTCTGTGTTTGCTTCATCAATGTGGCTACTTCTTTATCCTTGCTTTTCCCTTGAAAAAACTTCTTCGGGTCTTCTCCCCTTTTTCTCAACCCAGTTATACGATGGATCAAGTCAATCGTCAGGTCGATATTCTGGTCAAGCCATAAATATCCTTGGTGGATGTGTGCCATCAGATTTCACACCACCACATTGAGCTCCGACGATCTGTTAAAGTGTGGGAGCCTGAGCAGATTGAGTAGCCCCGACTTCGCTACTCCAAACAACCAGCTTTCCACAACCAAAGTGAGGTCTCCCTTTACATTCTTCTTCCAGCACATGTATTTGTCAGGCTGGAACTGTTGGAACCTCAGCTCGTTGGGATTCTCCTTCTTCATTGCAAATAGATCATAGTCCTCCCATTTACATTCGGGAATATTACCCAACAGATTTTTATCCACCTCGACATGCTTTGATATCGGCGAGAGTGGTATCTCATATTTAGGGCTCTTTAGTAATTTAAGGGTCAGCACATCCAGTGCACGCGGAGAAATGTAATATGGATTCATTGTTAATGGTATCTCTTTATCAGCTATTGGCTTGTTCGGCCCTACTGAACTCATCTTGGGTATCTTTATCCTCGGCCCTACTGGATTTTTGCTTTGTCTTGCATTGTTGGGTCATGCCTTGGTGATCGTCTTGGACCCTATTCCGGTTCAGTGGCGACTTTCTTGTTTGGGGTTCTCATTGACCCGTCAATCCCTCTGTATTGGAACAACCTCACAATCTCCTAGACCATGAACTCTTTGTCAACAAAGGACCTCTGTGACATTCACTTGCACACTACTCAGCAAATAGTGGATAACTTGCAGAATTAATTCAGAAAACAATGTTTGCAATAAATTCTAAGTGTTTTGGTAACGCCCGCGAGTCTAAATGTTGCATTATTTATAGGAACAGCTGATCCCCCTCCACGCCCCTTAACGGCTAAATAGGCATTAATTGCAGTATCCGTTAGCCAAATCTGGTAGATCCTTCGGTCAATTCCTTCATTAACTCGTTCAGAACGGTTATCTATGCGTTAAATGCCTAAGCGATTGGTATAATGGCTATATTTTCGACCGACACTATAACGGCTATTTTTCTGGAGCATTGTGTCGAACTGCGCAACAGGTCATCATTGGTTCTGCGCAATTACTTCACGGTGTCTAATTTCTTTTCTCTTCGCGGTTGCCTTTTGGGCATCGCAACAGCGCATTGTTTCTTTTCTTTTCCTTTTCTTTTCTCATCATCATATATATATATATATATATATATTTATTTATTTATTTATTTTTGACGCGCAACTTCAGTAGTGCTGCGCGGTACATAGATATATCTCAACAACTTCGTGTATAGACTTTTCACAGTTTCTAGTGCCCAATTCCAATTGTACTTGGCACTTAGAAAATTTTCCCTTCTTCTTGATCATACAGGATGCTGCGAAGCAGGACTATCGCGATAAAGCTTTAGTCTGCTTCCATTTATCAAATTGGGCAATGTATTACCGGCTAAAGTAGCTAACTGGACTGCACCACTTTTGGTAACATGTATAACAGTATATGGCCCAAGCCAATGCATTTTAAACTTTCCAGGAAACTTCATGAATTTACTATTGTACAGGACGACTAGAACACTTACCTGGAAAGACTTGCTCTTGGTGTGGCGATCATGCCATGCTTTTTCACACTCTTTCTATACTTGTTGGTGGAAGCCTGCGATGAAGAGATCCTCTTCCAGACCAACCAAGTGTAACAGCCTTTCTTCTAGCGCTGCACAGTCTTCCATCCCTGTAAATGCAGCTATTCTCAAGCTGGGAATAATATACTTCATTGGCATTATTGCTTCCTTCCCATAAGCCAATCTGAAAGGTGTATGTCCAGTTAATTTCTTGCATGTCGTTATGTATGCCCACAATACAAATGGAATGCGCAAATACCAATCATCGCGGTTTACGTTGCATATCTTGGTTAGCGCATTCTCGAGCACTTTATTGAATGCTTCAATAGTTCCATTCGCCTGTGGATGATAAGGCGTACTGTGCTGATGATGGATGTAGAACTCTTCGGTCAAAGCTTTAATAGTTCTATTCAAAAAATGAGTGCCTTGATCACTCATCACAATTTTTGGGCATCCAGATCGTGTAAGGATGTTCTCAAAGATAAACTCGGCAGTTGTGGCTGCGCTACAGTCTTTTACTGGTTTTGCTTCTGCCCATCCGGTGAGGTAGTCAGTTACAGTAATAATGTACCTCGCACCAATTCTTTTTCCCGGTGGGTTAATAGGTCCCACGAAATCAATTACCCATTTTTTGAATGCCTGCAAGGTCAGCTGAGGGTTCAATGACATTTCATCTCTTCGTGATGGCTTCCCTGTCCTTTGACAGACATCGCAGCTCTGGCAATGTTCCTTCGAATCCTTATGGATTGTTGGCCACCACAGTCCTACGCACAATACCTTCTATGCAGTGGCCCTTCCTGCGTAGTGGCCTCCTGCTGCTCCTGAATGCGGATCGGACAATATATATGGTTTCTCATGCTCCAATACGTACCTTCGCAATACTTCATCAGGTCCTAACTTGTACAGCTAACCTACGATAATGGTGAAGTATTCAGCTCGCACTACCAACTGCTTCTTCTGCTGCGTAGTGAATTCTTCAAGTGTCAACCCTATAGTTAAAAAGTTGATTATGTCTTGATAATACTCATCGGCAACTTTATAGCGAACAACTGCGCGTCAGGTAGATTGTCTTCAAAATTTGTAGGCTCTTCTCCTGACTCAATCTCGGACAGATGATCAGGGACTAAATTTAACTTGCCTAGCTTAACCACTATTTCAAAATCATACTCTTGGAAGAGTAACAACCATCTGCATATCTTCCCCCCTAAAACTAACTTATTAACCAAGTATTTCAATGCAGAATGCTCAGTAAACATAGAGAAGTGTGTACCAAGCAAATAGTGCCTGAACTTTTGTAGTACATTTACCAATGCAAGTCCTTCTCTTTCAGTAGTGGTATAGTTCTTCTCAGCAGATGACAGATTTCTGCTCGAAAATGCAATGGGATGATTAATGCCTCCTTCTCTTGGTTGAGCAAGAACAACACCCAATACTATACATGAAGCATCAACATGGACGTGAAATAGCTTCTCCTAGTCTGGAAAAACTAGGATCGGTGCAGTTGCCATCTTCTCTTTCAATGTGTCAAATCCCTTCTCATAGTCCTCATTCCAAATGAACGGTGCATCTTTCTTTAAAAGCTTCTCCATTGTTGTGGTTATCTATGCATACCCTTTTATAAATTTCCTGTAGTAAGCGGTATGCCCTAGTGTAGTGCGCAATTGCTTAACTGAATTTGGTGTAGACAAATTTACAATAATTGCGATCTTCGCAGGATCAACCATCAAGCCCTGCTTACACATAATGTGTCCCAGTAGAATCCAATAAGGAACACAGAAAATACATTTCTTCAAATTCAAATCAATCCGATCTGTCTGCATTTTTCCAGCATCATCTTGAGGTTCGCGGCATGGTTCTTCAGTAACCCAAAAATGGTCCAATCATCAAAGTAAATCTCTAAAAACTTATGTATGAATTCTTTAAATGCTGCGATCACCACTCTAGAAAATATGGCTGGTGCATTCTTCAAACCAAACGACATCACTGTATACCGGAATGACCCCCATTCTATTGCAAATGTGGTCTTGTGTCTATCGGCCGAATCAATTCTTATCTGATGGTATCCAGAAAATCCATCAGTAAAAGAGTATGCCTCATTCCCTTCAACGTTATCAAGTACTTCATCGGTAAAAGGATTAGGAAATGGGTCATGCATTGAAGCATTATTCAGCTTTCTGAGATCAACACAGATCCTCATCTCACCCTTTGTTTTCTTGTCTTCGACAACCATTGGGCTTATCCATTCATATTCTTCAACTGGCTCAATGATCCCTGCATCGAGCATCTTGTTGAGTTCTGCCTTAACTCGTTCTTTGTAGCGCGGATTTAATCTATATGGCCTCTGCTTGACGAGTTTAGCGCCAGGCTTAAGAGGAATTTTCATCACTCCTAAGTCTCCCAAAATGCCTTTCATCTCTGTGAACTTGGTCGGGAATACATCCTGATATTCCTGTAATATACCCGCGAGATCCGCAACTGTATCGTCATCCCAATAGTCTCCTATTGCTGCTAACTTTGGTTCTTCACTGGTGCCGATGTTTACTTTCTTCGTTTTAACTGGTCCACTCATATCTGGAATTTCTAGCGGAGGTCCTTCTACCTCGCACGTTCCTTCGGATTCAGGTATGTTTATGTTGCGCGAGTGCTCCTAATCGTTGTCTTCCTTATCCTCAACGTTTTTAGCTAAGTTATAATAGTCCAAGTCCTGCTCTACTTGTTCTATCCAATCTGGTTGTAGACTCACAGGTACGTTGTTTGCTCCAAAAATTTCTTCTAATGTTATATTTTCTTGCGTGCAATCTGGTCTAAATATATTTTCCTTGATAAGCTGCAATGCGTCATTGATACTAGGATGGCCATCTTCAAAGCTAAATTCTTTCTAGAAGCTCGCAGTGAGGACAGACTAGTCCACAGTTCCTCTGCGCAGCTCCACATCTAGATACCATTTCTTTGGAATAGGCTCCTCCAGTGTATGCACAAAAAGATGTACCCATTATGTCTATGGTCTTTCTTTCCAAGCTTCTACACAGGCTGCAATATGATCCCATGGATCCGTCTGGCCATTGTATTTCTCAAAAGGTAGTGTAACCTTATGAGCAAACCTGATCTGCATTTTAATTATGCACTGGTCCCAAGTTTTCAATGTATTCTTATGCGTAGCCCACCATTTGGCAGGTGTCTTGCGCAGTGCCATGTCTAATGCTGAGACGCGGTGTTCATCTGCAACTGCTGCATTGTATTCTTTGATAAATGAATAAACATTAGCTAAACCATCATAAGTGGGAATTGGACTCACCTTCTTCCCAATCCAACGTAGTGATTTCGTAATTGTCGCGCATCTCCTGGTAGATACTTCATGCATTCTGTGTTGCCAGTTTTCTAATCCTGCCTCAGAGTCTGAGATGCAAGAACTATCACAGCGCTAACTGAGCGTTCCATCCACAGTAGGATGAGTATAATCCACAGCATTTGTTGTCATCTTATAGATACGGTCAATATCTTGAGCTCTGTACTCCTCTTGAATTGGTTCAACATATCGCTCCCCTTGCGAAGGATCCAGTGGTGTGACGACCCTTATGTCATTTCCTTCAAATATCATTTTCATTGTCTTCATATTTATGATGGTGGAGTTTTTCATTGCCCAATCGATACCCAGCAGCGCCGGATAAGGATTGCTATCATCCACAATTTCAATTACTTTGAAGTCTGCATAACTTCGCACTCCGTCAATGTCGACCATGGTATTAGGTAACCTCCCCAATGGTATAACTATGCCTTGATTAGCCATTCTTAACTATATAGGTGACCACTGTAACTTTGGTTTCCCCATCGCATGCCATGTCTGCTTGGTCAAGACATTTACTTCAGATCCGAGATCAACAATGATCTTGTCCATCTCGTAGTCTCCAATCTGTGCAGTGAACCGCATTTCCCTCCCGGTTCTTTTGGGACTCCTAATGTTATGAACTGCGCCATGGGAAGTCCCCCTCTCACTCCGTGATTCATACTGATTTAGCAGTTTTTCAAATTCCATAAAAGTGTCTTTGTTCTTCAATAACTTAATGCAACTCCGTAGGAACTGCGCAACAAAGGTGCCTGTATCTGGTGCAGCGCGTGTCTGATCATATGCCAGTGGCATGTCTTCTATATGTGGTACTTCACTGCGCAATGGGATTCTCGGTGAAGTAGGTGGTGGTTGTTTGAACATGTCCCGCACTTCTTCAAATACTTCTTTATTTTTCTCTAAGTTCAAAGGAGGTGATTTCCCAGGAGCTTTACTAATCCATACTGTTTCTCTAGGGGTATTCTTAGCATCAGTTGTTCCCGAAGTTGAGGATTTTGCGCTTCTGTCTCTTCCTGTATCAGCGCCACTTCGCGTTACTGCATTTACACTCGGATCTGTAGGTCTGGTCTCTGTTGCAATCAGCTGAATGTTAGGGTTCGGCGTTTCTGTCCTTCTCCGCTTCTACATTTCTACCTCAACCATGGGGCAGTCTTCAATCACATGATCAAATGATTTACAGTACTTGGATGTGGTGCATGGATTAGTACATTATCTAGATACATGACTCGGCTAGCCACAGGTATAGCTGATTACCTGGCCTCGGCCTCTTCCTTAAGCTGGGCCAGCATTTCTCCCTCTCCTGTGGTATCCAACACCATGGCCTCTATATCCACCCTGATTATATGGGTGTTCTCCTGTTTTGGCTGGTTTTATTCTTGAACACGGTACATTCCAGCACCTCGCATTGCTTCCATATCTCACTTTCTTTCATTCATCAGCTCATAAGCGCGATAGTTGGACTCATCATGTCCAACTGACTTACAGAAATTACAATATAAGTTTTTAGGTGTTTTTACATATTTCTGTATCAGATAACAGTCCTCAGGCCAGTGTCCTCTGGTTCTACAAATTTCACACCACGACGCCTGGTTCTGATTCAAATTCATTAGGTTTGGTGCACCACTATTAAGATAATCTTGAAATAGAGGGCAGTGTTCTCTGGTGTGGCCCTCTCCTTTGCATCCTGTGCACCAAACTTCATGTCTTTGTGCATGCCTTTGTTCCTTTCCATTCTTCATACCTTGCAATTCTAATTTCAAGGTAGCCAACTGGTTCTGGATCTGTAACATCCCAGAACTACTCTCTCCAATTGGTGAAGCCTCCAACTTCGTCGCGATCTCCAAGGCCTCCGCCTGCGATACAACCTTCTGTTGCATCAGTGGTTGTCTAATATGGGGCAACAGTGCAGCAATGAACCACTCTTGGTGCTGTTGCGGAGCTATAACAAAGCTCACTGCGTCCAACAATTTTTTGAATTTTTGGTCAAATTCCTCACGGGGGGCTTCACTAGAAGGCAATATAATATCACGTTCATTCATATTACAGTATTAAATATTCATGAAAACATAAAAATTATATTACTTATATATTAAGGGGAAAAGGGTATTTTTTATTTAATGTAACAATACAAAAATACTTTGGGGTCTTTTTTATATGGGCGGACTGAAAAATATCTGCCAAATGGAGATGGAGGGATCACGGCGGGATGAGAAATCGGGTTGAGGCAAGGCTCAGGCTTACCAGTACACAGGGAAATCGCGTCTTGAGGCATGCTTGAGGCCAGGGGTTTCATGGTGAAGTGGGTTTCCATTCGATCACAGTCGAGAGACAGTGATCATTGACAGCCAATTGTTACCAATGGCACTCAACCAGTTGTTACCAATAGCCTTGGGAGATCTAAGCCTCCTAGGCCCTCGATAGGCCTTGGGGGATTGAACACCCAATCACTCATTCCTATTACAGGCCTTGGGAGGTTTAGTCAGCCTCCTAGAGCTTGTTGCAGGCCCTAGGGGCTTGGATACCTAGCCCACAACAGGCTTAGTCAGCGATTGGGGTATTGCAACATGCAATCTAAATGTTGTCCTATGTGCATTGGCTCTAGTGCCATACAATAAGTGATCTCCTATCTCTTCATTAGATCATTATATGTTGCAAATAATTATGATATGTGGTTGATTAATTGCATTGTGGGTGAAGTAATGTGCATCCACAATATACATCGAAAGAAGCAAGGTGGATTGTAGAATGCATGTGGGGTCATAAGAGGGGTATCGTATCAATATACTAGGTAGAAATATAAATGGGTATAAATAAAAATTGATACATACAATATCTAGTGAAAATAGGGGTTTTTTTAAATTGGGAAGGCATATTGGGAGGGTGTTAAAAAAAAAAGATTTTGGAATGTATTTTTCAATATTTAGTGAAATTAGGGGTATTGTTTCATATTCCACAAACGAACATGCTATGATAGCGGTTTATTGAGTGAAGCCCTAGTGGAATTCCTAGACCGATTCAATATGTTTCTGTTTGATTTCTTTCAACTCTGTTATGCACTGTGATTCTGATTTTGGCTTCTTGAATTATGCTAACATCGCGGCTTTGATGTATGCTAGGGTTCTTGGCTATGCTTGAGAATACTTCATAAAGCAATGTAATGCTCTATCTCTAAAAGTAGTGATGAGTTGTGCTCTCTTCACAGCGTCATCCTGAACTTGCTTGACACTCCATACGGATTCACATAGAAACCAATGTTGATCAGGGTCTTCTAGACCCGTTCCTTTGAATATCGGTAGATTTATATCATTATCAGTCATCCTTCTTCCGGGTTGTGTACGATTTTGCAACGGGCTCCCTGCAACAAAAGTAGACGCAGGCTGCTGGGTTGTGCTAGGGATAATATTCTGTGGAATGGTCTGAGTCGTAGTGTTCTTAGAACTCGCTCCTGCGATGCTACTAGTATTGACGTTCTGTGGGGTGGGCTGCGCAATGCTCGTAGCGAGTGGGTTCTGGACTGCTAGAATCTGAGATAGGGGAGGCGCGGTATTAATTCCCAGCGGATTTTGAGGTGTAATATGTTGGATTGTGGCTGATAATGGCATGGTCTGATTATTAAGGTCACATGGAATTTCGGTATCTATGCATTTTTTAGGTCCTTCGGTATTCTTTTTGTTATTAAACTTATATCTCTTTCCACTTCTCAAACTATGGGTTTCTTCGTCAGAATCAATATATGTATTTTCTACCATGACAGATTTAGAATTATTACTGCATTCTTAAAGCACATTTCTCAGCTAAAAGCATTTTAATGTATAGACTGAGATTGTTCAAAAACTTACCTCTGAATCCTTCGAAAAAGTTTGCTTCAGCTTGGCTGTAGGATTTCAGCGTGTCTACAGCAAACTCGGTTACAAATCCTTCAAGTGTACTATCAATCCAGAAGTCGACTACTCGCTACATTGGGTTGTCTATTACCTTGAGTTGTTCAGTAAGATCTGGAGTCCACTCTATAGGTACTCCTCCTTGAGAACAATTCTTTCTTTCTGTGAGGTACAATATCCACTCGTGCAGCTCATTTGGAAACGACGCCCAGAAAATCTCGTGGATGTCCCTCCACAAGTATCTGTTCAACCACTCTACGTCAGATAAACGCGGGTGTTTGTTTTCTTTCTTTGCAAAATCTCTTTCAATCTTATCACACCAAGCCCAGATCTCTTTCTTTTCTGGATTCCAATTTCCTGAGCCCAATAGGAACTCATATTCTTCTTCGCACATTACTTTTCAAAACACATGATCGCATCACTGAGTCTTTAGCGCGGAAATGGAACCATTTGTTGGCGTAATTACTGATCTAGAGGTTTTCCAATTTAGACCCAGGTACTTCGTGGTGCAAGATACCAAAAAACCCCTTATTCATCGGCCCTTTCGGTATCAGACTATGAACAGTCTGAGTTCTCACCCGAGGCGAAGCTGAGGGCATGGTTGCGGAATCAGTTTCCACAACCTGGTGATGCAAGTGCCTAAACTGACTAATGAGCAACGTGGAAAGGAACTTCCACGCTGTGGACAAAAGACTGCACGAGATATTCTACCCCGCGTCGATTACTACGACACACTGGAGCACTTGTACAACAGGCGTATCCGAGGACTACACAGTACTAATAGGTTACACTAACAGGACAACGTAATGGGTAAATACGCTCCCTCCTCGAACTAACTAGGCTTGCAGATATTAAGTTAAGGACTCTTAGATTTGGCGGTACAACAATAAGCTATCAATAGCTTATCTCGCAGTACTTATAATGGATCGGCGCGTCAACCAGACCGCGTGTTCACTTCAAGACTTGATCAAGCTAACCAATCTTACTTAACAGTCTTTAATCATTCATCAACACTTAGACTAATTTAAACATATGTAATGGAATGAAATATACAATGTTGTGTGCCCTGATGCAACACTTCAACCTTAACAATCAACTCTGTGATTATTTAACAGATCCATACATTCAAAGACTTATAGATGCTAAGAATTAACATTCATCCATATATGAACTACTTAACATCTTATTCCCATCTTTTCCATGGAGAATACAGATAAAAGCAACAAATATCATATAACTGTAGCATCAACATTCATATCAAGTAAATGAACAATAGCAAACACACAATGCAATCACATAACACAGTATTTAACGTGGTTCACCCCCTGGATGGAGGCTACGTCCACAAGAACTATTGTTATATTGTCTTTAGGGAAGGGTACAACAGTTCTTCGTCTGCGCACTCAGCTGCAGACGCTCTTCTCTCTCTCTCAAAATTAGGTCTCTACGCACTCAACTGCAGACCCTTTACAATAGCTTCAAGCTTACAAACTCTAACAATATTCGATAATGATCAACCCTTCCCTTACAAAATCATGCCTTATTTATAGATCATGCCCATAGGTCATGTCTTTACATTTCGTAGGAAGAATCCTTAGGTTTACAAAACTGTCACGGTTTTCCCCAAAACCGGACTGCTGGTGTCTGGTAGTGGATCTTCCATTGTGGCCATCCTTTGTGTGTGGACACGTAGCTATCAGCCCCCCTATCACGTGCACGCCAATAGGTTTCTCTCGCCGAGTTGTTCCTTCTTTCATGGCCTTTAAACGACTGGTTCAAGTAATAGTTCTTTGTGTGTGCGACCAGACACCTTCCTCTCAATCTGCACCTACCCACCACTTGGTAGTTATCGAGCATCTTTGCCAAAAATAGATCTCTGGGGCCTAACCAGAATATGTGTTGTCTTCTGTCCAACACTCTACTTAGCTGGATCTTCCGTTGACCAAACACATCGCAGCGTTGTTATCCTTGTAGCACTAACTTTGCAACTCTTCCAACACTCCGCTGCACGCAACTTCATAGCATACAAAAACTTATCCCAAAAATTCCTTTACCTGCACTGTGCTTCGCTCCGCAGCTCCAAAACCTGCCTTCTAAAAAATGCCCACTTGGGCCAGGCCCAACAAGAATAGATACCCAATACCTCGAATTGATGACCTCTTTGATAAAATGAAAGGGGCGAAAATCTTCTCAAAGATAGACTTGCGATTAGGTTACCACCAACTTCGAATTAAGGAAGGTGATATACCTAAGACTGCTTTTCGAACTCAATTTGGACACTATGATTTTGTAGTGGTACCCTTTGGTTTGACCAATGTCCCAGCTGTATTCATGAGCCTCATGAATAGCGTATTTCGGAAGTACTTAGATCGGTTTGTGAAAGTATTCTTGGATGATATCCTTATCTATTCCAAGAATTAAAGGGAGCACGAGGAACACTTGTGAATGGTGTCATGCTTAAGAGAGCACAAATTGTATGGTAACTTGTCCAAATGTTCTTTTTATCAAAAAGAGATCCATAATGTAGGGCATATAATTTTCGGAGAGGGAATTTTTGTGGACACTGAAAAGGTGAAGGCCATAATGGATTGTCCCGTGCCTAGAAATGCGCATGAAGTAAGAAGCTTCATGGGTTTAGCTGGGTACTACAAAATTCTTATAGAAGATTTTTCAAAAATCGCAAAACCCATAACTACCTTATAAAGTAAAGGCATCTAGTATGGATGGACTGATAAATGTAATGTTGCAATCCGTGAGCTTAAAAGACTACTAACGAGTGCACCGATCCTACGAGTGTCATATATGGATAAGGACTTCACAGTTTTCACAGATGCCTTGAGGCAAGGTTTGGGTGTAGTGTTGATGCAAGAAGGTGGGGTAATATCTTATGCGTCAAGGAAGTTAAAACCACATGAAGATAATTACCCACTTAGATTTGGCTATCGTGATGTTAGCTTTAAAGCTTTGGAGAAATTACCTTATTGGACGAAGCTTTGAGCTCAAATCTGATCACCAAAGCTTGAGGTATATCTTCACCCAAAGAGACCTAAATGCTAGGAAAAGGTGATGGATTGAATTTATGAGTGAGTATGATTTTGGGATTTCATATATCAAAGGGAAGGAGAATGTGGTAGCCAATGCCTTAAGCAAAAAACCAAGGATTTTCTCCCTAATACCTTTAAAGGTTGATTTGAAGGAAAGAGTATTAGGACAATTAGTCAAGGATAGTTTGTACCTAAAGGTCTCGTCGGCACTCCAGAATGGGAAGCAGGTGGAACCTAAGTTTGAAATATATGAGTTGGAAGTTGATGGGATGTTACGATATCAAGGGAGGATGTATATTCCCAAGGAGGGAGATGTTAGAGAAACTATACTTAAGGAATCCCGAAGAGCAGTCTATTGTGCGCACCCAGGAATAAAGAATATGTATGCGGACATGAATCAACTCTTATTTTGGGTAGGAATGAAGCGTGACATGGTCAAATTCGTTGCTAAGATCCTTGAGTGTTAGTAGGTAAAAGTTGAGCATCACCATCCGGAAGAACTATTGAAACCGCATGACATTCCTATGTCAAAATGGGAGGTTATATCCTTGGAATTTTTGGTTGGATTGCCTCTTACCTCTCATAGGAATGATGCCATTATTGTCATCATTGATAAATTGACCAAAACTACTCACTTCATTCAATTTAAAGAGACCTATGACGTCACGGATGTAACTCGTGTAGTCATAAGTGAAGTAGTTTGTCTTCATGAGTTTCCCAAGAAGATTATCTCAGATAGGGATTCCAGGTTCACGTCCAAGTTTTGTACAAGTCTACAGTCAGCCTTAGGAACTTAGTTGAACCTAAGCACAACTTACCATCCATAGACAGATGGGAAAATAGAAAGAGTGAATCAAATGATGGAGGACATGTTTACGATGTATGTTTAGACCCATTGGGAAAAGCACTTATCTTTAGTAGAATTTTATTACAACATTAGTTACCACAGCTCGATCAGAATGTTGCCTTATCAACCATTATCTGGAAGGCCATGCAGAAAACCGTTGAGTTGGGAAAGGTTAGAGGATCGAGTGATTATAGGACCTGAGTTGATTCAAGAGATGGAAGAACAAGTGATTCAGATTAGGCAGCGGTTAAAGGAAGCTCAAGATAGACAAAAGCGCTATGTCAATGCGCATAGGGTTGACCGAAACTATAAGGTAGGGGATGCATTTTTCATACACATCAGGCCTAATAAAAGTACCATCTAGTTTGGGAAAGGGACAAATTTGTCACCATGATTCATAGGACCCTTTGAAATTTTAGAGAAGGTTGGACCCGTCGTGTATCGTCTTGCGTGTTAAAAATATTGTAACTTCAAAGAATATTATATTTGTATATTATTTATTCCGGAGATGTTCCATACCTCCGATGTAATTATACTATGAATCCGGAGATGTTTACTCCTCCGTCGGAATGTGGTAACTTGGGTTATTAGACTTCCCTAGTGGGGGTCGGCCCTGTATGTGTTATGTGGTTCAAAGGGTTATTAACCACCCTAGAGGGGTCGGCCCAGTCAGTTGTAGTGGGGTATTTAACCCATTGGTTAAATACGAGCCTACGTGTACTTGTGTAAAAGATATGTCAAAGTAGTGTATAAATAGAGGAGGTGTGTTCCTCATTTGATACACTCACTCACTTGAGAATAGCGCATTTGAGGAGAAGAGGTCTGCTATTGTGGAGGAGGAGATCATGTCTCAGGGTTTCATCTTTGTATATTGCTGGTCATCTATATTGAGGAAGCTTTGTTGGGTTTTCTACCCCATGAGGGTTTCCGAGGATAAATCTCTGTCTCTTGTGTTTATGCTATGCTTGTTGTTTCTTCAGTGATCCTGTATATGCTATTATTGTGAAATGGAATGTAATGCTGCTATTTTCTGTCTTAGCATATTAAATCTTAACATTGCGTTTCCACCCCATTTGCATAAAACTCATACTTTTTTTCATGTATCTGTTTTATGACATTATATAGTCGATGAGTCTCAGAAAATAAATTGGAAGAAACTGCAAGTTTCGGACGAGAGGACCATCGGGGTCGAACCATTACATATATTGGACCATAGGATTAGACAGCTCGAACATTGTTTGGTGGACCAATTTAAGGTCCAATGGGACAGGTATAACCCAGGTTCTGCTACCTGAGAGGAAATAGATACCATGCATCGTGATTTTCCCACACTATTTTGATCATAACTTCGAGACGAATTTTCCCAAAGGGTGGGTGTATGTAATGCCTCTTTTTGACCTTATTACCTGAACTATCATTATATGTTTCATTTGCTTATTATTGTGAGACTTCATCAGTTTGATGACACTGTGTACATATGGTTATATTATTTTGCGGAGATTACATATATGTGTGTGATGTTAAAGTTATGAATTATATTCATGTTTTGATTATGTCTCTAGTATGCAAATTTACTAAATGATGGGTACGTGGATATCAAGTTAAAATGTATATGTTGAATGGATGGATATGATACCAAGTGCATGGTACATAGAAATGATTTTCATTATTGTTCATTAGTAATTAAATGTATATACATGTCAATGATTGCACGATATTCTCAATCATGTGTTTGGATACTAACCTACATGTTAAAAGAGCTAAGTGGTGGCTAGATCCTACGAGGTGGAAGTACCTCGGGGACATGGATTCTGAAAGATAAATGGCATGCAAGTGATGCATTATTGCTTAGCATGAGTATTGTATTATTATAATGATGTATGGGTATGTGTGGGGTTTTAGCAAACTCAACCGCCCAAATTGGTTATTCAATGACAAAACCTGAGTACAACAGTCACAATGAAGTAACTATGTCGAGGTAGACATAGCCCTTTATTCCATAGGATGGGTGGAGGCATTTCCCACCATTTATCCTCTGAAACCCGGAGTCATGGGAGGGTCGTGCTATGGTGCACTCCCCAAGGTGTGTGATGATGACTGGTGTGTGCCTGCTAGGGGATCTTGGTCGATGTAGTCGACACTTCCCCTTACGGGTTCTAACTTGAGTTATTACATGGAGGGGAATCTCTAGGGTAGTCCACCAGAGGAAGGATAGGATGTGGAAGTTAGTTGTAAATTAGATATAAGGAAGTAGGTAGATAGATATTTCATGGAAGTTAAAAGGGAAACATAATTTACTCTCTGTGTGTGTGTACTGAAACACCTTTCTTCATTCTTGTGTCATAATCTAGTATGTTATGTTGTTTCACATATTATTATGGTTTGAGGTAGTAAATATGGCTAGTAATTTTAGATTCACGTCTCGGTATGGGTCGACTAATAGTAATTTATGTAATTATGTGATATCTCTGTTTTAGTACTATTAGTGTACCTACACGAGGTATGTAAGCCGTAGCTACGCTTACCTAACTCGTCTATATAGGATTGTATTAACTATCTACTATACTATTACGGTTGGGCTTGAATGCATTGTGATTGTGAATAAATACATAAGAATTATTTGGGAATTAATTATTACATGTCTAGTTATGCAGTGATATAATTGCGTCAAATTATTAATGAAAGGTTTAATTGTGGATGAGGTTAATTATTAATTGTGGTCATCACTAAAATAAATGTTAGTAAATGGTTAAGAGAACTATTATTAACGTAATTAGTAAATGTTAATTAATTGTTAATAATGTTAAGTGGATGTTAATAATATTATTACTAAATTGATTAAGATTAAATAAATATTAATGATATCAATTAGTTCAATTGCTTGGTTTACAAGCGAAAATGATGTAAATATTATTAATCATATTATTATTGACTTGATTAATAAATTGTAATTAGTTTTTAAAGAGTAATTATCATTACGGGGGTGTGATAATCATTGGGTAAATGATTAGTGGTACTAGTAATTAATTAATGAACAATTGTTGTTAATTAATTAATTAATAGATAATTATTGATTAAATATTGATTTTAATAAGTGTTGGGGGGTGAATTGGTGTTGTATACCACAGTAAGAATCTAATATAGTGTCTTGGGTTGGCAGGTGCAGGAGGAGTTCTTTTGGACTCCGAGGGAAGCAATGTGAAAAAATTTTCCTAGGGAATTGGCAGGAGGACTAATAATGATGCGGAATGGCTCGCATTAATCAAAGGTATGGATGTTGCTAAGAACGCAGATGTCAAGGATCTTGTGGCCATTGGAGATTCTATGCTTGTTATCAAGGAAGCTAGGGATCTAACCAAAAACCATCGAAAACCGGCCTCCAAACTCCAACATCACTTCATATTGATGGCTAAGGATTTCAACTCTATCTCCTTTCTTCATATCTTGAGGCACAATAATCATAAAGCGGACACCATGGCCAACATAGGCATTGTCTTGGACTGTGGTTTAGTGATCAGCAATGGACAAAACCTAGTTAACAATTGGGTCCCGTAACCCTCCCCCTATTGGTTTTCCTTTGAATCTCATGACCGTGTCACCTATGTTCCCTCTCTCGGCTTGGGGTACTTTATCTACCCACCCCTCCTCAACCTTTGGCCTACACTCATTTTTTATAGCGTTTAATGTTAAGATCTTCTTGGGATTTCACTACCCCCCTAGATCCTTTCATGCGTCCTCTTGGCACAAATGGAGGCCTCTCCTGGTAGACTCCACCTGTCTTGCATGCGGGAATTCATTGCGACTAGGTTCAGAGATATCCTCTTCTTATAACAGACTCGAAGGTAGATTTCCTGGTATTTTGCAAGTCCTTCTGCGCCATGTGCAAGTTTGTTTCTCCAGGTTAACATGGAGGACGGTAATGCTAGCCAGAATCTCTCTGCGCTGCAATGTAGACATTGCAGGAAACACCTCCAGGAAAATTCAGGAGGGGTTGGCATGAAAATATACCTGTCTGCTCTTGATGTGGTGAAGGGGCATGGTGGTTTCAAGCAAAAGGCCTCTCTTAGTGGTTTGGCACAACATGGTTCCTGTGGGCATGATTCTGGCAGTGGAAGAAACTGGGCCCTTCTCGACGTGGGGAAAGGACAGAGCAATAAGGGTTCGGCGCAACACATCTTTTGTGGTTACCCCAGTGAGCCAAGCAGTGGCAGGAATTGGTCTCTTCTTGACGCGGGACATGGCCAGGATAATGGTGGTTCTACGCAACAGTTTATTCGTGGCAAGTAGGGCAAGCTGGGAAGTGGCAGGACTTGGATGCACCCTCCTGGTGACAACAATGGGTTTGTTAATTTGGGTTCCCCCCAAGGACTAGATAATCCATCCTCTGAGGTTCTTTCGCATGTTCAGGAGATGGAAACTCAGGTTCGTTGGCTCAGAGGTGAATATTCTGACCAAGAAAAATCCATTTCTCACCTTGCCACCTTTGTTCAAATCTCAAACTCTGAAGTTCGTAGTAGCAGCGATAAGATGAAGGATTATTTTGATGTCATGGTTGGCAAGGTTGAGTCCCTTCATAGCTGTCTCAGAATTGTTGAAGCAAAGTTTGACTGCATAAGGACCAACAACAGGAACATCCCCACTGTCCTCCATGGCATTGATGACGATAATGCAGGTGATGCGGCTGGGAGCAAGGAGAATAACGTCCACCAACTCCATGGCAATTGATGTTTCCTCTGTCATCTCGTCCATGTTTTTTCAGAACTTTTTTGTAATGGCCTTATACTTTTTTCCGTTAAAGCTTGTAGAAGATGATCCAACAACTCTCCTCTGGATATGTATTTCTTCTGTAGTCTTCTTTTAGGGAAGTTTGTAAGAATTTTCAGTTATCATAGAATAGGAATTATGCACGACAAGCAAAGACTGGAATGTGATGAGCTTGTCTTGACAGCTATCCTTTTTTGGGATCATTCTTCCCATCCTTATGTAATATCGTCTCTTTTTTTAATATAAATCTCGTTACCTGTTGTTGTTAAAAAAAAAACAATCTAATATAGTGTCACAGCTTATATTGAAGTACATAATGTTAATGTAAAACATTTAAGCGTAACTTAATTATTAATTAATAATTATGTTTAATTATTGATTGGCTGTAATTATTGTGATAAATGTCATTGGAATATATTATTTAAATAAATAAAAAATCATGCATGAACCTTATCCCAATGAGTTGATAAAAGGGTAAGTGACCAAATGGAAGGTAATTTAAATGGCTTTAATTTAATGTTGATAAGCCATGTGCAACTTGCCTCATTAATAAGGATAAGGTTCAATGTTTTAATGTTTTAGGGGAACGAGGGACTTTGACGGTGGATGGAAAACATTAATGAAAATTAATGGGGAGATAAGGGTAGTAATGGCAGGGAAATGGAGTTGGTAGAAGGGAAGAGGATAGATATGAGAAGGAGAGAGTGAGGAAGGGGATATTTTTGGCATCGAGGAAAAATTTAGCAGAGGAGGATGAATTTTGAAAGGGGGATAACTATTCAACCTGGTTGGACTGGACTGTACTCAGGTTTTGGGCTCGGGGGTCCAAGAAGCAATTCTTGGAGCTAGGTGGTCAGGGAGACTATCCTAGTTGGCAGGGTGGAAGATATACTTGGTAGGTTGAGTTTCCTACGGGTGGTCTATCCTACACATACTCTATTTTAATTATGGTTTTCTTTGTTTCTAAACTCTGTACTGAAACTTGGGATGCTATTTACTTTAGTGAATTTTATTGTTGTTAAAATTGTTTACTTTACATGTATGGAAAATTTGAACGGAATCTATACTTACCACCTATATCCATTTTTTTATACCTACACAATGAAATAAAATAACTTAGAATCAAACTGAGCAAACAAAACTGTCAATACGTGGATTTCTAGCTAATTAAACTGATAGACTTATATTAATTGTAATGAGTAAACCATGGACCAAGGAAGGTCTCTACATGAGGAGGGTAAGACATAGAATGTGTCAAAGACTTGTTGATGTTTCATCAAAACCAACTATAAGTCAGGGTGAATTTATGGAATGGGGATGTCCTTGACTTGAATGGCGTGAAAATGCAAATTATGCATGAGTGGATTTTCTTCAAGAGATCTTCCATACATTGAAAGATGATAATTTCTAGAAATCTTGATTGAAGTCCTTCAAGAGTATGTGTTCATATATCTATAATGAAACTTGTGTAGCTGCTTAAAATCCATGGTGACTAAGCGCAAAGTGCATAACAAATTTTCCCCAAGGCGACATCACAACCATCCATGTTGATGGAAAACATATAAGTATTAAGTTGATAGTCTCCCATTTGAAGTCAAACATTTTCACATTTTCCTCCACATTTCATCATATCACCAATAGCAAATATAATTTGAAAATTAGAGATTGCATGAACATAACAATGGAGTTCTTTAGTCACATGTCTATGAATAAATTTGTGGGTTTTTCCACTGTCAACCAAAACAATCACCTTGCAATGCTAAATGTAGCCAATTGGTTTCAAAATTTGAAGGGAAAAATTACCAAATAAAGCATGGAGGGAAATTAGGGGTTCCTCTTAAGGTGCATATGGGGTTGGGTCTTCATGTGGAGGAGGGGTGGTCTATGCACCTATGGGATATAGGAGTGTCTTCCTATGGTATGTCTCCCAACTATTTTTGGGAGGACACTTGTATCACAATATCTTTTTTCATTACATTTTTGGCCTAGACTCATATCTCTCATCACAATTATAACAAAGTTTGAGTCATTGGAATTTTTCCATTTCTGTCTAGGGATAAATTATGGAATTTTAGTGGTTGCGAATATTATGGGGTTGTATTAGTGGTTGTTGAGAGGATGTCTAGGAAATGAATTAAGAGGAGCTTTTGGCATGTGCCCAAATAACTCTCTCATATTCTAGAGCTTGTTGAGTGGCATCAAACCAAGTAGTTGGGTGTTGCATGAAAATGGTTCTCTAATATTTTCCTTGATACCACTAATAAAACATTTTATACAAAATAATCTAATAGAACCTCTATGTGGATGGCCAATTTCTCAAAGGTAACAATAAATTCAGTTACTATGCATATTTAGCATAACCTAGTTAGCTATCCCAAGTAGTGAGTGTATCTATCAAAATGAGCATAGATGGATTTCACAAAAAGACTCCAATAAATGTAGTAGACATAGAAAGTTTTATGTCATTTCCACCACTGTCATTTCTTTTGATCCAAGTATAAAACTCCCACTCAAAGTTTCATCATATCATTAGTAATGCCATGGATGGTGAAGTACTATTCCATCTGAGTAACCCAACCAATGGGGTCATAACCATCAAAATTATTCATACCTACCTTGGGATAGCAATTCCACAAGTTATTTTGAGTTTTTGGATGTTTTGAACTACTACAATACACTCCATCATCAGAGGATTCATCCCCCTCTAGTTTCTATGGTGAATCCAATTAAGTCCCCTTGGATTTAATCATGGTACCCAAGTTGTCCATGAAAGTTTTCAAATTCGATTGGAGTGACTCAAGCCTAGTATAGAGTTAGCTTATTTGGTTGGCGATATTGGTTTTTATATTTAGTTCAAGCTTGTGTATCTTATCATCCAACTCCTTAACCATGGTTGGCGATATTGGTTTTTATATTTAGTTCAAGCTTGTGTATCTTATCATCCAACTCCTTGGCCATGGTTTCCATTGTTGCAAGTCTGGTTTGGACGATCAATTAGTGGGTATGCAAAAATGTTACTAGAGATTTTTTCCATAATGATTAGCACAAAACAAGGATTCTTTTGACATAGGTATATTGTGAGGAGGAAGTCAATATCTAAACCCTTTTTTCATTTTTCTCCAAGTTTTTTCATTTTCTTTTTTATGGTAGGAATTTCATGGTTTATGCAGTAGAGGCTAGGGTTGGTAGGGTCCTATAGACAAGAAAGTGTGAGGTGCTATAACTCTTTTATATACAAGTGATTTCCAACAATATTACTCAACTCAATATCTCAAGGCACTAACTAAGGAGGCTCAAGTGTGACCTTAGTCGTACTACCTGAATACCTAAGTACTAGAAATTAATCTTACCGAGTGCTATGCTTAGTGCCACTGTAGTAGAAAGACAATCGATCAGATTATATAAATATGGTTTCATGTCACCTAGGGGACTTTTGGTATAGATAAGGGTGAAAGTGAAATGAAGTATACATGTTCTATCTAATGTGGTACTACTTTAAGGGTTATCAACAAGGGTTACAAGCGTATCCAACCAAGCAAAACCTCTCATATTTCCTACATGTAGTCTTCCTCAACCATAGATTTACCTACTAAATGACAAATCATTGTGTTATTTATAGACATTGGAACAAATCTATAGCTTATAAAAAAATCTAAAATTTTCATCTCAAAAAAATTCTATGATATCAGATGTTATGTACCTTAACAACATAACAAGAAATTCAAGTTAGAAATAATAGAATATTGCAATATTTTATAATGAAATGACATAATTTTTTTTTTCCTCGGAAAAAAGCGTAATTTCATTTCAGCTAGTGAAGAAATTACATTCTGAATATGCATAGAAGCATACAGTTGTCCAATTAAGTATCAGAAATTGTTCACAAAAAAAACAAAAAAACTTTCCGTACATACATCCAGTCTTCCTGACTGTATAGTCCATAGAGAAAACAGTATCAGATATCACATGGCTCCCCGAGCCTCTAGAACAGTACTTTTTAAAACCACTCAGTAATTACAGCCATCTAAATGACTGTTCCATAATCTCTCATAATCGAGAGGTGCACAAAATATCCCAAAAAACCAGCAAAAAAAACAAAAAAGCAGATGGCTCCCCGAGCCTCCAATAAGTGTTTCCAGTATAACAGTTTTGTATAGACCATAGAAAACATCATAGCCTGCAAAAAGTAGAATAACATCCATAGGCACTTAGAGAAGATCCTGTGCCAATTCCTGCCCTTGTTGTATAATTCCATCCATGAAGGGTCGATGGTAGTATTCGTAGAAAGTTCCATCTCTGTTTTCCGTCACTTTCCACACCCCCACTGCCAAGTCCCGGCCAATCTTAGAAGACGCGTCCGCCTCCTGGTTGTTCTCCCGATAAACATGTCTGCAAGAAAAATGTAAGAATGAAAGTTTCAGTTGCACAATGTCCTGTAGAATGTTTTCAAGTCTAAGATCCCTGCAATGTTGAGTGCCACAAGTCCAGTTTGTGACATTCATTGAGTCACCAAACACATTTAACCATTGACATCCCCGTTCCTTTGCAAAGGTGAGAAGCAGTTTTAGGCTCATGAATTCAGCAAAATTATTCCCACCCTCCCCCAATCCCCAGGAAATATTGTAAGAGTGGTTTGTAGAAAGATGCAGTACAACCCCTCCCCCACATGTTAATCCCAAAGCAGATCCATCGTAAAATCCCCAAGGTATTGACTCATCAATGTCCAGTGCCAGAACCTCACGTTGTTTTGCCACTTGATATGGTGAGGGAAAGCCTCACGGTATCCACAGATCTGTACTGCAGTAACCACAGGAGTACAGTATTTTTCATTAAATACCATACCATTCCTAGCCATCCAAATGCCCCACGCCACCAATAAAGGAAGATTCATGTAGGTTTTCCCAATAGGATCCAACACCCACTGTGACCAAGCCGATAACACCGAATCCCCAGTCCAAATAAAAAAAGAATTGTAAATTCTGGAGCATTCCGCCCACACCTGCATCGTGAAGGGACATTGGAGGAGTAGATGGTAACAAGATTCCAAGCTGGCTTTGCATAAGATGCACCAGCCCGGTCCAATCCTATTCCTCCGCTGTAGAAAATCCCAGGTGGGTATAGTGTTTTCAAGGACATTCCACATAAAGAGGCGATGTTTCAAAGGACAGTTGATTTTCCATATTTTAGACCACCACCCAACCAAAACACGAGGGTTCATGAAGTGACTCAGACAAATGTATCCATCCTTGGGTGTGTACAAACCAGTAAGGGCACCTTCCCATACCAAAACATCATCCCTGGCTCGGATTAGTATATTTGAACCAATAAGTGCATCTACATAAGACCTCAGCTCCCCCCGTTCGACCACAGAAAGTGCCAAAGAATCCACATCCACCCAAGACTGGTTCCACAGGTGTCTCCTATCCGGTACAGCCAAATGAGATAAATAGATTATACCCAAATCCCGCAGAGAAATGATTAAATTACCTGATAAGAGGTGACGCCCAGCGCTCCCAAACCAAGGGTCCTCCCCAACACAAAGGGCCAATCCATTTCCAACATTCCAAGCAAGATGATCCCCTACCACCGGGAAAGAATTTATGACCGCTTTCCATATTACGGAGCAGCCAGTATGAGATTTATCCCTCGACCGCACCCATTCCAAAATAGATATAGGGGCAATATACTTCCGAAAGACCACTTTAGTCCATAAACTCTCAGATTTTAACAATCTCCACACCCCTTTAGCAGCCAGTGCCTTTGTAAACAGATGTATATTTTTAAGACCCCATCCCCCTAATGCTTTTGGCATGGCGATCTTCTGCCACCGAACCCATGGGGAAACATAGTCTCCTTTGCCACTCCATATGAAGCGAAAGCATAATTTGTGAGCATTTTCTAACGTTCCTTTTGGTATCCATGATAGGGCCATCCAATAGACCGGAATAGCCTCTAATACCAATTTCACAAGGACCAATCTTCCAGCCCGCGACAACCACCTGTGACTCCACACCTTCAACTGCTTGTGAATTTTTTCAATGAGCCATTGCCAATCCTGTTTAGTATAGGCATTTGGTTTTAAGTGAAACCTAAGGTAACAGAAACCATCTTCAAGATGAAGGAAGGTAAATGGAAAAATCCTTCGTAAAGCCACAATCTCACTTTCCTTGAGCAAGTGATTCGATAGAGTGGACTTCCGCTCATTGATCTCCATTCCCGTAGCCTTAGAGAAGAGTAGAAAAATGTCCTTTAGGGTTTGCAAGTCCTGTACCGATCCAGTACAAAAGATGAGGATATCATCCACAAACAGCAGATGAGAGATAAAAAATGCAGGAGCCACTTGGATACCATGAAGAGTGCCATCCCTACATGCTTTTTTCAAGGCTTTACTAAGCCCCTCAGCAACCAGCAGGAAAAGTAAGGGGGATAGAGGACATCCCTGAAGAAGGCCTCTTTCGGACCGGAAAAAAGGAGAGGCAGCACCATTGATGAGCACCGCGAAGGATACCGTAGTGATACAACTCATAATCCACCTAATAAAATCCACAGCAAAACCCAGATGAGTGAGAAGTAAATGAATATACAGCCAACTCACCTTATCATATGCTTTGGATAAGTCAATATTGATAATGGCCCCTTTGATTTTTCGAGCTTTCATACTATGAATGCCCTCCTGTGCTACACCAATGGCCTCATGGATCTGTCTTCCTTCCAGAAACCCCAACTGTTCTTCCGATATATGTTTGGACAGAATACCCTTTAGCCGCCCAGCAATGATCTTTGACACCACCTTATATACACAGTTGCACAGAGAGATGGGTCTGAAATCATTTAAAGAAGAGGAGTTGTCAGTTTTTGGTATAAGGGCAATAAAGGTGGAGTTCATAGCAACTGGAATGCGCCCCGATCTACGAGTGTCATCCACCATCCGTAACAGATCATTCCCAATAAGGTCAAAGAGTGCCAGGATAAATTCCACCGTCCATCCATCTGGTCCCGGACTTTTGTCTTTGTGGAAGCTCTGTAAAAATCCTTTCAATTCTTCAACAGTGACATCAGCCATCAGAGTGTGATTGTCCTCCTCTTCCACAAACCGAGGAAATAATTGAGCCATCCGGACCACCTCCAAAATGCTAGCCTGTGCAGGAGCTTTGAAGAGTGTTTTGAAATGATTAACCCCAACCCCCGCCATACCATCAAAAGACTTCTGGGTATTCCCCAAAGAGTCTTCCAAACTCCATATGGTATTTGCCGCCTTCCTGCCCTTAGCATAAGCATGGAAAAAATTTGTGTTCTCATCCCCAGCCGATAGCCATATAGCCCTGCTCTTTAACCGCCAAGTCTCCTCTTTTTCTAAAAGCAGCTTATTTCTCCTACCCTCCAGAGAAACCAAATGGACTTTCTCATCCGGTGTACCCAGACCCCCAGATCCTGAATCATAAATGAGCTACAGCTCACTTTCAATAGCTAGTAATTCTCCGTTATCCCTATGAGTCTTTTCATAAGCCCAGGCCTTCACTGGCCCTTTAATCCTTTTGATATTGTCCGAGAACTATTGAGAGGCAGAGAGGCCCACCCTAGTGTTGTAAGGAACCCAGTGGGATTCAATAAGTTCATTAAAGGTCTCATCACTTAACCAAATATTATTAAACTTAAGGGGGCCAGCTGGTTTCAAAGGACCATCCCGCATCTCCATGAAAATAGGAAAATGGTCAGAAGAACCCCCCGAGCCAACCCACTGCCTCATAAGATAGTTCCTATCAGCAAAAATTTTAGACACAAGGAAACGGTCCAGACGTTTTTCAACTCTGTAATCTCCAGTCCTGTTATTTCTCCAAGTAGATTTAAGTAGGGTTGGCTCAATATCCAGCAGATTTCGGATGACCAACTGGTGTATGAAGTAATCAGTCAGAGGGTCTGGCCGAGCTCTGTCGCCCCACACTTCTGCCGGCCCAAGAGAGAAATTCAGATCCCCTCCAAGTAATAGATTACCTTCTTGTAACAAGGGATGAGAGAACAAAGAGTCCCAGAAGGGAATACGGTTTAAATAGGGACCGTATATATTAACCACCGTGAAAGAATCACTAAGGTCCAGCGACGAGCAATTCATCCCCAAAACCCCATCCATACCCCATAGATTATGACACTGCACAGAGCGAGTATTCCAGCCAATAGCCTGTCCCCCCGACCTGCCACGAGCATCCAAAGTGGCAAAAGTCCAGCCACCAAACCAAGATTCAAGTAAATATTTTATAGTCTCACCAACACCCATAGTTTCCTGAAGCAGAATGATATCCGGGTGTTCAATAGATACCACTCTGCGAAGAGCTGATCTTTTATGGGGACCAGCAAGACCCCTGCAATTAAAAGACATCACCTTCATCAACAACCCCGTTTCTGGGTTCGCACCGCTCTAAGCGCCCGATCTATAGTCACTTGTTTTCCTTCCATAAGATCCATCTTAGCCTTTGATTGAGCCCGGGAGAGATGGGATTTCCGTCCCCGACCCCTACCAGATTTTCCAGAATTGTTTACCCCAGGACCCAATCCACCCGGGGGAGTTTTCAATAGGGAACGTAGGAAATATCCAGATTCAGATGAAGTAGTAGGGGAGGAGGGGGAAAGGTCTTCCGTAGGCCCAGGTTCAACCGCAGAGGGATGGTCAATCATCAAAACCCCAGGGTATGGTAGAGCAGATGAGCAAGATGGGGTGTCAGTGTTTGAGCTAGTAGGAAATTCCATCTCCATTGCCGAAGATAAATTCAAATTTTTCAAAGCCTCTATCCAGTCAGGATTTTCACAAGACAAATTCTTAAAAACAAAATGAAAGGAGAGAGGTTTAATGGAATGAGTGATACCCGCGGATGAAGACCTAGGTTCCGTGAGAGCAGCCGGATGAGTAGAAACCATAGCCGAAGTCCCCGGGTACGCTTCCTCCGTAGGTTGCGCCTCCACTCCCAACTCCTGCTGTATGTCTGCAACCCCTTCCACCAGTGCATCAGAAACCAGTAGAGCAGTGTTTGGGGAACGAGTGTCCACCCTATCCCCATGTGACCCGTTCCCAGCATCCTCATTCAAAACAACATTTGGCGGATCTTCCGTCATAGGGTTATCCGCAGCAGGGTTTATATCCACAGCAATTGGGGCTTTTTGCGAGCCCCCAAATTTCCGGCGAAAAGGAAGATTACATTCAGCAGCCGGATGGCCGTAAGAATGGCAACGCCGGCATCTGAAAGGAACATTCTCATAGTCCAATTTCTGCACATAAACATAGGGTCCCCATGTAAGGGTAACATCCGGTACGAGTCCATCTCTAAGATTCAAATTTACCAGGATACGAGCAACCTTCCTCTGTCGAGTTTGAAGAAAACTATAGTCACCATCAAGATATGTACCAATCATGTTGCCAATCCCCCTGAAATGACGCTCCGACCAATAATGAAGGGGCAAACCAGGGAGCCGAACCCACAAAGGAACAAAATCCAGTCGTTCCCCGGCTAGCGTCAAACATCGGGTGCCACGATTTTATCATAACCGGACAGTGATCCCAGCTCCAGTTTGAATTCAGTACCCATCTGGTATGTGCCTCCTCCTGGAAATTGAAGGCAAACCAGTTGCGTGTAAGCTCCACAACTTCCGGGGTATAGCCCAAAACCCCAGCCCAATGTTCCCCTACCCAGGCTTCAATGGTTCCAAGGGAGAAAGATCTGCCCAAATCTTTACCCACCAACGTAATACTGGACATCGTGATCAATTGATCCCACTCTACATCCTCCCCCAAGGCATAATTGTATTTCGTCTGGCTAAGCTTCAGCCAACGTTTCTTCCCCCGTTTCCCCTGCTGAGTATTCTCCCCCGAAGAATGTCCTCCCCACTCGTCCGAGCTAGTACCAGAGGCCACGCAGGGACTGGCAAAACCCCTGTGTTCATGAAGCTCCAGTCCCGTCCTCAAGTCTACCCCAGTCTCCGCCCCACAAGCAGCGGTAACAGGAGCCGATGAAACCCCGCAAACAGTGCCCAGGGAACCTTCTGCTACATGGATAGGACCCTTGTTACGAGCCAAGCCCTCCAAAGCTGTGATAACCTGATCAGATGTCCAAAGAGGCCCCGCCTCCTTCAAGGGTGATAGAGGTGGTATACAGTGTAGAGGCGTTGAAATCGGTCCCGAAACAGGAGACAATGCCAGAAAACTAGAAGGTGAGAAACCAAGCGCAGCACTGGTATCCACAGTAGATGTAGCCGCCACCACGTCTGCCCCGGGAGAAACCCCCACCCTCCACCCGGCACCCTGCTGATGAGTCCAAATATCCGCATCATCCGATGGGTCGTAGGTATAATCAAGTCTGTCGTCGTAGGTAGCCATCGGGAGGCAAACCTACCTCCAAACCACAGTAACCCTGGTAAATGGAACCAAGGGTATCCGCAGACGGGGCGTATGCGACCAGACCGGTAACAGGGAAGGATCAAACGCCACTAACCGTGCCAGGTGCCAGGTGGACATTAGCATGCAGTTCTGACAGCCACACCGCCCGATGTGCAGCACAGGTTTCTAGGGTTCCGCCAAAAGCTAGCAAACCCTACCTCCGTCACAGTAAACGCCTTCCATTAAAACCCCGTTCAAGAAGTTGCTCCAAGAAGTTGCATATCCAATCGTCTACCCTAACTTCATAAAAAGCCATCCAGCAGATTTTCTTCAATCGGCTCTTTGCTCACTTATGAACACATCCTCTGTGTTTGGACATTCATGACTTATGCCCTTCTATCTCACACATATAACGATAAATCTATCACATGCATTTCAAATATCCTTGTCCTCTACATTTTCCAAATCCATGACCTTTGCTTCCAAAATGACATAATTACCAAAACGATATACAAATATAAATAACCAAAAACCACAACATAAATACCTTTATTGATTAAAGAAATGTTCACATGCCACTTTGAGGGGTAACCTCCAAATGAGAAAAAATCAAAATTTAGTATACTTCGCAAGAAATATCATTGTGTTGCTTCTACTTCTTTATATAGTTTCTATCTAACCTCCTAGTTACTTTATAGAGAACAAACTTTCTAGTAGATAAAAATTTCTAGTAATCCTTCTAAAATATATTACTTTTCACTCTACATCTACTTTAGGGGACCTATTCAATAGAGATGGACTCAATACATATCACCCTATCTATCTACTTAATGGGTTAAGGTAGGATCCAAACAAGCAATATAGCACCAATGAGCATTCAAAATGATAGCCCGGACACATCTAAGTTTGATGGTGTGCAATAGAATTCCTTCTTGTGGAAATCTATGATATGTTTTGAGTCCCTAAACAATCACAAAGTCCAATATTAATTCTTTATGATTTATCATCCTTATATCTCGATGAGGTGTTATCATTATCCACTAATGAGTTGTTAGTGAGATCATATAGAAGTGGTAACATTCATGTACTATATATTGATATAAATGGATTAATATATTGTGTTGAATATGGCTTAATCCTTTTCTATCAAGTTCTTATATTCAATTATTTTTGTCAAAATGTTATCATAACACCTTTAGTCTTAAAAGTTTGGTAGATCCATGAAATCAAGGGCATGATAGCACCACGGTAATTTTTCTATGGAAGGCCACTGAGGAGCCAATGATGAAGTGGTAGTGATGTTGTATACACCAATAAAATTGCATGTCTAAATCTATCTAGGGGCACAATGACAAAGATTAGGCCATAATTATTTAAATTTCTCATTTTTTTGAAGTGCAAATGTTTTGTTTTCCTATGTATGTTGGAAAGTAATTTCTTGTATTTTACATATGGGATCATATGAATGATGAAAATGAGCAAATTGAAAGTTGTGTAAATATTTTGGATATATTTTATGTAGATCCAGTTGTAGACTTGAATTAAAAATATCTTCCATTGATAGTTGAGAGATTCAAAATATGAATTTTTAGATCGCAAAAGGAGACTCTGTAAAACTAATAAATGTATGAATACACCTTATCATTTTATCTCTTCTTCCAATTCACTACCATGAACAAGTTGGGAACCAAGTAATTCATATCCATCTATTAGTTGATGATCCTCTTCATATTCATAACCAACTTCTAGTATTCTTGGACCATTAACCAACAAAAGAGCCTCGTGTCCTTCCTCCTACGTTGAAATCAAGTAAAGTGACTCAGCATATTGCACTCAAATTTATGGGTTCTTTGGACATGCTAATGAGAAAGTGGATTATCTAGATCAAGTGGAATTTTGTTCATATCCTCTTTGCCATAGGATGTTTTCCCCATAAGAGGTAGTAGAAGGGAAAGTACTACAAGGGAAACACCTTTTAGCATATTTTTTTGCAAAACCTCCTCCAAAAAGAATCTTCCTTGTTTTTTTATAGTGGAGGTTGCTAATGGAGGTGTGTAGATGAAGGTTTTAGTGAAGTTTCTTTTTCAGTACTTTATGTTGACCCAACACACTATTGTGATCCAACTAGAAGCATATCCATGTGTCCTAACATAACAAGCATTGAATTTCATTATACACAATTAGTAAAAAAATATTAATTTATTTTAATTTATGTCAATCTCTCTTCGATGCATACACAACATACAAATTCACCATGGCATTACAATGTTGAACACACCAAATCAGGTTTAAACATTTGATAAAAAAAATATGATTTTTGATTTTTTAAAACTTTTAAACATAAATGGTGTGTTTAATTTGAAAGACACACACGAGTGCTCCTTAATACATGTCACACCAATATTCAACTTTTTCTGACTCAAAAAATGCACTAGAAACATCCTACTACATTGGTGCATCTTAATTTAGAGAACACCAAAGTAATCTAAGACATTTGGTAATAAAATTATATAGGTTTTAATTATTTTTTAAATTCAAAACTAACTAGTGCATGTAATTGTTCCATGATGCAACAAAGCATCTAAATACATCACACATCAATATGTTCATTGCACCGAGAGTAGTGAGGTGCTATACATTCTAGTATGAGGGAGATGTTGTAATGCATAAATTCGTGTAACATTATGTAACATCTCATTCCTATAATAAAAAAAATGCAAATTATGTCAGCTTAAACAAAAAATAATAAATTATATTGATTTCATCTTAAACCTAGATATATCAAGCATGAGGGATGAAATATCTTAATGTGTAGAAAAATTAAGATAAAAAAAATGTACACATCAAGAAATTAGATCCCTCTTGATGCTTGATAGGTTTGGGTTTAAGATGAATCTATGTTGGTTTGTTAAAAATACAACATTGAAACTAGATCATAAGAGTGACCCAATGTAGATGGAAAAAGGGCACACTATCCTAGATCACGACAATTGGTAATAAAATGCTTTTTTCAATAAAAAAAACTTTCCATTGTGTCTTATTCTCCAAACCCACACTAGGGATCCTAAACAAATAGTGCATCGAAATGTTAATTTTAAAATGAAACTTTATACAATGTGTTTGATACATACGAGTGCATTGGTGTGTCTTCATGTCAGTTTTAGAAAAGTACGGTAAAAAATACCAAACTGTAAATCCATTTTTACATTGCTTTCAACCACACAAGCACCAATGCTCTGCATCCCTATACAACTGCGCCATCATTGATGATATCATGTTGTCAGATTCCTTTGATTTATCATTAGACTTTATTTGTTCTCAAATTTTTCAAAATTGTTCCATAAATTCATTTCTTATCTATGTGGAAATCATGCCTCCTCGGCGGGGAAGAGAGTAGGTAAATTGTTTGTTACCTCCTCAATCACAATTTAATTAGTAAATTTATATTTAACATTTAGCTTACATTTGCCAATTTTTTTGTTTTTTAAATTCCATGTTCTACATTCAAACTATTCAAATCACATTGGAATACATATTGTAAATTCATGGGATGCATCATTTGTTGTGCATTACTATCCTCCAAGAGCACCATCGTAAAAAAAACTGTAAAACCCCACAGTGTGTTGTATAATGCATATAAGCATTGGTCATGGTATATCTAGGGATTATAACCACACCATTAAGTTGGTCTATATTTAAATATATGTATTGCATCTACAAACCTAGAAATTACTGTCAAAAAGATAATAAAAAATCACGTTTTTGAAGATCTTTATAATATCTAAGGAATTATTAGCGATTCTTCTAGATATTACCAATGCATCGATTAGCATTGGAAAATACACTAGTTTAAAACTTGTGCCGATGCATATGGTATGTACAGAGATAGAAATAATAGTGCATCCATACCTTTCATAGCACAACAATAAAACATTAAATAGTTTTCTTAAACCATGTTTGAGCAATGTTTTTTGTAATAACTATAAGCATCACCATTGGTGTTTCTCATTATTATAAATGCATTGTTTGGTAGTGATTCTTGATGTGATAGTAGCTTGGAACTATCAATCTTCTATTTAATGTATGGAACATTGTTAGTAGTGCATCCATACATAATAAGTGCATTGTAATCTAATGCAACATTAAAATTTCCTGGAACTTATCAGTGTCTGACGTGGAGAAGGCTTTGGAGGGTTTGGTCTGAGGGTTTTCCAAGTTTCCATGGCGGTGAGGGTTTCCTTGGTGGTGAGGGAGTGTAGATTACTCTCTGTTTGAGGTGAAATTTTCCTAGTCGACACCTGACGATTTATTGTGCCTCCATCTGTTCATAATTGGAGACATTTTCAGCTATCCCGGTGCTGGTGGTGCCTAGGTTTTGTTGTCTTTTTTAGCTTTACATTCTTTGGTGTTGTCTTCAGTGTCCACCATTATTGTTTTTCTTGGACCGGGGTGGAAGTGACAGTTTCTACTGGCCTGGCACATTTCAGATGGCATCTTATGTTTCCAATGGTGGTTCTGGTGGGATGGGACAGTTGGTAGCTTCTAGAGACTCATTATTCGGGGTTATCTCCTGAGGACCCCCTACTCAGTCATTCTAGAAACGTGACTTTTCCTTCTTCTAGTGAAGGTTTGGAGTCTTCGAAAGGGTTTGAACTAGACACACTACCTCAGCAGGGTGGCGGCATCTCTCGCAATAAGGGGGATAAATCCCAAATACATTGCTCTCAAAAGGTCTATAAGATCAGAGAGGATGTGTCGTAGATGAAATTTGGTCATGATGTTTAGATTGGGATGGTGTTGAGATTGTTTGCGCGAGCACTAGTCGGCAAGGTTTTTTTCTCGAATATCAGTCGCTCAGCTCTTATTGCTTGGGTCACTGGGCTTTGGAAGCCGATTTTTCACTATTGTCTGAGGATCCATATGCTAGTCAATAATTGGATAGTCTTTCAATTTATAGATGAATACCATGTTGCACAGATTTTAGCTAGGCTCTAGGTTATTGGTCGTGGTTCCTTATGCTTGAAGTGTTGGAATTCTGATTTTAACCCCAGGTCAAAGGTGCTACAGAGATCTCATTTTTGGGTTCTACTCAAAGGGTTCCCTCTAGATCTCTAGTCTCGTGAGATTTCAAATCTCTTTCCAACAGAATTGGTCACTTCATTTATTTTGATGACAAGTCACTCTACCATGAAGATAAGCGTACAGCGTGGGTCTTGATAGAATTGTACACCGAGTTGGGTCTTCCTAAAGTGATTTCTGTCCACTGGGGAGATAAATCCTTTACTCGAGCGTTAGACTACTGGCGAGTACCTTTCCACTGTCATATATGTGGGTTTCCTGGACATTTGAAGGGTGGATTCCCTTTGAAAGGTACTGGTGAGGTTTCTATTTTTCCTATGCTCGCTCCAGTTGTGGCCAAGATGGCTCTGATACTGGATTCAAGTCTATTGAAGGGAGGTAATACTACTTCGAGGTGAATGCCACTTGTGGAGGGTTCAAACGCATTCTTGGGCAAGTTGAAGTCTCTTTTTCCCTCTTTTTCAATTATTTTTCAAAGAATGATCTTTTAAAACTAGATGCTCTGGATATTGCCTTGGGTGAGGAAGTTGGGCCAGCCCAGGTGCCTCCTTCTCTATCGGTGGATGGGGCATCGCAGAAAGTGGAACCTGACCTTTTTCCAGGAGGGTCCAACCCGAGTTTGGGGTTGTCTCCTTTGGGTATTCTTGACCTCCTGGTGAATTTTCCTCCCATCTCAGACTCTCATCTTTTAGAGGATGAACTATTAGTTTTGGACTCTTTGGGTCAGTCCACATCCAAGGGTACTATGTTTACTGCCTCTCAAATGATGCCACAACTTGGTATTTTCCAAGATCCTCTGCATGTATATAGGGTGAACTCACTGATTCCTTCCCTTATTGTCAGTAGAAACCCTAATGCCACCATTTGTAAAAGGAATGGGGGTAGGAGATAGAAAGAAATTGCTAGGGATTCGACGAGAAATGATAGGCTGTCATTAGCTGAGTATTCTAGTAGGTCACTTTTGGGACAGGGTATTGATTCTATTTATCCTCTTTCCAACACTTTCAGGCCACTTAACGTAGTGCAGGCCACATCGTTGGTCTCCAAATGATCCATTTATCACTAAGCGTCAGAGGGGTTAGGGGTTCCCCAAAAGTATGAGCCCTCAAGAGGTTGGTGGAGGTTATTTCTCTGGATATTGTCTTCCTACAAGAAATTATGGTTTTTGGTGCTAAATCTTGAGAACTTGTTTGGTGATTATTTCCCTCCTGGGAATGCAGTTTGATTGATCCAGCTGGCCTCTCTAGTGGTCTCTTATGAGCTTGGAATCCTCAGGTTCTTCAGGTACACTCCTATAATATTTGTGGGGGTATTTTGCTAGTTGTTAAGTGCAGAGAATTGGATTCGTCTCTCCATTTGTTTAACTATTATGGTCCTTTTATGGAGCGCCAACAATATTGGTATGCATTGGATGCTTGTGGGTTACTTTACCTATATAATCTTATCCTTGCTGGTGACCTTAACTTCACTATGGTTGCGGGGGAATATTGGGGAACTAAGGCAAGATTAGACCCATTACAGTTGTGGTTTCAAAATTTCTTCGACAATCATGGGATTATTGATATTGCTCCCTTTCCTATTGCTCCCACTTGGCGGAATGGATGCAGAGGGATGGATTTTATCGCAAAACGACTTGATAGGATTTTGGTTCATGAAACCTCTTACAGTTCAGTTGACATATGTTCATTATTTATTTATCCTGCTTCTATATTGGACTTGAGCCTGTTGCTATATTGGACCACTCTCCGATTGTATTGTGGGTTGGAAATGGTCCCAAGTTTTTAAGATTCCATTTTAAGTATTGTCGAGTTTGGTTGGGGGATCTAGAATTCAATGCTCTAGTGTGTCGACATTGGATTTCCTATTATGGTTATGCTCATGATTCAACGATGATCAGTTTGTCAAGTTTTTTGCATTCATTAAAGTGGGTGGTTGCTCCTTGGATCAGACATAAAAAGATGGTGCAGAATGATAGGTTACTCTACACTGAGGCCCTTATAAGGGACCGTCACTCCGATCTAGAGTTGGGATTTTTGGCAGATCCGGTTGCAGAGGCTATTAAGTCTTTGGAAGGAGAAAAGGATAATATTCTTCATACCGAAGAAGAAATTTGGTGTCTTAAAAGCTGTGCATTGTGGATTACCCAAGGTGACAATAATACTAAGTTTTTCCATTCTTTTTTCGATTAGCATAGGGCACACAATGCAATTTAGGATATCGTTGATCCAAGGGGTAATAAGACTAATTCTTATTCGGGCTTAGATAAAGTTGCTTCCCGTCACTTTAGTACACTTTTTTCCAAATCTCAGGCACATAATTTGGAGGCTCGGCTGGAGATTCCGCAATGTATGCTAAGAATATTTACTAAAACAAGTGAGTGCATTGGTTGGTAGGGAAGTACTGAATTCATATATTGAAGACATACTAAAGAATATGGCCAAAAACAAGAGTCCTGGGCTGGATGGGTGAACCGTAGAATTATATCTTTAGTTATTTAACATGATTGGATCTGATTTTTTCATTTGGTGGAAGAATATCACACGTCTAGAAAGGTTGTTGGGGGTGGAAATGCAAATTTTATCACACTTATTCCCATGATCACCAATCCTTCTAATTTCTAGGACTTTATCCCTATATCACTATGTAATTTACTTTATAAAATTATTTCCAAAGTGATTGCAAATTGGGAGAAGGAAGGCTTGTCTTAAGGCATCTCTAAGGAACAATTTGGCTTCCTTCATCAAATCCATATCTTTGATGCCATAGGGATTGCACAAGAAACTATTCACTTTGCAAAGATTAATCGATGCAATTCATTAGTTCTTAAGCTTGATTTGGTTAAAGCCTATGATATGGTTGATTAGTCTTTACTTCGTCTTCTCTTCTCTTATTGAATGCAAGTATGAACTTTAAAGTAACACAATGGAATTTGGGTTTCATTTATTTTGCCAATTTTGTAGTCCTAGTCAACGGGGGTCCTACTCCTTTCTTTAAGAGTGGGTGTGGTCTTCACTAGGGATTCCCAATCTCACCAATTTTATTAATTTTAGTAGTTGAAGACTTGAGAAGACTCCTTAACAGGGAAAAGATTGAAAGTAAAATCACGGGAATCAAAGTGTCCAAAAACCATGTTGTCACACATTTACTTTTTTTGGATGATGTCCTCCTATTTGGTATTGGCAAGTTGTCTAAATGGAAACTCTATAAGGAGATCCTAGACCAGTTATGTCTAGCATCGGGCATGGTGGTAAGTATGCCCAAATCCTTCCTTTTTCACTTAAATATTAAGGATGACCTAAGAAATCAGTTGCGCTCTATCTTCCCCTTTGATTCTCTAGAACTTGATGGTGGTCTGAAGTATATAAACTACTTCTTGAATCCTAATGATTACCATGTTTCAGATTGGAATTGGTTAATCATGAAGTTTGAAAAGAGGATTTGTGCTTGGTACAACCAAAAACTCTCAATTGGAGGGAGACTCACTCTTTTGAATTCTATCCTTTCTAATTTTCCTATCTATTGTATTTCATTAGCTAAATTGAGCATTCTTCATCATATCAGGTGCATAGTTTTTAATTTCTTGTGGTATGCCTTACCATGAAAAATAGGCTTTCACCTAGCAACTTGGGATAAACTGGCACGCCCGAAGTCTTCAGGAGTTTGGGGCATTCTAAATATTTTTTGGGTCAATTTGGTGTGCCATCTTAAAAGTATTTAGCGAGGCATCACACATCCTGGTCTTTGGGGGAGATTATTTGGGACAATTACTTGAAGGAATAGTCTATTCCTGAAAGGATCAAGCATGCTCAGAAAAAATCTCCAGCTATTTCTAATATGTCGTGCGGATTTCTTGATGTCTTTCCGTTACTTAATAGGTGGTTGGTGTGGCAGGTGGGGAATTGATTTCAAGTGTGTTTATGGGTACATCCTATGATTGGCTGCAATACTATATTATCTCATTCTACGTTGAACCTACTGCATGCAAGAGGACTGTATTTATTAAATCATGTGAAGAATGGGATTGTTATTTATCCCATTCGTTATTGCCTTTCGTCGTCAGATATTGAACTGATGGGTGAAGCTGCAGTGGAGTGGGATTCTTATGTGGCCAAGCTAGTACATGTTGGGATAAATTTGTTGGACCAATATGATAGACTAGTTTTGTCGTGGAAAGAATCTTGCGAGGAGGTGAATACATGCATGGCATATTGATCTAAATTTTAAGGGGAATGTGATCTAAATTCATATGTACAAGTCATAAAAGAATTAAATGGAGAGGCCACCCTCTCCCATTCATCATAAAATCATTAAATGGAGAGGCAACCCTCTCCCATCCATGGTTTTGGAATATTCCATGTAGCCCACGATTTAGAATACACCCATACATGGTATTTGGTATCCCATGGTTTTGTTCCACGATATGGCTTCAAGACACATTGTAATAATATTATATAAAGGGATTTATGTCTTCTCAATATAAAAGCAAGTTATTATTTTTGGCATCCTTCTTAATGCAATTGGTCCATCATAATTGTGTTCAAGGTAGGCATACATTCAATGTCAGTCTCAATTTAACCTACCAACCCATAGAGGATGGTATATACTTCATTATTGGGTTGTTTAGTAGAGGGGGGGATTTTCCCAAGTTCCTCAATCGCCCACCGGGTGTTGCACAAGAAGTTCAAATCACATATGTCAAAATATATGTGAGTGTGAACGTCACTGACCATGGTAACTTCCAGGTTGCTAGTGGCCAGTTTGATTTACATGTGTTCAATGTAAAGGAGGTTAGGTGCATATTGCTTATGATCAAGATATTGGAATACAATACCTTAGATGGGTAGTGCATTAGTTTTCCTCTAATTGATTATGATGATATTTTAGTTTAGAGGCCCAAATTGATTAGTAAATCTACCATTTTTTGTGCTAATCTTATTTTTCTTTGGATCATTTTTTTTTTTATAGGAGGATGGTATTCCCATTTGCTTATGAGGTATTTATTATATTTGTGTTATGGGTTTTCAACCACTCAACCAACATTTGAATGCCTTCTTCCTAAGTTGATGAATTATGTGTGTATTCACGTGTGTGGGAAGACGTTGACCAAGAGGGACCAACCAGAGTTTCCATGCAGGTCAGTTAGTTCAAATGTATTGGATATGCTAGCTAGTGAGGATTATACCATGCTAGATCTCATATAGTAACTATACACAAGAATAGACTACAAAGGATGTACGAACATCCTATGTAGCCAGGATGAGCCACTGGATGCTAGAGGTAATATATCGTTATGTTTTGATTAATCTAGTTGTGTATTTTTATGTCTTAATCAATGTGCATGCAATTTATTGTAACATTTTGTTTAAATTGTCTAATCATTGTTGTCTATTATTTTGTACAAATTGGAACATATGTTGGGGATATGCCTCCCCAATAACATGTTGATATGGTTGATTTTGATCAACCACCTCAAGTGTAGGGAATTGACATGTCATGTATGCCGAATTGAAATTTTTGTTAAGAGGTGACAAATCAAATATATTGTGCACTGGTGGCTCACCCTAGAATGGTCCCTACGTGAGTTAAGGAGATCATGTGAGACCCTCAGCTCACAACCATATGGCCAACACTTCCCCACAATATGATATTATTGATGCATCATGTTGTCAATGCCCTCAACCTACTCCATAGGTCGAGGGCTTTCCAAAAATATCCTAGTAATTTAATTGTTGAACGGGGTGATCCTCCACTCCTCCTCCTCCATGAGAAAATCAATGACCACATTTTCCATGATAAAAATAACAACCATCTCCTCTTCGAGTGTCCAACCGACCACCATCTACTCTTCCAATGTCCAATTGACCACCATCTCCTCCTTAATTACTAGATCAACCAACATTTCCCCCTCTAGTCTTGGATTGACCACCATCTTCCTCTCCTAGCAATTGATAGACAACCATATCCTCTATGTAATATCCCTTAAGTTTATTTTTTCTAGATAAAAAATTTATTGTGCTTATTTTGTTGTTATTTAATAGATGTTTAGTAAACATTTGAACATGTAAAACACCAAAAGACACTATTGTGTTAATAGTGGTAAGATTGTACTTTTGTACATAACTAAGTTTTTAATTAAAAATAAATAAATAAATCTAACTTGGGAAAACATGGTAAAGGAATGAACCATGATTCCACAAGTGGGAAAATTAATGGTAAGCATGTGTCAACCTCTATGAAACCTTATCATAACTTCCTAAGAGGTCAAGACCCACTCACCCAGGGTTGTATCTATGCTTTATAAAATCTAGGGGGAGTGTGTGAAAGAAGGGGATATACAAATATATTTTTATTTTGAAGGGAATGGATCTAGAGACAAAGAGAGAGAAAAATGTGTTTCTTTCTTAAAACACTATTTTTGTGCAAGTTAAATTTAGACCATTAAAAATGTCAAAACACTCTCTCTGATCATACTGGAAATACTGCATGTATTATATGATACATTGGATTGACCAGAGTGACTAATAAGGTCAGTCTGTGATATTATCAAAAAATATTTTCTTGGCAAGAATGAACTAGAAAATAAAAGAACCACTGCTTGTATATTATTCCGAGTACTTTTAAACTATTACATATGGCAAGTTTTGTGAGTTATCTGTTGGTTCAAAAAAATTGAAAAGAGTTTAATTGTCAAATGTTGAAGACAACCTAGAGAGGCTATAGTACCTGATATTTATTTGTCCTCATTGGAATCATGGCATGGATTAGGGGTGGCATATGAGATAGAGATGAATTGTTTGTTGATTTTCCTATGGTTGAGAGATTCATCGACCTACTAGGTCAGTTGTTTGACAGATTCAAAGCTACAGAACATATAAGTATTTGATTTGTTTTTCTGAGGATTTAAATTATAAATTTGAAATGTATATAATGGTTGTTTGTACTTGTTATTCATAGCTACATTTTTTTATTGCTAATTTATATAGCTCGAATGAAAACCACTGAGATGTAAACCAAATTATTGGATCTATGGTCGTTAAATGGATATATTCATATTCATGTGGAAATAAGTATATTGGTGAAATGCAAGATGGTCAATATTTCTTTATAGTATATATGAAAAATTATGAAGAAATTGAACATGTTTTATATAAGATTATGAAATGAGAATAGTAGAAATAATAGCATTCTTTGTACAAAACTCTCATTTCTACCGTAAATATAAAGAATAAAAGTTTATTATTTTGTATATATTCACCTAGATTTAATAATAATCAAATGAAAACTATTAATATTCTTGTTCAATCAAAGGAATAATTTATTTTTCCTTATTTACCCACTTTTAAGAAAAAAATGAAAAAAAAAACGTACATACATATATAGATACTATTGCTTTTTGTTTCAGTTAAAATCCAATAATACACACAAGCAAATCCTAAAAAAGAAAAAGAAAACCCATAACAGTAGCATATTACAAAATTTCAGAGAATGGAACCTTACATATATATTTAATAACACGTTTATTGTATAAACATAATGCTTACAAGATAAACATAATGTTTACAAGATAGATAATGTTACTTTTAACACAAGAAAAAGATTGAAGTTACCTCGAACAGAGGTAACGTAGTTATGTATTCATGCCTATCTACGCACATTAGAAACACAAGACATCAAAAGAGGAATAATGTCCTTTATATTGAGTCCAAAAAAACAAAAAGATTCATGACAAATACCTTTTGTAGATCATTTAAAAGAAAACTCGGAATTAAACCCTAGACCCATGCTTAATATGAGGTCGATGACAGAACTCAGAAAAGGTCGTGTATGTGACTCAAAAAAAATCTTTTCTTGTGCTATATAATTGAATGTAATTTTTTTTTATGATTGTCGCCAATGGATAGAGGATAAAAGCACTATCTACAAGTTTTTATGAGTTGTTTAAAATGTGTTTTCTTAATAAAAAAAAATGCGATTTGTTTTGGAAATAAAAATTAATAAATTGAACAAGAGATTGGAATCAACGAATGAAAGATATCCAGATTAAAAAATTCTTTAAGATGGAAACAATAATCGAAATTTAAACCTAGTTTGTTTCATGTATACATAAAACCCAGAATCAAAGGATAACCAAGTCTAGGAATGAGCTAAACATCAGCCATGAAAGGAAAACTAAGAAAATAATAGTGTTCTAGAGTGTTTAGACTACTTTTGGCGCATGCTCCATGTTTACCTACGATGGTGAAATCTCCAAGGAGTAAACCCTCCACTTGGGAAACTGAGTTACATTCAATCCTTTGGTACTGTAAAGTGTACATGTCTCCTAGGTGATTAATAACCACATTGATTCAATAATTGTACAATAATATTTGTATTAGTAGCATATGCTCAGAGTACACAAATAAGAATTAAATGGATGAACTATTATGAGTTAAGTAGAACATTTGCATTTATGTAATGAACTATAAATAAACCAATGTCTTTTTAATACAGAATACAATATATTTTCATGACCCAAGTACACAAATAAGAATCAAATGGATAAACTATTATGAGTTAAGTAGAACATTTGCATTTATGTAATGAACTATGAATAAACCAATGCCCTTTTAATGCGGAATACAATATATTTTCATGACCCAAGTACACAAATAAGAATCAAATGGATGAACTATTATGAGTTAAGTAGAACATTTGCATTTATGTAATAAACTATGAATAAACCAATACCCTTTTAATGCAGAATACAATATATTTTCATGACCTAAGTACACAAATAAGAATCAAATGAATGAACTATTATGAATTAAGTAGAACATTTGCATTTATGTAATGAACTATGAATAAACCAATGCCCTTTTAATGCGGAATACAATATATTTTCATGACCCAAATTTAATGGGTGTTCTAAATCATTAAAGAATAATCAAGGTAGAATGTTAAGTTTCACTGCTATCTCTTATTGGTGTGAGTAGAATGGGTTTGTGAGGTCTTTTTAATACCAAATCCATAAATCCAATACAACATTCCTACTCATGGAAACTAGAATACAAGCTAATGTAAAATTTCAAAATGTTTATGTCTTTAAAACATTTATAATTAACAATTCTTTAGAATACTTATTTAAGTAAAAAACAAAGAGGTATGACTTCTAAGTAGAAATACTATATATAAGACGAGAGTATTGTTCTATTGAAAAAAAAATAGCACTGAATTTCATTCGACCATATTTGCATATTTCTTTAAAATATTTATAAAGATTTCAGGGTGATAAAGTTTTATAAGAATCGTGTGTTACACTCTAGTAGTTACTTTTTGCTGATACTTTAGATGTTATGGTTGCATCGGTGATATATATTTTGGTGGAAATATATATCAAGTTATACATTCAACATTATTTTTTGTTGGAGGTACTTAGGCTTATGGACCTATTGGTAGAGGTACTAATTCTCTAGTGGTAGAGGTACTAATTCCTCTAGCTCTAATGGTGGATCTAGCTTATAGAGATTGTTGACGTGTATATATTTGATTGCTTCCATGTATATTTGGCATTTATATTTAAGTTGAGATGTATATTTTACATATATGTTTATTTTAATATTATTGTTCAAATATATATTATTCTTTTCATATCATGTTTTTTCCAAGAAAAAAGTCATTGTATTTGGAATTTGAAGAGTGAAATCAAAATATACATAAAAAATACTCATGGCTTTCTCAAAGACTATTTGTATCCATAATCCTACCATGTATGTACATATTATAGTCTCCCATATAATTGAACAAGTTATAGCAAATTTGCCTATTGTCTAACCTATAAAAAATTCAAAGTGAAACACTAAGCCCCTTGACTGCCTATAGCAAACCACCACAAAGATAAGGAAAGTGAAAGATATATTTCTAGAGATGCCACTTCCCCCCTAACTTCTTTATTAACTAGAATGTATTCATGCAAGGTGAGAGCAGACTTTGAGAGAGTGTCTTCTTGTGCATTGAATTCTCTAAAGATATGCAAGAAGGATAGGAATTCAAACCTAGATTTTATCTAATACACTTTATGCATAATGGGACCTACAGCCATATCTGTAATTTGAAACTTTCCATTACACCATTCCATCAACAACTTTGAGTCCCCTGTCACCTGTATGTTCTTACACATTGATCTACAACAAATTTGATCAAAATCCATAGTGCAAACAATTCATCCATGATACTAGTTCCATGCCCTTCTCCTTACTTGAGAGTGAAAGAATGATGATTATTTATAAATGGTACAATCCCAAAACCACACATACCTAGTGTTCCTTGGCATTCACCATCAAAGAAACCCCAAGATTTTGTGTAATCAATAGTTGGTTCATTGAGAATCCTAGTTAATTTTAGAACCTTCCACCCTTCTTTGTAAGAGAGTTTAATATTGTTTGACACCAAGACAAAAAGACATGTTAATATATTGGAAAATCATATTATTTCTACAAACCCCTAAGCCCCATAAAACATGTAAGGAAGATCTCTATGATTCAAAGCAATTTGGTTTGACATCTAGGATCCAAAAAATTCCAACATGGTGCTCTTTTTCCATAAATTGGCACCACCCACCATATAAAGTACTTCCTACCACACTGATAAGGAAAAGGGACAAGTAACAAAATTATGATCAACAAAATCACCTTCTAACGTATAGGGGATACAACTATTTTGTCCATTAATCTAGCATCTTTTTGTACCACTAGCCCACACGAGAACAATGTTGGACAGTGCAAGACAAGATAAAATTTTAACTTTTAGTGGACAAGCTAGCTTCCAAATCAACTTACACCAACCAGAGCTTGTCCCAACTAGGCTTTATATCCTAGTTTTGCAATAAGATTACCAGAATATTTATTAAATGTCCAGTTAAGTTTTTTTATCATAACACTGTGATGTTAATGTTGTTTTATTTATAAAAATGTAGTGCAAGTTAATTATTCATATTATTAATTATATGTCTATTTTTAAATTAAATTTGAAATGTATCACTCATTAGATTTGATACACCATATTTATTATATTTGAGATGTATATCTTACATATATATTGATTTTGATATTGTCATTCACATGTATATCATGTCTTTTCATACCATGTTGATGATGTTTGATTTATAAAATGTATTGTGTATCTTAATGATTAATATCATTAATATTTCTCTATTTTTTAAATCAAAATTGAGATTTATCACTAATGTGTAGAATATAACTATAGTTATAATCCTTTAATGTTAATTTTCCATGGTAATAATGTAATTTAATGACATTATACGATGTTTAAACATTTTTCAAGGTGAATTATTTGTTGTGCAAGAAAATACAATATGTTTACAAAATTGATTAAATCATCCAATCAATTATTGTCCAATTTGATTAATATTTTAAATATATTTCGGTTTAAATCATATTTTTAAAATTATTCTTGAATATTTATACTATTTTTTTCATTGAGCTTGATAAAACTAAAATTATTACAAAACTATTCCTTCAATTTTATAGACCGTGTATATTAAATTGTGAAAACATTAATTATTATTAGCAAGTTTTTATAAAAAAATTATTAAAGGTATGAATTTCACATCACATTTAAACATAGGAAAAAAGTTGTAACTTTACAATTCTTACCAGTAATAAAAATAGAGTTACCAATTTACCATATATTAATATTTTTTAATTATTAGTAATAGATTTTAAAAAATAGAACAAAATTTTTAACACATTTAAGGAGATAATGATAGAAAAAAATGTTCTCCATTAATATTTTCTTTGAAATTAAAAATAAGTGGTTTAAAAAGCATCGACTTTATATATTTATCAACATACTTAATTAAGGACTAATTATTTTAATGAGATTCATGTAATTAGCCATAGAAACAATCGTTTTACAACCATGATAACAACATGGATTTTAGTCGATTCATGGCCTTAATTATGAACCGATTGATACTATGATGTATAAGATGCCATACACTTCATGTTCATTAAGTGGGGTGTATAGTAATAATTCATTAAGTGGAGTGTATAGTAATAAAAAATTGGAGAAAAGTGTGATAATGTCCACTTTAACCTATAATCCATCTAATTTAACACATAAAACATTAACATTATCCATGGAAAAGATGATGAGGTTCACTTTTAACTAACTTATCTAGTCGCAATAAAACATTTATTACATAATAAACAAATTTACACAAAAAAGTCTTTAATATATCTTGTTATCAAGTATATCGTATAAAACACATCTTGATTGTCTTATATGCATGTGCATATAAAATATGTTTGTACTCAATCCACTACGTATTAGGTGTTATTGCAATAAAACAAAGATGATTGTACACATTTAAAAAACTCAAAATGTATTAAAATAAATTTATTGTGAAGCGATGGTTTATTTTCCTTGTTTATATAATTTAATGTTCATGGTGGTGCATCAAAGTTTATTTTTGGAGGCAATTTCCATAATTGATTTTAGGTTTTTAGGACACAACAAATTCACAATGCTTAAATTATTTCCCATGCAGTCATTTTTTTATAAAACAAATGTCAAATTAAAAAATACACCTACATTAATTCTATTGAAAATCCAAAAGTATAAATATTCACTGAATTTTTTCTTACTTGTCAATGGAACGTCTAAAGTCATTCCAAATAGAAGCCATCTTTAATTGAACCAATTTTTGAATTCACTGATGCCTCCCCTCGAATGAACAAAATGAAATATAAGAATAATTATTGAAAAAAAATAACCTACACGTATATTAGAACATCCAAGAATTTATCTGAATTTCTACATGGGCATTGTTAGAAATAAATAAATTTGTGTGTATGTCGTTGTGTTTGGAAAAACCACAACTATCATCTTTCATAGGTTGAACTCATAGTGTTGATATTCTAAAAAAAATGAATTATGTTTCCATCAATTATATTTTCTTTTAAATAACGAAGTATTTAGACAAGTATCATCATATCAACAAAGTTAAAGTCAATGAAGAGTAATATAATAGTTCACCCACAGGGTTGGTTGGCAGGTGCGGGGGGAGTGCTTTTCGACCCCAAGGGAAATGCTCAGAAAGACTTTGCTTGGGGGATTGGTAAAAAAACAAATAATGGAACTGAATGGTTCGGTCTCCTCGAAGGAATTGAGATTGCCAATACCCTGAACATAAAAGAACTAACAGTGTTAGGCGACTCTCTCATTATCATTAGAGATGCCAAAAATATTATGAAAACCAGAAAGCAACCTACATTAAAAATGCACCAAATCCTGCTTTGTCTCAGCAAGGAGTTCAACCATCTAGACTTCCTGCACATTTTGAGAATTCATAATGAGCATGCGGACAAGTTGGCTAACACCGGTGTTGGAGTCCCTTATGGAACAATTCTTTATAATTGTAAGGTTTATGAGAAGGCCTGGGTGCCATAGGACTTGGAGTTTCGCCTCTTGTTGCAGCTCTTTCACTCCCTATGGGATAAGCATAACTCTTACCTATAGGCGTTGGAGGCATTGTAGAATTAACATTGTTGACTCCCTCCTAGCTATTTTGACGGCTCCAGCAGACCTCGAAAACCCCACGCACATGTGGGCATTAAAAACACCGAGTTTGATGGACAGATGGAAGGTGTCTCGGCAGGAGGAAAGGATCTATAATTTGGGAATCGTTGTTCACAATTCATAGAAAATTAGAAGCCTGGCTTATGAACCCTACCTACATTTAGTCGACTGCAAACAATTTGTCTCTCGGATTGCAATGGCCTACAGAGGATGCATGGGTGGACATGATGGAGTCAAACGAGATGGCTCGGGGAAGAAGGGTCGCGAGGGACTACCTGGACGAGGTCATGTGGGATGTTGCAATTCGCAGGCAGAGAACGTTGAAAGCACTGGGTACGCAGGGGATACAGGGAACGATGGCCAGAGTCCAACAAAATGGAAGCGTTACAACCATAGTGGGTGCTCTGCAGTCCAGGAGAAAGATTGGAATCTCAACCATGAAGAGGAAATGCTCGACAGGCTCCAGGAATTGGAAGTACAAGTCAAGATGATTTGCTCAGAGAAACAGGAATGTAAAAATATTCTTCTCTGACTGTACAATTTGGCCTCTTCTGGAGTCTCTGAGAACAGAGGGAAAAAGACTGCGATTACTGGAAAAATTGACCACCTTGAGGCCTCCCTGGACCTTGTGTTCTCTCGCAAGGTTCGCACCCGAGAAGTTACGGCGGAGGAACTTGAGGAAATCAGAGAAATTTTAACAAAGATTCAGAAGCATTTGGAAGGCAAGATGGAAACCAAAGCTGAGAAGCGCAAGAATGAAGACACTGCTGCACCTGGCAAGAGTGGATGCCCAATGCAGGACTGACTCAGACACAGGATAGTCATCTTTTTGCTTATTTTGCTTTTAGAAAAGCTTTGTAAGCATTGTAATTTTTAGAATAGGCTGCTTCTTAACAGACTCCATAGATATCTTAGGATTGGCAGTTATAGTGCTAGTTTATACCCTGAACAGGATGCAATGGATGCTAGATTTGTCTTCCTCTACTGGGAGCAAATAGACCTGCATCTAGCTGTATAATCCCCTCCTTTTTTTTTACAAAAAATAATCAATATATAACCTAACCGTTTCTGTTAAAAAAAATATATAATAGTTCACCCAACAAATAGAAAGAGGATTTGGGTTCCATGACTTTCATAAAACATGAGCTGACCCAATCCAAAGGCTTGTGAGATGATGAAAGGTATGTTGTGCAGGTCTTGAGTGTTTCTATGAATTTTCATGTATGCATTTCTTGTATAAAGACTTGAGTCTAAAGTATGAACAATCTCCCCAAATTATAATCTATATTCGTTGTGACTTTCTAATCTGTACTAGTTGCAAATTCATTATAACGTATATGATTATGATGACAATTTGAGTACTTATTATTACATCAAAGATGTTTTCCTATTTTCATCCTTCCCACATTGTCCATTAGTGATCAAACCTTACATGATCTTGCACAATGTCCATCCATAATCACAACCTTACACGATCTTGCAAATTGTCCATCCATCATCACACCCTTATATGATCTTGCACATTGTCCATCCATCATCACAACCAAGTACATGATCTTGCAAGATGAACATTTTTCACATCAATCATCATGACATTACATTATTTCATAAATGAACCCTTATACAATGGAAAATAGGCCTTAATTGTTGGACATCTATCCCCTCTAAATTGAATTCTAAATAACATTATAACTTAAAAGAGAGTTTTGAAAGTATTTTGTAAGAGATGGGTGTGACTTATTCAAAATTACTACGGTCAAAACTACAACACTGGTTTGCTGAAATATGCTATGCACAAAAAGTAGACCTCTACAAAATCCTTCGCAGAGGAAAAAACTACACAAACCTTTAATTACAAAAAATTGCATTTATATTTTGTAAACTATTAAATTGGTGTGTTTATCTCCACATACACAACAATGTGTTTATTTTTGTAAGGTGCACCACTAGCTAATATATTTAAAAAATAAAAACACATGCATTTATAATCAACATGACAAAATACCAAGAGAAAAAATGAGTGGGAATATCATTTTGTAAAAGTAATTTTATGCAATAAAACCCTAGTATCGGTTCCATTATTTTGCCAAAAGTAGAGGAGACTTGTGCAAGAGATATTTACCAAATAATACTTTGAAGTGGGCATATTTGTTTAAGAGTCAAATTTGCAAGGGATCGTTATAGCCCACATACAAATTTGCAGAGGATAAATTTGAGGTATGTAACTCCATTCTATTTATCTGAAATTACCTTCTATTAACTGAAAGCATTCCATATTTTTTGTATGTATTACTATTAATATCTACTATTCATTTTCAAGAAAATAAATGGGTTTAAAAGTTACCTTTAGTGTTGCAAAGCCTAGTTTTATTATTGCTTCTTTGAAATGTTTATGTTGCTACAAACGCCCACATTGAGAATTTATCTTACCAACTATTTGACAATGAGACATTCTTTTAGGTAATGAATTCGTAGTGCTTTTGTTTACTTAGAAATTGAACTTTGGGTTTCCATAGGATTGGGACCACTTATTGGATTGGATCCCAATCAATATATATATATATATATATTTCAACATCCATGGTGTACATTGTACAAATACAATCTGTCGATGCCTTTGAGTTTAAAAATGCAACATTTAGCATAGTTTAAAAAAATATGACTTTAGTGATTCACAGTATACATAACAAAGGAATAGGTGAATAATGTATGAAGCACACTATTTTGTCAATGTTTTTTTAAATTGATATCAAGTTTATCGATGTGCATTGTACAATAACTATGTATTTGTGCATAATAATGTATTAAACACACCAATGCATTGTCACGTCCCCTCCCGTCGATCCAACGCAAGGAAGGGAATGGGACACCAAAAGTTGGGCTTTTACAAAACTTAGCCCCATTCATCATGAACAAATTCATGGCATTACAAATAAAATGCATATGTGTGCAAATGCAAATCAAAGCAAACATGCATAGCAAAAGGAGGCTTGGGCGCTAGTGGGCCGCTCTCTTGGGCGCCAAAGGGTCGCTCATCAAAGCAAACATGCACAGCAAAAGGAGGCTTGGGCGCTAGTGGGCCGCTCGATTGGGTGCCAAAGGGCCCTTTGGCGCCCAAGCGAGCGGCCCGCTCACGCCCAAGCCTCCTTCCTCCTCCTCCTCCCCGTGCCCCTATGAGCGGCCCTTTGGCGCCCAAGCGAGCGGCCCGCTCACACCCAAGCCTCCTTCCTCCCCTTCCCCACCCTCCCCGCACCCCTCCTCCCGCCACACCCTCCTCCCTCCCCCCTCTTCCTCGCGCTCCCTCCCTTCCCCCTCCTCCCTCCTCGCACCCCTTCCCCCGCCACCCCCTTTCCCCTTCTCCCTTCGCACACCCCTTTCCCCCACCGCCCCCTTCCCTTTCCTACCTCCACCCCCTTCCCCCTCCTCCCTCCTTCTCGCGCTTCTCCATCCTCCCCCTCCTCCTCCTCCTCCCTTCTCCCTCCACGACCCTTTGGCCGCAGAGGGAGAAGGGAGGAGGAGGGGGAAAGGTGGGGGCGCGAGGAGGTGGGAGGAGGGGGAAAGGTGGGGGCGCGAGAAGGTGGGAGGAGGGGGAAGGGGGGTGGCGAAAGGATGGGTGTGGGGAGGAGGGGGAAGGGCGCGGTGAGGAAAGGGGGCACGAAGAGGGAGGAGGGGAAAGGGAGGGGGTGCGGGGAGGAGGGAGGAGGGGCAAAAGGGCGGCAGGGGAAGGGGGAGGGAGGAGGGGGAAGGGAGGGGGCGCGGGGATGAGGGAGGAGGGGGAAGGGAGGGGGGCGCGGGGATGAGGGAGGAGGGGGAAGGGGGCACGAGGAGGGAGTCGTGGGGGGGTTTAAGAAAATTTTAATTTTTTTTAAAATTTGTTTATTATATAGTTTAGGGGGGGTTAGATTTTATTTTTATTTTTTAATTTGTTTATTATATAGTTTGGGGGGGGGTTAGATTTTTTTTTTTAATTTGTTTATTATATAGTTTAGGGGGGGGTTAGAGTGTTTTTTTGAATTTTGTATTATATAGTTTAGGGGGTGTTAGGTTTTAAGTTTTTTTTTTAATTTTTATTATATAGTTTAGAGGGGGTTAGGTTTTAAGTTTCGTTTTTTTTTTAATTTTAATTATATAGTTTAGGGGGGGGTCTATAGAGTTTAGCGAAACACTTGTGGCAAAGATGTTAAAAGAGCCTCAACCCCCATTAGGAGGGGTGTTTGTAAAGGAGCACTTTGGGCATCTTGCAGACATAGAAGACCCAATGGAAGACGATAGTGATGTCCCTGAGGAAAGCTAAGCTCCAGAAAATTCCAATTTCGATGAAGAATTTGGCCTACATGATATTCTTGATTGGTTTCATGTCTTGAAGAAAATGTTAAATTTGACAATTTTTTGATAAGATATATTAGTAATGTTTTGACTTTCAGACTTTATTTTAGAAATAAAATTTCTATGTATAATGTTTTTAATATGTTTTTTACAAACATATCGTATAGTTTTTCTTGAATTTATGTGAATCGTCACTTTTTTGAAAATAATATGAAATAGTATCATTTTATACAAAAAGTCTCTTAAAATTCATTGAAATTGGTTTTAAATGTTTTTATTTTCTGGAATTTTTTACAATTTTGTCAATAAAAATGTCTTATTTTATAGAAAAAATTGCAAAATGAATGTGTTTTTCATTTTAAATTGCTTATAAATGTAATTTTGTTAAATTTCTAAAAACACACTTGAAAATAGAAATTAAAAATATTTTACGACAAAGATAATTCAAAGGCCCGAAAAAATGCCTCAAAAAGAAAATGTGTGATACTGGTATCAACCCTTTTTAAACAGAGGTAAAAATAGCTATTAAAATTAGGAGAGAGAAAAACGAGAACTGTGTCGAGTTATCGTTTCATAGTATATGTGGTTTCATTCCTGCGTGTCAGTTTGGGGCTACACTTTCTCCAACCTATTTACATAGTTGAGTGTTGCAGCAAAGCCTGGTGCTGGTGCTGGTGCTGATGAAATAAATGCAATACCAAACCCAGGTGCTCAATATTTATCGTCTGTTGGAAAGACTTTAAGGTCCAACAGAAATAGGGTATGAAGCGCCCCTACCGCATATTCCCAAGAGAGTAACTCAGTCTTATGCATTTCCCACCAGTATATTGGGGTGTCTACCAGAATGAGGTCTCAGAATTCAATGAACATGCCATTATGTCTCCATAAATGTTGTGGGAAAATCAAATTGAAAACAAAAAAAAATTATAAACTCTTGCGTGTGATGACATGAGGAGAATCAATCTTGGATTGACAGAATTAAGGGAATTTACTTAGTTTAGAATTAGTGAATCCAAACACCTAGTTTGTATTATAAGGAAATTTCAACTCTAAAATCGAACACCATTGCGAAGACAATCAAGCAACAAGCTCTAAAATCGAACACCATTGTGAAGCAAATCAAGCAAAAATAGCAGAACATGGAGCCTAACTCTATTCCATTGTAAGTATAAGCTTGAAATATCATTTTCTGTTTGTAGAATATACTTGTTTTCTTCACATTTTGATAAAGGTTTCAATTATTTTGTACCAATTTTGAATGGATTGGTAGGTGAAGGAATGAGTTTTAGTAGATGAAGATTGGATTTTTGTAGTAAGATTAAGTTGGGTTTGGTAGATTTTTTGGATTTTTGTACTAGTTCAAATCGAACTTTTCTTGCAGGTTTAAAGACATTATGTTGTGATTAAAAAATATAAAATTTGCATGAATTTTTCTTTACTTTTTGGTGTGACTTTGATGGGGTTTTGATTCAAGTTGTTGGTGTAGAGTCACGTCCCAACCTCCAAAGCCACAATCATAATGTTTGTGCTTATTATGCGGTTGTGATTTGAACCCTGAGCTTGAAAATCGATTCTTAAACCAGTCAATGACCCCGACCCTTGTTTTTACATGATGGCTGTCACTGGTCACAGTATTACTATTGACAATACTTTGTGGACAGTCATGTTGCAGTGTTAATTCTTTTGGGAAATTTCATGTCTCACGTAATTTCATTTATTGCATATATTTTATTTCGATCTCTTTTAATATCACAAATTTCTTTGCTTAGCATTTTTGGATGAATAATTTTGTTGAGACATTTTCCTTGTAGGTGCTGGCCAATAGAATGATATTTCTTGGTGTTGTATTCTTTCTACCTTTCCAACTAGGAGGAATAGTTCTTTCCATTGCATCTCAACTTGTAGCACCACATATGATGAATTACTTACATGAAGGATATCTAGCGCTATAGGTTCAGATTTGGGTCCCCCTAAAATCACTTTAAAGAATAGTCTCAAGTCAGTTGCAAATGTGTAAGCAACTACCCTAGCCAAGGAGCTGCTTCAAGGGAATATGCGCACTGGTATGCCTAACTCTGATGGAAATTCTAATATTACTATAGCTAGATGTTTTGTGGAAGTATTGATAGAAGCCTTGCTTGCTTCTTTGCGAGATTCTGATGCTGCAACTCTTTCTATTGGTTACATGATCATTTTGTTTTTTGTTTTATGTTATCTTGGCTTAATAGTCTTGATACGTTACAACAGAGGTGAACATCTGACATTGGAAAGGATCTATGGTATAGCTTCTGTGGCAGAGGCCGCTCCTTCCCTTGCAAGGTCATTACTGTCTTGAGTAAAATATTTTTTCACCATGGTGAAGGTTGCTTTTCTTTTACTAGTGGAGATTGGATTTTAAACTTTATTATGTGGTTGGTGGCTGGATCTCTGCACCATTAGCATGCTTGGAACAACATTGCCTCAAAGGGTGGGATTTTTTCTAGGAGCCACCTTTAACAAGTTCACTCCTTCAGCAGCTTGTTGGGATTGTGTATATGTTACAAATAAGCATCTTTGTCAGCCTTCTTCAAGAGGTTTGTTCTTTCTTTCAAAGGAAATTGTGCCCATGATGTGTGTAATTTCTATAGTACATGTTTAAGTTCTTTACTTTTATGTAGATGACTTTTCAATCTGGAAAAAGAATTTCAGTGATGCATTGCCATTTGCACTATATGATTAATAGAGTATCAAATAACATGCATGTACGATTCCTTAATCAACAGGTACTTCATCCTCGTGTCTTGTCCTTTCTCAGAGATCCTGTTGATCCAAATTATAATCCATTTCGAGATCTCATTGATGATCCCATACATAAGCATGCATGAAGGGTATTGTTGTCTATTGTGGTTTATGGAAGCTTGATTTTCTTGTTGGTATTCTTAGTTTTATTGATATTTTCCTCATAGCATGTTACAATTACAATCAGAAACGACAGAAAACTAGCATTGCAGGGAAGCAAAATAGCAGTAGGAAATAAGAGGTCAGAGGGTGGCCTGAATGCTGACATGAAAAGTAATGTGAAAGGAAGCCTAACCCTTAGGAATAAAAGATCAATCTAAACTTGAATTCAAAGTCAAACAAAAGCTAGTCAATCCAACTTCCTTTAAGAATTTCTCCAGGCCTTTTCAAATACAGGCAGTTGAATTTGTTGTATTTGACTAGATTTTCACAAAGTAAAACATCTTTATTAACAAAAGAAAGACCACTTTATTTATTAAGCTCGGTGAATACTGGAGCCTCATTTAGTTTTCAAACAAGTAGATGAAAATATGCACCAGACTTAAGTTGTTGTATGGCACAGTTATTCTACTTGTGACATGGTTCCTCATTAATGAAGCACACGGATTTTGTAGGAATAGGAATATGTAGTTTGAAGCTGCTTTTCCATGTAGTATGAAATTTGTAGCCATTATGTATGGGAGCAATTATGCTTGCCTATATCTATAGCAAATTTAAAGTAATGCATTACCAGTAATTCTCCTGGATCTGTTTTAGGCATTATGGATGTCATAGTTAAATCTGGAGGATATCATGGGCAAGTTGGATTCTACAACGGGGCTTGTGTTTTAGTAGCTTCATCATTCTTACACATATACTATTAATACTTGGTGTTCCTATGCAACAGTCAGTTGACTATACATTGATTTCTTATAGTTGCTTATCTTAGATTCTGGTTTTACGAATTTTTACATTTGTTCAGGTTTCTAGGTATAAGTTTGGAGTGCTCATGAGTCTGTCATTACCAGAAGTTAAGATGCTTTTCAGTCTTATTCAGTTGGGTCACGGGTTTGTTTGTTTTGAGAAAGTGAGTTTCAATAGTGACATGCATTATGTACTGGTAGTTTGTATTTGGTTGTGAACATTGGGTTCCATTACCATTTTGAAACTTTTCAGAGAAATGTGAATCATATACTTTGTAATGACCTATAATTTGATAGTTTCTAGATATCTAATTAATCTAACATTTTGGTGCAGCTGAAGAATATTCCTTAGCACATGAGGAAACTAGACCCTCTAAAGCAAACTTGTTTGCGGGAAAGTGCATAGTTGATCCTAATCAGGCACCAAGGAAGCAAATCAAGAATGTTTGTCAACTTCACAAGGTTCTGAAATTTAGGGTTGTTTCTAATGAAACAACAGATAAAAAGAATAACGATGACAATATAAATCAAGGGCAATGAAGTTCATTTCAGACAGCTATATACCAGAGAATTTCTCTTCAAGCCTATCACTTCTCAGGTTTCAAACAGATTTAGGAATTTAAATTATGGGGCAGTCTAATTTAGTTCTTTCCTTCCAATACATGCAATTATCTAGGCAATGCATAATTGGAGGTAAATGAAGGCCTTGAATTGAACTGAACATGTACTTTTAATATCTTAAAGCAAGATGTTTTTTTTGCTGGTAGAAGTGGACAATGTTATTTTGAGCTTTGTTAGAGTTGACTAGACACTAAGAACAATGAAAATATTTCCCCAAACACCCATGTTCAAACAAAGATGCCCAGTTCCCTTCAATCGGCCATGCAGTCTTTTATAGCTATCTAAGTGCAACTGGAAGGGCATATGATACATTGGATAACTAGTAGCTCAATTTGTATGGATGATTGCTTCTGCAAACTACCACAATGATATAGTTTTACCAGTGGGTTATCCTCTGATGAAGTTTAAACGGGGAGTCATCACTCACATTGTTAATGTGATATGTGGGATTGAATGCTACCTAACAATTGAGCACTGGAAAATATGATTTCTTCATTATTGCGAGATATTGGTTGTAAATTGATTGGTCACGAGGCTGTTAAGCAAAGCCATTCTTGAAAGAGCTTTCGATGTATATGCCATTCTTTATGTTTCCTTGACTTGATATCACCAAACAATGTTGATTTGTTAAAAGATAATAGTCATCCCAACATCGAGGGATATAAATTTTTTGAAAGTTAGACTATGTCTGACTCATTAAAGCAACGACCTTCTAATACTTACCAGAGGTGGTGATTGAGTCTATGATGAGCAGGAGATAATTGACATTGTGTAGTGTAGCTTCGAATTTTGAAATTGGATGGATTCATTCAATGCAGATATACAAAGAAATGATTGTGCAAATTTCTTACCAGTAAAACTCCCAATGTTTTTGGCACCTTCACTATACCCTTTGGATACGTCGTATATTGATATCTAAACTTAAAATTTGTTTTTGGTAGTTAGTGTTATCCGTCACTAGCTAATTGATTTTCTTTTGTAAATATAGTTGACTTGCTGATTTTGAATTTGTTGCAGGATGTCATATCCATTTGCAGAGATCCCAGTAGACATACTTTTGTTTCATATATGTATTCCATTTTCCATTGAGCACTTCATCCCCTGGGAAAATTTTAAGACTTTTTTTTTCCACTGGTTTTCTGTTATTGGTTGGATGCTTGGATTTTCTGACTTCATCTTGCCAAACCCCGAGGATGAAAATGGTCAACAAAGATTGTGGCCTCATCTACATAAAATATTGTGTTAGCATAGGGAGCAAGCCTGCTAGGTTTTGAACCTGGGTCATAAATAACACGTTGCTTACAAAACCTGTAGACGTCTGCATGGCCACCATCATAAGTCTTTTACCCTTTCTGGTAATCTAATCAGTGGATTTTATTTCTCTACACCTAGATCAATGCACTTATTCAGCAGATCAAATATTTGACTTGCCAAATGGTCTACTCCTTGTTATTGATCTTCAAAATCATGTATCTTCCTGTATGCCTTGAACTTTGAAATTGGTTGTTAGATGCCCTTCCACATGGAGATATAGATTTGAGGATTTTTTTCTATACAACTAAAAAAAATTAAATGCCCATAATTGGTGGTGCTTGAGAGATCTCTCATCCTAAACTTAGCAGCATAGTTTTAGGAAGTTTTAAAAATTTATTTCACAACTTTATCAGTACATGGTTGGGGAAATGGATTGTGATTTGCAATAGATGTGGTAGAAATGACCTTTCCTCATGGGTTGTCTTGATAGCTGCTGCAGGAAGTGAGGCTAATACATTAATGATTACCTCATATCCTAATTAACTCCTACCCAGTCTTTAGGTTCCTAAGTAAGTATCCTAATTAACTCCTCCCCAGTCCTTCGGTTCCTAAGAAAGTTTATTTAGTCATGTATTTCTCCATCCTATGGTATACTCTTCAAGAATACAAAATTGGAGATCTAATGGCATCAATATCCCGTAGAGAACTTGTATTTATACAAAAAGAACATCTTAGGTCTGGCCTATTGTATCAATTGAGTTTTGATGCCCCATTTATTTTTTTGAATGTTGTTGGATCCCTCTTTTGCATGGCTCTATGTGCTTTTCCTTGCTATCTCCTTGATTTGAGGAGACGAATCATGACCCCTCCCCCCACCAAAAAACAAATCTTGCTCCAGTGACATAGTATTTCTTTCGTCCTTTCTCGTTTGTATGCACACTCGAGTTGCAGCTTCGCTGCTAGATTTCGTAGTTTTTCCCTGGCATTATGATAGGATGATTATAGCGATTGAGTTGAAATATATAAATAAAGGGATGGTTCAGGATTTCGATGTTGCATTTTGTTGGCTGATCTTATCCTTTATTCACCTTGGCATGGTGAGATCTTTATTACCAGCCAAAACACTTTATTTGAGACATGAGAACTCAACCATGTTCCAGTGCAGGGACTTTTGGCATTCTTTTAGTGTGCTCCCAAGTTCCTAACCCCTTAATTTTAATTGGTCTATTTTATCAAGTAAACTAAATGTCATATATGATGAATGCTCCTAGATGTATGCTTTATGTAGTGATTATTAATGAATATTAGGAGATCTTCAAACTCATTGGCATTATCGGATATCTAGACCTGCTAATATATAGAGGCCTGTTAGTGTTATTGTTAGCTTATTTACTATAGCAAGCTATAAAAGCAACCTATAAGTTGTCCTTCCACTCTAATTATTTTTGGATGGTTCGACTGGTATCCTTTCTAATACATCCCTATTCTTGTGAAATTTGATTATATATTATATGTTATAAATTGGGTAGTTCTCCTTAACCTCAAATTATTTTGAATGAATTCGTACATGCTTTTTTATAAAAATGAGTTGGTATCTCCATTGGATGAAATTATGTTTCAAATTTTAAACAATGATGGTTATAGAATAACCTTTTTTACCTTGTCATGAATGGCCTTGTTGAATATATTTTCCTTGTTCATCATTTGCCTTGCACGGAGCTAGAGATACTTTTATTTAGATATGTAAAGATCTCAGCTATTAATATGTTGCTAGAAAATGCACATGATGCTTATGATGTTGTTGCAGGGGTGTTAGGGAGTTTAACCAGTTACCACATTTTGGTATCATCTTAATTTCTCTATGGACAAATATATGCTTAATGCTAGTCATTAAATGATCATAGAATTCTCTGAATCCCAAACTCTCAACCTCTCTCAAGTATTTTACTAGTTATCTGTTTGAGATGCTAAAACCCATACTTTTACAGTTTAGGTTTCTTTATTACATTCCGGACAGCTGCAGTGATGATCAAATCAAATGATGTTCTTCACAAACAAACTGCATTGAAGGCAATATTTGATGTTCTTCCTTGAAGTTAATGTAGATTACGTCTTGCTTTCAAAATGTTTAAGAAAATATAGTTTTCATGTTATTATTTCTAGTATGCTGATTGATATCCATGCACATAATCTTTAACAAAGAAGATGATCTGAAGCATTAGTGAAGAGGTTTGTTGCCACATGTTTATTATTTCTCTCATTTATGTTATCATCCCTTTTTGTGTTAGATGCTCTCCACATGTATAATTTCAGTTTAAGTGGTACTGATGCTACCCTCCATGGCTTGATTTATTTCGAATAATTTTTGTATCAGGTCTTTTATTTTTCTTAATGAGGAAAAGATATTTCAATCAATACTTACAGGAATTACAAGGAGTGCAGTTAAACCTAGAGGTCTATTAGAACCATAATTTAAAATATGTCTTCCATAACATATTTGGACTTTTGGAATTATAAGACTGGGTTTGTAACTTTTAAATCAAAACCATACCTTATTCCTGTTGCATATCTGCTAGCATTTAAGTAAAACAAAGTGGAATAATTTTCAAAGCAATTTTTACTGACTTTCCAAGATAGATTTTGAAATAACAAAAAATAAATACTGTATTAGGAGGAGGTTCTACCAAGAGTTGACTACGCTTCATCCCAGACTTGGTTGAAGGTTACACCTATCCCTTCCATTTTAGTGTTCATCCTACTTATCAACATGGGAGTTATATTGATAACTGAGCTTTTGGCTAATTCCTCTAACTTAACAATCTTTTAGTTCTTTGTTTGCTTCATTCCATATACTTTAGGAAATCTAATTTTCAATCTATAACTTTTAAATCAAAGCCAGAACTTATTTTTGCTATGTATCTATTAACATTATGTCAAACAAGCAGGAAACGTATTAAAAGCATTTTTGTTTTCTAGCTATCCAAGATACATTTCGGAAATAACAAAAACTAGAAACTGCGTTAAGAGGAGGTTCTGCTTAGAGTTGTTGAAAGCGACTATACTGGACTTGCATACCATCTGTTTTAGTGTTAATCCTTCTCATTGGAAAGGATATGTATTGACAATTGCTTTTTTGGATCATTCCTTCAACGTGGCAATATTATCATTCTTTGTTCGCTTCATTCCATATAAACATCTGTTGTGGGAAGGTTTTCCATCTTCATTCCAACTTCCATCTTATTAAGGTGCCTTCCTGATGGTGAATTGCTTCATTTTTCGTAGTATCAACTGTAGCTTCCCTTGATTTGTAGTGCGGAGAATGAAAAAAATTTGATCATTATTACTTGCAGCTTTTCACCATTCACTTGACCTTAGTGTTTTTCCCTTGGGCTTCAAAGCTCAACAGTCTAATGAGCATTGCGAAGTAGTTCGGAGGCAATATGGAGGCCTTTTAGGATGGATGTTGCTTCTACAATGGTAACGGATGTAAGGCCCAAGATCCATGCAAATTTGTAGAGGAGGCCACCAAGGGTGAAGATGAGACCTCCAACATCCATAGCTCTTGGGTTTTTTTTTTTGAGGTTCTGTTGAAAATTATCAAGGAGCGGGATTTTCTACATTACTCAATATCACCTTCAAGAAGGTCAAGTTGAAGGTGGTCAAGTCTTGGTGAATTTGGTCAAGGTGAAGGTGCATCCAGATATGATTATTCCACCTCTCCTTTCTAGTGTTTCTTTTAGAATCTCCCATCCCATATTCTTTTATAGCGGGACTAAAACTGGGCATTTTATCCTTTTTCCCAGATCTTTGCCTATTTCGGGATGGATCAAAGTCTCAATCTAATATAAAGGTGCTCCATGTTTATTCTTCATGGACAAACAATTGGAGACGCCCCGCAAGATCTTTATTTCATCAACTTTTCCCTTTTAGGAGGCATGGCACTTAGTAGGATGCAATATGAGGATATTACTAGGTAACTTCCATTGTTTGAGCTTCCTAATGGACCAAGCTTCTAGCACTTTGTCACAAGTTAGATATTGCGTCATGATGTGCGAAGAAATATATGGACTACAAAAATGGCATGCACTGCAAACTAAAAGGGCTTTCGCTGCCGAAATTTCCCGCAGCAAACACTTTTGAATATTTTGCTGCCAGAAGCTAAAAATTTTGATAAGGTAGTTTTTTGTACCAACATGAACAATGTCAGAGAAAGTTTCAGTTTGTGTGAATTATGTGAAAGTTTTGATGTATTTTGTGTAGTTTCTCACTTCAATTTTTACCTCTACAATATTGCAGGATGGGGTACTTATACTTTCTTAATAAATATGAGCAAATGTAGATACCCAAGATCAAGAAAAGACAATTGTGATTCTTGATTTGGTGCCACTCGGAGAAAAAATTGACAATACAACTGCATTCTTGATTTTGAGAGATTTTGGCAAAAGAAGGTTATCATTAACATGACCCTTTTTGGTGACTATTGGGTAATCTTTGTTTCTTACCTATGTATGTGACCATTTTCCAGAATTTGGCAAGATGGTGTTAACTGTTGGAAATTTTATTCTCATATCAATCCATAAGGAATTTTGTTTAAAGGTGCTAGCTCAATGGTAGAGCACCTGCCTTATGGGCAGAAGGCTGGTGGTTCGATTCCTCTATGCCCTATATATATTCTGAAACCACTAAAAGAGATAAATGACTAAAAAAATGACCAAAATTTGCATATAAACAGCCACCAGTACAACATAAGAGATAAGTGACCAAAATATGCATATAAATGACCACTTTTGAGTTGGCGATTGCTGGTAGCAAATTAGTGGTCATTTATCACCTGACAAAAAATGTGGTCATTAATTGTGACAATTAATGACCAAATATACGACCAAATATATGACCACAAGATAAGGTATAAATGACCAAGCTAAATATGACCACATTTTTGGTCGCGTGATAAATGACTGCTAATTTGCTACCAGTGGTCACCAACTCAAAAGCAGTCATTTATATGCGGATTTTGGTCTTTTTTTTGTCATTTATCTCTCATTTTGTACTAGTGTACATGTGTTTATGTTCTCCTTTATGGGACAGGCCATGGGTGGAGCAACCTAGAATCCCACTATCTTTGCTTCTTCTTATACTTTGGATGTTGTCAGGTATTTTGTCATGTTTCTTGAACTTTATGGTTCTTCAAACAATTTTTGTAGGGTTGACATTGTATTTTGTGGTTGGTTAGCTTATTGTTGCGACGTAAATGTTGCTCTTTTAGTAATGTGGAATACATTAAATCTAGACTTACATAGCTAGAAAAATATATATGTGAAGCATCAGAGATTATATGGAATGCTTAACTCTATTTTTTATGGCTTCCACGTAGAAAGGTGTATATGATGTTTATATGTTAGAATAGATGATACTGTGCGTTGTTTGATTGACTCTTCCTAAATTCAATATGCAGGCACATCTTGGGATGAATTAAGATACATGAGACAAGCTGTTAGTTTCTTGGTAATATTATACCACACTTGTGATTCATTAAAAACATACCTATATGCATTGTTATTGCTCTCTTAAAATGATCTTTGGTAAGGTGTGTGCATAAATGAGGTGTTGGTGGGCCCTTGTAATAACATGGAGAGCTAAATGAGGATTGAGGTGCTGGTGGGCCCTCATATTAACATTGATTCTATTTGTTGTGGTGATGCAAAATTTCATTGTTGTTTTCCAAGAATATTCCTAGAGTATGGTGAATTTCTATGTATTGTGATAGTTAGAGTGAGATACCAAACTACCACCACAAGAGGTCTTGTTATGTGATCGTTTATTAAAAATTATCTCTTATTTAGTATTTTTTGTATATGTTTTCCTATTACTATATATGGTTTTATACTTTATCAAAAAATTCATCAAGACTTCACAAGATTTTATAATTTAGTAAAAGATTCGCCGACACTTTACAAAGTTTTATAATTTAATGAAAATTTGCCATGACTTTACAAGTTTTATAATTAAGTAAAATATTTACTAAGATTTATAAGATTATATAATTCAATGAGAAATTCACCAAAAAAAATGTATACACAATATAACATTGATAAAATATTCTTCATATTTTCCTATATATTATGGGGATTCGCCCATTTATTATACATATAAATTTAGGGGGATTTTTAAAATTTTCCTTATGACAATAAACTATAAAAAAAACAATAAATTCAATTAAAGATAGACTCTATTTGAATACATTAAAGACTGGGGCTCTTTTTTTTTGCTTATTAAAAAGCCTACAAGTGATCATGTGGATTCCAAAAAATATTTGTTACGTGACAAATATGAACATGACATAAAGTATTTTGGGGGATTGTGGATGGCACGTTTTTCTCTCTTTTTTTGATATGATGTTATAAGAGGATAAAAGTTCAATGCTATGTTGATTTTGTAATAGTTTCTTATTTTGGAATTGTATTAAGAGTGGGGAAGACCTTTAGTAGTATTATTATATTTTTAGATAAGAAATGATATTGTAAGAGTTCTAGTTATTTTTTATTCTTATGAATAACAAGTAATTGGTTTTTTAATTTTGTGATTATTTATTTAGTTATTAAAATTTAAAATTTATGTATCTTAAATTTGTTTTTAAGATATAAATACTTTTGTTTTTATGTTCTATAGTTCAGTATGGGGAGAAGTGTTCCTAACTTTATACATTAAAAAAAATTAAATTAGAAAAATAAAAATAAAATAAAATCACATGATAAAAAAAACTAGTATAGATCCATCATAAACTCGGATTTGCCAAGTATCCGAGAGATCAAATTCATTGAGGTGTAATTGTTTTTTATTGAAACTGATAAGTGACGTGAAGTTAAATGGTAAAAATAATTATACCTCAATAAATTTGATCCCACGATACTTAACAAATCTGAGTTTAAGATGAATCTATGCTGCTTTTTTTATTTAATATCATGTGGTTTATTTTATTTTTATTTCTCTAATTTAATATTTTTTAATGCATAACTTTAGAAACATTAGGAACGCTTCTCCCATACTGATTTATATAATTATAAAGAAATATAGAATTTCATCATTCTTCATCTTCATATTATATCTTTTTTTAATTACATTTTTATTTTTAAAAATTCCTAAATATAAAATCATAATCATGAACATGAAACTTAAATGTTTTTAAAGAACTTCAAATATACAAACCATTTATGCCATATTGGATTTTACCTCCACTATTGAAGTTGTGTTTAAACTTTGTGTTTGACAGCATGGAATTGATTACAACTTATTCAAAATTGAATAAAATTTATAAATATACAAACCATTTATGCCGTATTGGTTGAGACCTGCACTATTAAAGTTGTGTTTAAACTTTGTGTTTGACAGCATGGCATTGATTACAACTTATTCAAAATTGAATAAAACTGAAGATAATATTAATATAGTATATGATTGGGATTATTTATAATAATAATTGTTTATTTTTATAAATTTAAAAAAATTATTTATAATAATAATTATTTATTTTTATAAATTTAAAAAATAAATAAAAAAGACTAAATTACTATTATTGTAATATTGATTAAATTTATGTTAATAAAAGTAAGTAAAAAGATTTTTCTGGAATTTGCACCTATCCCAAGGTATCATGTTTGACGTAACAATCCAACTGCAAGGGTGCTTAGGACTTGCCATAATGATTGATGTACAAATAATTTAATTACATTAAAAATGAAATGGTAATAATAGTTATTTATATTATTAAGTTTAAGTTTATAAGAAGAAAAATGATATTTATAGAAATCTTTTTTTTCACATGATAAAAATACTATACTTTACTATTAAGTATATGATGAAAATACAATTGAAAGGTGTCAATTATGATAAAGGACGAGGAATACATACGCCAACCAAAGGTAAATAGTGTGTATAGCTATCACGGCAAAGGAGAAAAAATGCATCAGCAGAGAAAAGTCTACAACCAATAGACTAAGAGTCCAAATTAACAACCCACCACCACAAAACTATAAGCACCAGTAGATAGCCAATGCAGAGAGCAACAAAAAACCAGTACAACCGCAGCAATCAGACATCATACAAAAAAAGGTTGCCCGACTCCTGGAGAACTTCATCCGCCCAAAATTTGAAAAATATACGGCCTTCCAACGCAGAAAGAGCACGCTTTGACAGGAAATCAGCTTGCGAGTTCTCCTCCCTGAGAATGTGAATGAATTGAATATCATTTAAAATATCACGGAGAGCATGAATCTTCTCCAACTAGGACCTAAGAGATATGCCATTAATTGGACCCAAACCATTAACCCACTTCACCACCACAAGTGCGTCTCCAACAATCTGTATGATAGCTACAACTGCCTAACATTTTTATATATTTATAAAAATCTTTATATTCACTTTTATCACCAATTAATAAGAAATTTTATTTTTTATATAAATCACCAAACACAAAAACTTAATTTCTCACATATTCATTTTAAAAAAGTCCTTCAAAATAATTACTACAAAACCTCTTAGATAAAAAAAACCTTCTTTGAAACATGCAACCCAAAACCCATCCTCTTTAACATCTATTTCACCATAGATTAAGCTTACATCCTCTATATCTAAGATAAATTTACCAAAATTATTAACAAAATAAATATTGAAATTATCTTTAAACCTCATCGAAATTTTAAATAACATATTTATTGACATATAAGACATAATGAACTTTCTCTTCAAAAAAAATGTTTATCAAATTCTTTGCTCTTGAGGGAAGGTTTCTTTGATTTATATATGAATAATATGAGAATCTTTTTCTTTTAAAATGTATGGTTTAAATTAGTTATTTTATGAATATTAAATTTAATTAATATATATTTTTAAAAATTAATTAATATATATTAATAATAACAATAAGATGATGTTTTTGAATATTTGTTTTTACATTTATTTTGATTTTTTTTTTTTTTAAATGATGGTTCACCATTTGTTAGAGGGCTACATTTATCGGGAAATTTCCAACCCTTTTGTTATTCCGGAGAATCAAGGTCTGGTCAGCATTACAATCATTACATAGTCAAAATTATCTCCAAGGAACAAGTCTCACAAAACAAGATTTAAATCAAGATGGGGAGGACAACAACATTCCTCCCAACCAGCAAATCTACACTCAATTGACACTTTGATTGAACTTATATTCAAATAATTTCACAAAATTTATAAAAATATAAAATAAAAATAAAAAACCAACCATGAAAAATGTGAATATTCTAAAAAAGAGTATTGATAAAAAAAAAAAAAACCAATATTCTTTGTTAACGAACCTAACCTAACGTAACCTAAGGCAATATTCTTTGTTAACGAACCTAACCTAACGTAACCTAAGGTAAGGGTATCCTAGGATGAGCAAGTGCACATCCCAAGAAGAAGCAGATCGCTAGTGGTTGCTAAACATTATGACTCCCTCTCCCAAGGGATTTGAGTTTGTATTTTCCCAAGAAAGACCTCCCCCCTCTACATCTACATCTACCAACAAAGGCATGTATGTTGAATTGACCTTACCACTAACTATGCCAAACAACTTCCATGTGACCACGCTGCACTATTATTTATACAATATATTATATACCTTTGGCACGCTTCTCTAAAAAAGTACACTTGTTGTTGTGGGGTTGAGTTTTTTCCTTTGCCTTTTGGTCACATGACAATGAAAGGGCTATTCCATTTGACTCCATGCACCACTTTGTGGGGCTGGGGCTACACATAGCTTAGGTAGTGAGGGGACGTCCAAATTAATTCTATAACCCCGTTCAACCTTCTAGAGGGGAGGTTCCCAAAAAATTTATCACCCCGTTCTACCTTTGATAATTATAATTTTCCAAAATGGTATGGTCAAAGGTAACGTCACCCAAATTGATTCCCAATTATGAGTCCCGTGACGGTAAACCCTACTGGGCCGCTGCCGCTACCTTACCTCTGCTCTGTGTCAATGGAGTAACGGCAGATAATTTCCGTACACAAGCGCCCCATTTGATGTCATTTTTTACGGGGGACGATTATTCCTCTCTGTAACGGAGACTTTAACGACCTTGCAGTCCATGTCGCGCAAGGGTACCCCAGCTTGTTGCGAGGACCACAAAAAAATCTACGAACGCGGTTTCTGTCAGTAAGTAGCACAAGCGTTTGAGTCGATTTCCTTTAGCTTTTAGCGCCAAGATGAGAAAATCTTCTGGCAATTAACGCGAATTGTTTCCTCAAGATTCCCGCTATGTTATTGGAGTTGGGATTTTCTTGCGTGGACTTTGGCGACAGTCTTGAAGTTTTTCTTATCACCGTAAAAAATGTAGACATTTTCTGCTCAATGTCATTAATGAAACTCCTGACAATGGTCAGAGAACATATTTCCGGCTGTGACACACTCTGCCCTAGCCCTGGGTTGCTAAACCCATCAATTACGGCCTGCGGGATTGTACAGTAACTCATATAACTAGTTAACCCTTGTAGGGTTTATAGTTACTCAGGATACAGTGCATGGGAGTTTAGTTCTGTATGGCTCTGCTTGACAATTCAGAAAGCGACACGACTCCCACCAAAATTTGTGTTGTTTCTGTAAAAGAAAAATGCACTTCTTTAAAAACCGAAAGCCGATATGAGACTTTGTATGGATTTATATGCATTTTTTATTAAATCAACATCTATTGTTTTGCGGGTATCTTTATTTAGTGCAGACTAAATCGCTGCCGTCTATATTCAAATGCTTCTACTGGATTCTTCCCCTTGCAATTTGCAATTTGCAATTTGAGCCTAAATATATAATATACTTTTTGGCTTCCATTATCTTCATCCTGCATGTCTGTCTGTTTGTCTGTGTGTAGTCCACGGTTCAAACATTTTTGGACCCTATTCTTCTGCATTCAATATCCGTCTGCTTGTGTATCTAAGTCCACAGGCATTCATTCCTCTTCATATCTCTATACCTAAATGAGAATGATTGATTCCCCTGGTTTTTGACTATGTATTTTTGCTGCCCCACTACTTCACCTGCGCCACTGTATATATCTCACCAACTGTCCATGAATCCAGTTCTCAAGAGCAGATAAAGCTGGCCATGCATTCTACTAGCCCAAATGATTTGGTTTCCTCCAACATCATGTTGCCCATGCATGTTTCCTCATAAGAATTGGACAGAAATTAGCTTGTAGAAGCAGCAGCAGCACCAGGCTCTTGTACGTCCCCACTTGGAAAAGCTTTGCAGAATGCTACTTTTCAAGTACTTTTCACATATCATCCACTTGAAAAATACTATATAGAAGCTTGTAGGGTTCTCTTGTTTCCTTCCTATTATCCACTTCCTCTTCCACTTTGTGTTTCTTATCACCTACATGTTGTTTGGACTTTATTAGAATCTGTGAAATCTTGTTGTTTTCACTCGCTGAAATCACTACCCGAGTACCTTCTTCGTCTTTTTTCGCAGCCACTGTTTGTTGATAGAAAGCAAAGACAACCATCCGTTCACTAGAATAAAAGCCCTTATCCCGTCCATCTGCTTCTGCAGCTATAAGTCTCATATTGCTCTTTGATTAGTCTCCCAATTCACAACTTGTAAAAAGTTCCTCAAGTTAGAGTTCTTCTCTCACTGGCTTCTGATATTACTGGATTTCCCCATATTCCAAACTGTGGCGGGGACTGTGGCATGCTACGAAGAGGATCTGTTTTCTGTTGTTTTCTGCAAGAAACACTTCTAGACTTCTGTCTGCAAAAATAAGGAATGGACATTGTTGCTACAGTTTTCTAGCACATATACACTACCTAGTGCTTACATTGAAGTGTAGCACTTTTTGGTCAGTCAAAGCAAGGAAAGCCTACTTTGAGAAACATATATTCCGTGTGTTGTAGGAATTCCAAGGGAGAAAGGCATGCATTGACATTGCTATGCATTCCTTGTTCAAGCGGAGGCGGAGTTTAGTAGAACCAACTACCCGATTGATAAGAAAGTCTGCCATTGCCGAGTCAAGAAGATTAGAGCCAGGCTGTGTATGACCAATCCCAATAAAAACTGTATGGTTTTCAACAATGTTGGTGGCTGAGTGAGTCGTTGCATCGGAAATATACAACAGAGCTGGCCCGATTAATATGGCTAGTCAATGCATCCAGCAATCCAAACTCGGAGTTCTGTTTGTTTCCAATGAATGCAAGCACTTGAGCGGCATTAAACATCATCATATCTGTTGAAGGAGCAGCTATAGCTATTTATTCTCTGAAAGACAAGGCCTTCTTTCTTTCGAAGGCCTTTTTTTTCGTGCATGCTGAAAATGGAAAGAAAGCATAATTTCTTCTCAGAGGTAGTTAGGAGTCTGTCTCCGGCCAAATCTAGATCAAAAAGTCCCAGCAGAGGTGCTTCTCCACTAAGTTTATTAAGGAGAAATAAACAGCAGTTCCAGCCTCAGCCGGAGCCTCTAATAGCAAGGTCAGGCAGCTTGAGACCCATTGGAGAGACACTAGCCCCTCTTATGGAAGGCCCCAATCCTGAAGGCTTTGATAATGAGACCAAAAAGGAGGGTTGGAGTGCTTTGCACAATTGGATGAAAGGGCAGCTAGCCAGAACACCTTCTCTGTCTGGCTATAAGCGTTCGGATCTTCGCCTACTTCTCGGTGTTTTGGGTGCTCCTTTAGCTCCCGTGCCTGTCAGCGGCGATCCTCTTCCTCATCTGAGTATTAAAGACACTCCCATTGTAAGAAATCTTATGCTTTTCTCATTCCTTTTTGCCATAGTTGTTTTCATGTTTACTGTATTTGCAAGCTCCGTCAATACTCCAGAACATAGTAGTCTAATAGTCTAAATTAGCCCATTTGATATTGATAATATGTTTTGCACTTTTTATCTTGATCAAACATGATATGGGTTTGAGGCTCGGACTGGAAAATGAGGACAATAAATTTATGAATACAGATTAAAGTACGAGTATAAAAGAGTAAAATAGGTTTTCATAGATATGGAGTTAATTTTGAGGCACCCGCGTTCTCATGGTGAGAGGTCTGCGACTGAAACTGAGGTTGAAACCCAAAGGGGTAGGGTGGATGTGTCCGTGCAAGGGGATCAAATACCCCAAATCTGACATGTTGCCTAGGGCTGGGACCTAAATCGTTGCCTCCACTCTTCACCCTTGATATTGTTTCGAGAAATATGTTGCAGGGTTTGAAATCTGGTTGGGGAAAGAGGTGATTTTGATAAATATGGATTAGTTTGAGATTTTGCTCATAATTTCTTTGGATTGTGGTAAATGTGGAGATATGGTCTTGAAACATGCGACTCAAAGTCCATGGACTTGAGTGTGATGTTTATTTTCTCCTTTCTCTCTGAAGTTCGGTTGAACATTTTTGCTGAAAACCGTTATTATTTATGCAGGAAGCTTCATCTGCTCAATATATCTTGCAACAATATATAGCAGCCTCTGGAGGTGCCCGGTACCAAAGCTCAATCCGGAATGCATATGCTATGGGAAAGGTGAAGATGTTGGCATCCGAATATGAAACGGCTACAAAAGTAACAAAGAATCGGAATTCCTCCAGAGCTGCAGAGACTGGTGGCTTTGTATTATGGCAGATGATGCCTGATATGTGGTATGTAGAGCTCGCAGTTGGAGGCAGCAAAGTGCATGCAGGAAGCAATGGGAAGCTGGTTTGGAGACACACGCCATGGCTTGGTGCTCATGCCGCAAAAGGACCTGTTAGGCCTTTGCGTAGGGCTCTTCAGGTCCAAACACTTGGCCTATCTTTGTTTTACTATGGATTTCTTATTCAATTTATTGGTGTTTGCACTGACCAAGGGCAGATGCCCAAATCTTACTTTGCTTTAAGTATATTTCAGGGGGACTATGTAATTGTTTTCAATAGCTGCAGAAAGACGGCAATTTTTTCTCATTTTAATAGATTTAGTTCTTTCACTGATGTTTGAGATGCATTTTGGAGCTTAGGTTGTGATCTTTTTCTTTAGTTTTTACAACGCTTAGGTGCTAAAATCTGTGTTTCTTCTTAGTATTTTGATAGGGGTGATTATTTCTACAGCCTGACCAAAAAATGGATCCTGTGTTTAATATGTTCTGAATGTGTAGTTATTGTGGATTATGTGTTTGATAGTTTTAGCAAAATTATGGACTACCTATTGCCAAAAATCAGTTTTCATAGGGTTCAATTTTATCAGTTTTCTTTTTCCCAATTACTATAGCCTGGATTTATACATGGTTCTTCTTAATGTGCGGAATCTGCATTTTTCTGAATTTTGAAGTTAGATTTCTTCTTCATTTCTGGTTTGAAGTAGCAAGTTCTGCATTGTTCAAGTCCTGAAATCTTGTGTTTGGTTCAGGGCTTGGATCCAAGAACCACTGCAACCATGTTTGCTGATGCTAGATGCATTGGAGAAAAGCAAATAAATGGGGAAGATTGCTTTGTTCTAAAGCTTTGTGCAGATTCATCAACCTTAAAGGCTAGAAGTGATGGCCCTGCTGAGATTATCAGACATGTTCTCTTTGGCTACTTTAGCCAAAGAACTGGGCTTCTTGTCCATATGGAGGATTCTCATCTCACACGAATTCAATCTACTGGAGGTGATGCCGTTTATTGGGAGACAACAATAAACTCACTGCTTGATGATTACAGACTTGTGGAGGGAATGATGATTGCCCATTCTGGCCGCTCTGTTGTTACTCTCTTCAGATTTGGAGAAACAGCAATGAGCCACACCAAAACCCGGATGGAGGAGGTTTGGACTATAGAAGAAGTTGCATTCAATGTGCCTGGATTGTCCTTGGATTGCTTTATCCCTCCAGCAGATATAATGTGCGGTTCTGTCAGTGAAGCCTGCGAGCTGCCTCAAGAAAGAGGCAAATCCATGGCTGGGAGCAACCGCAATAAGGTGGCTGCATTGGAGAAACCTCAAGAAAAGGGTGACAATATCATTTGGAGAGTAGAAGTCTGACATTCTTCTTTACTCAATTTAACAAGATCCAGTCTGTAATTCCAGTGTTCTATTTAGACAATAACACTGATATTTCCCAAATACGACTTTCAAGGCCTTGCAAGCTGCCTCCAGGAGCCTCAAGAGTTAACATGCAGAGAATAAACCTTCACAGGCTGTGTCTCAGGGTTGGTGAATGTTTATACATTGAATGCAGTAATTCTGGTTTCTTATGTTGAAGTCTTCAAGAAGTAGTGTACAATATCTGAGACATATAACTCTTTGTTTACTCACAGCTAATCCTATATAGGAGGAAATTGGTAAAGCTGACATAAATGTGCACATCAACAAATAATTGTGCCGCCCACATTTTCAAGTTTCTTGGGGAGGGTATATATGTTTGCTAAGCAGGCTTGCCATTTCTCCAAATTTTTGCGAGTTTGATCTTTCCTTCAGGTTATGGACCAGTTTGTGCAGTATAGTTAGTTCCTTTCCTTGAGAATAAATCTCAATGACCAGGAAGAAGGAATGTGGGTGGGTTTTAACACGCGACCATATGGAATAGCCTTGATTGGCATGGGAGCTTCAACGAAGTAGTGCCCTAGCATGGTTGTTTCAACATGGATCGCACTGTTTATTGGAAATGTCTACAAGTGTTGTGTAAAAATTATCGGACTTGTTTTCTGAATGGCTTGATTTTGATTTGGAAATAGGCATATTAAAAATACAAAATATTAATTGTATAAAAGCGGTCTTTTGTCTCCAACCGTGTATAGCATAGGATCTGCTACCTATATTTTAGTAACGATGTCTTGATATTGATATTGTCTCTTTTATACGAGGGCTCCATAAATGAAAGTGTCCAATTCATTCTTCAAAGCGGAATGAAGAAGTGGTTTCTCTTATAGTTAGTCATTGCAAGCCAAAGTGGCAAATAATTCCTATGATGATATCAAACTGCAATTTATAAGATTACCATTTGCAAAATAATGCCATGTGTTCTTGTTCATACAAAAACATGGAAAGTTTTATAAAATTGAAGTTTTCCTGTCCATAAAAAAACAGGGGAAGCTTTATAAAATTGAAGTTTTCCTGTCCATAAAAAACATGGGAAGCTCTATAAAATTGAAGTTTTCCTGTTCATAAAAAACATGGGTAGCTTTATAAAATTGAAGTTAAAAAAAAATGTCCTGAATATACTTTGTAATTATTATATTTTCGACTTTAGTAAGACATTTATGTTATATGAGGTTTGTTAGCTTTTCCCGGAGATACGCAAAAGTAATTGAGATTCTGTAAAAATATAATATGTTGATTGCACCAGTCTTTAACGTGATGTGTGATTTTGGACTTTCTTCTGTAGTTGGGTCCCATTGGATGTCACTATGTAGCTATGCTTTTCTACTTTCGACAAGAAATCCTTAACCTGATTAGGAAAACTTCCTTTGATTGGCATTAAAATCATTAAAATTATCAAATTGTCACCCTTTCAACCTCCTTTTTCGATATCTTTGCCAAATCATACCCGATTGCGGTCTGATTTTGTGTTACGTATCCACTAATTTCACCACTACCGAACCTCTGTTATCTTTATTTTCTGGAAGAAGTTGAGAACTCGAGTGTGGGATCAAAGAAAGATTAAATATAACAATGAAATGACAGTATATGGATGATGGGTTGGTATCCACAAGAGAAAGAGAATAATCCGCTTTTACCAGCTTACCTCAGTCTCTTTTTGCTCCCCTGTCAAGACAATGAAGTACAAGACAAGTAAGACTTTCAGCGTTATTTTTATATTTTTCATGTCATTTACTTGTTGTCTTCAACGTGATTATGTTTTTGTTAATGTTGGCCAATTGAGTTTACAATTTTTATTGTTGAAATCGCTGTGTATGTTGGGTCGAGTTAATAATTTTGAAATTTTCTTTATCATGCGATTTTCGAGTCTCCTTTCTACAGGCCTAAATGAACTTTTACAGACGGCATTTATCAATTGGGCTAACCTTCGAAAATATAAAAAAATAATCTCATCACAAACATGTTATAACTTATAAGTATTAACTTATCCCTGATCCTTGTTTTCTCTCCATCACATCAAAATAAATAAACACTGGACCTAAATGAAAAACAGAAATAATCTTTTTTTTCAACAGTCTTTTTTTAACGAACTTCTTTTTTCAAAATAAAAAAAGAATGCAACTTGCTATTCAGAGATTGAATGCAAGTTATTGAGAGATTGAATCAAAGTTATGATAGCTTTTACAAATCAAGGAATCTGTAAACAACTTCAAAACAGAATACAAATCAAGTGACAGTTAAACCAAATACTGGGCTGTAATGTCCACTATGCTGAAACTATGTTAAAACATAACAGTAAGCAGAAAAGGCCACACACACACCTAAAAAAAATGACATTGGATTGTACAGTTCAGAAATTTTAAGCACAGGACCTGAAAACTATAAAAACTGAACTCTAAGCACAACTAATATGCCTTCACAGAACCCTCCGCGACCTGGATGAAAACATCAACTCCTTCATAAAAGAGAAGTCCCTCAGGAGTACACAGCTTTTTTTGATAAGTGATCAGCCACCACATTATAATTCCTGTATATGTGAGAGACTGTAAGCCCGGAAAAAGAAGATTTAAGGATTTGAATCCTCTCACACCATTGCTCCAGAATAGTCACCTGAAGGAGGGCCCTATTATTGGCCCAGTCTACCAGTCTTAGAGTCTGGATAGACCTGCATAATTGCCAAACCTCTAGAGCGTGCAAAGAAAAGAAGACCCCACAGAACAAGCAACTCAGTCTGCGTACAGTTACTTTATAACCACACCAGCACCATACTGCCCAGCAGAAGCAGTTCCATCGAAGAAACCATTGATAACATCAGTTCAGTCAAGATCCTCTGTTTCTTCAAACGCAGGCTCCTATGATAGTCTCCATAGAGGCCCAAAATTTGATGCAAATGCACTGAGCCTGTTGGCATACACCTTCTGCCAACACCTTCAAAGATCAGTGAATTTCTCGCTTTTCATAATGCCCAGCAAACAAAAGAAGTTCCTTATAAAGAGGAACCTGCCAAAGCCATCTATCCAAATTGTCTTCAAAATTTGACAAATTCCAAGCTTAAGTAATATTTAAATCTGATGGCACCGCAAACCAGACAACTCGACAAAAAACATAGTCCACAAAAAGGTGATTTACAGTCAGCTTCTTTTTGGCACAAAGCACACATATTGGGGCCAACAAAGGCTCTTTTAGGCAATTTATTCCAAGTCAAAATTCTGTTTTTCAGGCTGAGCCCGATGAAACATTTAGTTTTTAAGAGCATGGACAACTTCCATAGTTTTTTAAACCACGACTTCCAAGGAAGAAATGCATTAGCAGCTGAAATGGCCTCATATACAAGATTTGCATTGATTCGTCCATCTGATCTGTTCCATATCTAAACCAGCCTGTTCCACTGATTTTCTTAATGGACTTCATCATACGAAATTGTTGAGTCCAATCTAAGTTCCTCAACTCCATCACGGGACTGAAATTTTGAACTTTTGATTAAGTTGGTGCGAATATGGACTCAAATTTTGAACTTTGGATCTATAATTTTTTTGAAGTGTCGAAACCTTGGTGAATCTTAAATTTTGACGATTTTTAGAGTAAAAATAATATTCTATAGAATTTGGACAAATCATCGTTGGAAAAAAGACAAATTGACAAATCTTTTTTGAGAAAAAAAAGTCGAAAAATAGCCCATGAATTAAATTTCACCCCTAAAATTTTCCTTATTGATAAGTCCACCTTAATTATGTTTGTAACAATGCAGGATCTTTTTACCAATGGCTTGTTCCTAATTTTTTCATTCACAATTTTATTTGTGAAGGTAAAAGTTCCTTAGTTTCTCTTTGCATACCCTAAAGAGAGAGAGTTTCTCTTCGCATACCCTGAAGAGTGTGTAAACCCTACCTGCATTGGTATTGGCTTTTATTTACCATCTGGTTTTTTATTTGGGTTTTCTTGCTTATTTATCGATTGCAGTTAAAGGGTTATCGTACAGCCCAGTGTGGGGGCAGATTGTCATCAGTTAATATTAAGATTTATGTTATTAAAACATATCATTTAAAAAAAATCACTATGAATATGGTTGACAATATGTGCTATAATTGGTTTTAGAATGGCTTTTTGTGTAATCATTTTAAATCTATTTTAATCTTAAATGGCTTTTTGTGTAATCATTTTAAATCTATTTTAATCTTAGATTTATTTATATGGGGAGGGATCAAAATTTTAAATTGCAAATGTTTTTTAAGTTTAAGTTTTTGTAGCGTTAAAAAGATTTACACCTTAGAAATTGATCCCTTACCTCTTGATAAATCTAATATTAAAATGAATACAAGTTAATTGTAATTTAAATTCCATCCACTCCTGAAATGCATCTACTTTCATTTTCATAACTGTATCACATTTTGAGTATTATTTCTTTTAATTTTCTCTTAATGGTTATCCAAATTCCACTTGTGTTAGATGCACCTTATTTCCATTGGAAATGGGAAATTTAGAGCTCTTTGGGCTGGAGTATCAAACAATGGTAAATGCTCCCCGAGTTTAATTCCCTGCTGGTGTGAAATGCACATTCTACCTGTTCTGTCGTTAAGTGGATACCTTTGGCTCTGCAGTCAGATTACTTATGTGTCAGGTAATGAGTATTCAATTTCATCTCATTATCTTCCCTCATCCATTTGTCGGCAACATGCTATTGCACTAAATGAGAACTGAAATTTTTAAGTTCAGTCTTCCATGGTGTGACCTTTTTCTAGTTGCTTAGAGCAAGGCGATAAGGATGGTTATCAAAGGTATTGAATACATCAAAGACACTTGTCATTTGAGTATCAAGTCCCCACTGTACCACCTCTGCCAGGGAAACATATTTCAATATTTTTCTTGCAACCGTCACCAAGTATTTACTAAAGTTTGACCATGATATGAACAGTATTACGGTCGGTTAACCTTATGCATCAGACATAATTCTTGTGTAGGTTGAGGAACTAAGGATGGATCATTGGATCAGAAATCTAATGGTGCACCTTCATAGGCATTGGGTACACAAAAATTGTGTCAGGTATACAAGTATCACTCATCAAGTATTTACTAAAGTTTGACCATGATATGAACACTATTATGGTCGGTTAACCTTATGCATCAGACATAATTCTTGTGTAAGTTAAGGTGGTCGGTTAACTTTATGCATCAGACATAATTCTGGTGTAGGGTTGAGGAACTAAGGATGGATTATTGGATCAGAAATTTAATGGTTCATCTTCATAAGCATTGGGTACACAAAAATTGTGTCAGGTATATAAGTATCACTATCACTCTGTTTTTAGAAAGAAATAATAAGCACTTTGTAGCAAAGCAAAATATATAGTTGAAATATATACCACTAAAGTTATTATAACTTTCATTTTATATATAATTACTTTGCTGTTTTGAATTCCCATAACATATATCGCAATTGGTACACGGTTAATTACTTTGCTACAAAATCCTTACGGTTTGGCATCACTATACACAATCTGTTAGATCTCATAAAAATATTCTGACACTTCAGTAAAACTTAGTGAGAATTATATCCATAACAGCAACTTTTAATTGAGATCCCTCAAACCTGAACTCAAAGGTAAGGTAAGTGTAAACCTAAATATTCTCGAGGAACATCCTTTGACCATCTTTGAGTTTCTTAATCTAAAAAGCTTTTTTGTTTTCTTCGAAAGTGTGCTCTGTCATGTGACCATGAAGTTAAAAAAAAGATGCTTTGAGTGTCGAGTATGAACGTGGGGAATTGGGGTTTTGACTATATGGACAAGAAGAGCTGGAATTGCGGGCGCAGTGGTCGTTAGGCACCTTCCCCACCCATTCGGAAAAGCTGGAAACCATACAGCTAACGAGGGCCAGGCTTAAAACACTTGCATATTTATTATCTTCATCCGATGCTCTACCACCCAACAGCCTTGGAGAAATCATAGCCCAATTGAATGACCTGGATTCACAGGTTTCTTAATCCTGTTCAAATTCCAGAAAAAAGAAAGGTGGGGCTGTTGATACCCCACAGTTCACTGATAATCACACTGCATAACATGGCAACAGAGTCAACAAAGACAACAGGAAGTTCCAACCCTTACCCGGAGAAAGAGGGAAATTGGAGGGAATGGTTGGTGGTGGGCTGTGCACTAGTCAATGCATCATCATGCATTGGAAAGAGAAATGTTGGGAGGCAGTTGGTCTTTGTGCAGTCAATGCACATGGTGCCTATGTCCAGAGAAAAAACCAAGTAAGTACATTGGTGTCGTAATTCTAGCAACCTAACGCCATTCTCTTCCTTTCACACTCACAGGACTGGACTTATGGTTTTGACAGTTATTTATTTTATATTATGGAAAAGCACATTCGCAGTCATGGTGGTCACATGATCGCAGGTGGGTTTGTTAAATAATGAATATGGGAAGTAGAGGGGTGACGTAAATGGCATCTCAACCCTTGTCCTTTTAATCTACAAATCACTGTTCTTCGTTGACATGCGCTTCCCATTCTCACCTGATCTTCTGTCACAACCATTTCATCTTACTCATTTATTACCTGTTTCCCACTTCTGGACATTTTGACTATAGCCGTTTGACTCAGTTTGAATGAGCAGTAAGAATATGGACGGGATTTTCAAGCCTACTGTTCATTCAGAGGAGGGGATTAATGCAACTCCCATGGTTTTTTATATTGTGATTCAGTTATTTGGTTGAAAACAATTTTTTTTTTTGATAGAGATGTCGAATTGAATTGATGGTCTTTTTGGAATTCAATTCGGCATTTTTTTATTTTGCAAAATAGGAATTCTACTGTGTTTTAATTGCAATTTCGATGATAAAAATGGATTCAACACTCTAAAAAACCTCTAGCCTACCCAAAATTCCAGGACTTACATCTGTATCTGTAACCTAGATTTTGAAAAATTTAGACCAGTTTTTTTCAAAATCCTGCCGGAAAAATCTATCTATTCAGACGTTGAATTTTTAGACTCTGTATTTTTTAAATAATGAGTTCTTTTGTTATTGTCACCATTGACTGAAGTTAAATTGCAATTTCTAATCATTAAAATTACATTTTTGAATTCATAAATTGATTGAATCCACAATCTTAACAACTTATTTACAATTTAAGTAATTCTTCTCAATTTTTAACTAAATTTCATATAAAAATATAACAATTTAAATAATTCTTCTCAATTTTTAACTAAATTTAATATAAAAATATAATTAAGAAGATACCTTTTTTGAAAAAAAAACTAAGTGCAACATTGATATAAACATATTGTGGGGTATACATCTTGAAATATAAAAGGCCGAAGGTCAGCTTCTATGGTGTATATTCTTCCAGTATATATGTATCAATTATTACTGTACTGCATTACTGCACTATTATTCAGGTAACCTTCTATGCTGTATATTCCGGAATATATATATATATTAATACTGCACCGCTTGGTAGTGATTGCTTACCTCAAGGAGAGGGCAACCTAACATGAAAACCAGCCCTTGAGAATTCTTTGTCTCCCCAAAATCTGCCAAGGAAAACGACTTGTGGCTTTAGAGGCCTTTCCGAATTCTTCACATGTCTAGCTAAATTTAATGAAACCATAAATAGAATGGTATATACCAATATATAATCATCTGTATGCATTGAATATTATATATTGTGAATAGCCAGGTTATTTTAATCTCTCTCATCATTATAGTTGCAAGGTTAGTAAATTTCAAATTTGGTAGGGCGTGCGAATGAAGCCCACCATGGTGGGGTTGAGCGTACTCTACACACACATTTCTTTGTCCCTACATATTATAAAGGAAGTGGACCCTAAGAAGCCTAAAGGAGCCACGAAGTTCAACTTGGGATATTAATGATATCAATTATCATTTGACCTAAGTCCACACCGCTGCTATACCACATTCCTATATTGCATTTCATATGCTCCATCCTTCCATTATAAATATCTGTAAATGTCACTTCGATAAAGTGAGGGAGAAGTGGGCCCTTAAGTGTGGGAGGGTTGTGCCATTTAGTAAATGTAGTTTCTTGGCACATGATGAAAACATATAGTTAATGACTATTGGTTACATGCCCTAGAAATTAGGGAGTGGTGGTTATTATGTCACAATTGGAGTGGATCCAATTTGACTATCTTAAGATGGGGTGGAATAGGCTTTTACGTGTTTGCATGTGCAAGTAGTTACATTTATTCCCTCTAAATTAGTCGGTGGGGGTCTGATGTTACACGAGTAAGATCCACTTGATTATTTTGGAATGGGTAGAATGGTTTTGTTTATTTGCCTGAGTAATAAATTAAAAAGTAAAAAAACTTAATTATTTTTTAAGTTTAAATTTGTTTTTCAAATTTGATAATATTTTTAACTTTACTTCATAAAAATGATAATGTTAATTATGTATGAATATTATTAAAAGATAGACACTTAGATGTCATAGTGGTTAATAAGGAATGTATACTATCCTCCCCCTTGAGACTATCTAGGAGAGACTTTATTTACTTGTGCCTAACATTTTGTTTTAAAAGTATTTTTTTTGGTTTGATTTAGTTAAGGTTAGCAAAGTCATGTCATATCATCTATTATTTTTGTTTTGAAATATTTGGAATTAGCAAAGTTGTTATGAGCCTTTATATTACTATTATATTTATCTAGTTGAGGTTAACAAAGGTACATGGTTATATTTTTTTCTTAAACTAAAGTCTCTTTGACATATCATTGTCATCGATTGAAGATGTGTAATAGGAGAATCATGTGCAATGTAACACCTCCACAATAGTGAGTTGGATTTGTAGACATAAATCTAAAGCAAGTTGTTTTCTCTATTTAACAAGCAAGCTAACTAACCAATGAAGCTACAATTTAAGAAAAAAGAATAAGGAACATACCTTGAGACGCTCCTTGCCTTCTATGTTTTATGATTGCATTGGAGGAGCAAGAGGAGGAGGATATTGATCTCTCCAAAACAGATTGGTGTGAAGAAAGGAGATTCTATTACCAAGAATAAAATATTACAATGAGTAATTATATTTCACATGTGCGGAAGGAAACTCCAAACTTCACCTCCTTGTGGTTATTTCCTCAAAGGCTTTCCTTAATCTTGCATCATTTCCCTTCTTTCTTCCCACTTCTCAATTATAAAACATAACCACAATGCTATAAAAAGCTCATTGCAACATTCATCAACATAACATAGCACAATGAAGAGGAAACAAATGCAAAGTGGACAACTCAATGAAAGAAGGCATCATCAACATGAGTCTAATAGTGTGAAGATTGAAAAAAATGGAGGATATTCAACTTTATTTATAGCTGAATTGAAGCATGAGTCTTTGGGGTGATTAAATAATAGTTTTAGTAGGGAGAAGTCTACCTGGTCAATGAATTAGTTTAGCTATGAGTAGCATGGATGGCACCAAATGCCAAAAAGGAAGTCAACACCGTAAGCATTTCTCTCTTCTAACTTTCTAGATTTGTGCAACTTTTGAATCATTTTCGATGTGAGTTATATAAGTTTCAAGGCAATCCATACCCAACTTTCACTAGAAAATCTATGCACATCTAGATTGCTAAAATAGACCAAAAGTTAATTCTACCTATGATTTGTGGGTTGCACTATTTCATTTTATGTGCATTTCGATGCATATAGGGCAAAGTTGGATGCATTAGGGAGATAACACTGTTTGTTGCAATACGGGGACACAAAATTTGGATGCACTGCAAAGCCGATATTATATGCCACATGGGGACAAATTTTTGGATGTATTTGTGAACTAACATTATGTCACTTGGACATGAAATTTGGGCGTTAATAGATGCCCCCCTTGGGGTATCAAGGTAGGAGGGAAATGCATGGCCCAATGTACATCATCTTTTTAATTAGAGAAATTTTGAGGTCTAAAATGGGCTTTCTAAGGAAAATCATGAAATAATAGTTAAAAGAATAAAATAAGAGTTATGAATTTTTGAGCGAAAGAAATAAACCTACTTTCTTTTTGTATTTTCAATTATCTCTTTATAGGTTTACTCAAATTTCAAGTGTAAGCATTTGTTGGATGCTAAATTAAATTCTATATCCATTAATGAGTACGCACTCTATATAATTTTAATAAACCCCCATGAGATTCATTGAAAATACAATAAAAATTGAAAATACAATAAAAAAAGATGTTTAAATACATATTTAGTTTATCTCAATATGAGTTTATTAAAAGTATGCAGTGTAGGTACTCATTGGTAGTGAAATTTACTTTTGCATCCAAAAAGTACGTACACTTGAAATTTGAGTAAACTTAAAAGGAGGTAAGTTGAAAATACAAGAAAAAATTGTTTTTTTCTTTCCCTTGAACACTTTTTTCCCTTATGGTAGACATCACCCTCTTGAATCCTATTGGTTCTTTTAAAGTGGATTTTTAGAGTACATTTTTGTTTTGCGACTTATTTTTTACGTCAAAATATCTGTAGTGTTAATGAGAAAATACTTAGGAGAGCCAAAAGAGGAACTCATTTATCAAAGAGGGAAACGAAACCATTGATAAACCCATCAAATTTTGTGACAAATAATATTATCTATTTTCATGAGCTAGCCATATCCATGTTCATGTACAAATCAAGTGATCCACAAATTGTCGTGGATATTCCACTGGATCAGTTTGTTACAACGAATCTTACAACTTAATGCATTGTGTTAATTTAAATTACATAAAATACTGAATACAATGGAATTGAAAAAGAAATAACTAGAGCAAATAAGTACACAATCCACACAATAACACAAGATATACCTTGGGAAAACCCACTATGAGGAAAACCCAAACACAAATGAGGACTATGCCTTGCTCTTTATGTCAAATTGCATATATAAAGGAAATGGTACTCTCTATGGATTTACCTATGACTCTACAACTACTACAGGATCTCCTATCTCCTCTTTTTTGCTCTAATATCCTCTCCCTAGTGTTGTTGCTCAACCATCGGAACAATACAATACATCAAAAGAATGGAACACCTCCTTTTCTAACAGCCTAGTATTTTACATAGCTCGATAGTCATTTAGGGCTAATTTTAGGGTTTGTATATGCCTCGATTCCCATTTAGGGTTAGGATTTTGGACCTTCTAAATTGTTCTTGAAAGTCTAGAGGGACTAGCTCCACATGTGCAAGAAATGAGAGTTGACGTGGAATCCTCTTGGAACTATGGTGGTCAAATGGATATGTTAACTTACAAGAGGCATAAATTCCTCATACAGACTCCAATTGAGGTGATTCTTGCACCGTTGGAAAGGTATAAGTGTGTAGGATGAAAAACAAAACCTACAATTTTTTTTGGGAAAAAACTAATGTTTAAAACCTCAAAATGGCCAATGAAGGTTTGGAACGGTTTTTTAAACCCAAATCTGAAAGTGAGACCTACCCTTTAAATGGGCCCTACAAGATCATTAATCCAATCTTCTGACCCCGAAAGCTCCAAATAGGTGACAAATTAAATATTGATCCATTTCGGAGCACACCTCCCCATTTTGGGAGGATTTTGGTCACCAAAATCTTCTACTTAATGAGGTGAGGAAATTTTTCCTCTACCTTCTTCTTGGAGTACCATTTAGCCTTGCTTGGAGGTTTTCCTTTCAACCCGACATGCTAGAGTTCAGATTGTCCATGCTTGGTATTTCTAGACTTATTTTGCAACACTGTATATTATGCTAATTATGCTTGAGCCTTTCGTGCTAAGTCCTCTATAGAAGGTAAGACCTACTTAGGTTTTTGATCCAACATGGAAGGTTCATAGAGTTTCATATTTTCCACATTCACTACAGAGTAAATGCACATGTATGGGGGTAGATTGAGTTTGTAGGCATTATATCCAACCTTATCCAATACCTCAAAAGGACATACCTCAGAGCCTTGATATTCTTACCAAGACCCTATAATCTTTCCTTTTTCAAGTGTAACCATACTATGTCTCCCACTTTGAATGATTTTTCAACCCCATGTTGGTCATGTCTTGCCTTATACTTTTCCCGCGACTTCTTCAGTGCCTCCTGTATTGTAAATGGATCTGGATAATATCGTCAATGATTTCTTCAACTCTTACTACTTCACCTTTGGTGTCTTCCCTCACTCCCCCTTTCTATCCATAAACAACAATTAGAGGTGAAGGTGGCAAGTATCCAAAACAAGTTTCAAAAGGGGACTACCCAATGTAAGTGTCGACTGCTCTATTATAAGAGTGCTGGATGTAGTTCACATTTTCATCCCAAGTATTCATATGCTTATGATTATAACCCCTCAAAGCTGTACCAAAGTCCCATTGACTACCTCTGTCTAACCATCTATCTGTGGATGGAATGTTGTAGATCTGTTGAACTTAATGTTTATCTTTTCCCAAAGTGTAGTCCAAAATGTACTGAGAAATCTAGTATCTTTGTCTAAGATGATGCCCCTTAGTATCCTAAAGTGCACTCGGACCTTTTGAAAGAACATGTTTGTTGCTTCTTATCCTTTGATAGTCTTTTTACAAGGCATAATAATGCACATCTTGTTGAATCTTTCAACTACCACAAATAAATAGTCATGTCCCTTCCTAGTGGTTGGAAGACCACCCACAAAATATATGCTCTCCCATGGTCTCATAGGAACAGGTAAGGGATTGTATAGACCTTGCTTACTATTATTTGGATTTCTTGTATAAAAAAGTATGCATTCTTTGATAAACTGGTCTACATCTTCTTTCATTCTAGGCTAGTAAACCTACCTCTGTAAGTTTGCAAATGTCTTCCCTACACCAAATTCCTTTTCTTCCCTACACCAAAATTCCATTCAACTTTGGAGCTGTGTGCCTCTATGATAAGTTGCAATCTTTCACCTTTGGGGACATAGAGCTTGTACAACTTGTAGAGTAACCCATCCTAGAGATGATAGTCATCCTTGTTGTCACCTTCTTCTACATGGAATTGGCCTTGTAGTAGCTGAAATACCTCCTTAAAGTACTCATCTTCTATGTACTCCTCGTATGCATCATGGGTGAAAGGATCCATATGCATAAGAGTTCCCAAAGCTGTAATCTTGGTTGTAGGTGGTCTTGAGAGCATGTCTGTAAGCTTGTTTCAACTTCCCTTCTTATACTTGATGATTAGATGGATTGTTGTAAGAATCCGATCCACTTATAATGTCTAGTCTATTGTAGCTTACTATGGACCTACAAATATTGCAGTGACTAGTGATAAGTGTGAATGATGGTCTCCTTACTCATCATATAGTGCTTCCACTTCTTAACATCTTGAACTAGGGAATAAAGTCCCTTATCGTAGGTAGGTTATTTAGGACTCCCCCATGAAACATTTTAGAATGATAGCATACTTGCCTTCCTCATTGCATCAAAACCACTCACATAGCATACTCACTTGCATTTGTCTCCAATTTGAAAGGCTTCTATAAATTAGGCAACACGAGAACTGGTTCCTGATTGATCTTTTGCTTGTGCTCTTCAAAGGATTTATGTTGATTCTTCCCCCACTGGAACTCTTTGCTGCTAGTTTTTATGGCATGGGGAGGCACAACCATAACTGAAAAGGAAGCTATGAAATTTCGAAGGTATTATGCTACCCCCATAAGGCTCCTAACTTTAGTGACATTGGTAGGATTAGGCCACTTAGTGATGGCTTGAAAAGAAGCCACTCAGTGATGGCCTCCATCTTTGTAGGATCAATCTTAAGTTCTCCTCCACCAATCACATACCCCAAATACACTAAGAGAAACTAGAAAAATTCACATTTATTTAGGTTTTCCAATAATTAGTGTTTTCTTAAGGTCTCCAACACTTGCTTGAGATGTGAGATATGCTCTTCCCAGGTAACACTATAAACCAATATTTCATCTAGATATACTATAACAAATGAATCTAAGAAAGGATGTAATACATCATTCATCAAATGCATAAATGTAGCTAGTGCATTGCATATACCAAATGACATTACTAACCATTCATATAGACCTTTCCTAGTATGAAGGCGATCTTGCAGGTGTCTTCTTCCTTCACTCACACCTGGTGGTATCCCGATTTGAGATCCAACTTGGTGAAGCACTTGGCATGCTGCAATTGGTCCAACAGATCATTGATCCTGGGAAGAGGGTACCGATTCTTGAGTGTGATTTTGTTCAATTCTCTATAGTCGATGCACATCCTTGAAGTCCCATTCTTCTTAGGTACTATAATGATAGGTGACTCACATGGTGAGGTGCTTGGTCGAATCATGCCCTGCTCCAACAACTATTACACCTTCTTATTAACTTTAGCTTCTTTTATGACATACTGTATATATAGTCCAATGTTCAACAATGGAGAATCCAACAATAGTTGTATCTCATGCTCCACCTCCCTCTTAGGAGGTATCCCCTTAGGTTCCTACAACACTTATATGTATTCCTGCAAAAGGATTTCCAATTGGTGTTTCTTCTCTTTGGTACATCCTTCTAGAGATGCCTTCACTTTTATTGATTCACCTCCGTGTTGATTTTGTCTTAAGAAAAGCAATACAAACTTCATACTTGAATTGATTAGTTTTTTTCGCCTAGTTGGAACTTATTAGAGAGATATTTGATTTACCTTTGTGCGTGTTGATGATGAATGATTTCCCTTCCTTGATCAATCGGTATTGGTTGTCTCTCCTCATGAAGATCACATCCCTCATATACATGTAGGGGATTCCGAACACTACACCACAAACAACCAAGGGTGCTACATCCACTTCCACTTCATCAACATACTCTGTAGTTATGGCAAATTTGATCTTGCACTACTTCTTGACTCTAAGTTATGCATCCTTATTTACCCATCCCAATGGGTGGGGATTGGGATGATAATGTATTTCCAATCCAATATTATGTACCAGATCCTATACTATAAGGTTTTCCTGCGAACCAGAATCGAATAGAGCATTGATATTGGTTTTTTTGACCTGGATCTTGAGATGGAAGAGTTTCATCATCTCTTTCTCTTCCTTAGGGTAAAGGCTACTCAGATTCACCTCCTTTTGTATTGTGGTACATATAATCTTCCCATCCACATTCGAGTTGCTTTCTAACTCCTTGGTTGAATCCGTGGCTAGATTTTTCTTCTTCTTGGCATCCTTTTTACAGTTCTTGGGGTTCAGCTTTGGATATAGCTTCCAACACTTTTCTTCAGTGTGACCATCAATGTTAGAATAGTTACTGTGGTTTTTTGGATCCTTGCACTGATGTATAGTGGATATAGTATTCTTCACCTTTCATTTCCACTTCTTCTTCCCCTCCTTGGTAGCATCTTGGATCTCTTATGTTTTGAACCACTTGGCTATCCCTTCCTCTGGTCAATGTTTTCCAAGTATTCTTCTTGTACACAGGCTTCATCAATTGACTTGAGATTGAAGAACATAACATGCCTCCTTATGTGACTATGCAAAACCATCGAAATATAATTGAGGAGTACATCTAGGTTATGGGTGAGATACCTAGTATGATAGCCATCTTCCTAAACTCGGTGGTATATTCTTGCACACTCCGCCCCTGTCTTTTCCTGAAGTAATTCCAACAGATCCACTGGTCCTCTACATACCCGATATGGTAGAATTGGGACTTGATGAGGGTTTTAAAGTCCTACCTCTTAGTTATTGGTGGATCACCCTCCATCCTAAGTGCTTCCATGTGGCTTTCCCACTAGGTTAATGCATGGCCCTCTAACTTCAGTTGGGAAAATGAGATCTTTTGATCCTTGACTATTTAATGGATGTTAAAATAAACCTCCAACTGCTGCAACCAATGATTCAGTTTTAGAGCATTGATCTCACTGACAGGATTTTTAATTGCCTTCTAATTACTTAGAAAACAACTAAGAATTGTACATTAATTGTCAACCTGGGGTTCGTGGAGAACTTGCGAGTTACCATGCACTGTATGTGCAAACCACAATCTCCTCTTACATTGGTTTATCTACTTGAAGTTGTAGTTCAATAACCTTACTTACAAACAATGGTATGAGCAGTTACATTGTCTTGGCAAGGAACTAGCCATCTAAACAACTATTGAAACTAAATTGTAATGAAATTAAATCACACGACATGAAAGTAGAACACACGACATGAAAGTAAATGCTAAAATTAAATTCACACTTGAAAGTAAATTCTAAAACTACATTCACACTCTGCATAAAAGTATATCCTAGAACTATGTCACACTTTGCGGGAAAAGTAAATTCTAATGCTACGTTCACACTGTGCAAGAAAATAAATTCTAAATCTAAGCTCACAACACACTTGACAGAAAAGTAAATCGCAGAAATAAAATCTAAAAGCTATCATTGCCAAATACAAGTTACTATGATCTAATGGAGTAAATCACATTATTGCATTAAGCTCAATGATTATAAAATAAATATTTAAATCTCTATCTATGCATTGAAATCAAATTGCAGAAATAAAATTCACACTTCATGAGAAATCACAACTAAGCAATGAAGTACAATTACATCAATATAAAATAAATAAAATCATATTGCAAAAGAAATTATAAAACTAAGATCTAATTGAATCAAAATGAGAGTAGCTTTATTCCATCATCAATTGGACTATTGCTGTAAGAGTCCTCCCATAGAATGGAGAAAGAACTCTTATTTATACATGATTTTTCCATAACAACTAATAAATGAGGATTCAAAATATCCTCAACAAATTCCTAAAAGTTTGGATCTCAAAACTAATCCAAGATCCTTACTAACTACATGCTATTTAAAATACCTTTGAAGTCAAATTCGAATTTAGGGATAGAGGATATAATAAAATAGTCAAAACTCATCCCAAATGTCTCTTAACAACTTTTGACTTCCCAGGTCCATCATATATTTGATAGAGATCTTCAAATCTTTGTGAATAATCCAAATATGCACTCATATCCACTTCCATTTACCAACTTTAATTTAACATCATGATTTGAGACATTTAAAAATAATAGAAATAATGGATTTATAAAAATCCATTACTCCTAATGAATATATTTTTCCAAAGTTGGTGGTTGAAGGTAAAATTGGAATTATTGACTTTCTGTAATGCTGCAGATAGAGTTTCTGTAATGTTGCAGATACCTGTAGAGTTTCCATAATGCTGCAGATGGAGTTTCTGTAATGTTGCAGATAGAGTTTCTGTAATGCCGCAACAAATGTTCTGCACTGTTACAGAACTCCCTCAAATATGTTGTAGCTGCTTCCAACAATTGATTCAATATTCAATGCAAATACATAGTACACTAATTCCCTCAATGTTAGTAAAAAATCAAATGAAATATTAAGACATGTAATGAAAAAATTACTTGAGCATAAAAACATGGCTATGAGTGTAAGAGAGGATTAATGCATGAATACGGATAGGAAAAAGGAATTATAAATAAGGTGAAATGGTGGTAAAACTATGCTAAATCCAAGGCCCGTCATCTCCCCCAAACTAAAAATGTTGCATGCCCTCATGCAACCCTGTGTCAACCAAGCTGAATGATGTTCATTTTTAATGCAGGCCTCAAAATTTATTGTCAACAAGCCACCACCAATGTATCTGATTATCAAGAGGTATGAAATTTCATTATGAACAATCCTCCATGCCAACTTAACATTTTCAATGCAAAAATGCAAGAAAAATATATTTTGTAGCCAATGGACTGGCAATTTGCAGCTTTCACAAAAAATGTGTTTTTTCCAAAAATATGAACTGGGTTTTTACCAAAATTTGCAAGGGTGTTAGGAATGCCATTATGCTTCTCCCAGCGAAAAATTGGAGAAACCCACATCACGATTTTCGAGAAAATGAGAAAATAGTTATAGGTGACTCTGCTTGATTTCTCAAAAAATATCAACTGGGTTTTCACCAAACTTTGTAGGGGTGTAAGGAATGCCATTATGCATCTCCCAGCCAAAAATTGGAGAAACCCACATCACGGTTTTTGAGAAAATGAGAAAATGGCTGTAGGTGACTATGCTTGATTTCTTGAAAATTGTGCATTGGATTGAGCTGAAACTTGGTGTATTTATTTTTCTTACCCTGATGCTTATCTCCACCAAGTTTCTTGAAAACCCATTTCACCGTTTGGGAGATATCTCCACTTCAATTTCTGCAATTTTTTATGCTATAAAATGCTCCATTGTTGTGCATGCATTTGCCAAGTGAACTGGCTGAAGACTTGAAATATACATGAATATAGAAATCAGAACAGGTTCTCCTCCATATTTTTCTAAATGGGTTGGTAGCATCATTATGGATTCTTAAAAGCTTTGTTTTTCCATGTGCATGTTACATAGACCCAACTGATTTCAACAAAGTGCTTCTTCTAAATAATGTCACCCTCTTATAACTGTCATGAGAATACTCATTCAATTGTATGATAGTTTTTATGCATGGAAATTCACTTTCATTTCAAAATAAACAGTGTTGCTTCAAACTTTGAAAGTCATAAAACTCTTGATATATGAGGTGAAGAGAATTATCAAGACTGATGTAATTGCTGCAAATAATGGCAATGACCCTCTCCTCCCCCAAGTTGAAGAATTCACATGTCCTCATGTGCAAATATAGCCAGAGCACAATGTATAGTTCAATTCGCAGTCATGGAGGAATTGTAGTTGATTAAGACTTGAATTGCTTTCTCCTCTAAACATAAAGTTGTTAAACATGTAGTCTTCAACTTGCTGATCTAAATGCATTTCTGCTGCCATAGTCTGCTTATGATTTTCCAATTTTGTGCAAATGTGCTGTTAAAATTGTGAAACCAATCTTCTTGCCACATTGAATATGGTCGTATTTGGAATGCTTTCTTCAGAACTGTAAAATATTTTCATTGATAGCTTGATCACATTCTTCAAATTCGGCAATTGAAACAACATGAGATGTCCTCCCTACTTTTCAATTTCTTGAAATGTGAATACAATGCCCGTTGCAAAAGTTCAGAAAATGTATCTGCAACTAAATCACAACCAGATTTTCATCCATTCTTAATGCAAGAAAAATTGCAGTTTCCAATAGTGAAGAAAAATGTGGAGCAACCAATCACCAACTAGTTTCAAGAACACAAGAAATCACATCCAATGACCCATTCTCACAAGGCATGATATCTTGGCATTGTGGCAGATTTAAAATCATGGATTTTATTTTTTTTATTTTTTTTTTATTTTTTTTATTTTTTTACCAAATGAATGCTGCCATATGTATGATTTAGGGTCATTTATAACAGCAACACAGTTCTTGAACATAGTATGGAGGTCATAAGCAAGCTGCAACCCTAGATAAAGACCCACCATGATATTATTGATTTGAACCAATGCGTACAAACTTTTACTGTTGAATACAGGATATGGGACCAGAATAAATGTGATCCAAAAAATATCAGAAGGTTGTCTTACAAGCTGCTACATGACTGTACTAGTCTTTAGGGCAGATTTGGTTATGGTTTTGTTGCAATTTTGGCCATGTCAATAATCAGTCCTTTTATGTCACCAAACTCATCCAAGTTTACAAACAAAAACATAAGCATCCATGTGGGAGAGACATGCTTTAAGCCAACTTTTCAACACAAATTAATTTGAACATTTAAAACAGGGTTGACTTACAATATTCTTCCCGGGGATTGTGCTATGTTATGTCTGCTCATCCCACACTGTTTCTTATATATCTCCACAATCTCCCCCAAATTGAAGATGGAGCATGAATGCACTGTCAAGACACCTCATTTACACGAACTAATATGTTGATTTTCTGCTGTCAAGAATGAATGATGCTTTGTTTTCCTGTTCCATCAGCATATTCATACGTAGGAATGGCTTCTACAACAACTCATTTTGCTGTAGGTTCTTGTGGCCAGCCTATTCCCTTCTTCCTGTAGTTTCCTTGGCTTGTAGATGAGCTTTTTCCTTTTTTCTTTCTGCCGGTTCTTGTGTGACAGCAGTAAGGCTTCTTGTTCCAACAAATTCTTTGGCTTCTCCATGTGCATTGGTTGTCCATCTCTCCTTACTACTGGTTCTTGTGTGGCAGTAGTAGAGCTTCCTATTGTTGGTTCTTGTGTGACAACTATAGGGATTATGTAGCAACATACTTTTCATGCTTGGGTGTTTAGGAGATGTCAGGCTGGGCTCAGCTAGGGAAGTAAAGATGAAGTAATGCTTAAATGGAAGGATAAAGGTTTGGGTTGAGCAAGGATGGTAGAGGATGGAAAAGAATAATGGCGAATAATGTAAGGATTATGATGTGTAATGGTGTGGTCACGATAGGTAATGGTGTAGTCATGGTAGGTAATGGTGTGCCCCTTCCCCCAAACTGAAATATTTTACTACCCTTAGAATTATAGGAGGAAGTAGTGAAAAAGGCTCAAGTGATTTTCCAAATACAAATCTATAGCATTCAATGAACTTGACTAACAATAAAAAAAATGAGCATACCTGTACCTACCTACGAATATCATGAAATGTGCAGTAGCATCCTGAGAAGCATGAGATTTGATGTGGTCCACAATGGTGTAGAAACTGACAAGAAAGAGCAATATGGAATCCGGAGCTTTGATTTGGAGATGAAAAATGATCTTCTAATGTAGTAGCAAATCTTGGAAACTTTGTTTAAAGAGCATGATGGAATACTTTATTTCTCACTTATTTGCAAACCTTGCCCGCCAACAAGCTGGTTTTCAAACAAGATCTGTTTGATTGCACCCATAGGGTTTTCACAATCAATTTTTTTTTATTCCCAAGGGATGCCTGCCAACAAGCTGGTTTTGAAGCATTTCCAGGTGTGATGGCACCTGAAACAGGTTTTCACCATCAAATTTTATTTGGAAAGGGGGTAGGGAGGTGAGGGAGCTTGACATTGTAAGTGAGCCAAGCTGCTTTATTATGTGGGCCAGGGATGGATGGAACATAAAGTCATGGGAGAAATGGAATGGTGGGGATGAAGTCAATCTGATGATAGTGGTGACATAGATGATGTTCATGAGAAAAGCTTATCACCCACATAAGGAAATGAAAGATTTATTAACTTCAACAAGCAAGGATATCAAAATGGGAAAATGAAATACATAAGCATACCATGGTGATAGTGAATGAGCATGATGAATCTTAGGTCTTCTGAAAGGATTATTTATAGAAATCATGGATGTGGCAATGGGAATGTGGGAATGGCACTTGACCTCTGGAGCATTGGTCTTCAGATTCTTCATATCAATTCTTTATATGTCTCATTCTGGATCCATCTTCCATCTTTGATAAATAGTCTTCTTATTGGTGTCTTTTACTGAGACACTGTTGGATTAGGCTTCTAGGAACTTGAGCTTCAAAAGTAGCACATATCATGCTAATGAATCTTCATTTTTGGATTTCTGGAGAGAATTTCCATCAGCATTAAATTTGGTCTTCACAAATCACTTCATGCATAGATTAGCCTTCTTTAATCTTCCAAGGACTTGAAAAAAAATTGGCACTTACCTGCAATAAAATGTGAGCTCATGGAAGAAGAGAGTTGATTAGTCTCTCTTAATCCCAAACATATGCAATATACATACAACAATTTTTTATAAAACAAATCCAAGGAAGATAAAACAAAAATTCACTTTTTACCTGTTGGAGAGAGGTAGCCACCTTAGGTAACCCAATGGTATTTTGTTAATAATTTCTTCGTTTCACAACCGATTTGAGTGATTCCAAAGCCAAATGAAAGTGGATTTAGAGAGATAACTCTAGTAGAAACAGGTTTTGAAAATGTATTAATATGGTACTCCAAATCTGCTAAAGAACATCATGTAAGATAGACTGGTTGCAATTTCCATCCTAGACCAACAGTCAGTGATTTGAGCATAAATTTTTCGTTTGTTGACGGATTGACTCGATTCAAATTGGAGGTTAAATTAAATTCTTATATGTACCTCCAATGGAAACATGTTTTTAATTAAATAAGAATTTATGGGTCGAATATGCCAAAGAACAACCCATGAGACAGAGTTCCGGGAGTGCTAATTTATGACAGATAGTTAGTATTTTGGGCATAACTTCCTCGTATGATATCGGATTTGAGTGATTCAAATTGAGTTGTAAACTAGATTCATAGGAGAATATGACTTAGAAACAGGTTTAAAAAATTCATCCATTTAGGCACCGAAAAATTGACTGTCCCAACCGTGTTCTTGAGATGTCTACCCTACACCCAGTCAGTATTTTGACTATATCTTTTCTGTTTGAAATCCAAATTGAAAAATTAAAATTGGGTTAGAAACTAGATTCCAAGGGCTACTTTGTATAGAAACATGTTTTAAAAATGTGTCCATATGGTCTCTCAAAACACAACTGTCCTGAATGTGTTTTCAGTACGCCCAACATGCCAAAAATGCCCAAATAGCCAATTTTTCACTAAAATGATGATTTAAATGGAAGTGAATGTTTTTATGGATATAATTTCAAATTAATACATAAAATAACAAATAAAATCAACAATCCGAATCCTGAATTGAACTATCCATATGTTTTTTGAAGGTTCTGCAGTTGAGCTATGGATCCTAAAAAATTGAAAAATTTGCAAGATATGAATAAATGATTATAGTCAAACTTCAAAAATTGTATTTTAGTGCTAAATGATGCATTTTTACGAATTGAATAACATATTACATATCCCTTTTGAAATTTTTGAGTTTTGTGTACTCTTTCTTCAATGGCTTCCCCTCGAATCCTCTTGAATCCTTCAGTAAAATCTTCATTCACCAAGCCTCATTCCTCTTTCCAAGCTTTATGCAAAAGACAAATTAGTAATATGTGTGGCTCTTACTGCACCACATAATCATCATCTTGAATCTTTTATTTTATTCATGAAAATAGAAAGCATAAACAAATATATTGCTATTGCATAAATTATTAATATGGTTTATATTTGCAGAGACTTGCGGCTGGCTATTACACTATAGCAATGCTACAGTGAGGTCGTCTTTGCGTCTTACTTATCTCTGCAGATCCATCCTTCAAAAAACATATGCATGTATAATGAAAAAAAATAAAAAATAAAGCTCACTACCAAAAGAAAATTTATTTAAGCAAAAAAGACAATGGTTGTGGTAACTCCTCGGCAACGGCGCCAAAATGATGGGCTTTTTAATTTCCTTCTAATTACTTAGAAAACAACTAAGAAGTGTACATTAATTGTCAACTCGGGGTTCGTTGAGAACTTGCGAGTTACCGTGCACTATATGTGCAAACCACAATCTCCTCTTACATTGGTTTATCTACTTGAAGTTGTAGTTCAATAACCTTACTTACAAACAATGGTATGAGCAGTTACATTGTCTTGGCAAGGAACTAGCCATCTAACCAACTATTGAAACTAAATTGTAATGAAATTAAATCACGCGACATGAAAGTAAAACACACGACATGAAAGTAAATGCTAAAATTAAATTCACATTTGAAAGTAAATTCTAAAACTACATTCACACTCTGCAGAAAAGTAAATCCTAGAACTATGCCACACTTTGCGGGAAAAGTAAATTTTAATGCTACGTTCACACTGTGCAAGAAAATAAATTCTAAATCTAAACTCACAACACACTTGACAGAAAAGTAAATTGCAGAAATAAAATCTAAAAGCTATCATTGCCAAATACAAGTTATTGTTTATGATCCAATGGAGTAAATAACATTATTGCATTAAGCTCAATGATTATAAAATAAATATTTAAATCTCTATTTATGCATTGAAATCAAATTGCAAAAATAAAATTCATACTTCATAAGAAATCACAACTAAGCAATGAAGTACAATTACATCAACATAAAATAAATAAAATCATATTGCAAAAGAAATTATAAAACTAAGATTTATTTGAATCAAAATGAGAATAGCTTTATTCCATCATCAATTGGACTATTGCTCTAAGAGTCCTTCCATAGAATAGAGAAAGAACTCTTATTTATACATGATTTCTCCATAACAACTAATAAATGAGGATCCAAAATATCCTCAACAAATTCCTAAAAGTTTGGATCTCAAAACTAATCCAAGATCCTTACTAACTACATGCTATTTAGAATACCTTTGAAGTCAAATTCAAATTTAGGGACAGAGGCTATAATAAAATAGTCAAAACTCATCCCAAATGTCTCTTAACAACTTTTGACTTCCCAGGTCCATCATATATTTGATAGAGATCTTCAAATCTTTGTGAATAAGCAAAATATGCACTCATATCCATCTCCATTTACCAACTTTAATTTAACATCATGATTTGAGATATTTAAAAATAATAGAAATAATGGATTTATAAAAATCCATTACTCCTAATGAATATCTTTCTCCAAAGTTGGTGGTTGAATGTCAAATTGGAATTATTGAATTTCTGTAATGCTGCAAATAGAGTTTCCATAATGCTGCAGATACCTGTAGAGTTTCCGTAATGCTACAGATAGAGTTTCTGTAATGCTGCAGATAGAGTTTCTGTAATGCTGCAGATGGAGTTTCCGTAATGCTGCAGATAGAGTTTCTGTAATGCTGCAGATAGAGTTTCCGTAATGCTACATATAGAGTTTCTGTAATGCTGCAACAAATGTTCTGCACTGCTACAGAACTCCCACAAATATGTTGTAACTGCTTCCAACAATTGATTCAATATTCAAAGCAAATACATAGTACACTAATTCCCTCAATGTTAGTAAAAAATCAAATGAAATACTAAGACATGTAATGGAAAAATTACTTGAGAATAAAAACCCGGATATGAGCGTAAGAGAGGATTAATGCATTAATATGGATAGGCAAAATGAATTATAAATAAGGTGAAATGGTGGTAAAAATATGCTAAATCCAAGGCCCGCCACTCACCTTGGTACGACTTGATGTCGAATTTTACTTCCATATTGAAGAGAGATTGGGAAGAAATATTGGTATTGGAACTTGATTTCTCTCTCTCAGGCTCTTTCGTTGGATCCTTTTTTGGGTCACTTTTATCTTATGATTTCCATTCAGATACAAAATATGAGTTAGAGACTCCAAAATATTTGAAAGGTACGAACTTGCTCTCCAGAGCTACCATGAGGATTGACATCTTGCGCGAGATATCAACGGCTTGTATTTCGAGTGTTCAAAATCCCTACTCATATTCGTCCACCTCTTATTAAACAAAATTGTCCTCCATGGATAGGGTTTGAAGACATTTTTCAACAACTACTAAATCTTGTGATTACCCACAAAACCCAAAAGAAAAACTGCTCTTATACCAATATGATCTGTAAATTTCCATGGATATTCCACTGGATCAGTTTGTCACAATGACTCTTACAACTTAATTCACTATGTTAATTTAATTCCATAAAACATTGAATACAAAGGAACAAAAAGAGAAATAACTAGAGAAAATAAGTACACAATACATACAATAACACAATATATACCTTGGTAAAATTAACCACTATGGGGAAAAAGCCATCCACAAATGAGGACCATGCCTTGCTCTTTATGTCAAATTGCAAATACAAAGGAAATTGTACTCTCTATGGAGTTACCTATGACTCTTCCTCCAAAACAGATACTACAAGATCTCCTATCTCCTCTATTATGATCTAATATCCAGTCCCTAGTGTTGTTGCTCAACTATGGAACAATACAATAAATCAAAATAATGGAACACCTTCTTTTCTTAATAGCCTAATATTTAACATAGCTCGATAGACATTTAGGATTAATTTTAGGGTTTGTACATGCATCGATTTCCATTTAGGGTTAGGATTTTGGACCTTCTAGAATGTTCATGAAATTATACACGTGACTAGCTCCACATGTGCAACTTGATAGGTTAACTTGTGGGAGGCATAACTTCGTCATACGGACTTCGATAGAGGAAATTCTTGCATCGTTGGAAAGGTATCGATGTGTAGAATGAAAAAAAACCCTCTAGTTGTTTTCTAGGAAAAAACTAAAGTTTAAAACCTCAAAATGGACCCATAAGGTTTTAAGCGGATTTTTGACCCCAAATATGAAAGTGAGACCTACCCCTTAAATGGGCCCTAAAATCCAACTCATCATATCTTTTGACCCCAAAAGATCCAAATAGGTGACAAATTATATATTGATCCATTTCGGATCATTGAGTCAAGTACATCATATGAGTGGGACCAAGGCTCAACAATGGGATGCTAGGTAAAGGGACATAAATATATCTATTGGAATCATTAGTATAATGTTACCAAATGGAGGCATGGATATGTAGAAGGTGAGGCCCAAAATTGTGAGGGAATCAAATATAAAGAGTTCAAATACAAGTAGGAAGAAAGTCACAAATTTCCATGCTCTTTGAGAAAATCCGGAACACTAACACCATAATTATAATTCTCTGTGATGTGATGATGTGTTGGTCAAACATGAGAGAAGCCATATAGATAAAAATCATGGATGGACATGATTATTAGATGCAAGGTAACTCGTCGATGAGAAAAATGGGTAGTAAGAAAATAGTACGATCCTTCATGGTGTGAATAAATGATTCAAAGTCAAACACTAAAAGGAACCATTCAATCAAGGACCAATGATGGAAATCCATTACCGAATGAGAGGTAAACCACCAATGGGAGAAGTGACAAGCAATATATTATGCCTCATATCAAACCCCCTAAGAAAGATATAACATTGAGGTTGACAATAGATCACTCATTGAAAGAAGGGAAATGAGGGAGTCCTTTCAACCAACAAGAGGTACAAAAGAGTACTATTGAACGATTAAAATAAGACTTAATGCTAGGGAATGACCAAACATGGGACATTGACACAATACTTCACTTGATGTGATGGAAAGACAATCACTAAAATGAGCAAGAACCACAACTAAGGACCATGGAAGGATGACTTAGCTAATGTTGGAATGTATATAGTTGGGTGAGTGAAATTTTATAGGTAGATGGAGTAAACAAAACTCAGTTTTGACAAACTAATGAGATGGACACATTACAATGAGTATGGTGATGGAGTGGAGGACACAAATAGTGACTCAATATAGATTCTTTAGTCAAGGGAAACACCAGTTGTTGCTCAACTTCAAGGGAATTCATGTCGAGTATGTGTTATATTCTTTGCATGTGTGCGTGTGTGGGGGGGTACGTCTTTGATTGCACTTGACGATCCCCTCCATCTAGTGCTCTGCCATATGCGTCAGGCATTGTGCTAGCTCAGGGGGGGTTATTGGGGGTGTGTTGATGCTCTCCCCCTTCTGCGAAGTGGACATCAGAAATGGGCGTCTGATACGAGCGAAGCGAGTTCAAAAAAAAATTGGGCTATTTTCAACCTATTTTTGGGTTCTTTCAAAAATATGTAATTTAATCCCAGTTAAGGGATTGGAGTCCATTTTATAATATGGGTTAATAGATTATGGTTTTGGATGCTGTGGGATACCTATATTTGTATTTGGAGTGGTTAATAATCAATTTCAGAAAATAAGAGGTGCAACTCTAAGTTTTCTTGGTTTTCTTGGTTAAGGGTTTCCAAGGTAAATCTCTGTGTATTATGTGTGAATGTTGTGGTGTAATCTCTGTTTTGCTTAAAATAATATGCACGCTTTGCTTCTCTACAACATGTTTAAAACTTACATGATTTAATCATGGTGTAAATTCTCTAGACTAAAAAGATCTTTTCCTTTCCAATTTTTTTGTGGGTGTCGGGTGGGGCGGGGGGGGATGGGAGAACTATATTTTCATCCATTTGGAAAGAATGAAAGAATCACAAGAAGAGGCGTCTGTCAAATTGAAAGAAAATCAAGTCCCAAACACTTGCCTTTATACCCATCATTTCCCTCACTCTTGATCCTCCATCCATGCTTGAAAATTTTAAAACATTTGTGAAATTTGGTCAAATTTTGAGCAATTGCATGCATGGAGAAGGGGGTGATTCACATCATCGCACAATAGCCCCCTCCCTCCATGCATGAAATTACTCAAAATTTGGTCAAATTTCCCAAGCTTTTAAAAACTTTCTCACATGGAAGGAGGGTAGTTGATGTTGGGCATTTCCCTAGCCTCCCTCCATGTCTGAATTGTTTAAATGTAACAAAATGTTGAGTAATTTGTGCACAGAAGTGAAGGGAGGTGAACAATGTGAGGGGAATCTAGCAATTATAGAAAAAAACCCCTGGGAAGGTGTTAACAATAAAATTAACACCCTTAACAAAGTGAGGGGACAAAGCATATTCTATTATGCACTCGCAACATGAAGACAAAGGACAAGTACACAAGAGAACAAGTCCTCTCTTATCTAATCACTACATCCACAATCAAAAAGATTGAGTGAAGAAAGAGGTAGCCCAAGGAGACAAAGTTTAGTGATTGAACTACTCATTAAAGGCTGAAATCCAAGCTCCACCAGTCAAATAGTGAGAAGAAATGCACAAAAGTGCATTAATTATACATAAATATGCTAAAGTTGTGACAAAAGCCTAAACAAGAGAAGGGATAATCCCACATTGAAAATAGAAACTTCAGAGCCCATTTCCAAATGTTATAAAACAAAGGCATTTGGGGCATGATAGAGAGAGGAAAAGGGAAGAGCAAAGGCATGCTAGAGAGATTTGGAGGATTGGAAAGCTTGGAATCCTCATCAAAGGCAAGGGTGGAGAAAGGATAGCTCATGGCAAAGGAGAAAGGATGCACATCAAGCTAGATTGCAAGTATGTATCTTCTTCTTTAGCATAATATGAAACAATTCAATTCTCTTCTAATTCATGATTTTAAATATGTTAGGGGATGATAAATGATTGTGGATTTCTGACATTGAAGATTCACCTACTTCATAGTAATATAGATTTTTTAAAGTAGATATAACACTACCTTAAAAGCTATTATCAGATTGGCGACCTTACTAGTTGATTTTTCTTGCAAATTTCTTCATTTTTGGTGTTCTAACCTTTGAGATATACTCCAAATTTGCTTTAAGATCCCTTCAAGAACATATGTTACAGGTTTAGAGGCTCCAAACAGGCCTATATCCACTCCTACACTCCCAAAAACTTCACAAATGAATCTAGATTTCAACCTCCGTTGATAGAGAGTGCATTGAAGGCTTTTTCTTGAAATTTTCTTCATTTTTGGTGTTCTAACTTTTCAGATCTACTCTAAGAATGCCTTGATATCCCTTTAATAAACTATGCTACAGGTTTATAGGCTCAAAACGGGCCTAGATCCACTCCTACACTCTCAAAAACTTCAAAGATGAAGCTAGATCTCGCCCTCCTTTGCTAGAGAGTGCGTTGAAGGTTTTTCTTGAAATTTGTGCCCAATTCTTCCCTCTTTCCACTGTTTTGCTGATATTTTCTTCTTGTATGGGCTTAGGACTCCCTGATATCAGAGTGTAGACCTCATTTTGATCCTCCTTAGCCAAATATTTGGGATATTTTCAAACTTTTGTAAGCTTCAAATCCTCCTTGTTTCAGATTTGCATGAATTATGAACTAGTTTTGAGATCTCTTTGTTTTGGGGCTGTTTGGTGCCTATATTTTTTCATTTGCAGAAATTCTTAAGGCTTCTAAATATTTTAATATCATTTTATCACTAACTTTGAAAATTTTTGAAAATTTTGGAAGAGTTTGGGTTAAGATCTTTAGATTGGCAATTTCCCTCCCAAAACCACTAAAAATAGCCCAAATTGTCATTTCTTTCCAAATTTTATTTAAATTGGTGTTAGATCCAGTTTTTTAAACCCATATTTTGATATTAGGTCCTTGATTGGATATTATTAGGACTGGTATTTGAAAGAATTTTGACTCCTTTCATAATTTGCAAATAACAAAAATTGAAAAAAACATGAAGAAGAACCTTGAAAATACACATAGTTTTGAATTTTCACTATTTTAGGGAAGATTTGAGGCTTTATTTTTGTACTTGCAGACCTTCACAAAGATTTTAAAACTTCTTAGGATCAATTTACCACTATTTAACAAAAATTTGGGAGGGTTTGAGCTCATTAGATTTGGAATTCCTTACCAAAAACCTCCAAAAATGGCCCTGTTGTCCACTGAAAGTTGCACCATGATGGACAACTTGTGAACCACAGAAGACTTGAACAATATCATTGTTCACTTACTAGAGTTCAGTGTTCATCAGGCAATTTTTTCCCTTTGGAATAATTTGCATGTCTAGACCCATACGAGGGAATTTTAATAAGTTGGTCTAGCATGAGGGAATTTTAATAAGTTGGTCTAGCATGAGTTCTTTTTTAAAGAGGCTTGGTCTACCTTAGGTTTGCTATCATAGGGATACTCTAGAGTGTTTTTTCCTTAGTAATTATGCAATACTCTTCAATGGTTTATAATCCCTGAGTTTTTCACTCACACCTCCAAAGCTGGAGTATTTCCATGATAGTCGAACGTAGGGGGACTGTTAAAGCCTTTGTGTATGTATTTTTTAAACATGCTATCCATCAATATGAGTCACATGGACATGCACTAGGCCCCCTAGGATTTTTGAGTCATTCTGAGAAAAATAAATTTTCTCAGTTTATGAGATTTTTTAATAATTTAATTAAAAAAATAAAAAAGTGGTAAAAGTGTGGTTAGGAGGTGAAATTTGTCATGGGGGTGCTCGTTTTTTAACCCAGATCACCCATAAAACCCTTAAACCCACTTTTCCTAAGTATTGAGTGAATATTATTCACTTAAATAAATTTCTCTCCAAAATATTAAAAATGAATTATTTAATTCAAGAATAATGAAATTGGAAAAAATCCAAACTCCTATTTCAGTGGATTTTGGTTGGGTGAGTTGGCCCAGTTGACATGGCAAGAGCATTCAAGAGATATTCCAATCAAATTTGGAGTCATTTGAGTATTGATTTGATTGGAATGACATGGCTTTCCTTGGGATTTGCACCCTCTCTCAAGGAGGGCGACCTCCTTGATGTCGCAACCATTGTGTGGAAGGTGGAGAAAACAAGGAAATAAGGGAAGGCACCTCCCATAGGTGGAATACTTCCCATTCATTTCTACCCCAATCACAATATCAATCAAGGATTGCGAGCTCACACTTGGCATTCCCCATACCCTAACTCTCCTCTCCTCATGAATTCGAATTCTTCCTGGGAGACTCTATAAAAGCAAGGTCTATTCTCCATTATTCCCATGGATGCATATAACCTCTGCTCATTGTACTATTGATGTATATTTTATTAATGCAAGTGAAGACTTTGAAGGTCCATGGTTGTGCTATTGTGATGCTTGTTCTCTCATGAGGTGATATCTTGTCAATTAAGTAATTTTCTTGTTCATTGTATTGGGAGATCTAGCTTGAATGTTCATGGAGTAAGCATTTACTGTTGTTAAATTTCTTATTTTTTGTTTTGATTTTGAAAGATTAGGAAGTAGCCAACTATACTAGGTTGTATTTAGGCTCTTTCTATTTTCCTTCTTCAAACACACTAGATCTAACTCTCTTTGCATACGTTTTTCTTCTTAGTTGTGCAAATCACAAGCTTGAAGGGGGATTAGATCTTGGTTGCTTCTTCTCCTCTCTTGGGCACATATTTTGAAAGCTAGTACTTGTTTTTCAGATATCTTCCAAAGCCAAAGCAAAGGATCAAGCTTGGGCTAAAGGGTTTCATCCATCTCTTCAAACAAAATCTATCTCTTTCTTTCATTTTTTTCTTTGCTTAAGAAGTAGATCCATTTGTTTCATGATTATTTTCTAGATATATCATTCTTTAAGCATTGATAAATATTTAGATATGAATATTGTTAAAGAGTTTTATCATTCATTAGATCTAAGCTAGAAAATTGTACTTACACTTAGCAATTTTTCCAAATTTTTCTAAGTACAATTTTTTCAATTTTTTTGTATTTTTGTTTCATTTTTCCCATAATTTTCTAACACTTTTATCTCATTGGATTTTAGCAGGTCTGCGCTTTAAAAGTGAATATTTGAAGTGACCAAGACCACCAAAAAGTGCATAAAACAATCTAGTGGACACCCATTTCGTTGTAACATTTATGTATATTATTGTAAGCTCTTACATCCAAGTTAAATGGACTAAGAAGCATTTATTTTTCAGCATACTTTGTAACGTTATTAAATGAGAGCAGTGGGATACTCAACACCCACACCCCATCCCCCGTGGGGGGATTTGCATTTTTGTCAAAATTTGTGAGATTGATTTTTTCTAACTCCACAAGTTCACACACTCACTTTTGAAGTGCAGGGTGTATACTTGTAATTTTTGTTTCAATTTTAATCATTTCATTTTGCAAAAGTAACTTAGAGATAAAACCATCTTTGTTGCCATGAAGTATGCTCTCACCTCCACCTAAAGGCATTGCTGATTAGTGGAGGTTGACCAAAAAAGTTACGCATAAGTTTGGCCATTCATATATTTTTCCAAGTTTTGATTTTACTTTCCATAACTTAAATTATTTAATATAAGGAATCTAAAGTCTCTTGAACTTAGCTGAAAATCAAGTCAAGAGCACTCTCTATCGAAGAGTATAATGGTCCTTGTTTACAAACTTGAATAATCCATTTTCCTACACTGTGTATGCTCTACCCACCTATGGGATACCCAGAAACAGTTGGAAGCAGTTTTTAACATTCCACACTTAACTTAATAGCCACCTAATAAAATTAACTACCCTTAAGATAAGTGAAAATCCAACACTTCGACAAGTTTTATGTGGGGAAATGATGCCTAGGGACGCGGGAACCACTAGGATGAGACCTCAAAGCACCGGTTAGACTAAATCCTTGTTGGTGTAGTGTTGAACACCGATTTTGAGACTCCATCCAACCCACATGTCTTCGTACAGAGACACCTAAGCTTGATTTAAGGACATTACTCCCTGTACCTCACAGTATATCGGGAGTTTCCCCTCTTTCCCTTAATCAAGTTTCACAACATTAATAATCTAAAATTAACCAAGAGACACTTGCACAACATTTCCCTTTCAGTCAACAATATATATTTTACACTGTATTGACTCCATAAGGCACTGGTCCTTTTTTGCACTTTTATTTGCTTATTATCATCTTGAGTATTGGGCATCTATTATTTTTTTACAGTGATATTTAATTTATACTAGTGAAAGACTATTTAAAACTTGTTGCAATAATATCTTGGAACCTTTTAATCACTACCCAAAAACAACTCCTAAAAACATAAAAGACTTTAATCATTTACATGGGAACTCTAACAATCTTAGAAACATTCCTAAGGGACTACCCCCCTTGGTTTAATTGGGGGTTTTTCCTAAACAGAGGAGTCAAGATCAAGTGATAGCCTTGACTCAAGACTTGCCCCCAAGGGCACACCGAACAGTAGCATAGATTTCTGCTGCATTAACCAGGTGTGCTAACCCGACGACAACATTTTTGGCACTATTGCCGGGGATAAATCTTCTATCCTTGGGTACAACATTTTAACTTATTTTTTTGTTTTATACCTTTGGTGTGTCTAGTTGAACACTTATGAGATTCACTCGATCCACTTGGTGAATCCACTGGTGTTGACACAACTCTTCTTGACAGGGGTTCACTTTGTCATCAACAAACACCAACAGCCCTTATACACTGGCCCGGAAAGGAGTTACCCTTCCAGCAACGCCTGCGAAGCAAGCGAGGTCTCACCCGAAGTGAGTAAGGGTGCTGCAAGAACCAAGCTTTTGCAGTTGCGAAGAAGATATGTGCATGTTAACCAGAGATTACAATATTTACCACAGTCTATTTAACCAATCATTCTCATATTTATTTCAAAGCATATTCAACAACACATTCGCATTAACCAACAACATGTATCAACACAAATCAACATAAAGCATTTAAATAACCCATCATCGCATAACAACAGAATTCATAACCAAACATCTTCATTCATTAACATCTGCGGAACAAACCTTGCAGAGAATAGTCAACAAAATCCAAAGATCGCATTAATCTCCAAAAATTAGATGCCCTTAGGCTTACAATATTGCTCTATTTATATGTTTTTATCTTATTACAATTTGGTCCACATGACCGACTCAACTAATCTAACAACTCTTATCTTTCCCCAAAACGTGGCAAAAGGTCCTTCTTCCGCGAAATGACCCTTTCACACCTGTCAGCTTCCGCACTTCTTGTGGATCTATCCTGTGCCAACAGACCCCCAACACAAACTTGTGGCTCTTCTCGAGCCACTTCAGTGGGACACTGCTGGTGTGCATCCACCCTGTATTGTACTTGGTCATCTCAAAAATGTTCTTGCTGTTTGGAACTCGCTGTTGTGTACTTCGCATCCACATTTGTCAGTCGCTGGTTAGCTATCATGTATTTTCTGGACTCATCCTCCAGTCTCTTGCAACCTTGATCATCTACCTCTCCGAATTTTGCTAGATCACTCCTCGTTTTCCCCTTCCAAAGAAAGGGGTTGTCAACGACGCCAAGGTGGGAAACAGGCCGACTACTCCAGCACATCTGTTTCGCGCCTTGGATTGCTTCCTCCCAGGGCCAGGGGCCTGCTGCCCTTGTTCTTCTGGTGTTCGCTGGGGCCAGGAAGCTGTGAACTACTACCACGTACTTAGAAATCTCGGATGAAACCTCGACTTTGTGATACCCGAGTGTCCTGGATTCCTATTGCTCCAGGCGCTGGTGCATACTTGTCGTTCGGGCCCGTAGCACCCCCGGTGCGCTACCACACGAAATGCAATGGAGCATTTCCATAGCCTCCTTGAAACTCCTAACTTATGCAATGACCTGCCTCGCTCTCAGCATGGGTTTCCTACTTTTGGAAAATACCTCGGTGCTTTGCTGGGTGTCTGGTTCCTGTATTTATGCATTTCCTTTGTCTGGGATGTTTATTTCAAGAAATCTGTGGCGGATCCGTTCTATTGATATGCCAATTCTTTCATCATTTCGTTTGCGTGGGGTGACTGGTTTCCTACATGTGATATGAGTGGCCATACCGCCCCCCCCATCTACTCCTTATGTCATTCTCGTGTGAACTGTCATTGTTGGTGCCTCCGGCCATGCTGTGTGCTAAATGTGCCTCATGCTAGCACCGATTTATGCCTAACTAATCATTATCCATATGTGTCAGAACTATCATTCGAAAAAGTCCCATCCATACTAATTTGATAGAGTCACGATCCTGCTGCGCTCGCAGTCCATACTCCAAGCTGTGAAACAATCCTTCCTTGATTTTTTTAATTTTTTTTTATCCGCTCTGTGTCGGATCATGGTGATAGGGATTCATCCTACTCCCATTGACTAATTTAGGTAACAGTACCCCATCCAAGCTCTGTAACTGTGCGACGCCTCCATTCGTAATAAAAGTGATAATATAAGGTCCCAACCAGTGCATGTGTAGCTTGCTAGGGTGTTTTGCGAATTTTCTATAATACAACAGAACTGTATCCCCCTTCTGTAGGTGTTTTGTCTTGACATAGCAATCCTGCCATGCCTTTTGGCGGTCCTTCTCTACCTTCTGGTGAAATCCTGCAATGAATCGATCATCGTTGAACTGTATTAGTTGTGTCAATTGTTCCTTGAGTGCTCTACCATCGTTCATCTCTGTTGCTGCGGCGATTCGTAAACTTGGTACTATGTATTCCATTGGAATCATTGCTTCTTGGCCGTATACAAGTTTAAATGGTGTCTGGCCAGTTAGTCACTTGCAGGTGGTGCGATATGCCCAGAGGACCGCTGTAATTTTTAGGTCCCAGTCGTCGCGGTTCACGCTGCACACTTTGGTGAGTGCATGCTCCAGGATTTTATTAAATGCCTCAATGGTGCCATTCGCCTGGGGTGTAAAATTAGTCACAGCAGATCTAATGAACAAGTAAATCAATCACAACAGATGAACATAGAAAATATGGTGCAAAACTGTGCAAAACATGCAGCAGTGCTCTCTATCCCAGAAAGGGTGAATGAATTACAATACCAACTGTCACAATGACTGAGCAATTCGAATTACCTTAGGAGGTCATTCAAATCACTGAATGGAGTAGCTTGACTCTATCTAGGAGTCCACATCAATCATCGGTGGTGCTCATCAATCACAACAACCAGTCATCCAGGTGTCAATCTGAGTCTAACTGAGTGTAATAAGTGTAACTGAAGTGTGTAGCACTGATTTAGGATCTGGAGGCTCAGTGGGGGCGCATGGGAGGCTAACTGAAGTCAGAACAAGTCACCTAATCAAACTGGAGTTCAAACGGAAGTGATACAGTCAGTCGGGAGTGAAACTAGCCTCAAATCAGGGAGAATCGGAGCTAACTGAATGTAACTGAAGTGGAACTGCAGTGGTAGGTGAACAAGTGTGCCCTTCTCTGGCAGTAGGTGAGAAGTGGACGCCTTTCAGCTTAGGAGGGCTAAAACTCTGTGGTAGGTGGCTCCCGGGTGCTAGAAGAAGGTGGATAAGGTGCTGGAGGCATCAAACTGGTGACTGGGATGCATGCCAGTGCATGCAAACCCTAGATTCTGCATGCAAACCCTAATTTGCATGCAGATCCTGAAAAAGATGATGTGGATATCTGAACATGGGGGTGGTAGGGTGTGCTCTTCTTGTGCTAGATCTGAAATTCCTCTGTCATCACAACAATCGTTTGGTTAATGAAGTGGGTTCCTTGATCGCTTAGTAAGAATTTTGGGCAACCAAACTAAGTAACTACATTGTCAAATAAGAATCGGGCCGCAGTTGCAACTGAGCAGTCTTTTCTTAGCATCGATTCCGCCCAGTGCATCAGGTATTCTGTTTCTGTGATGATGTATCGTGGCCCTATCCTTCTCCCTGGAGGATTGATGGGTCCCACAAAATCAACAACCCATTTGTCGAAATCCTACAACGTTTCTTGTGGTACCAGTGGCATTTCGTCACGTCGCGAGGGTTTCCCGGTTCGTTGACACACATCGCAGCTCCTGGTGTAATCCATCACATCCCCATGCAAGGTTGGCCACCATAGTCCTGTGCGAAGGATATTCCGGGTAGTTGCTCGTCCTCCATAGTGTCCACCAACAATTCCTTCATGTTCTTTTGACTGAATCTGTTCCTATTCATGCGAAAGAATGCATCATCAAAGAATCTCATCTGGGCCTATTTTATATAACTCCCCTGCAATTAGCTGAAAGTCTGCAGCTCAGACAACTAGTTGCTTCCGTTGGCTGGTAGTGAGCTCGGTCGGTGCCTCCCCTGTCGCTAAAAATTGAATGATTTCTTCGTAGTGGTTATCGGCCATGCCAATCCTAAAAAATTGAGCATCCGACAATCCTTCGTCAATGCTTCTTGGTTCCTCTCCAGATTCTATTCACGAGATATGGTCAGGTCCCGTGTTCAAGCGCCATGGCTTTACGATGATTTCGAAGTCAAACTCCTGAAATAGTAGTAGCCAGCGGCAGATTCCCCCCCCAACACAGGTTTGTTCAAGGTATTTTAATGCAAAGTGATCAGTGAACATCTTGAAGTGACCCCCCAAAAGGTAATGCCTGAATTTCTGCAACGTGTAGACCATAGCCATCCCTTCCCGCTCAATGGTCATGTAGTTCCTCTCCATCGTAGGTAGCTTCCTACTAGCGAATGCTATCAGATGGTCAATGTCGTCGGTTCCTGGGCTGGCCAAGATAACACCTAGTGCGACTGATGACACATCAACATGTACGTGAAATTCTTTCATCCAATCTGGGAATGCAAGGATTGGTGCTTCAACCATCTTTTGTTTCAATATGTCCAAGCTTTTCTGACATTCTGCGGTCCATTCGAACTTAGCATCTTTCTTGAGTAACTTTTCCATGGGTGCTGTGATCTCCGCATATCCTCGAATGAATTTTCGGTAATACCCTGTGTGTCCTAATGTTGCTCGTAGCTATTTGACTATCGTGGGTAGTGGGAGGTCGACGATGATAGCAATATTCACCGGATCTACCAGCAGCCCTTCGCGGCAGACGATGTGGCCCAACAGTATGCCGAATGGGGCGCAAAAAATACATTTCTTGAGGTTCAAGGAAATCTGCTGCTATCAGCATCGTTTGAGCATTAGTCGTAAGCTCGCGGAGTGATCCTTAACTAGCATGTATATCTTCCAATATTCCATATAAAAGGTCATAAATTTATGAATATAATCCTTGAAGGCGGCTACCACTATTCTCGAAAATATGGCAGGAGCATTTTTCAATCCAAACGGCATCACCATGTACTAAAAACATCCCCACTTAGTGATGAATGTGGTTTTATGTCGATCTTTTTTCTCAATCCTGACTTGGTGGTAACCCGAAAATCCGTTTATGAAAGAATACATCTCCTGACCTCCTACGCCTTCAAGTACCTCATCGGTGAATGGGGTTGGGAATGGATCGTGTAGGAAGGGGTCGTTTAATTTCCTTAGGTCTACACATATGCGTACTTCGCCAGTTTTCTTGTCCTGGACAACCATTGGATTGATCCATTCGGATTCCGCCACTGGTTCTATTATGCCTGCTTCCAACATTCGCTCAATCTCAGCTTGTATGCGTTCCTTATGTCTCGGGTTCAATCTATATGGCCGCTGTTTTACTGGTTTCGCATCCATTTTCAGGGGGATCCGCATTTCCCCTAAGTCTCCAGAAATTCCCTTCATTTCTGAGAACTTTGTAGGAAATAGATCCTGAAACTTGTGTAGTATGTCGATGGCTTTCGCAATGGTCGATTCATCCCAGTAGTCCCCAATGTTTGCGAATTTTAGGTTTTCCTTTGATCCAATGTTCACCTTTTTTATCTTTAGTGGTTGCTAAAATTTGTGCAACGTTATGTCCGGTGCCTCAACACCACGACTTCCTTCCGAATCTGGTATATACGTTGCCTTGGGGTCGTCGTCATCTTCCGATCCTCCCGTGATGTTATAACATTCCATCAACATTCTGGTGTTGCAGTCCATGGGGTTGTTAGTGGTTGTCCGAACTGTCCTTCTTCAAATATTTTTCTGCGGATCGCTTGTAGTGCGGTGTGGATCAGAGGATTTATATCGGCGAATGGGAAGGTTTGGTTGAAGCCAATGGTAAGATGTTCCCAGGATGTTGTTCCGTGTCGCAATTCTACCGCGACATACTAGCTCCATGGTACCTCATCTAGTGTGTGTATAAATGCATGTACCAATTCTTATCGTGCTCTGGAGCCCCATCGATGTTGACAGGAATTTAGATGTGATTTCAGGTCCCCTCATCCATCATATCGCACCTGGTCGTTCTCCATAGCTTCATCAAATCGAACCTCCACGAGGCATCGACATACTAGCCAATATGTTATGTTTGATTGATGTGCTTCCCACCATCGCGCAGGAGTGGCCTTTAGGGCCTCCTGCAGGGCCAGAAGATGTTGTTGCTCTGCTACTTTGTTCTCAAATTCATTGAGAAACGTGCCTACGTTGGGTAGTCCCTCATAGGTGGGTAACACATACTCCTGTTTAGCTACCATTCATATGGACTGTGTTATCCGTGCAAACCTTCGGAAGGATACCTCGTTTAATCAGTTCTGCCACTTCTCCAAGGCCTCATCTGAGTTGGAGGATGCGGAACTAGTGCTGCGCCACTCTAACTCTCCGTCCGTGGTGGGGTTAACATGATCTTCCAAAATGTTGTACAGATTGTCCCATCCTTTCGTAAACTCCTCTCTGACTAGTTCCGTATAGCGGAGCCCTTTCGTCGGATCCAGTGGTGCAATTACCCTTAGTTCATGGCTCTCAAATGACATTACTCTTTTTTTAAAGTTGATGATTGCTTGATTCTCCATAGCCCAATCTATCCCCAGCAACACCGGATAGGGGATGGTGTTGTCCACAATCTCGATGACATCGAAGTCTGTGTACGTTTTGATCCCTTTGATTTCAACTGGGAGTTGGCATACTCGTCCAAGCGGAGTGACTTTTCTTTGGTTCTCCAATCGCAGCTGTACTGGTGAGCAGGTCATCCATGGCTTCCCCATCATTTCCCATGTCTGTTTGGTTAGAATGTTCACATCTGAACCCAAATCTAGGATGATGGAATCAACATCAAATTCTTCAATTTGTGTGGACATCCACATATCTATTCCTGTTTTTCTTTTATGTATGCGATTGACTTTCTGTTCTAGCCGTGCACCTCCCCGTCATTGTAGCAGACCCGCTATTTCGTCCAATATTCTGGGTCCTTCGCCAAATCTAGGAAACTTCCTAAGAAGGCCTTGAGGGTGGTTTCCTTCTTTTGCGACCTTGTCGGGTCAAACGCCAGTGGCATGTCATAGACTTCTTCTTCCACAGCCACTCATCACTGATTTCTCCTTACATTCTGCGCTTCCGAGAAGACATCCTTCTCTGCTTCTGCACCATCATTAGCTCGCTTCCGCCATGTTTGTGTTGATTTGATATGGGTGTCAGGCTTATTGGTTCCAGTCACCTCTCCTCCTTATGTCACGATCCTTACCTCTGCCTGATTACCGCGGGCTTCTATCGAAATCATCTGTACCGTAGGTGGCGGTTTCAGAATATTTGAGTTCTGGTTCTGCTTTGTTTGCCATTTCGCAATAAGCTGAGGGCAATCCTCAATGCTATGATCCGCAGCGCTGCAATATGTACATTGCAACACAGGATTCAGACAATCTCTTTGGTAGTGCCCCTGTTGGCCACAGTTATAACAGGTGATTGGGCCTCGTCCCCTTTCGGCAGCTCCTCCACGATCTCGTCCTACCCAAAATCCTCTGCCATAGCTTCTATGCGGTGGCCCATATTGTTGATACTGCGGTTTCCCATACTGTGGTTGTTGATACTGCTGTGGGCCATACTGCGGTTTTCCATATAGTGGTGGGGGATACTGCGGGTGCCCATACTGCCCCTAGTCATATTGCTGTGGCTGACTATACTGCGATTGTTGCTACATCACCGTCAGTTCCTCCCCTTTCATAAAGTATGTGTTAGTTGTTCTCTCCTGCAGCAGGTCATAGGCCCTGCAGTCCTTCTCATCATGGCCCACCAACCGATAGAACTTATTTACAGTACACCATGGGATAACTCCTTGCCGAAAGGGGTTTGGCACCCCTAACTGCAAATACTCCTGAAATTCTTGGCAATTATCCTTATGGTGTCCTTTGTTCCAACATTTGGTACACCATATGTCTCCACGAGTCTCCTTGCCCTTCTTGATGTACTCCAATTGGAGCGTTAAATTTGCCAACTGTGCCTATACCCTATCCATTCCCATCCCTGTGTCACCAATCGATGAAGCCTCTAGTTTCTTTGCAATTTCCAATGCCTCCACTTGTGTCGCGACCTTTTACTGCATCAACGGTCCTCGTATATGCAGTACCAGTCCCGAGATAAACCACTCTTTATGTTGTAACTCATTTACTGGAAAGCTCACTTTCGCTATCAATGTTTTGTAACACTGATCGAATTACCACACCGATTCATTTGGAAATTGCTTAATTTCTTTAAGCTCTGTGACGTATTACGACTCATATTTTGGTTTTTTAAACTCATCAGTCATTACGGCTTTGATCTCAGCAAATGTTTTTACTGCTGTCCCCACCAAAACTTTTACGAATTTCATGTACTGATCTAGCACACAACCCCTCAAGGTCGTCGCTAGCTGTCCCAACTTTATCGCATCATCCTGGACCTGCTTCATGGTCTAGACTGCTTCCAATACAAACCAATACTGTTCGGGATCCTCAGTCCCGTTTCCTTGGAATGTAGGCATCTTTGCCTCGTCTGCCATCCTAACACTGCTAGTATTGTTGTTTACCAAAGCGCTACTCTTAGCGCTGCAAGTAGGGCAACTTCGCGAGTAGTTTTGGTTTCTTCCTATAAAATTTGGAGTAGTGTGCGGGGTCGAAGGTACATGGTAACTTACGATCTGACCTTGTTATTCCTCTAGGGTAGCCTGGTCAACGTCTTCCTCACAATAAGGGAGATTCCTTCCTTGTGGTCTTGCCTCGTGATTCTCGATTCCGGTCCTCTCAGGAGAGACTCTCTTGGTCCTCCTCTTCTTCTTAGGATGCTGGAATATTGCTCCACTCCTCAAGAGACCACACTCTCCGTTAGCTTCCCTTTCAAATTCGTCATCACTCATGTCCATCTACCACATCTTTTCATCAAGCTCGCATTTACATAATACCTTCATCCTCGCATAACAATTCTTCTACTCATCAACGGACATCCTCAATATTCCTTTTTCACAGACCAACATTTTAATCCACAGCGTCAGTGATGAAAAGAACCTTCCCCTTGGTCCTCTGAAGAAATTTCTTTCAGCGTCGCTGTATGACTTAATAGCATCTACCGTGAACTCAGTTATGTACCCCTCAAGGATACTGTCTACCCAAAAATCAACAGCCCGTGATACTTTGTTGTTGACCTGTTTCAGTTGTCGCACTAACTCCGGGGTCCAACACTCAGGTTCAGTCTTCTAGCAGTGATTTTTGCGATACGTCAACTGTGCTAGCCACTCATGCAGTACCACCAGGAATTCACAGAAGAAGATTTCGTGAATATCTGAATAGACGTATTTTTGTGACCACTCGGTTGCTGTCTGTTTAGGGTCCCTCTTCTCACTTCCTGCGAATTATTTTTCTTTCTTGTCGAACCACTCTTGGATCTTTGGTTTTGTCGGGTGCCACAGCATATCCCCTTCTTTTCTAGCTTAGGGTCCTGGCAACATAACCATTTGTTGACACAACTCTTCTCGACAGGGGTTCACTTTGTTGTCAACAAACACCAACAGCCCTTACACACTGGCTTAGAAAGGAGTTACCCTTCCACCAACACCTGCGAAGCAGGCGAGGTCTCACCCGAAGTGAGTAAGGGTGCTGCAAGAACCAAGCTTCCGCAGTTGCAAAGAAGATATGTGCACGTTAACTAGAGATTACAATATTTGCCACAGTCTATTTAACCAATCATTCTCATATTTATTTCAAAGCATATTCAACAGCACATTCACATTAACCAACAACATGTATCAACACAAATCAATAAAAAGCATTTAAATAACCCATCATCGCATCACAACAGAATTCATAACCGAACATCTTCATTCATTAACATCTGCGGAACAAACCTCGCAAAGAATAGTCAACAGAATCCAAAGATCGCATTAATATCCAAAACTTAGATGCCCTTAGGCTTACAATCTTGCTCTATTTATATGTTTTTCTCTTATTACAATTTGGTCCTCATGACCAACTCAACTAATCTAACAACTCTTATCTTTCCCCAAAACGTGGCGAAAGGTCCTTCTTCCGCGGAATGACCCTTTCGCACATGTCGGCTTCCGCACTTCCTATGGATCTATCCTGTGCCAACAACTGGTCAATAATACAATCAGGTATTCTACAAGAAGAACTTTTGACGGTTTAGTTAGTTTCATTCCTGAACCTGAAAGGGTTTATCAAAGGAGGTAGGCTAGACTTACTTCTCATAGGGTCCTTGAACATTTAGGATCTGAGTCCCTCTCAGACATCCATTTTTTGATTTCAAATAAAGAATTGTCTCTGATGGATAACAATTCTAAACCCCTTAACCTTACTTAGATTGCAGGATATCCACATGAGCTCCCTGAAAGAGCCATTGAGAATTTTCCATCTTTTCAAGGAAACAATGCCATCTCGGCAGTAGTTCACCTTCAGAAATTTGCTAGGAACCTGATCTGGTGCTGAACCTCTACCCAACAACATCATGATGTTTACATGAGGATTTTTGCCTTGTCTTTGGAAGATGATGCAGCTGAGTGGTTCATAGGATTAGCTAATAACACCTACGATTCTTATGATTCCTTGACCAAAGGTTTCATGGAAAAGTGGGGAGAAAAGAAAGAGCCACGTCATTTGTTGAATCCCCTCCATTCCATTCGAAGAAATGAAAATGAAACAATGGAGGAGTTCAATAAAAAGTTCAGAGATTTGGTTGCTAGTTTTGATGATGACATTAAACCCACTGATAAATCCATTTTAATTAACTACATGGAGGCATTAACTGGTGAGATCAGATTCATGTTAATGGATAAGGAACCAACCACTTTGAAGATTGTACAAGACTTGGCCACAAAAATTGATCTAAACATGCAATCATCAGGTAAGTCAAACATCCCTGGGTTGAGAAGAGCTATTGTCAAACATCATGAACCTAAGGATAAATCACCCATGGATAAGATGCAAGAAGCTCATGAGAAGCAAATGAAGGAGATGAGTGAACGTATGGAGGCAATGGAAGCCAACTATGTCACTCAACTTAAGTCCATGCAGAATAGGGTGGTTGCTGTAGAAAGATCATACTCCAATCAGAAGCCTTTTCATCAAAAAGGAAAGTGACCGAAGAAAGGACCTCCTTAGGAGGATAGGATGCCTCATCAACTTGAAACCACCAATATGGTTGAAGAAATTCCTCCATATTGTAGACCTTGTGATGCATTACACGAAGAGTCTACATGTTATGTAGGATGTCAAGCCCTAGAACAAGAGTATCTGGGAGGTAGCAATAATGATGTCTTCACAAGCGAGCCTGAGTTCATCAACACAGTAGGACATGTTCACCCTCTCTCTAAAGAAACATGGAAACAAGCTAGAGAGAATTCCCAAGAAAAGGATAGATTATCTAATGCTTATGGTGAAATGCCTACTCCGGAGCAGATCAAAGAGATTCCTAAGTACAAGGGACTTACCTATCAAAGGCGGGATTATATTGGAGCCCCCAAGGCCAAACAACAGTATGTACCAAAGGTAATACCTCCACATAATCCTAACCATGCTCCTGTTGATCTTGATTTAGGTAAATGGTTTGAGAATGCAAAAGTTTCTATGCCCGTCACAGAAGCCATTAAGATCAACTCACTAGAGAGAGAAGTTAATGAATGCAATTGATCCTCCACCAGAGATAAATCAAGAACATCCTAAGAAAAGAACCCCTTTTCAAAAGAAAATTGATGAGGAAGATCCCCCAGTAGTTTTGCAAACTATGGACTCAAGTAAAGAAGATCACCTGCCCTTTATGTGTCATTGATGATAAATGGTGTTCTTCTACACAACTTTATGTTGGACTCTGGGGCCTCATTAAACATCATGACCAGGAAGGTCATGGAAAAGATGAATCTAAAGATCACTAGACCATATTCAAATGTTTGTGCCATGGATTCTAGACAAGTTGATGTGATTGACATCATATTGAATCTACCTATGAAATTGGCCAAATACCCTAATATCCATATCACGATGGATGTCCTAGTGACCGATGTACCCGACAAGTGGGGCATGCTCCTTTCAAGAAAGTGGGATGTTGATCTAGGGGGCTCCATCCAGATGGATTGGAGTTATTCCACGGTACATGCATAAGAATATTCTCTTGTTAAATTGCATACAGAAAAAGCTAAGAAATATCATGTTGAAGATCCTAAGAATTTGAAAAATGAATATGTTTTCAACACTAATAATAACGAAAATTATGCAATTGACTCCAATTTTCTAGCTCCTGTAAAAGAACAAATAAAAGATGAGAAAGTTAATGATATATAGAGAATGAATTTTGATGGAGCACATTCTAGAGCGGGTAAAGGGACATGTATTGTGATCACTTCACCTAGTGGGAAAATGTTCAACTTTGCTTATAGGTTAGAATTTGAGGCAACCAATAATATGGATGAATATGAGGCATTACTTCTAGGATTGGAAATTGCTAAGTACATGGGAATCAAACTGCTTAGTATTAAGGGAGACTCAAACTTAATAATTATCCAAGTAAAGAACAAGTATGCATGCAAATGTGAAAGACTAAAAAGATATAGGAATGCAATATGGGACACAATGGAATTTTTTTATGTATTAAACCTTATTGAGATTCCTCGAGATCAGAATTGCATGGCAGATAGACTAGCAGTAGTTGCATCAACACTTCAGCCATCCGAAGAATTGTTAAATGGAAATGGTACACTAGAGATAAATTTTGGACCATCCGTTCAGGATAATGTACACCATTGGCAGGTTTTTCAAAGTGATGAACAGATCTTGAGATTCATCCACAATGTGGAGGAATATTCGGATTTTCAGGTCAGTTTCCAAGAGGAAGGTAAAGAGTATAAAAAAAGATATGATCATTTCAATGCTATCCCTAGGGGATTTGTGGAATTAGAGCATGGTTTTGATCGGCAAGACATATATGAGAATAAAAAGGAAATGATCAAACCTGGGGAATATATAGAAATAAACATCGGAACAGACAAAGATCCAAAACTAATAAAAATTGGAAAAGGAACTTCAGAAAAAGAATGGAATGATTTAATTAACATGGTAAGGGAATATAGGGATGATTTTGCATTCACATATGGTCAACTTAAGGCCTACCGGGATGATGAATTTCAGCATGTCATCCCCTTGAAACAAGAATTCAAAGATGTTAATCCATTCCGGCAAAAACTGAGAGAAATAAACCCAAAGATGGCACCAATAGTTGGGAAGGAATTAGAAAATATGTTAGTAGTAGGAATCATCCATCCAAGAAGACATTCGACTTGGTGATCAAATTTGGTGGTAGTTATAAAGAAAAATGGTTAAATAAGGATTTGCATTGATTTCAGAAATCTAAATACATCCTGCCTAAAAGATAACTACCCATTGCCGAGCATGGAAACTCTTCTCCAGAGAGTAACAGGTTCATGAATAATGTCCATGTTGGACGGATTCTCTGGATATAACCAAGTTTTAATTAATAAGGAGGATCGACATAAAACTACCTTCATAACCCCATGGGGTACTTTTGAGTACATCAGAATGCATTTTGGTTTAACAAATGCGGGAGTTACTTTTCAGCATGCCATGGATTACGCTTTTAAAGAGTTGGTTGGGAAAATAATTGAGATCTATTAGGATGACTTGACTATCTTTTCCAAGGAAAGGACTGATCATGTTAAACACTTAAGACAAGTTTTTGAGAAATGTCAGAAATTTGGCATATCACTCAACCCAACTAAATCCGTACCTGGTATTGATGAAGGAAAATTGTTAGGCCACATAATAACTAAAGATGGATTTAAAGTGGACCCTGAAAGAGTAGAGGCCATAAAAAGAGTACCTTTACCAAAATATTTGAAATCCCTCCAGTCATTCAACAATCAAACCAACTTCATAAGGAGGTTCATTCCAAACTTAGCAAAATTAATGAAACCATTACATAAACTTTTAAAGAAGGATGTTAAGTTCATATGGTCAAATGAATGTATAAATGCATTTAAATGCATCAAGGACAACATAGCAAAAGCACCAGTTAGACTACATCCTTGTTGGTGTAGTGTTGAACACTGCTTTGAAGTCTCCGGCGAGCCCACATGTCTTTGTACATAGACACCTAAGCTTGGTTTCTGGACATTCCTCCCTATACCTCACGGTATATCATGAGTTTTCCCTCTTTCCCTTAATCAAGTTTCACAACATTAATAATCTAAAATTAACCAAGAGACACTTGCACAACATTTTCCTTTCGGTCAACAATATTTATTTTACACTGTATTGACTCCATAAGGCACTCGTCCTTTTTTGCACTTTTATTTGCTTATTTTCATCTTGAGTATTGTGCATCTATTATTTTTTTTATAGTGATATTTAATTTATACTGGTGAAAGACTATTTAAACCTTGTTACAATCATATCTTGAAACCTTTTAATCACTACCCAAAAACAACTCCTAAAAACATAAAACACTTTAATCATTTACACGGGAACTCTAACAACCTTAGAAACATTCCATAGGGACTACCCCGCTTGGCTTCATTGGGAGTTTTTCCTAAACGAAGGAGTCAATATCAAGTGACATCCTTGACTCGAGACTTTCCCCCAAGGGCACACCGAGCAGTAGCATAGATTTCTGCTGCGTTAACCAAGTGTGCTAACCCAGCAGCAATAGGCCCAAATTGACATTTGTTTCAAAATTTTCTTAAATTTGTGGTAGATTCATTTACTTCAAGTTATATTTTACTGTTGGATCCCTGATTGGATAGGATTAGGACTGATATCTAAAGAAAGTTAATTCATTTAAGAGTTTGCAAATCACAAAAATTAAGAAAACAGAAAGATTTGTTCAAAGAACCTTAAGACCCTTTAACTGTTGAGTCTAATGCACTTGCTTATTTGAAACATCACAACAGATATCAGTCATAACATTTGAAAAGATCATTTAAACACATTTCACAAAGATGTTTGCATTGAAAAACAAATAATTCAACTTTACACTTTGAGACATTTTGAAAACAATTTCCCTCCAAAACCGAATACAAACTTTAATTAGTTCAATTTTGTTTTGGATCTACAGTATTTTCATTATGTTTATGCACAACTATAGAAGATTGTAGTGTCATATCTCGATTTTCTTGTGATAATTTGTGTCTGAGCCATTGTATCCTCTTTGCTTGCACTTTCAGGTGGCCCTGCAAATGAGAAAGTGGATCTCAAGTGCAATAGTATAGGATTTGATTTTTCAAGCATTGTTTTTTTGAGCCACTGTATCCTCTTCACTTGGGCCTTCGGGCGATCTTGTGAACGAGAAAGTTGATCTCATGTGTAATAGAGTAGATTTCAATTTTCGCATACAGTTCTCGAGCTACCGTATCCTCTTTGCTTGCACTGTCGGGTGGCCTTGCAAACAAGAAAGTAGATGTCAAGTGTAAAGAATTTAAATCATAAGCATTTCAAAGGGCTTTGTGTATCCTCTTTGCTTGCAATTTCAGGTGGCCCTGCAAACGAGAAACAAAGATCCCCTGTGTAATAGAATTAGATTCATTTTCAATGAGATATCTGTTTGCTTTACATTAATGTTCAAATCAATTATTATCCATATTTCAGCAGAATTGTTCATAAAAACCAAAATATACCAACAAATTTTGCATGTTTGAAAGATACACATGAACCTATAACCTTGCATTAGTTTAGAACATTCATCGAATTGAAAGGTAGCATAGTGAGCATATTGCATTGTTTGGTTCATATTTTTTGAGTCAACACACCACCAGTTTCACTTCCACTCCTGAAACTAAGCAAACTATCATTAAAAGTTGACGCTTAATCTAAAATTGACCAACATTTGATTTTCATATCACCAATAAGAATAGGTTAGTTCCTTGGATTAGGTTTGGAGAGTTAACACTCCTGGGTTGCAAAACTTTTGAAACTAGCATTGATTACTGAGAGTTTAAATCCATTAGTAACAAAAAATGCATGTCGGGAAAGCGCATCTAACACATGCTTTAAGCACGAGGTCAATCTGGATAAGTAAGGGTGGTCCCCCCCTCTTGCGTGTTTAGTGGGACATGATCTCATCACATAATTCTATGTAAAGTGACAAGTACTCAGGGTGACATCACTTTTCTAGAGTACCTGGGTATGAGAGTTGTCCTCGACTTACAACTGTTCCGCTCGACCGTTGGTTATGAAGTGGTATCTTTAGTTGCTCTTCCTAGGATATCGCATAGGCTATTGTAAGTGGGGAACTCTTGCAATACCTGAGACAAACTTTGAAGTTTTAATTTTTGGGAGGGTGATTGGTCAGGAACCAACACTTGCACCCTTGGCGATTAAATTTTATTGTAACTGTTTCTCACACCTTCACTGCTAGAAATTGTTTGAGGCTTGATGTCCCTAAGCAGATACTAGTTTCGGAAGCCCCCCTAATCCAAATTTTCACCGATCTTCGGTTCTTTGGAAAAGTAAGTGTGCTTGCTTGGATCTATAGGAATTTTTACTATGTGGACACTTTTTATTTTGTTGAGTCTAGACAACCTTAGGATTGTTTGATTCTATTTTTCGATCAAAGTCATTTTAAACACATCCTTTTTATCAAGTTCTTCAAAGTGGCTACTCTCAGATCCACCAATCATGGCAGCAATGAGGTGAGTCACCAGAAATTGAAGGCCCAGTTACATCATGGAGATGAATACAAAACACGCAACCTTGTGACTTGAAAACTGAACAAATTATAGATTCAAATAACAACAATAGAGAATAACAACATCAAACAAATACCGAAACATCACCTACCAAGGAAAAAACAAACATTGTTGATAATCTTGCTCCTTTTGAAATTGAAACACTAGAGAACAACACAACTAGTCATGTAAACCCACATTTGACAAACCTTTTAGACCCAGTGGTACTTCACATCAGTGAGCCACTTGATTATGTTGATGTATATGTAACTTCGGAATGTATTTTACCCATGTGTATTGTATTCCTATAGATATGTTATTATTTCTCTATACAGAAGTGTTTGTATTCCTATAGAGATGTTATTATTCCTCTATACGGAAGTGTCGTCATTTATATTGTAAGTGTCGTAACTTATACTTGATGGGCTATTAGACCACCTTGATGGGGTCGGCCTTGTATGAGTCATGTGGGTAAATGGGTTATTAGACAACCAAGTATGGGGTTGGCCCGGATTAAGTTAACCATGGATTATTAGGCTAAGCTAGACAAGTCGGCCCCATTAGTTTATTGGGCAGGACAGGACAAGTATAAATAGAGATCGGGAGATCTCTATTTGATCACTCATTACTCAATTCTATCTCTCTCAGAAAGTGGCGCACTTGTGAGGAGGAGGATCATTTGCTAGGAGAAGAATATCTCTTGTAATTTGGTTGTATCATTGCTCTATCTATCTCTGAGGAAGTTGCGGGGTTTTTCACCTTCTTGGTTTTCCCTGGTGAAACTCTATGTCTCTTGTGTGCTTGCATTATTGTGTCCATGATTGATATGTTGTAGATATGCTGTACATGTTATTCTATCGGTTAAGATCCTAGATCATATTGAAATTTTTGAAAAATTAACATGGTATCAGAGCTAGTCTGAAAGAAGGCATGGTATGGCATGTATGACACTTGTTGCACTTGCGATGCTAGGGCTTGATATAGCAAAAACTAGTCATCATAGCACTTTCGCTATAAATCCATTTCGGCGAGGTGTCGGGATCTAAAACTCTTACAGGTAGAAGATAAGATCTCCATGTACCTTGTTTCCAAAGCACAACTAGTAATTTGTTGTACTTTGTGTTTTATGATCTGTACAATCTAGGGTTTCTGCCTCTTCAAGATCTGAGTCATAAAGAGGTGACCTAGGAAAAAAGGTCATAACTTGGGCTAGGAAGCTCCAAATGAAATTTCATAAAAAGAGAGAGGTAGGGCATGGACTGTAATTTCACAAGACAAAGGTTCAAAGGCCGAAAGTGAACCAGTGACATGTGGAACTCCGTACAAGTTTGCTCTCCTATTTTATTCCACAAATAGGTCACGTTGCGACACTTGTCATAACTCTCTCTCAGAGAATCCAATTTAGGTAATACCTATGGGGTTGGAAAGATGACAGGTCGGGATACTACAGGTAGATTTTTTAGACCCTTTGGATTCGTAGTTTCAGAGTTACACTAGAAAAAAATAGGTGCATATTTCTATCAAAACAAAATTGGATTTTGAGCACCTTCATTCATGGTTCCGGGAATTGGGGTTTCAGAGAAAGTTGGAATTTTTGTAATCGGAGACCACGGCTGAATGCTACTCATCAAAATCGAAATTTAGAGACCAAGATCAAATTTTTTGGTTGGGCAGAAGGCTAGGCTTGATCAAACCCTAGTTCGGGACTTTGATCGGAAAAGTGGAAAATTAGGGCTTATGCAAAAGTTGGAATTTTTGAAGTCTGTGACCACGGTTGGAAGCTCCTCAGAAAAATAGAAGTTTAGAGATTTGGATCAAACCTTTTGGTTGGGAAGAAGGGTGGGATTTATCAAACCCTAGTTCGGGATCCTGTCAAGAAGATCCGGAAGTTTCAAAGGCAATTTTGAGGGGTGAAACTTTGCAGTTTTCAAATTCTGAGTATACCAGCTTGATCAGCTCAGCAAGGTGCATCTTTCTATCCTTTTAGAAGTTTGAAATTCAAAATTTGAATTTTTAGGGTTTCTCTGACAAACCCTAATCCAGCTCTAGATCCAATTTCTGCAAATCAAGTGGATTGGGTTAATCCTAGAAGAGAATGGATTGGTTACTTACATAAGTGAAGAAGTTCCTGTTTCAGAGGGAGATGAGGCTAAGGCCTTACATAAGAAGATTACAAGAAATCTCGACAGGTATGAATTATCCAGGTATGTTTCAAGATTTGTTCATGATTAAGTTTATGATATGTTTGTCTTCATATTATTACGGTTAGTACAATCTTGATTAAATTTAGACTTGTCGTATCACCTTAATAAAATTATGAATGCATGATAGAAGATATTCATTGATTAGGGTTTTGACACTTATGATTGTACTAATGCATTGTGATGTTGTATGAGGTTGATTTTGTTCACTAACATGAAAGGTACACCAAGAAAGACAAATCATGTTCTAGTTTAATAACATATGAACATGGTGACATGAAGACAAAGATTCATCCATTATCATGGATCACATAGAAGATCTATTTACGAGGTATGTATAACTTGGTTCTATAATGGTTAACTTATGAGATATGCAGGTTACTAGCACAAGTCATTGAAGAGAACAAGAAGACATCATATGGGTATGTTAGACATAGCTAGCGAACATGCTAATCCAGGTATGTTTTTCCTATATCAAGTTAGAATCCTACCTTGTGTTAGAATCTCTTATATAAGTATACTTGGCATGATTGATTATGATTATTCATGAAGTTATAGGTTTGAGTAATCATGGGTTTAGGCATATTATGTTTCTTACTTTAATTGATGATATGACTAACCAGAAGAGTCCTATGTAAACCTTGAATACTAATGTTTATTATCTATGATCATTACTATACATGTTTAAGACTATTGTGTTTCTGATAGTATTGAGATTATACTAATAAATGTATGATTATGTATGAGATCTCGAGGATATCACAATAATGATACTTGTAAGCATGCATAGTGATCGAGGATGGATATAAGTTCAAGGACAGGTAATCCAGAAAGCAAAGATCAACCAACACTTCAGTGCCATTTGGTACAGTTTTGGGTTCCAATCCTGGAAGTACATCCACTTCGTCTGCAGGAATCCCTATTGGGAGGTGTGCCTTACCAAATTTGGGTTTTCCATATGGTTTGGCTACTCAAGGTAAAAAAAATCAAGGAGTAAACCAAAATCCTCTTGGTGTACCTAACATTTTTCCATGTTCTACTTCTGGGGGAAACCCTTTACCATGGAATCTTAATATTCCTGGCAGAACCAATGGACCATGGAAAACTAATTCCAATTGGGGTGATGCTCCACATGTGAGTGGAAATTCCTCGGGAGGTCATCATCCAAATTTTCCTAGTGTAAATCCTAAGGGAAATCCCATACCCCCAATAGGTAGCACACCAGGAGGCAATCCACCTATCAACCCCATTCCACCATGGAGTGGGAAAGTTCTAGGAAGTAACCAATCTTCTTGGGAACCACCCCCGCAAGGGGGAAATAAACCTTGGAACACTTATCAAAACCAAGGAAACAATCAATGGAGTAGTCAGATTCCGAAATGTAACCAATCTTATTGGGGCCCACCTTTGCAAGGGGGAAATCCACCCATTAATCCTATCCCGCAATGGAATGGTGATGTTCCACCAAGTAACTAATATTATTGGAACATACCTCCGCAAGTGGGCAATCCATACATGCATCCTGTTCCACAATGGAATTGAGAACATTTAGGAAGTAACCCATCTTTTTGGATGAAATCTATGCAAGGAGGTAATCCTTCTTGGAATGATTTTAAATCCCAAGGACAACACCAATGGAGCCATCAAGCTTTACCTGCATATCAAACATTTACTACAACATCAATCAAATCACCATTTCTATCCACATTGAATCTACTAGATTTATCTCAGCTGACTAATGATCCTGTTCTACATTTGAATGGATGGCTAACCATACCAACTAAACTACCCTCATACATACCCAAGTTTGATGGGAAACTGGGGGAAGATCCATCAAATCGTGTGATGACATTCCATTTGCGGTGTTCATCCAATTCCCTAGTTGATGATAGTGTTCGGTTAAGGTTGTTTCAGTGGACCCTAACGGGAACTATTGCGAAATGGTACATTGAATTTCCACGCAATACTTTCATGAAATTTTCATCTTTATCTATGGTATTTCTGACACATTTTCAATTACCTATCCGCTATGAGACGGGAATAGAACTTTCAACTTCACTTAGGCAGTCCATCGCTACTCACATATCAGATCATATCCACGAGTGGAGGAGGCAACCAAGGCTTATAAAAGCTAAAATCCTTGATCATTTCTTAGCAGATTGGTTCATAAAATCACTACTACCTACTATTTCCAGATATGTAACCATATCAGGAGCCATGATTGAAGAAGAAATCATTTAGAGTGCTCAACAGATGGATTTGATATATTCCCAATCGAGCACACTTTATGATTTAATACCTCATTCAGTGAGACCCGCGTCTGATCCAGCTAATCCACTAAAAGGAATTCATACCGATGGTGTGATTATATTTGTCAACCAACTTGAATAGATTACCCAACAATTGAGACAAATGTCGGTTCAAAATTCACAATCCACGGCTGGCCAGGAAACACAGCAATCCGCAACTCCCACCCAAACTTCTGAAGTATTTATCGTTCAAACTATAGACCCAAAAGGAAAAATGAAGAAACAGAAGAAGAATCCCAATGCTAATTCTGGGACAGGAGATGCACTTAAGGTGAATAATCCTACTGGAGGAAATAATGACAACCGGAAAAACAAATACCCTTGCAAAATTTTCCAAGGGGATCATCCTACTCACCTTTGTCCTCATATAGATGATATTCATCGAATGTTGGCACAACAAGAAGGGAAAAAAAAACCTACCGTCCTAACTCAACCTTTCCCCCAACAACAATAGATGGTTGTTGCGGTGACAGTAACTCCACTAGGAGGAAACCAGGAAAACCCCCACAAGGGGGCAATCCACCCAATGCTATTACCTTCACAATTGGTGAACATGAAATAAACATTCAAACAAGGGATCATTCTTATGACATACCTTCGAAAGATGCAGAAACAATTGGATCTCAGCCTATTGGTTCTCTAACCATTGAGAAACCAACCATAGACATAGTACCTCGACCTCCAAAAGGGGTTTTCTGTAGAACAACACACAATCCTAACGCGCGAGCTGCTATAAAATACAATGTGTTTGAAGACTTAGCTCAAGATCCTTGTGCAATGTCTGCCTTGGAAGTATTGCAAAGTTGTCCTACTCAACAAAAGGCACTATTGCATTCTATTGGTGCTATCGATCCATCTGACAACAATTTGATAACTTTGGACTTAGAACAGTCTAGATGTAGGCTTCCATCACAAATCACGTTTCAGATCAAAGTGACTTCACATGGTAAGAACATTTTTCAAACCGTTGTGGATGAAGGAGCCTCAACTTGTGTCATGTCACTAACATGTTGGAAAGTTTTGGGATCACCAACCCTAGTACCCATCCCATACAATACTCAAAGCATTTGATGGTCATTCGTTCCCACCTCATGGACTTATCATGGCTTGCTCAGTTGAACTAGGAGGTAAAACAATTCAAGTAGATGTTGAGGTAGTGGATGCACCCATAGATTGCAATTTTCTATTGGGACATAGTTGGATACATAATATGATGGTTGTAGTGTCTTCAATATTCCAAGTTATTTGGTTCCCCCACCAAGGGAATATTATCACAATCGATCAACTAGATTACTACACACCTGAAACTGGTCTCCACTCGAATGTACCTTTTGTAGGGGATTCGAAAACAGTGATTCAAGATATTGACGTAGGAATGTTCAAATATTCATCCCTCATGGGAACTTTCGTAATTCCACCATCGATATTGACCCCTAGCGCTACTCCCATTTTCACTATTACATTAGAAGTATACTTTCCATTAATTTTTTTTTCTAAGTCCATACCAGAAGTTGGCTCCACCTCATCGGAGGGAGCCTCTCAAGAGGACATCTTGGTTGAAAATAATTATGAAAATATACCAACTTCTATGCAACATAATGAAACAGAGAGTAGTGTTCCCTTATCTATCGTAGATCTTTCTTATCAAGCTATTCAAATGGCTTCGGCAGTCTCAGATCAAAATCCTTCCAAGATGGAGGAATATGATCCTTATACTTCACCTATATGGACCATGAACTCTCATAGTACTCATGACATCCTGGATCAAAATTTTTCTTTGGATGAAGCCATCCTTGAAGTCATGAATATCTCTGAATGAACCTAGGAGGATATGCATCACAAATCCTCATTTCTTCCAAAGATTGATTCATCAAAAGTCAAACCCAAAATTTTTTACTTCGATGATGACGTGGAAATATACCAATGCCCCATCCAAACACACAATTTGAGTTCAGAAAGAAATTTGGCAAACATCTCGAAAACCATCCCAATCGATATATCCATTAATCTTGGCATCATCAAAAACAATAATATAGGTAGAGATTGCTCTCCAGAATAAATCGCACATTATATTGCTCTATTCAAGGATTTTAGCAATGTGTTTACATGGTCTTATGAAGAAATGTCGTGCATTGATCCCAGCATTATCGAACATGAGATAAAAACCTATAACAATGTCAAACCAGTGCGAAAGAAGCTACATCCAGTTAACCTTAAGAAATCGGCTTCCATCAAAGTAGAGGTCGAAAAAATATTGAAAGCTGGATTCATCTATCTTGTTCCTTTAACTGAATGGGTATCCAACCCCATTCCGGTTAATAAAAAACAAGGAACTCTCTGGGTCTGTAGTGACTTTAGGGATCTAAATTTGGCTTGTCCCAAAGACAACTATATTCCCACACCCTTCCTTGATCAGATTATAGACGAATGTGCCGGGAACAAAATCTTTTCATTTATGGACGGATTCTCCGGTTACAACCAAATCCAGATAAAAGAGGAGGACCACATAAAACAACTTTCATATGCCATTGGGGGACTTTTGCATATCGGAAATATCCATTCATACCTAAAAATGTCGGGGCTACTTTTCAAAGAGCTATGTCATATGCATTTCATGACATTAAGAAAATTGTTGAGGTTTATCTCGATGACTTGGCAGCCAAATCTAAAAGGAGAGCTGAACATAGTGCACATTTATGAGTTGTCTTTGACCGATGTCACAAATACAACATTAGGTTGAACCCACACAAATGCATGTTTTGTGTGGAATTTGGGAGATTACTTGGGTTCATAGTTTCAAAAAAAGGGATTATGGTGGATCCCATCAAGGTTGAGGCAATACTTCAGTTTCCTTCCCCGAGAACAATAACACAACTTCAAATCCTTCTAGGTTAAGCAAATTACTTGAGAATATTTGTCGAGGAGTTTTCTGAAAGAGCTAAAGGTTTCATGCATCTCCTAAAAAAAGATGCACTATTCATATGGGATGACCAAGCTCAACAATCATTTGATGCAATAAAGAATGCTTTGGTCTCTGCTCCGGTACTTAGTCCACCGAACTATAATAGAGATTTTTTTCTATATTTTCCAGCGTCTAGTTCCACCATAGGAATGGTATTGGCATAAGAATATGAATCATCACAAGAGATTATTATTTACTATCTTAGTAAGGGCCTTGCAGGTCCCGAATTGAGATATTCCTAGGTTGAGAAGCTAGCCTTGGAAGCAGTTCATGATGTCCAAAGACTTAGACATTATATACTTCCAAGAAAAAAGGACTGTAGTGGCTTAAATGAACCCCACGAAACACATTCTACCCCACCATATCATTGGTGGAAAATATTCAAAATGGATAGTAATTTTGCAAGAATTCGATCTCGAGTTAAAAAACGCTAAAGCCAAAATATCATTGACATTTACTGAACTAATGTATGAGTTATCCTGTGAGAAAGAGGATATTGTATTTGTTGAATCTTGGGAAGATGAACATTTATTACTCATCGCAACATTAGGTCCTTGGTATGGAACATTTATTACATATCTCCAAACCCAAAGGATTGATCCTCAGTTTTCTAGGATTGAATGGGGCCGCATTTGGCACCAAGCACGTAGATACCTCATCATAGGGGATACTTTGTACCGTCAAGGAGTAGACATGATCTTAAGACATTTTTTAGTACACGAGGAAGATGAACAAGTTCTGAATGATTTCCATGCTGGGGCATGTGGTGATCATCTCTCTGGGTTGGAAACTGCCCAAAAAATATTGCACGCAGGATACTTTTGGCCTACGATATTAAAAGATTGCATTAATGTGGTTAAAAAGTGTCACCCTTTCCAAATCTACACAATAAAAATGTGCACACATCCTACTCCACTACACCATGTAGTAACCGTGGGTCCATTTTCAAAATGGGCCATTTATTTTATGACAATCATTCCGCCTTCAGCTGATGGCCACCACTACATCATCATAGCAATGGACTACTTCACCAAATGGGTTGAGGCGATGTCTACATTCAACTACATGGGTAAAACTGCAACATATTTCCTATTCAATCACGTGATAACAAGGTTTGGTGTACCCAAAGAGATCACTACTGATAACGGAAGTCATTGTAGGAATTCCTTTATGGATGAACTTACCAACAGGTTAGGATTGCGGCAGGACTTTTCCTCGCCATATTACCCTCAAGCTAAGGGACAAGTCGAATCCATCAACAAGGTTTTTAGAACTATGTGGCAGAAGGCGATTGATGAGAACAAATCTAACCATCACTTAATGTTGTTTACCGCTCTTTGGGCTTATCGTACCACTGCTAAAACCACAATTGGATTCACTCCTTTCCAATTGGTTTATGGAGAGGAAGCTATGTTGCCGATTGAATGCGAAATCCCATCATTAAAAATAGCAGTCGAACTCCTACCTAACACTTCTGCAGAAGAAGAAAGGATTCTCCATCTCCATTCTCTTAATGAAAGTAGAAGGGAAGCTTCTTTAAATGTGGAAGCACACAAGAAAAGGGTTAAAATGCAATATGACAAGTCTACCTGTCCCCAAGTCTTTTCTGAAGGCGATCGGGTATTAGTTTATGACCAAAACCAAGACAAAATAGGAGAAGGGAAATTTGTACCAAAATGGTTTGGCCCACTTGTAGTCAAAACAGTGTTAAAGAGAGGAGCTTATGAATTGATCAATTATGATGGGGAACCTATGTCGGAGATCTGAAATGGTCTCTATCTGAAGAAATACTTCGTGTAGGCACTGATTCCTCGCAACACTTGTTGTATTATGTTGTATTATTTGTATAAAATTGTGTACATTAGTTATTTTTGGCACACACTTATCTTGCTTGGCATTGTCACTTTGGTAGATGGCACAAGAAACCTTCACATATTTGGGATATGCGGATGGCACCAGCCGTAGTTCTCAGAACGTTGCTTCCGCTGCATGGGTGATTTTCACACCTAATGACGAATTTTTTAGTTCAGGAGGCATTTTTCTCGGATCTGCAACCAACAATGTTGCAGAAAATAGTGCAATCATTGAGCTTCTTGTCGAGGCTATCACCCTTGGCATCCGATGGATAATAGTCAAACTGGACTCAGAATTAGTTGTATCTCAATTAAATGGTCAGTATCAGGTTCGAAATACTACACTGTTTAGAAAGTTTCTACGAGTACGTATTTTAGAACGTCAATTGGAGTTCATTGAATATATTCACATTCCTAGAAGTCTGAATAGTTTGGCTGATTCCTTAGCCAACTACGTACTTGATTGGCATCTAAGTCATTAACATCACACCGAAAAAATCAATCATGTACATTATTCATGGCAATTTAATTGAACATATCATTTAAGTACATAATTAAAAACCGAAATAGACTAGCTTACATCATAAACCAAAAAGTGTGTAACTTTGCAAACACCCAAAAAATAGTGTAAATACTTTTCTCTTTCTGTTTCTTTTTCTTCAAGAGAAAACCCAAAAAAAATTCATAAAAACAATGAAAATATTTGGAAACTCCAAAAACATGTGAAACCGTCCAAAATTTCCTAGTCCGACATCAAAACTCACCCACAACTGGCAGATCACTGAATAAAGGTTCACAGCTTCTAGAAATTCATGCTGAAAGGGGATGCTTCCTCTCATCCATTGGCTGCACCGACAATGAATATGGTAAATAATGAGTATTTTTACTTATCTTTTATTCATACATGTATATCCGTATCCTTTTGAATGATAGAGAGATGCATCATTCATCAATTTTGGCTATCTTTTTATTTTCACATTTGAACCGGTTTCTGACTAAACAGTTGGGTAGTGAAATGGTTTTGCCAGATTACAGGATTTGGAGACTCTTATGGTTTGAACTATTTGATTCAGGTAGTTGGAGATATACCATGATGATTTATGATTTTGGCATTTTTCACAAGACTCAACATGAACTAAACCTCATTGACCCATTCCTACTTGGCCATTATACCAAATTGGATAAACCTCATTTACATGGTATTATTTCACCGTCTGTCGACACATAATCCTGGTTTAGATAGCCTACCCATGGAGGGAACATCTGTAAGAGTGTGCACAACTATCGCAGCCCTTGTTTGAAATATTGATCTTTTTCTTGGCCTGATCCGTGCCCTTGAAAAATAGGCGTACACCCATGCAACACTCGTTCCCTCCCATGTACTATAGCATTCTTTATTCTTTTTCAAGCCGATAAACTAAAATAGGCATAAACATTAAAAAACACAAAAATCCAAAAAGGGAGAGAATTAAATCATTTCATACTATATTATTGAAGAAAATGGCAACAGTTAGTCCTTGTCTCCATTGAGCATGACACATAATTTGGTATCCGCTCTCAGTATATCATCCACATTTTCCTTAAGAAATTGTACCAGTATTTTTGAACAGATCTCCACCGATGGGTCATCCTTCCCATCAACTATGGAGCTTTCGTTAATGCATCTATCATTGGTGGATTTAATTAAGGTGGGTTCCTCAAAGTCCTATGTTTCCAAGTGTCCATTTTGCGTCGTGTTATGTGTTCAAGGGAAGTTCAAACAGAGTCAACCATTCCTCAAATATTCCTGACCAATCATGTAGACCTTCCTTGTGTCAGGATACAGTGTTGGATGTTGTAGTTCTACCAAATTATATCAGACTATTGATCTTTGTTTCGTATCAGTTGATGTGGGATGCATTAATGCTCTCCTTCAGATGGATGTATTCCTATCGACACCAAATCATCATCTAGGAAATGGATCTAGAAGCCTAGGAGTACCTTGGATCTATTCATACTTGCTAGTTTGTAATCAGTACCTTTGAGTCCATCATCATTATCAATGGGTCTCTTCGCATCTGTTAACGATATACATCAATGAACGGTAATCAGATGGTCTTTTATTATGCTCAACATCAGTTCATTTGTTCACATGATATAAACTCATAATATTGTCAGTTTGTATTGAAGACCTTGGGAAAACAGTTGTATCACTCATCGATGCACTACCCGAGCTGTGCAAGATTATACTACCAAGTCAAAAGTTCAGTGAGGACCTTGTTGTTGCACTCATCAAAGTGCATGTTTACACTTCTGAAAAATTTAATTTTAACATGGATCCACTATGTATTATTCATCGCCATGCTTGTTTACTGATGAGCATAGGTATTCCCGCCTCAGGAATATATTATATATTTGATAAATTGCTATGTTTGACTTGCAGATGTTATCCCAAATCCTGCGCCCGTGAGCTTATCTTTTCCTCATCCTTGCTTTGATCAATAAAGAGTATCAGTATGAAGAGTATCAATATATAAATAATGTATTTCGGCACTTAGCTCTGCTTCGGACCTCACACATTAGGGGGCATCAGTTAACAATACAATTAACACCCTTAACAAAGTGAGGGGAAGAAGCATATTCTACTATGCACCTGCAACATGAAGACAGAAGACAAGTACACAAGAGAACAAGTCCTCTCTTATCTAATCACTACATCCACAATCAGAAAGATTGAGTGAAGAAAGACGTAGCCTAAGGAGACAAAGTTTAGTGATTGAACTACTCATTAAAGGCTCAAATCTAAGTTCCACTAGTCAAATAGTGAGAAGAAATGCACAAAAGTGCATTAATTATACTTAAATATGCTAAAATTGTGACAAAATCCTAAAAGACTATGGAAAGTGGGTTTTTGAGCAAAAATAATAAAAAAACAAGAGAAGGGATAATCCCACATTGAAAATAGAAACTTGAGAGCTCATTTCCCAATGCTATAAAACAAAGGCATTTGGGGCATGGTAGAGAGAGGCAAAAGGAAGAGCAAAGGAATGCTGGAGAGATTTGGAGGATTGGAAAGCTTGGCATCTTCATCAAAGGCAAGGGTGGAGAAAGGATAGTCCATGCAAAAGGAGAAATTATGCACATAAAGCTAGATTGCAAGTATGTATCTTCTTCTTGAGCATAATATGAAACAATTCAATTCTCTTCTAATTCATGATTTTAAATATGTTAGGAGCTGATAAATGATTGTGGATTTCTGACATTGAAGATTCACCTACTTCATAGTAATATAGATTTTTTAAAGTAGATCTAACACTACCTTCAAAGCTATTATCAGAAGGGGTAAGAGTTCCCAACATTTCTCCCTATATTCATGCATGAAATTTCTAAAAATGATGCAATTTTTTGCTAAAAACTCACAAAATTAAAGGAAATTATCTTCTTTATTTTTCTTTTTTGTCAAATCTATAAAAAAATGTCTTTAAATTTTATAACATTAACATAAAAATTCCATTATTTTTTGTAAAATTAATGAAATTAAGATAGAATTGAAGAATTTCTCATCCCCTTCCTAGAAAAAATTAAGAAATCCTAAATCTAGCTATTGGAAAAATTTTAGTGATGTTGTAATCAACGAAAATAAAAATAGTCCAAGAGAAAAAGTGGATCATTAGCTCACCCCTAAATGAAGAAAGAAAATTACAAACCCTTAAAAAAGGAAAGAGAAAATGATGTTACTACATCAACATTGATTTTTCCTTTTTAATAATTCTTGGAAAATAAAAGTTGTTACCATTATTGCATTATTTTATATCACATAAAAATACCATTTAGAAAACCTCCACAAAACATAGCTAAATCAACACACACACACACACACTTGATAAAGTTAGTAACATAATTCTTCAAAAAAAGATTTAACACACACACACACACACACACAATTGATAAAGTTAGTAACATAATTCTTCAAAAAAGGATTAAAAAAAGATATGCTAAAAATATCCCAAAAATGAGAACTCTATAGGGGTATCATCATGTAAGTAATTTAATTTATATGGAAAGAGGTGTGGAACAATCGATGTCACCAAGGGGATGAAGTCTTGAAGCTTAACGACAAGTGTATGAAATTTAGGAAGGTTGTTGAAAGGGAATATGGAGACACATGTTGGAGGGAATCCCAAAGGACATTCAAAGTGGTCAAAGACTAGGACTCATTCATTAGTGGGTAATATCATGTCAAAAGAGGCACTCAAATTAATGAATTAAATGAGAAAATGTTACACCTAAAATCTTACCATCATGAGATTCAGTGTATACATCCCTAAAGTTTCCTTGACTAAGTTATTGAACTGGAAGAGATGTAAACCCATTCATACTAGGTTTTGAGAGGTCGTCGCAGGTTATCCTCAAGCAACTTGCGACGTCGCAGGTTGGCCTTTTGCAGCCTGCGGCGATGTTAGTTAATGGACAAAAATAACTCCTTCAAGCCCATTCTCAAAGCTAGCTGACATGGATCCCTATCCCTGACCTTTTGGGAGAGCTGGCACTTGGTTCCTAACCTCTTGGAAGGATCCCCTATCTCTCTCCTACCATATCTCAACCTATCCTATCCACTTAGTCCTATATAAATGAAGCTCACTCCCATTCCAAAGGGAGGAAGTCTATAGTGTCTACATGCTGGTGAAATCACCTTAGGAGAGATCTCTACTCATCTATTGGGAGACTCACACTTCCTTGGGAGGCTTTGGCATTTGGTTCGATCAGATGAGGATTGGTACGTCAAGTCTATCGTTGTAATCTTTCTATCCTATGTACTTCCCTTTCAATACAGTAATATAACAGCTTTCCACCAAAATCTCATTGTGTTAGTGATATTTTGCGTAGTTTTCCTACTTGACTGCTTACTTATATCTATTATTGTATAGATGCGTTTTACTTGTTTTGTTGTTTTGTTATCTTGACAGGTTTTGCAGCCCAGATCTAAAGATCGTCAAGCTTGGAGCAACATTCAAGGAGTAAAAGGATTAGCGATCTGTAAGGTAAATGTATCTAGTTCCTTGATCCTTAATTAGATCTAGGAAAGTAACTTATATTCTGTCCTATTTGTTCTAGACTCGCGTTGAGCTAGGGAGATCATGCCTCGAGTTTGCTCTTGGTAGATTGCCCGTCAAACAGAAAAGAAGGGGGGAAGTTGAATCACAAGTATCTATGTGAGAAGAGACTTGGTAAGTCTATATGCATAATGTTAAAGAAGGTGATTCTTGTTGAAAAGGTTAAAAAAGGTGGTTCTTGAGGAAAAGGATTATGTTCATATGTCTTATAAGCAATGGCTCTTGAAATTAGCATAGAAGGAATGAGGCTTGGAAAGTCCATTTTTTACCATATTGAAGATGACATAGCGCGGGGGGTTACTTCCTCATTCATAGTCGATTGATGGATATGTAATATCCTAATGTTGACACATACTTCAAAGGTAAAGGAATGGGGGAGACAAGGTTTCATATTGTTCAAGGAAAACATGATGAGCCTGGAGCCATAGGGGTGCACACATCCAAATGCCTAGGATGGAGAAAGTAGGGGTTGGAAATGGGCCACTTGAGATTGAAGTTGTGTTTTCCTTGTATAGGAACTCTAGGTTTGGTGAATCATAAGTTAGAGTGTGCATTGAGTGATTCACTAAGGTGGAATTTATCTATAATTTTTGGAGGGCATACATATCACTCATGAGGGGAGTGGCTTAGAGAAGAAAAAGTTAAAATGTAATTTCCATTTTCACCAAGAATGTGAGTCTAGGGGGATGAGTTTTGAAATAGTAGGGGTTGTTGGGGATTTGTACTAGAAAGTGAGTGGGCCCACAAGCATATGACTATTTCAAGATTATGATATAATTAGGTGTAATGACCATGGACCCTATAAATGGATAAAGGGTGGGATATGCTAAGCTAGTGGGAATGTCTTCTCCCAAGTTGCATTTGATGGACATAGTTAATGCCCCTATAATTTTTTCATGGATGGTTTAGTTTCCCCCTTTCCCTTGGTTTTGACTCTTGTTTTGATGTTGGCATCAATTCATTCTCTTATTTCTCGAGATTGGTTGTTGGTTACTAATTTTACTTTAAGTGGTTTTCTAGGATGAATTTTGAGTAGATTGAGGAGGAAGTTTAACCGAGTTAACATGTAAATAAGACAAGTGGTGAGGGTTGGAAAGATGCCCTTAATAATATGTGGATGATTATGGAGGACCCATGTCATATGGGACATTTGGAGTATAAGTTTTGGGATGTCCATAAAAAATGCTTGACCTTCCATAATGCATAGGACCTCTAAATAAAGGCATATCTGAAAACTGGTTGCAAGTGTAATTTATTATCCTATATTGGGTTGAACATATGAGACCATCCATTGTGTGAAAATCCCCCAATATTGGAGGAAGACAAATGTGTGAGGTTATAGGAGCATCATATATAATTTTAGACAAGAATCTAGATTGGGAGTAGACAAGGTCCTGTTAGGATATTCCTATACTCCATCCTAGTCCCACCAGTATTTTGATCATTTACATTTTCAGTCATGCATGCACTTTTAGGGTTTGCATGCATTCTAGGGTTTGCATGCATTTTGCATTCATCCCAGTCATTAGTCCAGCACCTATCCCTCAGTTAGCCAGCCCCCAGGAGCTTCTCACTATTCAATTTTAGCCCTCCAGTTGCTTAATGCGCCCTTCTTCTTTTATTTTAGGAAGCAACTCGCCCTCCTTCACCTACCAGTCCAGTTGTCTTCAGTTTATACTCAGTTACACTTAGTTACACTCAATTATACTCAGTTACACTTAGTTACACTTAGTTACAGTCAGTTACACTCAATTACACCTACCAGACTCAGTTTGACTGATGGTTGACAGTTACTTGAGCATTGATGACTCCACTGATGATCATGAGGACACCTAGTTGTTCTCCGATGACACTCTATTGATATTATGATAAATCTGAGAGGCTAATTCGAATTGCCACCTTAGGCATTCGAATCCTCTCTACCATTGTACTATTTATTTGTCCATATTGTGATTAATTAATTAGTGTGTGTGAAGTATTTTTATTTCTATCCGAGTTCTACTATATTATTATTCTGTTGTTTATTATACTACATTGATCACTCTTCTTCTATTTTCCTGCTTAATCATAATTACTCTTGTGAGGTATACATCATCTCTTAGATCTGCTGTGAGGATTTTCACAGGTCCAAGTCTTGCACTCTAAGTATTGCATTCTCTTTATTTTGGGGTCATTGTAAGGCAATGCCTTTGGAACTTTGAGGAAGAGGGGAGTTAAAAAATAGTCAAACAATAATTTTTCATCCAAGGGAATTTTACATAAATTCCTCGTATATCTCCACTCAAGTAGATGTTGATGATATTGGTAAATGTGGTTTGACAATAAGTAGTGAGGACTTTATTCTGAATTTCATGTCAAATGGGTAGATTTAATTGTTTGAGGAAATTCATGGATAATGCAACAAAGGTAATGTGGGTACTTCCATTAACACCAATGTACCATTTAGCTTCCACACTAGTTAGGATGAAAAATTTAAGTATGACTAAATAATGTGTAATACTATTGGGAAAGAACCACAAGTGAAAGGACGTTGAATGGCTAGAAGGTTGTTCTCCAAGTTGACCTTCAAACCAAGGGATTCCTTAGGGTAATTTGGTGGGAATAATAGGCCAAGTTGCATCATGATGAATGAGGTCATTTGTAAGTAAGTTTATGATAGGAAGGTTAAGGGTAGTCATAAAAGCTAAAACAATAGCTTGATTCCCTCCAGGTAGAGGGGAGGGGGAGGAGAATTTCATCACAAAGAGTTCCATGAAACATTATCCATGTTGGATGAAGGTAAAGTGTTGTTAGGTTCTTGTATATGAGGGGGTGGGATTCCACTATATTGGGGGTAGGGGGCATGGGATCACTTTAAGAATTCTAAGAGAATGTCTAGGGTTCTTTGAAACCAATGTGTAAAAATTATGACAAAAAGTATCTAAATATTCATGAATGGTATTACTTTTAAGTAAAAAAATAAGCACATTATTATGACACACTAATCAAACTCAAAAAAACCATGTGAAATGGGCCTTTAAAATGTGTTTCACTAAAGCTTGTGAAATCTAGTAGTTCACTACTACAATATGAGGTTGTAGCCTTGTTTTTTTGCATTGACACAATCATTTTTCTTATTTTATTTTTTTTCTTAGATGCATCAGGATCTTGTGATGTGAATTTGCATCTCACTTGCGTCATATTTAATGATACTAAAAACATAAACAAAAAAAATTGGCCTCATTTTTGTGTCATACCTATGTTAATTAGCATCATAGTTTCATGTGTTTTGCATCAGGTGATTGTCTCTAAAATGTTCTACACATTATGGGTATCTCCTTTGAATTGAATTACATCGAAGTAGTCATATTTAAAAATATATAGAATCATATTAACATCATATTAGTGACATAATATTATATTCTATACAAAACTATGTTGCAAAAAATTGTCATATTTGTGCACAATTGCATTGCCATTCTTCCAAGGAATTCAATTAATCATTGCAAGAGTGTAGTCTACATAACCTAATATGAGGAATTGCAAGGTCATTGTTAAGGGAACAACATAACCTAATGTGAAGAATCATAAGGTAATTGTGAAGGGAATGATATAGACCAAGAGGTTATATACATATATTTATTTATTTAGGAAATCATACATCCTCCTTGAAACCCATATATTTTCTTCAAAGTTCAAACTAATACACCACATTAAAGAGGAAAACCACAACTAAAGTTTCTACTAAGTACCTAGTCTTGTCATGTACCATCTAGAATAGCTTCTTGCTATATAATTTTTTCCTCTCAATGTTATTGTCTTTGGTTGATCGGGAGGGGAAATATGGGATCTAGAATCCAAGAAAAGAAAGTTTGTTGTTTTCTTGTAGTTTGTATATTGTAGAGTACAAATCATGTTGGGGAGATTATGGAAGATTTGGATCAAAAGCGGGTTTCTATGCTCAGTTGGTTCACTTACATTATAATATTCATGTTGTTGAATGTTGGTGATTATAACCATTGTTTTTACTTTTGGAATGCACCAAAACTACAATACCAAAAAGGACCTTAGAAGAAACCCATGTTTGTAATATAGACTAATAAGCACCTTGAATTTATCTAGATATAAGATTGAGGTTCTAGCTAAGTTTGAAAAATAGGAAGAAGAATAGAAAATCGTGGATAATGTAGTAGTAGAAGAAGAGAAAACAAGGGTGAAAATGGAAAAAGAAAGGAAATCAGAAGTGAAGGACACATAATTCTTAGTATTTATGTGGTTATATAATCGCTTATAGTTGTTATTATAATTAATGAATAAATAGATCCAATGAAAGGATTAGAGTGAACTATACAATTAATTTTATTGATCTAGAGGGGAGTTGTGGAATCTAGAAGCGAAGCCAAGAAAGATTTTTTTTTTCTTGCAATCTAATTGGGCATAGTTATGGAAGATTTGACTCAGATATGGATGGTTGGTTATATGCTCAGCTAGCTTACTCTCATTGTGCTATTCTTGTTTTTCAATGTGGTGGTTGGAACCATTGTTGTTACTTATGGAATGCACTAAAACAACACAAATTTACACAGTATTGGACTTTAGTTGTTTTGAAATCCAAACCCAAAACTATATACACACATACATGTTATGATATGCCATCTAGCCTAGATTCATGCTAAATAATTCTTCCTTATCATTGTATTTGACTTTGCTTGGCTTGATAATACCTCCATATCCTCAAATCACATCCTTTTAGTTTTCCAAAATTCAAACATGCAGTTATGCCCTAACACATAGATCTCCTAATAGTAATCTAAGAGAGTTATATTATAGAGTAAGAATTTGAGTTTTCATCACTTTATAACTAACATGGGTTGAACATACTCAATGAGATATATAGGAATAGGGACTTATTTTTCTTGCATTCACCTTTCTTGTCTTCACCATCATCTTTGGATTGATCACCACACTTATTATCATCACCCCATTGAGTTTACACCCAAGAATTTTTCTTGAAAAAATCATTTTTGGGTTCTCCTTTGGATTTGATTTTTGGTTTATCTTGCAGATCTTCATTCAATTCTCGAAATTGCTATCGAACTTTCATGCTGAAAAAAAACTAGTCAATCAAAATTTCCAAATCTTAATTTGATCAATTTTAAAACAATTTTGAAATTTTTTGATTGAAGGCCGATACACTATCTACAAATCATTTAAACTCAAAATTGAAACTAGTTCATAGTTTTGGCCAATGCACTATTGGTGCTTCACAAAAAGACCACTGAAGTGCTGTGAAAAAGATCAACTTTCGGATTTTTAAAACATTGACAATAGCACTATGAACACAATTTCATAAGATTGTTTGATGCCAAGTTTAATATTGCTGATAACACTATAGACGTAATTTAAAAGGATTGACTTTCTGATTTTTAAAATATTGCTGATAACACTAAAATTATCAGCAATATAATGAAAGTATTGCACTGCTTGAATTTTCAAACTATGCGAAGGGAAATAAATTTTATGAAATTTGTAGATCACATGAAACTTAGATTTGGAAGCATTCTGATAAGAGTTTTCAAGCTTCACCGAATAAGACTTGTGAGCTTTGAGTGGGCCCTGTTCCATACCTTCAAAATCTCACCCATTAAGGTTTTAAACTTTGATATTTGATCATATATTTTTAGCATCCTCACAAAATATTTCTAACTCACTTCAAAATTTTCACCAAAATGTCTTCCAAAATGTTGTTGATAAACTTTACTTTGTCATATCTTTCACATGTGAGGAAATATCGGTTATTTACTATCCGAAATAAGCCTATGGGAATTTAAAAAAAAATTGGTTAGTCAGTGCATTTATAGAATTCAGTGAATTCTAAACTTAGATTAGCCATCAAACTAGAAAGTATCCCCAAGCAAATTACTAATTCAATAGAATTTTCTTCGATTTTACTCAGTCCATGTTTTCTATTTGTTCGAGTCTTTTTATCACTATTTGTGCAATTGAGTTTCATTATCTCAATGAAAGGTATAGGGGACACCAATTCTAGTTCTCTCAGGCCTAGGTATGTTCTTGTAACTACTTATTCTTGATTTCGACAAGGATTTGAGTTAAAAAGGGTAATAAAATTCTTTTGCATTCAATTCACATTTGATTTCTATTATAAGCTACTCTATAAATTGAATTTCTTATTTGTTTCAGAGATTGTTCCTTTTGAAATGCCACCTCAAATATCAACAATTAAAACTTTGAATCTTTCACCAAAAGTGAAGAGAGAACTTATTGAGATATCAGATACATAATCCAAAGAAATCACAGAATCAAGGCCACCTAGAATTAAGTTGGGCACACCAGATATTAATCGTGTAAAACTATAATTCAAGGATATTAAAGCTATGATTTGCAATCAAATTGATTTCTCCTCTTGGGGAGATATTTTTAGGAGAATCAAAGAAGAACTTTATCTTGATGTTATGCCACTTAGTGACCCTTCTTTGAGGAATGTAGATGATGTTGTTTTAAACAACATAAGAGACACTTATCTACACAATGCTACTGCTAGGACTCCTATTCTACCCTGTTCAGATGTCATACAATGGATAATCCAACATACTAAAGTAGACAATAGAACAATTCATGATGATGGCAGTAGTTGTATTGGATCTTTTCAGTCCATAAAATTAAAGAGGTATTATAAGTTCCATCAACTAGATATGTTCTTAACCAGTGAATTTATAGAGCGATTTCATAAAATGGATGATACCGATAAAGTTTTGGCAAGTTGGTGGATTGAAGTGAAAATATTTTAGTCAACAAATGATGGCATTTACACAACAACACATCTAAGAACTTATCTTTATGCTATGGCCATGATGTGCATATTATATGGATAGCCTAATTGTTCCATTTCAAAGATGCTTGGGTTACATTGGTGCATTCTATTGTGACATCAAAAATCATTTTCAATTGGGAAGGAATCTTATCTTTGTCTTTATAGAGAGCTATAGAAAAGGCACAAAAGGAGAATATAGAAAATATTCCAACCTTCTACACGTCCTCCTATCTTCTAGATATCGTGTGTGTTAATCATCCTTTTCCTTAGTTGGGATGGAGTTGGATCCTCTCTTGTATCCCAATTCATATTTATTGTCAAATGTTATGGGAAAGTGAGCACAAAAATGATTATTCTTTGATTTGTGACTACTTATTCCTCCCCCTCTATCAAACAATTTTCAACAAGGATTGTCTAAGAATAACACATGCAACAAAAGTTATGTTACAAATTAGTATAGAAAATTGGTATTTAGAATAAGATTACACTTATATGAGAATACATGGAGTGACTGCCCCTCCGCATCTTCTACCTAATTACGCATTAGTCCACTCTACATGGAGTTAATGCCACTTTGGAGAGAGAAAATAAAAATCTCTTAATTCCATATTTTTTTTACACAGGACATTTCAGCATTAACAACTCTAAAACAACAAAAGAACAAGCTTAGTTGATGCTTGGATATAGATTTCTTCAAGCAAAATTTAGAAGACATGACGACAGGGTTTCATGGCTAAACATTGCAAACAAGTTGGTTTAATTTGTACCTATGCACATGAAAAGTGGGATAATGAAAAATAATTACAAAATGCAGATTCTTGGAATGATGTGTTAACTAGAAGGAAATATCAGGTTCATCAAGAATCCTGTGAAACTTCAATTGGACAAATTAAGAGAGATGAAGAGGAAAAGAGGGTAAAGGAACAAAAATACAACAACAAAAAATTGAGAATGAAAGAAAGTTGAAAAGAGCAACAAGATCAAGTAGAATATAAATTAAAAGAAGAATATGACAGGATCAAAGCTGCCAAAGAACAAGAGGAAAATAAAAACTAAAAGCATTTAGGGAAAAGGAAGAGTAGGACACGTTAATGGCTACTAAAGAAGCAAAAGAAATACAAAGAAGAGAAGAAGAACACAGGGAAATCGAAGAGCAAAGGAAGTAATAACATCAATTGAAAGAAATCCGTGAGATGTAGAACAGTTGGTGGTGGGGTTTGGTTAAGACGCCCCCTAAGCAGAAAGGTCGCCGGTTCTAATCCCGTGGATACCAAAAAATCCAACCATGTTAAGGGTTGGTGTGGTCTAGGCCAGGTGCGATCCCCGGGTGATTTTGATGGCTTAGATGCCCCTGGTTCGTGGTAACTTAGCCAAAGGCAAACTTGCTCATCAAGGAGGTTCCACCACTTTGCCAACAAAAAAAAAAAACATCAATTGAAAGCATAAAAATTGAGACAAGAGGGAGATATGAAACAAGTTGAAGAAGAGGCTAAGAGGAAAGGGATGGATGATAAATATTAATAAAACACTGATCAATCTTTAGAAACAACTCAACATAATGGCATTGATATAAACGACAGTGCATATTATCCAATTCAAGGTACTTCAGCTCCAACAAAAACTCTTAGAGACAAAGGAAAAGCAGTAATAATGGAAGAAATTGTAACAACAAGATGTATGGATAACATTCATTCATGGGGTAGTTAAGCTATTATAAATCCTGTAGAAGAAGTAGCAAAATATAATGAAACAAGTGCCGACAAAGAGGAAAATTGATGTTGATAAGTTTATCGTTTGCATGACAAAAGAAAGAATTATGGACACTAAGAATGCTAGCCACCCAGATATACTTATTGTTAATTTAGCCATGACCCAAGTTTCTCTTGATAAATAAAAATCAAAAGATGAATATGTAAAGAAATTATAGCAAAATGCCACACCTTTGGAAAATTAGGTTTCATATTATAAGTCAAGTCAAGAATTGGTAACTATTTTTCTTAAGTATTCTCTTGAGCAAACTCAATCACATTTTTATACTGTACAATTTTTTCATATAAGAACTTTCAAGTTACAGGACTACAACTTGCATGTTAGGAACCCATGTCTTTACTTTGTTAGTATATTGTTGTTGGACGCATATGCTTTGTAAGTTGTCCCGCAGTATTTGTTGATCAATAGTTTATGTTATTGTTGTTGGCGCATATGCTTTGTAAGTCGCCCGTAGTATTGTTGATCCATAGTTGCAGTGACCCATGGTTTAGACCCATAGTATTGGCGCCTAGACTTAGTATATAAGTGTGTGTTGAGACCTATGAAGGCACCGTGAATTTATTTGTATTGAGCTTGCTCATAGGAGGTTGCCCCCTCGAAGTGGCCTGTGATCAATATAAAAGTGATTCTGAGTTCTGTCATTTCTACTATTTCGCATATTTTTATTAATTAATTGTTGCAGGTGCATCACATCTGGTATCATAGCACTTTCTTGGGCTCGCTGGGTGAAATTTCTGCCAAATTTTTTTTCGCATCTGTTGCAGGTTTGGATTTGGGAATAATCCCTATCCGCTTAACTGTGGGAAGTACTTGGGCATAAGCCCTAAAACTCATTGTGAGGAGTACCACAGGAACCCCGAAGTAGCTGGCCCATTGAGAGGACCTGCCAGCGAAAAGGGCAACGACCCCTACCTGATTGACTAGTTCCCACCCGTGAGGTAAACCAAGAGCTGTCATTTGTGGCAAAGCGGTTATCAGTTTTACCTGAGCCGTGGAGTGAGGGGTACTGCCCCAATACGCAAGCCATCAGACAGCATTGGTGGCCGAGTGAAACCCTTGAACTGTTACAAAGCCGCACATACCTGGGGTCCATATCTATTTTCAGCTGAACTATTGTCGATCGTTGCTGCGCCGTTTTACATCTAGTCATTCAGATCCATTTTGCAAGCCGTTCCAGATCCAGCCATTTTCAATCCATTCGGCGCCGTTTCAGATCCCTTAAAAAAAAAGTATAAAATTCAGTTTTTTCTCCATATCTCCATTGTTTTCACTTTGTTTCCCTTGAAATTTTCGGGGAACCCCTATCATCCCATTCTGCATATTTTATTCCTGAGGACCCTATCCCCAATTCCACTTCCCAAAGCCCGAAATCCCACATTTGTCTATTTTTAGGGTTTGCCATAACTTCCAAAGATTTCACCCAATCACCTTCAAATTTTACCACAGAGTTCCTTTCTAAATTCTTCTTCTTTGTTCCCCTCTGCCAAATTTCCCCATTCTTTCACCCCGCTTCTGAAATCCTCATTTTTGCTTCCCTGTCTATTCAACAGTGTCCAAAACCTAGTCAAACTCCAATTACCCTTCAGATTTTTTCCCAAGTCCAGATTTTCCTTTACTGAAGTAGTTTCTGTTTTTGTTTTCCTACCCAGTCAATTGAGAAAAAAAAAAAAAACTCCTGGTTATGGTTGTCACCCGTGCAGGAGCAAAAACAATGGAGTACGCACTTGCAGCCATCCAAGCCAAACTCCAGGATCTTGATGAAAAATTTCTCGGCCTCCATCTTGAACATTCAGCTATGAACAACAAACGGCAGTCCGAGTCTTCATCAGACAATGGGTTCTCTTCTTCCAGCAATTTCCGTGGTCCGAAGCTTGATTTTCCTCGCTTCAATGGTACCGATCCAACTGGATGGATCTATCGTGCAGAACAGTATTTCAGTCTGCATAATACTTTTGATGTCAACAAAGTTCCGCTGTCATCCTTTCATTTGGAACAGGAAGCTCTTCAATGGTACCGTTGGTGCATCAAGGCTCATCCAAAGCCCAAATGGCCAGACTTTTGCCAGCTCCTTTTGCAACGATTTGGTCCTAGTGCTTTTGATGACTTCACAGGAGCCCTCACTAAACTTCGCCAAATTGGCAGTGTGAGAGAGTATCAAACCGAATTTGAGAATCTAGCCAACCACACCGAAGGATTGTCTGATAACTTTTACCGGAGTTGTTTTATCAGTGGTCTAAAGGATGCCATCCACTCTGAGGTCAAAATGTTCTGTCCCAACACAATGATGGAATCCCTAGGGTTGGCTAAGTTGGCAGAAGACAAGATTGCAGCCCAACAACGCTCCAAGCCCACTTTTGTTCCCTTCCGAAATATGGGTTCTCAATGACCACCTATACCGCAGGCTCCTCGACCAACTCCTATCAACCGTTTGTCTGAAACAGAGATGCAAGCATGCAGAGAAAAGGGGCTTTGCTATAATTGTGATGAGAAATTCACTCAAGGACATAGATGTGTTCAACAAAAGCTCTATCTCTTGGATGTGGATTCTCCGCCTGCCTCTTAAATTGGTGACGAAGATCTAGAAACATTGGATGCTCCGGTCAACATTCAGGAACCGCCTATTGACCCTCCGTCTCAGGATGACCAACCAGAGATATCTCTCCATGCTTTAGCTGGAATCACCACCCCCCAAACAATGCGGTTCAGGGGTTACTTCAAGAAGCTTCCTCTTACAATCCTCATTGATTCTGGTAGCACTCATAATTTCATTGACCCTCAGATCGCCAAACAAGCTAATTGTTTTATCCATCCTTGCTCCAACTTTGAAGTCATGGTTGCCAATGGGGGCACCTTACCTTGCAAAGGGAAGTGTCGAAATGTGCGTATCTCTATGGGAGATTATACCTTGCACTCTGACATGTTTTCCTTGACCTTAGGCGGATGTGATGTGGTTTTGGGCGCTCAATGGCTACGCACACTTGGCCCTATCTTATGGGATTTTGCTGAACTTTGGATGCAGTTTTCCCTCAATGGCCAAAAAAACACCTTGACAGGATTACAACCAGGTTCTCTCAGCATCATCAGTTCACATCACATGGAAAAACTCAAGAAGAATTCACATGGTGTCATCGCTCAACTCCATTCCATTCAGATGCAACCTTCAGCGGTCTCCACTACTCCTTTGGATCTACAACAAATTCTGGATCGATATACAGGTGTTTTTGCTTAACCAGTGGGATTGCCACCTTCCAGGACAGAAGACCATCATATTCAGCTCCTTCCTGGCAGCGTTCCTCCCAACATCAGGCCCTATCAGTACCCATTTCACCAAAAAATGGAGATTGAAATGCTCGTTCGGGACTTATTAAAGCAAGGTATTATTCGCCCAAGCACTAGTTCCTTTTCTTCTCCAGTTAGTCTTGTCCGCAAAAAAGATGGGTCATGGCGCCTCTGCATTGACTTCCGAGCACTTAATCACCTCACCATCAAGGATAAGTTTCCAATTCCTGTTGTTGATGAGCTTCTTGATGAGATTCATGGGGCTCACTTTTTCTCCAAGTTGGATCTTCGTTCCGGGTATCATCAAATTCGGGTTCATGAGGATGATATCCCTAAAATAGCTTTCCGCACACATGATAGCCATTATGAGTTTTTGGTCATGCCCTTTGGCCTCACTAATGCTCCTTCCACATTCCAGGCATTAATGAATAAAATATTTCGACCCTACTTGCAGAAATTCATTCTGGTATTCTTTGATGATATCCTCATCTACAGTAAAACATGGGATGAACATCTCCAGCATCTGGATCTTGTCATGAAACTTTTCTCTAACCATCATCTCCATGCCAAGCAGTCTAAATGTGTTTTTGGACAGAAGGAAGTTGAGTATCTCGGGCACATTATCTCAGCACAAGGGGTTCGCGTGGATCCTGCCAAAATTGATGCCATGAACAATTGGCCGCATCCTCAGACACTCAAGAGCCTTCGTGGTTTTTTGGGGTTGACTGGCTACTACCGCAAGTTTGTCAAGGATTATGGGAAGATTGCAGCTCCATTAACTGCTCTATTGAAAAAGGATGCTTTTACATGGACACATGCTGCTCAGTTTGCATTTCACAAACTAAAACAAGCTATGTGTACTACACCTGTTCTAGCTATGCCCGATTTTTCCAAGACCTTCACTATTGAGAGTGATGCTTGCGGCAATAGACTTGGTGCTGTTATCCTTCAAGATGAACACCCCATTGTATTCACCAGCAAAGCCCTTTCAGGTAAGAATTTAGCTGCCTCTACCTATGAGAAGGAAATGATGGCTATTTTGCATGTAGTACAGAAGTGGCGCCCATACCTATTAGGGAATCATTTCTGCATCAAGACTGATCACCATAGTCTGAAATATTTCTTGGAATAGCGTGTCTCCTCCCCGGCACAATATAAATGGGTTATCAAACTCATGGGTTATGAATATGAGATCACTTACAAGAAGGGTAAAGCCAATATTGTGGCAGATGCTCTTTCTCGCACATTTGATGCCCAAGGTTCTCTTTCAGCTATTTCTATGCCTGTTCCAAATTGGTTGCAATCTGTTCAACAGGGTTATGTCAATGACTCTTCCTTATCTCAAATCATCCAATGCTTGACCAACAACCCTTTTTCTGTACCACATTACTCTGGGGATGGTGCTTCTCTGAGATACAAGGGTCGTCTGGTGCTTCCCCAGAGCACAGATCTTCAACAGGCTGTCTTCTATGAATTCCATGCTTCTCCATCGGCAGGGCACTCTGGGTTCCTCAAAACGTATGAACGAGCATGGCGTAACTTCTTTTGGCAGGGCATGAAAAGGAAAATTCAACAGATGGTGGCCAAATGTGATACCTGCTAGCGCAATAAGGGTGAAACAACACTCCTTCCAGGATTGCTCGAACCCTTGCCCATACCTACACGGATTTGGACAGATATTTCTATGGATTTCATTGAAGGGCTCCCTAAATATAGCGGGAAGACAATGATTCTCGTTGTGGTTGATCGCCTCTCCAAATATAGTCATTTTTTTGCTCTCATCCATCCCTATACAGCCTTTTCAGTCGCTCAAATTTTCCTGGACCAGATCTTTCGTTTTCATGGCATCCCTTCTTCCATTGTCTCGGATCGTGATGCGACTTTCAACAGTCATTTTTGGACTAAACTATTTTGCCACACTGGCACCAAACTGAAGATGAGTTCAAGGTATCACGCACAAATAGATGGTCAGACTGAAATTATCAATAAATGCTTGGAAAAGTACCTTCGTTGCTTCACCTCTGAACAACAACATCAGTGGGCAAAGTGCCTCCCTCCTGCTGAATGGTGGTACAATACCTCTTACCACACTGCCTCTAAAATGACCTCATATGAAGCAGTCTATGGTCAGGCACCTCCAGTTCTTCTTCCATACACCCCCACCAGTTCACCAGTTCAGGAAGTTGACATGGTCCTTCAAAATTGTGATCAAATTCTTCGCATTTTGCGGGACAATCTTCACATGGCAAGAAATCGCATGAAGAAACAAGCTGATCAGCACCGTTCTGAGTGCACTTTTCAAGTTGGCGATATGGTTTTTCTTCATCTCCAGCCGTACAAGCAGTCTTCCCTGAAACTCAAAGGGCGTCATAAGCTCGCTCCAAAGTTCTATGGGCCATATTAGATTCTTAAAAAGATTGGGTCCGTTGCTTATAAATTGGAACTTCCTCCTTCTTCCCACATTCATCCAGTCTTTCATGTCTCTTGTCTGAAGAAAGTTCTTGGCACCAACATCAGTGGACAAACGATTTTACCCGAACTGGATAATGAAGGATCCATCCTTTTGGAGCCGGAGGCCATCCTCAATCGGTGCACTCATCAGCTTCGCTCTCGCTCTATCACAGAGGTCTTAATTCAGTGGCACGGCATGCAACCTGAGGATGCTACATGGGAACCACTCCTTCAGATTCAACAACAATTTCCACATCTAAAGCTTTGAGGACAAAGCTTTTTTTAAGGGGAAGGGGATGTTAGGAACCCATGTCTTTACTTTGTTAGTATATTGTTGTTGGACGCATATGCTTTGTAAGTCGTCCCGTAGTATTTGTTGATCAATAGTTTATGTTATTGTTGTTGGCGCATATGCTTTGTAAGTCGCCCGTAGTATTGTTGATCCATAGTTGTAGTGGCCCATGGTTTTGACCCATAGTATTGGCGCCTAGAATTAGTATATAAGTGTGTGTTGAGACCTATGAAGGCACCGTGAAGTTATTTGTATTGATCTTGCTCATAGGAGGTTGCCCCCTCGAAGTGGCCTGTGATCAATATAAAAGTGATCCTGAATTCTGTCATTTCTGCTATTTCGCATATTTTTATTAATTTATTGTTGCAGGTGCATCACATTGCAATTATCAATTCTCTATAAGGAAAACTTGAAATGGAAAGAACTACAAGAGAAGACAAAATAGCATACCAGTTTCATGAAAGTGGATCAGAATGATAGAAAGCATGAAGCTCACGATATAAAAATTCTTGGAGAAGATGAAATCCATGAGCTTGAAAAATATGTAGGTTATTGGGGATGAATGGTTAGAGGATCGCTAAATATAATAGAAGATGAGTGGTTGAGTTTTCTCAAAATATGGGTTTTTTATGAGGATATTGTGAATCAATGATCATTTCCACCTTTTGGGACACCATCATTTTTTATGATGCCAAAGAATTTGCAAAATATTTGGAAGATGCACAGGACCAACATAAAGTTGAACTTTATAAAATTTCCCATATCAACAAAGAACATATTCAAAATTTCATCACTGAGGAAGTTTAGAGAGTCACAAGACCTCTAAGCATGCCCTTCCCAGAATTAAGAAATATATTAAGAGATATCAAACTCAACTTCTAGATTGAAGGGCCCCACCCTGGAAACCCCATGCAGGGAAAACCAGCACCCAATGAAGATCTTCATTACCTTGGCCAAAACCGGCCAACCGAGCCAAGTGAGCTCACCCTCTCACCTCTAGGCCACTTTACAATGGATCCTCCTGATTCCTTATAAAGGATTCCTTACATGAAATACCATGGGACAATACCATGGGCTACAACAAACCATGTGCCAAAAAACATGTGCTAGACCTAACCAACTTTGACTCAATCCCAAGTCAAGGTTAACCCTAACAATCCCCCCTTTAAACTTGACTTGGAGTAATCACAAACGCCTCTCAAAGTTTTAACTGAGGAATCTCACATACACCCCCCTATCACCTAGGTCTTTCTCCTGACTTTACCAATGAGTTACCAGGGGTATGCATGCCTTACTAGGTCTTACAACCATATGCCCTTTTACATGCAAACTGCTCCATTAATAAAAAAAAATTTGTTCATGTGTCTTCATGGTGAGTGCACCATCACCATTAGTGGCTTCATCCATTCTCTCACTTTTTTTTTCATGCTCATCATATGCCATGTTATGCATTCTTGCCATGCTCGTATTCATGCCTTGCCATTGCTCATCATTCACCATGATTCATAAATCCATGAACCATCACATATCCAAAGAAAGTGGTAAGGCAACTATAAATCATGCCATTTTTCATGCATATTGTTGTTCTTTGCTATTTTCTGGATGGCCATATTTTCCGATCACTCGTTGGTCAATACTGTGGATGATCTAGGTGGATATCGGTGGCCACCCACCTTTCCAACTAGCTCAAAATAGTCTTCCGGCAATTTTGGCAAATTACTATTTTTAGCAGTTTTTCGGGTCCTAAACTTCCGGAGCCGTTTTGAGGCCCTAAATGATGTTTTTTCGGCATCGAATGATCGGGAAAATATGAGTACTACACGCCTAATTCTTATGCGTGCCGACCAATTGATTTGCAGTATCTTTTTGTAGTCATTGAATAGATATTTCCAACAAGCTATTGTGCGCCCCAAACGGAGATTGTATGCAAGATTTACGACTCCGGGAAGTTGATGTACTAACTTACCCAAACGGGGCCCACATGACTTTTGGCGCTTCATCTCCTAGGGTTAGGTTTTTGGATGTCTAGGGTTTTTGACATTCCAGTTTATTGTAAAAATGCCTTGAGAGCCTGATTGTATCGATCTTCTTGCGAAATGAGCGCAACCGTCACATCTCTTCTCAGAGATAAGCTGCCACCATTCTAACAAGCTTGTTTTCCGCTGCATTTTATAGTTTTAGCTTATTCCCTTATTGAATAGAAAACCAGTTTGACTATATCTCTATTATTTTGTGTTAAGCATCTGATAATAATCTGTGTTCATTTCATTCTGCTCATAAAATCTGGATGAGTGGATCTTTGACATCCATGGGAATGATTCATTTCACATGAAACCTCCATGCACAAACAAAACACACATCCAACATATTCTAAATGCATAGTAGATGTCTCCAGCAGCAATATGTTTTGCAGCAATCTCACGGCCTTTCTTCAATCAACAAACAACTCAATTCATTCATCATGGAAACAATTATACCATGCAAACAACAATTGTGGTGCCACGATTTTCTACTACGTGTACGACCCTTCTCCAGGAAGACCTTTTCTCTCACAGCTACAGGGCGGTGACTCCACTTTCAATAAACCTCAACTAGATCTCCCTACATAGAGTCTTAACCACGAATTTCTCCTCATGTGGGAAACACTTCTATGATACGAATGACCCATCATCAGAACCACCGTGGATCTTTTAATATATGGTAGCTCTTCTTCTCAAACAAGGACAACTTTCCTCACGATCCCCAACTTCCACGATGTCTCATTGCAAACCTACAGATCGGTCCTTTTGACAAATGGGAGCTCGATTTCTCAACAGTTCGTGGTCCATTGTTTTTCCTTCACATAGGTTTTCCTGCAACGACATTGCTTCTTCTTCTACATGAGGTTCTCTTCACATAGATCTGCTTGACCTCACACGAATGTAATCTTTTTCCAGCTCATTCATTAATTATTTAATGAGGCATCCTCTGAGCATGCAACACTTTGGCCATTCTTTTTCACGGATCTACACACCCCACCATAGACTCGCGGCTCCTGCAGGTGGCTCCTTGGGGTCTCTGATGAGATCGACCATGCAGGAGGAGGGAAAAGCTCGGCTCTTTGGACTGCGGGCTCCCAACTGCAGCCTCTTCCTCTGCACGGCTTTCCTAGCAGCTCCCACCAACTTGGGCTCTTCCAGCTCTTTCTCAGAAACACAACGACCACAGCAGCTCCACGAAACAACTCCTCTCTGCCAGCGGTTCTCCAGGCAGGTGGCTTCACCTTCGGCCCCAATGGCTGGGTGGCTCTACACGGACAGTACTATCCGGTGGTCTCCTCTCTCTGGATCGCGGGTTCTCTAAGGTCTAGGTTTTTTCTCTGTGGCTGCTTCCCTTTAGCTTCTCACTGCCTAGATTTAAAAAAATGGGCCAAAAATTTTCTCAGGGGCTCCCGCCTCCAAACCCCCATGAACCTTCAAGCCAGGGGCCTCCACGAGGCCCCCGGACCCCCCTTATGTTCGTCGGATGGGACTCCAAACACCATGGCTCTGATACCACTTGTTAGGTTTTACACGAGCATAAATAATAATCATGAGAGAAATCAACATGCAAGCAATCACATAATAGAGACACATAATTTACCTTGGAAACCCCATGCAAGGAAAACCAGCACCCAATGAAGATCTTCATTACCTTGGCCAAAACCGGCCAAGTGAGATCACCCGCTCACCTCCAGGCCACTTTACAATGGAGCCTCCTCACGCCTTATAAAGGCTTCCTTACATGCAATACCATGGGGCAATACCATGGGCTACAACAAACCATGTGCCAAAAAACATGTGCTAGACCTAACCAAATTTGACTCAATCCCGAGTCAAGGTTAACCCTAACAAAGATAAGTCTAGGAGATTGATTATCCATTATTCCATTACATATATTGCATGTTGTTTATTTCCATAAATTGTTGTAAAATTAATTTAATAGAATCCTTGTCTGATAGATAATGGCTTTAATTTCAATCATACCAAATTTTAAAATCATTAGTTAGCATTAGATTAGTTTGCATTTAGGAATTAGTTATCATATTAAAAGAAATTAGGACTATAATATTTCTTTCTTTAAGAGTTTATATATAGAAGAAAATAGAAAATATCAATTTTCTTTCAATTCTTTTAAATATCACCAAAAGGTAATCAGGCCATGAATTTGGTGGGTTTTTCCACACCAAACATGAAAGAGTCTAATTGGGTCTATTTTAGGGGTTAAACCCCTGTTTTTGATATAGTGAATTTGGTTGTGTCAACACATCCTCACATCCCTTTCTTTTCTCCACCATACTTCTACACCCCACCACCATCCTTCTTATCCCCCCCCAAACACCTTCATTCTTCTCCCCCATTCTCCCCTCACCCATACTTCTTGTCCCCTTCCTAATTGTATCTATCCTTATTCTATGGGATGATTTCTATATTATTCCTAGTATTTTTGTGGAGATATAGTGGCTCATAGTTGTTATTATAATTGATGAACATATGGATTGAGTGTAAGGATGAGAGTGAGTTATATCGATTTTTTTTTGGTTGACAAAAGGGGGAGTTGTGGTATCAAGAAGACAAACAAAGAAAGTTCTTAACCCAAGGCACTACTACAATGGGGTTGTATTATCACTATACCCTCAACCCCGATGGTTGAAATATTTTGTCAATGTGCATCATCTTTTTTCATTATGTTTTTTCATCGAGTTTGTGTCAATTGTTTTGTAGAGTTTGCATCAAAATTGTATCCTTCTTAATTGCCTCTTTCTTTTTCCCTCACATTTCTTAACCCCTTCGTAATTGTCTCCCTCATTCCTTTGTGGTATGATATCCATATAATTCCTTTCATTTTTGTGGAGATATAATGTCTCCTACACTTGGTCCATATTTCAAAACTTTTGATCTAAAAATGAGCAAGGCACCATCAAAATTGAAACTCTATTTTAATATTCATGTACAAATCTAAATCTAAAGCATTGCAATAATAATATTCAACATTAAAGATAACACATAGGTACAAAGTAAAGTAGTGTAATTCCTTTGTTCTTTGGAAAACCATTGTAACGAGCTATAGTTGTATTAGAATTTAGGTGTAATGGCATAGGGGAGACATGGATAATGTTTTTTATCTCTCCTTTCACTCTCTCTTCGGGTGAAACAACCCATTCTCACTGAGAAGTATGAACTAATGGTACTTCTTGGTGAGAGATATATTATGAATCATGTAGCAAGTTAAGCAGATCCTTCCTACCCTGGTTGGGAAAGGGCTCCCTTGTATTACCCATTGAGGGTGTGCATGCTCTTTTGATGTCTTTTGAGGGGGACTACATTGTTGGGCCTCTCGTTTTGAGTTTTCGAAATTTTGATTTTTGGTCACAACAAATGGAAGGACAACCTAACACAAGGTAAAATAGTCAATCTTGAGAAATTGGCACCACGCATCATCTATACTGTTGGATGCAATAAAGAACAACATACAAAGTCCTAAACTTCTAAGGAATAGGTGGTGAAAGGAGAGTGCCACATGGCCAAAGAAGAAGAAGAAGACTAGGATTTGATCCAACCAGATGGAGTAGAAAGACAACAATGATGGTTTATTTCTACATGTACCTTCCCAATGATTGGTGATAGATATAATGTAAAGACATAAGTCTAAAATGGATGATGACGATAGAACTATGAGAAGAATTCCTTGTCATTGTTATCTATGTACTGGATTATCCTTTGCAGTAATGAAATAATATCACTCTTAAAAAAATTGATTGTCTTATGTATTATTGTGATGTTGTTGTGCATTGTATCTATTGTGTTGTCAAGTGATTTGTTTACTTCTATTCAATTTATTTGATGAATGATTAATGGGAACCTTTGAATTAACCTACAATGTGTCTAGTCATGATACTCACACTACTTGAGCCCCATAGTTCCTTCCATCCTAGCACTATGATTCATGCAAGAACTCCCTTCCTTGAGGGATTGGATATACCAACACTTATATTACATCAAACCTCTCTATTGGAACCTGTGTGGACCCTAGTATGGAATCGAGCTAAAAAAGGGTTTCATTTTCAGGACCCTTCAACTTCATCTATGGCAGTTTAGTAGTATGATTGGTTATTTGACCTAGATTTATATAGTCGAAGATTCATGGTTTGGTTAGATTGATCGATTTGGAGAAAACACGTGAAAGGTAACCAATCTTGGTGGATGAAGGATGAGCATGATAGTCATGATATATTTTGCATATAATTCTAAGTTGTACTTTTTGAGTGGTTGAATAAATTAGGAGAAGACTCGCAACAATCTTGGAAACGAAGGAGACAAATATAATGGAGCTCATAAAACTTAATCACACTCTAGAGGTTCAACTATGAGGTCACCAAAGCAGTGTAGTTTTGGGTAAAGATGACTCTATAGGGTTACACTGTTGAAATTATAGTTAAATTGAACTTAATCCTTCACAAAAGTTGTTTTGTAGTTTAAAAAAGGAGTGCGTGGGAGATTTGTGTAAGAAATAGTGATGTGGGTGAAAATGTTCCTTGCAGAGGAGGATTTCATGCCTTTCACCTAACAATGATGGAAAAATAAACCCTTTGAAATGGTAATGACCTGGGATAGAGATAGAAAATGTAAGTAAGTGAGGGAAGGAAGGTATCATGGAGGAAGTACACGCATTGAAAAGAGCACAAAGAGCACCAAGGAGAGATGTGATTATTTATATTTAGAAGTGGTGGTTGAGCAAGAGGAAGGAGATCAAACGAAGAGAGAGAATGGTAAGGGAAGGTATAGGTATAGAAGGGAGCACCAAAACCTACCTAAAGGAGTTGGAGGAGTTGAAAAATTAAGGATAACAAGATGTCAAATGGTTGAAACAACAAGGAGTGAATTTGGAACCAAGTACAAGGAGAGGACCAAAGGAGAATGCAATATTCATGGAGGAGAGAGGATCAATGATCAAAAGTATGCCAATCGATGAAGATATGTAGTTGGATGAGAAAGGGATGGTGTTATAGGATGTTTTAGTGGTAGAAGATCAAAATATTTCCACTAGGGAAATCATGATCAATGGGTTGCAAACAAAAGAAGAAATTGACAGTCTTTTTTAGATATTCAAAGATGAATAAAGACAACCACAAAATGGTACAAACCCTCAACATTGAAGCCATCCTAGAAAAATCACCACCCTTAATGCACTTGGATACCATATAGGTAACCTTGAACTTAAGATTTGGTTCTAGTTTAATGACATTTTCTAATAGTATGAGACAAAATAATAGTAGCAGACCAACAAATAGAGGAACCTTAGCAGTATTAGTGGAAGTACAATGGTAGGTGTGGATCCCTTATGGATAGAAGGAAATTGAGAAATCAATAATCTATGTCCAAAAGGGTTTGTTTTGATTGGAAAACTTAGAGATAACATGGTCAAGGACAAATCAACTTTTGTGTCTTTAAAAATTATTTGGGAAGGGTGATAATGACATTGAACAACACTACTTCTTATGTGAGTTTATTTGCAGATCCAAAGGGGTCACCACCCTGAAGGATAAGTTAGTAGATTTATATACAACGCTAAGGGGGAGATATCTTCAGTGGTTTATGAATTTTGTATAGACAGGCCCTCTGGGTATGCCCTAATCTATGACCAAGGTAAAAGAGGGATTTGTAGTGTATTTTTAGAGGCCAAACTCATAGCAACATAGTCTCTCCAAACTAAATAATATAACACAAAGGCTGGGGGAAAAGTGCATGGGAGTACAACAAACAATTCCAACAGTTGATTAGTTGGATCTTGTACCTCATCCATTATACCCAACACAAGGAATGGTTCAACCAAGTATTTTTTCCCCTTACCAGGATGCCCTTAATACAGTAGCAATGAAACACCCAACAAGATTCCTTGGTCCAATCAATTAAGATCGATTCCATGAACATGTACCATGGGATAGTAAGAAAAACTACTACGACCATACCAACATCTAGTTCTCCTATTGAACTTGCACAATTTTAGTCTTTGATCACAATGTTTACAAAGGAGATCCAAGAAATGAGTTGCACCATGATGGTGAGATGGGAGAAAGTGTGATACATAGTGTGCAAGACCAAGGGACATTTTTCCAATGATTGTCCAATGTTGTGTGTTTTGGTAACAATACCTAACCTACTTCTCACACCACCTACACATTTCCCTTGTAATGTGACGATGGATTATTATGATATTTTCCAAACATGTGGACATCCAACCACAATTTGCTAGATGTTCATAAATACAAATCAATGCTTACCCTTATGGTATGTGAATTATTTTCGGGAAAATATGCATACCACTAAGAACTATCGCACCTTGTAGGATCTAGTTGACTGGTTCAAAACAAATTTATTTCAATTTGATGAGATGACCTTGGGTGTGATTGAAGGAGGAGGGCGCAGCATATACAAAGGAGGATACATAAGTGGTTAACGAGGAGGGGGGAATGGAGGTTGGTTTGTACCTTTCCATATGATACAACTATGATAATATTGGGAACACATCCCAATTATTCTCTCATCCTAGGAGGTTACAATTTAGCCACTATAGAGATACTAGACACACAATGGAATATTTCCCTAAACTCATAGAAACTTGACAACCCGATCCAGAAAAAGAAACAAAAATATCATAAGTTCAGAGACTCATTACTGACCAGAGCCATGGGAGCAAAGGATTAACATGGTAACGCATGGTGGGACATGGGTTGGGATAAACAATGTACAACCAAATATCCCACCCATAAGGAAAGCAACACCTAGGGATCCCAACTTCAATGCAAACAAATAGAAGATGTATTGCCTGAAATATTTGGAAGCACTAGAGGAAGTATTAGCTATCGTAGGATATACATATATAAATAGATTAGCAACATGGATCCCACCTGAAAATAAATGAGGGGGGGAGAACGAAGGTACTGGACAAGGGACTAGGGAAAAGGTTTTCCCATTCAAATCAATTCAAATTTATTCCACCTAATTATGAAGATATTGGAAAATGGGGAGACAACCAAAACATTGTGATATGCTCTAGATAGGTTGATCATCAGGGGATATGAAGAGCCCATATACACTCGCTTACATGAAAAAAGAGTTCATCATATTAGTCATAAGAAGAATCCCAAAACTAGATTAAAATTCAAGATGGATGCTTAGATCCATGGTTACAAAGTATGGGATGTCATGTTAGATTTAAGAGATAATGTGAACATCATCCCTAAGAAGTCTTGGGAAATGATGGGTAAGTTGCATCTAGTATTTTCACCAATCCAATTGCCACTAGAAAACTAGTACTTGATCTTCCCTATTGGTCACCCAGAAGATGTACAAGTCAATTTGGGAGAGTTGAAGACTATAGAATATTTCATGTTTATTGAGATCATGGATGAAAATAACACTTACCCAACCCTGTAAGGATTCAAATGGGTGAAAAAAAACATGATTATCAACCTAAAGAGACTAGAGATTCCATTTGAATATGATGAGTCCAAAGTGATACAACCCATAGAAAATGTAAATGTGGAGAGATACTCCAAGCCTCTAGAGAATGTGATGGATGGTGTTGCTTTAGACTAGCTCTACAATATGAATTAAGGGATCAAGGATGACTATATTAAAATGACTACCAATGGAGCCATCAATTAGAGGAGTGTCTAATCCCATGATTCCAATAGTCAAGAGACATTCCAAGATTGGGAGGAGCGCAACCACAAATTGTTGTCTCACTAATGCATAATGGTATGGTCAGTCCATTGGATTGGGATGGAGGTAAGAGGCATACATATTTTTGGGGGATATAAAATGTTGAATAATTAATGGAGGACTTGAACCTATCCATACCTCAAGAACAACGGATCCATACTCTAGACCTAGAATTGAGATCCACCCCCTCCGAATGGTGGTCGACCCATAAGGGCAGTTTGAAAAACTAGGAGAGAACACAATCATTTATCCATCACTTATTCATCCCACCTCTTGATTATTGAGTAATCAATATTCCATGAACCCCTAGAGATCCCATGGAGTTCCCAGATAAATCCGATGGAAATTATATTCAATCGATCATGCTGATGGATGCATACAAATGTGTAATTGCGAAGCATTCCCCCAAAAATATGGGATCACAAGTTCATACAAACCTTAGGCCCCATTCCGAAGAGTTGGTGATTGCACAAGAATACCTATAGGAAGATGTGCAAGTGGGAAGGCTTAAAAGAATGATTTGCATGTCCTTTACCTATGTAGGTAAGATTCTTATCCTTATATTTGTTTTAAAGGCCATCAAGTCCATATTGTTTCATTCAAAATAGAGCCAAACTTCATACTACATCTGATTTGAAGTGGATCAACATATAATTTGTCACCTATTTGGGGCTTTAGAGGTCAGAATATTGGATGAATTGGCTTGTAGGGCCATTAAATGGCTAGGTCTCACTTTCAGATTTGGGGTCAAAAAACCATCTTATACATTCAGGGGAAAATTTGAGGTTTTAAACATACCTTTTAATCTATAAAAAAATAGGTTTATTTTTGTATTATACACATCGACACCTTTCCAACGATGCAAGAATCACCTCAATTGGAGCCCGTATGAAGAAGTTATGCTTCCCGCAAGTTGACCTCTTCAGTTGAACACCATGGTAACTAGTGGATTTCATGCCATCTCTCATTCCTTGCACATGTGGAGCTAGTCACATGATAAATTTCAAGAAAATTCTAGAAGGTCCAAAACCCTAACCCTAATCGAGAGTTGGGGCATGCAAAAACCCTAAAATTAACCCTAGACCTCTATCAAGCTATGTTAAATACCCGGTCGTCAAGAGAAGAAGGGGTGCCATTCTTTTGACGTATTATATTGTTCCATAGTTGAGAAAGAACAATGCGGAGTGGATATTAGAGCAGAAAAAATGAGAGAGGAGATCTAGTAGTAGCCATTCTAGTCGTCGAGTCATATGTAACTCCATAGAGAGTACCATTTCCTTTGTATTTGCAATTTGACATAAATAGAAAGGCATAGTCCTCATTTGTGTTAGAGAAAATAACCCTCTACCTAGCCAACTATACATTGAATTAATGACTCTAGTGAGCCAAAACCCATCCAAATTGACCACATGAGTCAACCTTGAGTAGGATTCCTAGAATTGGCCAGCACTTTCCTTGATTAGGGTGCACATTCCTTAATTTTAGCAATGACTAAGCCTGGAACTGGTTGAGGACTAGATGTGATCCACTAATCTAGGTCCTAATTGACCCTAAGAATTCCATTTGAGTTATTTTATGGATTTGCATGCACGTACAGTCAGTTGCTTGCACATCATTCAGTTAGAACTAGTGATTGGGGAAACTTGGGTCAGTTAAACTTAGTCTAGGTGAGTGTGCATGGATAACTAAGGGTATTTGTATCTAGGTAAGCTTGAATAGTCTCCAAGAACCGCATGAGCAATTCAAATTTCCTCCTGACCTAATTTTATTTTCCTTGTTATATATTGTGCTCACCTCCATTCATTACATTGAATGAAATAGATCATTCGTTTCTTTTTATCGGCTTCTAGTTTTTGCTGAATGATCTATGATATTTCATTTGTTACATGATTAGTTGATTGTTTATTTTATTTTCATAGTATATCTCTTTAGTTTATGTGATTAGTTTCATATGCTCAATTCTTAGATGGTATAAGAGCTGCAAGGGTACTAAACTAGTCAGTGATCTAGTGATGTTTTTGTCAGGGATATTCAAGCTTTTGCAAGTTAAAGAAGGGATTTTACAGCCATCAAAGAGATCATTTATATCCATTATAGAGATCATTTGAAGCCATAGAAGATATCATTTCGAGGCATCAGAGAGCTCATTTGCAACCATGGATCTCCTATATCCCCAACTCAGTTGCTAGATAGTTGTTTTGCTAGATCCAATCTTGTTGAAGGAGGCCCCAGAATTTTCACAACACATGTCCTATGAGGACATATTCACATATATTGAGAGGATGAAAGAGGATCCAGAAGCTTCACAACATATGGAATACGAGGACATATGCACATCCATGATCCACCACTCATTTGAGGAAGACCCTTTTATAGGCCTAGAAGAAGAGGTGATCTACAAATTTCTTCTATCCATAGGATAAATTGTCCCAAATCAAGTTCAAATTGAAGAATCCACTGGAGAACATGTCCCGAATCAGGTTCTTATTGAAATACCTTCATAACGTCTTCTCATTCTCTAGATATACAACCTTTGCTCCTAAATTTCACTAAGTTAAACACAAAATATTCAAGGGATTTCCTCCATTAGAAGCAAGGAGTGGTCAAGAACCACCATTCAAGCACTTCAGAGTGTTTGGATATCATGAATGTGATCACATGCACTTCAAAAGAATGAATATTTCATAAAGGTTTGTAGGGATCTTACAAATCCCTTCTCAAGAAGCAGTTCACCCAGTTGAGAGCTACTTTGAGAGTTAAGGCATCTTTTGAGCAGGCTTCGTAAAGCTTTCTATTCACTTTATCTTCTATGGGTTTTTTTCCCATGTGTTTTTTTTCCTCTTTCCCAGTCTCCAAAATTTTTTTATATGTGCATGGGTATCTAATATGGCTGCAAATTGATGGGACCCTTTTTTATTTTTTCACTTAGTTAGGCTTATGGGGGAATGTTAGATCAAATAACCCTCTACCTATCCACCTATACCTTGAACTAATAACTCTAGGGGCCAAACCCCATCCAAATTGACCACTTGATCCAAACCTGAGTTGGATTCCTAGAATTGGGGGTGCATTCGTTGATTTGGAGGCACACTCCTTGATTTGAGGAACTATTCCCTGATTTTAGGAGTGGTTGAGCTTGGAACTGTTTCAGGACTAGATGTGATCCATTAATCTAGGCCCTAACTGACCTTAACTATCGCTAAAAAACCCTAAGCACCCCAATTGAGTGATTTTATGGATTTGCATGCACATATAGTTAGTTACTTGCACATCACTCAGTCAGAACTAGTGATTAGGGAGTCTTGGGTTAGTTAAACTTAGTCTAGGTGAGTGTGCATGGATAATTAAGGGTATTTGTCTCTAGTTAAGCTTGACTAGTCTCCAAGCACTGCATGAGAAATTTGAATAGCCTCCTAACCTAATTCAAATTTCCTTGCTATATATTGTGTTCAACACCATTCATTACAGTGAATGAAATACATCATTATTTTCTTCTTATCTGATTCTATTTTTTTGTAATAGTTTATGATACCTCATTTTTTACATGATTAGTTGATTTCTAATTTTATTTTCATAGTATACCTCTTTAGTTTATATGCCTAGTTCTTTATGCTCAATTCTTACAATTTGTGGTTGGGTTTTCCCAAGGTATATCTCATGTTATTGTGCGGATTGTGAACTTATTTGCTCTAGTTATTTCTCTTTAAGTTCCATTGTATTCAATATTTTATGGAATTAAATTAACACAATGATTTAAGTTGTAATATTTGTTGTGAAGAACTAATCCAGTGGAATATCCATGATAATTTACAAATCATATTGGTATCATAGCGATTTTTTCTTTTGGTTTTGTGGGTAATCATAGGATCCAGTAGTTGCTGAAAAAAGGAATTCAAACCCTAGCCATGGTGGATGAGTATGTTCAAAGAGTGAAATATGATTATGAGAAGCGATATTCAACACTAGAAATACAATATGCTTATATCTCACGCAAGATGTCAATCATCATGGCGACTCTAGAGAGAAAGTTTGGACCTTTCAGGGATTTTGGAGGCTCTATCTCAAATTTTGAAGTTGAGGGGAAATCAAAAGATAAAAGTGACCCAGAAAAGGAGCTGACTAAAGATCCTAAGAGAGAGTATCCAATTTCTAGTAGCAATATGCATTCCCAATCTCTCTTCAAGATGGAATCGAAAGTCGACATCAAGTTGTATCAAGGTGAGATTGGTACTCTAAAAGTAAATCATTTGTTGCAGTAGCTGGAGGTTTATTTTAGCATCCATCATGATAGCCTAGGATCAAAATATCTCATTTTCCCAACTAAATTTAGAGGGCCATGCATTATCCTGGTGGGAAAGTCACATGAAAGCACTTAGGTGGGAAAGTCACATGAAAGCACTAAGTGGGAGGACCTTAAAACCCTCATTAAGTCCTAGCTATAGAGTATGTAGAGGACTAGTGGATCCATGGGAAATCATTTAGGAAAAGGAAAGGGTAAAGTGTGTAAGAATACACCACCAAGTTCAGGATGATGGATATCATGCTAGGTATCTCACCCAATAACCCATATGTACTCCTCAATTATGTGGGGGTTTTCATAGTCACATAGAGAGGCAGGTGATGCTATTCAATATTAGGTCAATTTATGAAGCCTATGTACAAGAATAATATCTGGAAAACATCGTCCAAAATAAAGGACATCCAAGAGGTTCAAAATACAAAGTGAGGCCAGATGCTACCAAGGAGGGAAGAAGAAGTGGAAGGGAAAGGCGAAGAAGACTACAACATGACACATCAATGCAAGGATTTTAAAAATCAATGTAACCATTGTAATATTGATGGACACACTAAAGAAAAGTGTTGGAAGTTACATCTAGAGATATACCCCAAGAATTGCAAGAATAATGCCAATAAAAAGAACCTTCTAGCCATGGATTTAAGAAAGGAGTTAGAAAGAAACTTGGATGTGGATGTGAAGATTATTTGTAACACAATGCAGAAGGAGGTGAATTTGAGTAGCCTTCACCCTAATGAAGAGAAAGAGATGATCAAATTCGTCCATGTCAAGATCTAGGTCAAGAAGATCAAGATCGATGTTCTATTCGATTATGGTTTGTAGGAAAACCTCACAGTAGAGGATCTGGTACGTAATCTCGATTGGAATTATATTTTCATCCTAGTCCCTACCCATTGGGATGGGTAAATAAGGATGCAGAACTAAGAGTCACAAAATAATGCAATATCAAGTTTGCCACAAGTGTAGAGTATGTTTATGAAGTGGAGGTAGACATAATATCCCTTGATGTTTTTGGTGTAGTGTTAGGAGGCCCCTACATGTATGAGAGGGATGCGATATTCATGAGGAGAGCCAACCAATACCACTTGATCAAGAATGGGAAATCCTTCATCATCAATCCGCACAAAGGTAAATTGAATATCTCTCTGGTAAGTGGAAACTGAGTAAAAATACGATCATTTCAAGTAGGAAGTTTGTATTGGTTTTCTTAAGACAAAATAAACAAGAAGGTGAATTGGTAAAAGTGAAGGAATCTCTGGAGGGATGTATCAAAGATAAAAACACTAGTTGGAGAACCTTTTGCAAGCATACATAGAAGTGTTCAAGGATCCTAAGGGGATACCTCATAAGAGGGAGGTGTAGCACATGAAACAATTGTTTTTGGATTCTCCATTGCTGAACATTGAATTGTATAGACATTCTTTCATAGAAGTAAATGAAGTGAAACAACAGTTGCAATAGTTTTTAGAGCATGAAATGATCCAACCAAGAACCTAACCTTGTGGGTCTCCTATAAGCATAGTACTAAGGAAGGATGGGACTTGGAGGATGTGCATCGACTATAGATCATTGAAAAATATCACACTCAAGAAGTGGTACCCTCTTCCCATGATCAATGATCTATTGGACCAATTGCAGCATTCCAAGTACTTCACCAAGTTGGATCTCAAATCAGGATACCACCAAGTGCAAGCAAAGGAAGAATACACCTGGAAGACTGCCTTCAAGACTAGGCATGGTCTATATGAATGGTTAGTAATTCCATTTGGTTAATGTAATGCACCAACTACATTTATGAGTTTGATGAATGATATATTATGCCATTTATTAGATTCATTTGTTATAGTATATCTAGATGACATATTTGTTTATAGTGCTACTTGGGAAGAGAATATATCACATCTCAGGAAGGTATTGGAGACCTTGCTGGAAAACCTAAAGAAATGTAAATTCGTTCAGCATTCCTTGGTGTATTTTGGGTATGTGATTGGTGGTGGAGAACTTAAGATTGATCTTGCAAAGATGGAGGCCATCACTCAGTGGCCTACTCCTACCAATGTAGCTGAAGTTAGGATCTTTATGGGAGAAACACACTATATTTGGAATTTCATAGCTTCCTTTTCAACTATGGCTACACCCCCCCATGATATAACAACCAACAAAAATGGGTTTGCAGTGAGGGGAGAATCCCTTTGAAGGGTTTAAGTGAAAGAACAGTTAAGCGCTAGTTCTCGCATTGTCTAATTTTTACAGAAGCCTTTTGAATTGGAGACACATGCAAGTGGGTATGCTATGGGAGTGATTTTGATGGAAGGAGGGAGGGAAGTATGCCATCATTATGAAATGTTTCACGAGGGATTTTTAAACTACCCTACCTATGATAAGGAAATTTATGCCCTAGTTCAAGTTGTTAAGAAGTGGAATCACTATTCGATGGCCAAGGAGAACATCATTCACTTTTATCACCAGTTGCTATAGTATTTGTAGGCCTAGATTAAGCTACAACATGCCAGACATTATAAGTGGATGTGATTCTTACAACAATTCCATGTAATAATCAAGTATAACAAGGGAAGTACAAATAATCTGGAAGACATGCTCTCAGAGCCACCTACAACCAAGATGATATCTTTGGGAACTCTTATGCATATGGAGATTTTCACCCATGATGCATACAAGGAGGAATACACAAAAGATGGACTTCAAGGAGGTATTTCAACAACTGCAAGGCCAATTCCATGTAGAAGAAGGTGACAGGAAGGTTGACTATCATCTCCAGGATGGGTTACCCTACAAGCTAGACAAGCTTTGTGTCCTTAAAGGAGAAATATTGCAGCTTATCAGAGAGGCACACAACTCCAAATTTGCAGGGAATTTTGTTGTAAGGAAGACATTTGTAAACTTATAGAGGTATGTTTACTAGTCTAGAATGCAAGAAGATGTAACTCAGTTTATCAGAGGATGCATACTTTATTGTACAAGCAATCCCAGTAATAGGAAGCAAGGTATATACCATACCTTACATGTTCCTATGAGACCATGGGAGAGAATATATGTGCATTTTGTGGGTGGTCTTCCAACCACTAGGAAGGGACATGACTATTTATTTATGGTAGTTGATAGATTTAGTAAGATGTGCATTATTATGCCTTGTAAAAAGGCCATCAAAGGACAAGAAGTAGCAAACATGATCTTTGAATAGGTTTAGGTACACATTGGGACACCAAGGAGAATCATATGAGAAATGGATACCATTTTTTCTGTTGCAATATTTATGTGGACATTGACTTCAAATCCTTGTTCATGTCTCAAAATTTCCATAGTAGCCATGTTTTATCATCAAATTTTCGAATCCATAACATGATTCATCATCATGACAGTTTGTCAAGTTTGGAGAGTCTTTGATCATAAAGAATTAATATTCAATTTCAATTTTTAGGATGCAGAGATAAATGTATGTCGACTTGGAGAATTTCAGACTACACTTTGGGAAAATATGGACACTAAGTTGAAGATATCTACAACATTCCATCCACAAGCATATGGATAGATAGAAGAAGTCATCGGGAATTTGGTTTAGCTTTTGAGGTGTTATAATCAGAAGCATCCAAAGACTTGGGATTAAAATGTGATCTACATCCAACACTCTTATCACAGAGCAATCCACACTTCCATTTCGAAGTCCCCTTTTGAAACTTGTTTTGGATACTTGCCACCTTTAGATCTAGATGTTTTGTATAGATAACAAGGGGGAATGAGGTAAGACACCACAATGAAGCAGTACGAGTTGAAAAATCCATTTATAAAATTGACCAGGAAGAAAATGAACGAAAAATTGTTTGAGAAACTCAACAAAAAACCAGACATCACATATGGATATGAAAGGAAGGTAACGTAGGTTTATTCTCACCAAGGTAGAGTTTTTATGTTATGAAAGGATTCTATTGTTTTTAACTAATTTAATAACAATTTAATAAATGAAAAAATGGTTGTCCTTCTAAGCCTGCAAATTTACAATAACTGACTCCAATGTATGACCCTTTGCAAGTATCAATACTTTTCTTATGTTAATATGAAAGTTCCTATTCACATCTATGCTTTGTGCTAGTTTCTTTTTGATTGATTGGAATTATCAACATTCCAAATTGTTGATTCTTTCTACACTAAGTCAACTTTCAGATATTTTCCAGCACAACTATTTATACAGAACCAGGAAAATAAGTCTTCTCTCTTTGTCAAATTTCCCATGAACATGTTGGCTTGGATGATAGCATATGGTGTCTCAAAGGCAATTCCTTTTTTTCAAAGAGGTGTTGAGTTTTTTTGGTGGGTGTCTTGTTTGGTCTTGATATGTGATTACTCTTTTCCTACACTGAGATTGTTTTTTTCTAGACTAATTCATCATAATTTGACAACTTATTTGTGATTGACTTGTTGCTCTCTCATCGTAAGCATGACATATTGATCCATCATCCAAATGTTACTCTGGAACACTAACCATATCTAGCATGGATTTGGAAGAACATCAACCTAGAAGATACAATATTTGTAGTTGTCAAATAGAAATATAATATTCCCAAATGTGAACTCTCATATAATGAAATGAAAAACAAGCCATGTAGCAACTGCACATTATAGACATGTTGAATCCCATGAATCAAATATGATTGTTATTACCTTAATATGCACAAAGAGATCTATATGCAAACTATATTTACTATGTTGTCTTGACATTTTACATGGATTGCAAACTTGTTTGCAACCAACTTCCCATTCAAAGAGCTAAACTCAAGCTCAATATTATTGTAGAAGCAAGAGCATGGATAGTAAAGAATATGTTAGAGAAGGATGGCTTGTTTTCTCTCTCAAAAGAATATGTAATCTCCATATGCAAGGTTAAGGAAGGAAATTTGATTCTTTGAGTTCATGAGTATTACTAGTTTTTGTATTTATGTCCATGCAAGTATGCTTTGTCGGTTTAATATATTTTCCATTTTTTTTTTCTGCAGTTTACTTTTTTATATTCTATACGTTCTGTTCAATAATAGTTTTAGTTATTTACAAATGCAATACATTATATCAACAGTGGAAACAAACAAGCCTCAAGAGCTTGATGGAGTTGCTATAGACATCTATCAAAGTGCCTATACATACCAGTATAGGTACATATTACTATGGAAATTACTTTGTTGGGTTGTCTTCATATTTTACATGGATTTCAAACTTGCTTGCAAACAATTGTCCATTCAAGGAGATAAACTTGAGCTCAATATTATTGTAGAATCAAGAGCATGGATAGCAAAGTTTATTACAGAAGGATGGCTTGTTTTATTTCTAAAAAAAAATGTAATATCCATCCGCAAGATTAGCAAAGGTGATTTGATTCTTTGATTTCATGAGTATTACTTTTTTTTGTATGTATGTCATCCTATCATTGATTGTGCTTCCTTTGTATATTTAAACTGAACATTCATCTATCGTGTTCCACTTGATCTAGAAAATTCTATGATTTCAAGGTATTCTGGATCAAATAGGAAAAATCTCATCAAGGATGTGTGAAATTTAGTTCACACCAATATATAATCAAGAAACTACAACTCTCACAAGTAATCTCACACAACTAGTCAAGAACATTGAAAAACAGTCAAGTATGATGCAAATAGAATTACTCTCATGAATAATAATACATCAGCCAACCTTGGGAAAGTAATAGGATGCAAATGTATAACATTAAATTAGAGATTCAAATGCATAAGGATTCCATTTGAATCCTCACAAAAGAAGGCTTACTAAAAATATGCAAAACCCCCCTAGGTGGAAAGTGTGCTTTCCAAGTCATCTCTAAGGCTCACTAATTTTTGATTTAGTGGTCAAATGGTTATGTATGATGGAAAATCATGCTAAATACATAATTTGGAAGGAAAAAACATCATGGAGGATGAGTTGTCCAAAAACCAGTTATGACTAGTCAACTAGCTTTCACCTTTCACCAAAAAGTGGTAAAAATCAGTAAAAGTAGCTAAGGTGCCTTTTTATTCTAGGATTGGATAAGATCAGCTAGAATCCTAGGAAATCTTATCCAGAATATTCTGAAATGCGCCCAGGTGAGTCTAGGAATCTTGTGGTGCACACAATGAAGACTTGTGGTCCACACAATGTTTAATTTAGCCAACTACATAGTCTGACAACTAGGAATTAATAAACAATGATCAGTAATGCTATCCTAAGGTATTAAATGACATGGATGGGTTTAAATATTCCAACACCCCCCCATAAGCCTGAATTTATGTGCTAAAAATCAGAAATAAAATAGGGCCCAACAATTAGGCATGGTCACCCTATAACATACTGCCTTGTCTATGAAACAAGGAAAGACGGAAAACCTCATGGAAAAAACCTCCCCTCTAAAATGGACATAATCAAAATTGAAAGATTGTTGATCAATCCTTCACTCCACTAGTACATGTTCAACCATCCCAAGCAGTGATCTCAGATAGCTAAAAGTCTTCTCAGTAAAAGCTTTAGTGAAGATGTATGCAGTTTTCTCACCTACTGGGCAATACTACAGATCAATGATCTGTTCATGCACTAAACTCCTGATGTAGCGCATATGGATCTCAATATGCTTGGTCCTCTATCTCTGTACTGGATCACTTGACACCCTTATAGCACTCTGATTGTCACAAAAGATGACAGTGGGAGTGTTAAAGGAAATCTCAAACTCTGAAAGAATACCCTGCAACCACATACACTAAGTAGCAGCATTCACTGCTCCTCTGTACTCGGCCTCTACTGAAGATAGTGAATTTGCACTCTGTTTCTTAGTGGACCAGCAAATAGGACCTCCTCCAATCATGAAAAAAAATCTATAAGTGGATTTTCTGTCAAGGCTATCACCATCCCAATCCGAGTCAATAAATATAAGAAGATCTAGGCTAGAGTCTGCAACATAGTGAATCCCATCAGACTTGGTGCCTTGCACATAATGAAAGATTATTTTTCCAACCTTCCAATGGAGCTCATGTGGCTTCTCCATGTATCTTGAGGACACACTCACTGCATATGAAAGATTAGGTCGATTATGTGTCAAGTACAAGAAGCTGCCAACTAGCTGCCTATACAAGGTGTTGTCCACCAATGGTGTAGAATCTGCTTCTTCAAGTCTGACTCATGAAAGGAAGGGAGTATTTGAAGGCTTGCAATCAACCATATTGAACTTCTTTAGAGGGTCAGATGCATATTTGGACTGAGATACCTTAGTTCCATTCTCAGTTTGAGAAATATCAAGCCCCAAAAATTGCTTAAGAATTCCCAAGTCAGTCATGGAAAAAGCTTGATGCAAAGCAGTCTTTATGAAGAAATTTGATCAGTAGAGATACCTGTGATTAGTAGGTCATCAACATATAACACAATAATCATAATTGAGCCATTGATCAGCTTCATGTAAACATTTGGATCAGATTTTCATCTAGTAAAAGATTGTGACAAGAGAAAGTTGTCCATTTTGGCATACCAAGCCCGTATAAGGACTTCTTCAACCTGCACACATAGTTAGGATTAGATGTATAGACTTATGGATGCTGCATATAAATATCTTACTCAATATCTCCATGGAGGAAGGCACTTTTGAAATCCATGTGATGTACTTCCCAGCGCTTGGCTGCAGAAATTGCTAGAACTAGTCTTATCGAATTCTTCTATGCAACTGGTGCAAGAGTCTCATTGTAGTAAAGGCCATGGAATTGGGAGAATCCCTTTGCCACCAGCCTAGCCTTATATTTCACTATTGCACCATCAAATTCAAATTTAGTCTTGAAGATCCACTTACATCTTACCAATTTTATGCCTAGGGGGAGCTTGACTAGCTCCCATGTCTCATTCTTTTGTAGTGAATGAAACTCCTCATCCATAGGATACTTCCATATTGGGTCATGTGAGGATTACTCATATGACTAAGGATCATTCACTAAGGATCATTCACATTGAGAGCATTCTCAAATTGTGATCTAATCCTCCTAGTATCCTCAGGATTTCCCACTAGTTCACCAAATGCTTGGAGAGTCTTAGAAGCCCACTTTGGCCTTGTTGGTGAATTAGGATTTGTAATAAAATGGTCTTCATCATCATAAATATCAGAATAATAAAATTCAAAATGAACTTCACTTACATCTTCAGGTGGTGGTGTGGAGGGTTCTCCAATTTCAACACTCTGTGAGGGCTCTTCTTCGAATTGAACACTCCTCTCAATGAAGGATTTTTGAGAAGGAATGCTCAGCAACTTGTATCCCTTGGAGTCTTCTGAATAGCAAAAAAAAATACATGGTTGTATTTGGGGATGCATATCCATCCTCTTCTCAAGTGGAATTCTAACCCATGCCTTGGAGCCAAAAATCTTGAAGTGAGAAATATCAGGTTTGTGCCCAGTCCAAGCCTCAAAATCAATGATTCCTTTTAGTGATTTGTGAGGCACTTTATTTTGTATGTATGTGGCACAATTTATTGCCTTAGCCCAAATTATTGGATATAAATACTTTGCCTCAAGCATGTATGTGGCCATCTCCTTCAAAGATCTGTTCTTCCTCTCAGCAACACCATTCTTCTAAGGTGTGTAGGGAATGGTGTGTTGCATCTGTATGCCTGAAGAGGCAAAAAATTGCTGAAACTCAGATTTGATGTATTCCCCGCCATTATCATATCTAAGGGTCTTGATATGTCTACGAGACTGGTTTTCAATTGAGGCTTTGAAAAGCTTGAACAGACCAAACACTTCTGACTTTAACTTGATGAAATAGATCCAACAGTACCTGGTAAAGTCATCTATGAAGGTGAGGATGTATTTGGCATGGTTCAAAGACTCATGGGGGAATGGAATTTATATGTCATTGTGAATAATTTCCAGGGGTGCTGAGGTTCGCTCATTTTTGGCTCTTTCAAACTTATGCTCTGGGTGCTTTCCTAGGATGCAGCTTTGACATACACCTTTAGAAAACTTGATATTGGGCAGCACTATAACCATCTATTTCTTATGGAGTTGGGAAATACATTTGTAGTTTAGGTGACCAAATATTTCATACCATAATTTGCTTGACTCATTGGCATGGGTAAGTAGAGCAGAAGGTCAGGGGAATGGCACAAAATGAGAGAATCTATAGATTTTTGAGCTATGGTCAGCAATACCTAAGGCAACAATTCATCCGGTTGACATTTCATAGATTTCAACATCATTAGGTGTGAAGATCACCTTTTTGGGTGATCCTGTGTGAGTCATCTGGTATATTGACAAAATGTCAGCAACAAGTCCTGGAACATACAACACATTAGTGAATGAGCCAAAATCTAGATCAATGTTGCATTTACCTTTGCTTGAAGTTTTAGAATCATCACCCAACACAATGTTTGGACCACTAGAAGAATCAAGAGATGAGAATCTCTCTCTTGTAGAGACCATGTTCCTTGAATATCCAGAGTCTATGATGAAAGAGGTAGGATTTGATGTGCTTGACATCAGTGCATGCACTCACTCCTTATCGTCATAATTTTGTCCCCCATCCTTCCTTCTTGCGCTCCCAGGAAGAGGAATATTTGATTTCTCCAGGAGTTGAGCCATTTGATCAATGGTATTCTTCATGCAGGAGCTTTCAGGATGAAATCCCTTGTTTCAATAGGTACACTTTTCCTTCGCATTCTTCTTATTTGAATTCTCTTGAAGTTTGAGGAGTCTTCATGGACTTTTTGTTTGTCCTTCTTCTGATCAGTGGGTTTCTTGAAGTTTCCCTTCTTCTTGCCTTTCGAGCTCCTTGAATCTCCAACAGTCCAACAGTGACCTTTTTATGGATTTTTTATTGCTCCCATCAAGACCAACTTGTCTTGTTCTTGTGTAAGAGATTCCATGAATTCTGAGACAGTAGGACTCTTCCGGTTTCGAACTGCCTTCCTTGTGGCATGGAAGGTCGAAACAAAGACTGAGTAATCAGGGCCAATCTTGGAGAGAATGGCCAAGATTAGTTGCTCATCCTTTTTATCAATTCCACATTACTTCAACTGTAGAACAAGTGACTTGAACTTTGAGAAAAATTATTGGAGGTTCTCAAAATTTTGTGGACTCAATGAAAGAAGTTCATTATTTAGTTGGTGGCCTCTTAATTCATCTCTCTTACCAAATAAGTCTTGGAGATTCACCCAGACTTCATTTGGAGTGGTAATACCACCTAGATGGAATAAAATATCCCTAGATGTGGTGAGACATAGGAAACCATAGGCTTCATATCTTCTGTTGTGCCACTTCGATTTATCAATTGCTGAGGTTGGCTCAGTTTCAGTTGCCATAGTCATCCTGTAGAGGCCTTTTCTCCTCAACATGATCTCCATCTGTGCTCTCCAGTCAAAATAACTGAATGGATTGAGGATTCTCTGATGTGATTGATCCATGGAAGCTCTGAAATATATTTTGGAGTGGTTTGGGTGCACCCCAATATGCTCAGTTGCGCCCTATGGGTGATTGAGTGCGCCCTATAGGTGATTGAATGCGCCCTTCTTGAGACTGGTTGGATCTTGCAAGAAATTCAAAGGAGAAAATAATAGCTTAATATCTCTAACACCATTTTAAATTTAGTTCAGACCAATATCTGATCAAGAAATTACAACTCTCACAAGTAATCTCACACAACTAGTCAAGAACACTAAAAAATAACCAAGTATGATGCAAAAATAATTACTCTCATGAATAATAATACATCAGCCAACCTTGGGAAAGTAATAGGCTGCAAATATATCAAATTACATTAGATATTTGAATGCATAAGGATTCCGTTCGAATCCTCACAAACGTAGGCTTACTAAAAATATGCAAAACCCCCCTACGTGGAAAGTGTGATTTCCAAGTCACCTCTAAGGGTCACGAATTTCCAATTTAGTGATCATATGGTGATGTATGATGGAAAATCATACTGAATCTAGAATTTGGAAGGAATAAACATCATGGAGGATGAGTTGTCCAAAAAACAATTATGACTAGTCAACTAGGTTTCACCTTTCACCAAAAAGTGGTAAAAATCAGTAAAAGCAGCTAAGGCGCCTTTCTATGCCACAATTGGATAATATTATCTAGAATCCTAGGAAATATTATCTAAAATATTCAGAAATGTGCCCAAGTGAGTCTAGGAAGCTTGTGGTCCACACAATGAAGACTTGTGTTCCACACAATGTCTAATTTAGCCAACTACATAGTCTAACACCTAGGAATTAATAAAAAATGATCAATAATGCTATCCTAAGGTATTAAATGACATGGATGGGTTTAAATATTCCAACAAGATTCCTCATTGGAACACCTTAGATAATACTTAAGAAAGGGAATAGACATTGCTACCTCAAAAAAAGAGGATATGAGGCCAGTCATGTTCCAGGTTCGAACATTTGGAAATGGATTTGTATGCCCCACATATTTTATCTATCTTGCATCAAGTTTATTCCTACTAGCAATGGAATTTTATGAGTTATCTTTCATGATATTCCACTTTGTTATAAATGTGTTTCTTTGGTTGCAGGATTTTAAGAATGCATTGTAAGAAGTAAGACCTTATGTTTCCCAAAATGAATTTGGAATCTATGTAGAGTGGAATCAACAATTTGGCATACTTTCAATGTATTTGTTAGACCGGGAAATTCTATGAGTGGTTTTCGGTAATATACATGTAAGAAACCATATTTCTAATTCTTCATGGCACCCCTCTTTTGTGACTTTTGTTGAGTCTAGAAATTTGAGAGAATAGCTGAAATTTCAGAACTAAAGAATTTTGCTTGATCTAATATGTTTTAGTGACACTTGAAAGTGTTCCTATAGGTGGTCACCTCAAATGGATTTCACTTTTATTAATTTACTCTTTATTTGCACTAAATTGCACTAACGAACTTTAATTTTCCAAGATAAGGAGTTTATTGGCAACGCAGTATCTCCTACCAATCAACATTTGGAATGAGTTGTTATACTAAAAGAGGTGATAGGATAGATGACTTCGATACAAAAGAGTTCATGCCTTTCCACAAGGAGGCATGCATAGGAATAAATGTGGCCTCTATCACTTATTTACAATCAAAAGAGGTCAATTATGACATATCTAAGTGTAGTTTCTTGCATTTTTTCTTATGTGTAATAGTATCATAATGGTTGCTAGTATGGTCATCTACCTTTTATGTAATTGTATTTTATTGGAAAAGCTACAGCTAGGCAAGGCCAATGATGTTATTCCAAAAGGATGGCCAACCATGATATTCAATTTTGAATAGAATTCTTCTAGTTGTTACTGTAAACATTCTTCTTTTCTAAGCTAACTGTGCATTATTTTTTAGTATTTTTTTATTGTTGTATTGGGAATGAAAAAATTCCGTGCATCTCCTTCATGAGAAAGTTTTGGTGTTGTTAGTATAAGTGTGTTTTGCAGCATTATTTAATTCAGTATTAATTGATATCTTGTCTCTTCAATTCATAGGTGTTTTGAAGCATTCTTTAATTCATTATTAATTGATACATTATCTCTTTACCTTTGTAGTGTCAAATTTATGGAGGATGGAAAATATCAAGTCTAAAATCATAGAGTTAGAAGATGGATTCTACATAGGAAGAGGCAAGGACTTCAAGGAAAACTAAGGACACAAACTGGGAAGCAAGATGTGCGTGTGCATAGTGGGTGTTGGTCAAATGACAATAAGGGAATCATTGGAATTCTGTGGGCATTGCCAAGGTTTCACTTAGTGGCCATTGTAATATTTTGAAAAATCATTGATGTAGATGATTTTCATGTAAAGTATGGAGACCATTTTTTTTCATGGACTAGAATTAGTCCAATAGTGGATATTCAGTGAGAAACTCATATATATTGTAATACTTGACATTTTATATAATACAATTTACATGGTTGAAATTATATATGTTTGCACTTGATATTATTTATTGTTGTAATTAGCTAAGGAGAATTTGCATGATTCACATATGTATTAATATTTGATGAGCATGAACATTGTGTGACATTTTTTTAATTTAGTCACAATATTATATTTATTTATAATGTTTAATGAACACAAATACAATGAATAAACAACTAAATTAGTCGTTTATATTGATTAAAAATGAAAAAAAAGATATAATATAAAACTACTAAATTAGTCACTTATACAATGAATATGAAATTACTAAGTAGAGACAAATGCTAAATTTGTGACTAACATTCGCATATAAACAACTATTAGTAGCTAATTTGCAGTATCTTATAACTAGACTAACTTAGTCATATTTATTTTAGGCATTAATAGTTTCCTTATTTAGTTGTATATTTGGTCATTGATTTAGTCATTAATTGTAGTGGCAATTATTAACTAAATCAATGACCAAATATACAACTAAATAAGGCAACTATTAATGACTAAAATAAATATGACTAAGTTAGTTGAGCTATAAGATACTGGAAATTAGCTACTATTAGTCTCCGACTAAAAAATAGTTGTTTATATGCGATTTTTAGTCTTTTTTTAGTCACTAATTTCTCATTTCGTACTAGTGATAAGATAGACGTCATTTCCACGGGTTTTTGAGGAAAAAAGAAAATGAGTGTCACTTAAGAGACATCTAGTATTTAACGTCTCTTAAGTGATGTCTCTAGGCATCCCTTAAGAAACGTTCAGAGGTGTCTCTTAAGCGACGCTCCCAGGCATCGTTTAAGAGACGTCCAATTTTTTTTCCCTATTGTTTCTTAAGCAATGCGACACCGAAATTATTTTACTTTTTTGGAATAAATTGGGAAAATTTGTGAACATAATCAAACAAAATAGGTATTTAGGTTTTCTAGTTAAAAATCCGGCAAGAATAATTCATTGAAGGACCTTGGAGGGATGAGAACTTTGCTTATAGGTAGATTTTTTTGTTGATCAACGATACCCACTTTTGAATTTTTTTTTTTATTGGGTTAACAATTTGTCCTTTGTCTTTCTTCTATTAGTGGCTTGAAATGTATTTTATTGAAACATAGCACAATGTTAGATAACATCGTTCCTCGATCTACTCTCATATATGAACGACTCGCTGCTATGCAGGAAGCTAGTGATTTTGTATACGGTGATAGAAGTAACAATGTTCCAACAGATGATCAAAACCCCCCTTTAGTGTTGAATCTATAGCCGGCGATGGAAAATGTTATTCCCTTGTACGAAATGTAGAGGAATGAAAAGAAGAAGAGTTGTGAGGGAAAAAACTGAGAAACATTATACAGTATGGGAACTTGGAATGGGGAAACCAATATCTCAAAAAATTGTTTTTTTCTCATTTTGTAATACTCTTATTATTGATAGATATTTCAATACTAATTGGTTATATTTTTTTTTACAACTACCACATAGAGAAGACCACCAATGCTCGCAAACCCATTTGCTACAATTCACAGTACTGGAGATGCTGAGGGCAATGACATTGAGGTTGATACATTAATGGAATAAAATGACCACAATATTATTGAGAATGAAGGGATAAATAAGTTGATCCATGACACATTTGTTTCCACGGATGAGAATGTACCTACGGACGAGGCATATGAAATCATTCATGATGTACCTCTTATTGATAAGGAAAAAAAGGCGTTATACAAAGACTCAAAGACAATTCTTCTCTCATCTCTGTTGTTTCTAGTCGATTTGAATGTCATGAATGGTATTTCAAACACAACAATGACATAATGGTTAAGGTATGCAAGATTTTTATTTTTTTAATATATTTTTGTCATTTATTAGTCAATAATTATGATTTTACCACTAATTTATATATATTTTTAGACTGTTAGGTGACACTTTTCTAGCACTGTCAAATACTTTACCTCGTAAATACATAGAAATGTGTGTTGTTTTGAAAGATCCAGGAATGGAGTATAACACAATTGATGCATATCCCAATGATCATATCATATATTACGGACAATAGGCATCAAAGAGTGAGTGCACTAAATGTGGAATTTGTAGATATCATATTGATTAGGGAACAAATAAGGTTCCCTACAAAGTTCTTCGCCATATCCCAATAATTCCACATTTTCAACAACTGTTCAGGTGTAAAACATTGCAGACTTTATGATTACCATGCACGACACAGAAGTGAAGATGGTGTCATGCGAATGCGTGTAGATGGTTATGCATTCAGATACATTAGTGTTATACTTTCTTTGGCAGCTAATGGTGTCAACCCCTATGGAGAGCTCATAACCATTTACTCATTTTGGCTAGTCTTTGTTATAAACAATAACCTTCCTTCATGGATGGAAATTAAAAGGGAGCATGTCATGTTGGCATTAATTGTTCCAGGTACTTATTTTTAAGAATGTTAACATACTATAATCAATCATATTTTTGTAATATTGCATGTATGAGAACTTATCAACCATGTATGTTACTTTTGAAATGATTACTAGGTAAGCACCAAGTTAAAGATATGGATGTATATCTTGAGCCTCTTATAGAGGAAATTTTAAAATTATGGGATGGTATGAGTATGTATGGCATATGACATCCCCAAACGTATAGGCCAAAAAAATCAATTCCATGGAATACTTACATGGACAATTCATGATGCACCCAGTCTTACGCATTTTTACGGTATGTAAAGTTCCCATGTATCTTTATGCATCATTTATTATGCAATTATTTTTATAATATATGAAATTCTATATGTTAACACCATTCCATAAATTGTAGGGATTCAAAGAAAGGGAAAATATGCATGTCCAATATGTGGTCCAAGAACAATATCTAGACATTCAAGAATTTTAGGAAAGGAAGTGTATAATGAGTTTAGATATTTTCTCCATAAGGACCACATGTATCAGATTACCAAAAAAAACGACTTCAATGGAAAGGAAGAGACTGGAAAAAATCCATGAAGAATAATGCCTCAATTATGGAAAAAAGCATTTCAAAATATCCGTGCTAAGCAATATTTGTTTGTAGCTAATTACTTTGATCTTGGTCACTTGTTTTTATTTCCATATTTTCATACTTATCATGATTAATATAAAATATTAATATGTCATTGATACTTCTCAAAGTTCTTCACCATGGTCAGCTTCCATGGGGTTTGAAACGATACTCTACCCAATTTAACCAGTTTTCATACTATGAGCACCTACAAGTAGCTCATTTGTTCAACAAATGCATATTGGAAAGAATGGCATAGATTTCTTGTGGAAAATTATAGATGGAAGGAATAACAAGGAAAAAATTTGAAAAAATTATTAGTGACCTTCAAGAATCCAACTCATTGCAACATTTGAATCAAACCTATGGTAGTGGAAATTCCACCAATCTCCCATGGTTATTAACTGATCAAGAGAGTGTTGCTATAAAAGAGGTTGTATGGAAGATAAAATTTCCCACTTGGTTTGCTTCAAACATAAGTAATATATTGACAAAGAAAGACAGTTTTTTTTTTTTTTGGGGGGGGGGGGCTAAAACGCATGATTGGCATACATTTATTAAGGTTCAACATTTTTTGTTAGAAAAAGAGGATCACAGAGCAATAACAATAAACAGAAATGAAAATATAATCACACATACACATTACAAGAGAGACATAGATATATTGTGGTTCACCCAACTTGGGCTACGTCCACACTGAATTTTCCAGTCCTTATTATTATTACCGTCCAACAAGGTGAAGGGATACAACCTGCAGCACAACCGCTGCACTTCCTCTTCTCTGTTTCACAGTCTCTCTCCTGATCTTAGAGATCTTTACAATGCATAAAACCTAATACATCATCATCCCTCGCCGTATTACAATGTCTTTATTTTTATAAGGGAAATACAATGGGAAAATACCATGGGATAACCAAAACCATGGGCCCGCAAAACAGCTGGCGAAAACAGCCCCAAAAATTTTCTTCGGGGGTGTTTCCCCCAAACCCCCATTTCTCGGGGGTGTTGCCCCCGGACCCCCCAGCCAGGGGGGATGGTCCCCCCTGGAACCCCGTGGGGGGGCAATGCCCCCCCCACACCCCCCCATTGGGGTGATTGTACAGTCCACCTACATATCATATAAAACTGGGGTACAAACACGGCTGATACAATATCATCTATGAGACTAGAAGATCTGGCTCCACAACCAACATTTTGCAACTTTGATTATTTATTTTATGTTATATACATTATTTTTTATTAATTCATGTTTATCTCTGTTTGAGTTATATGTAATGGTATATATTTTATTTGTTAGTAATATGTGTTGTATCATTGTTGCAGTATGCTCTACCTCTAGCTCCGCCTAATAGCTTTGAAAACAAAATTAAGAAGGTTATTTATGATCTTGACAAGTACATGAGGTATGTATAAAGTTATAGTTGAATTAATATTGATTGTATAAAGGGTCAATACTTTCTTTTATTGTCGTATATATTTGAATGTTGACACATCAAGTTTCATTGCACTTTTAGGTGGTTGTCATCTAAATAAATACATAAGGAAGATATCATGTATTGGTAGAAAATACAAGTTCCCCAACTTATGTGTGAGATGCAAAAGTATCTACCTCCAACCTTTTTCAATGCACATGAACACTAGTGGAAGAGATTGAAATATGCACCCATTCACACAAGGTCATGTAGTTGGTGGAGAGGCACTTGAAAGCATTGAAGGCCTTTGTTAGACTGAGAGCACATCCAGAAGGATCGATGGTTGAAAGGTACATGTTATATCAATTCACTATATATTTTAGTGAGTACTTACCCCAAGTAGTGGGTGATATGGATGTGTCACTCCTTTGGGATGCCAATTCTACCGACAAATTTAAAGGGGAGGTGTTGTTGGGGAATGGTAATGGAGAAAAGTTAAAGGTAACATCGTGTATTGTATTTAATATCTCCATACATGTTTTTGGTACACTAGTTAGTAGCTTGGTTGTTTAACTAACTCTTTTATTGTCATTGTTCTAGGTAGACAGAGTGGGATGCAATTCATGTATACATTGCAAATAATCTTGATTTTATGAAGAAATGGACAGAACGATGTGAAGAATTTTATGGTGAATTAAGATGTTATGACTTGGAAGAGATGATCAAAAAGGATTATTTGGATCATGACACATGCTTAAGCCAACATAAAATTGATTTAGCACATGGTGCATAATATAGAAAGGTAAGCCATGTATACCATTCGTTTTTATATTTCAAATCACATTATTTTATTTTTATTGCAAATTATCTTAAACATATACTTACCATTTAATAACAATCCGTTTATAACATACTGAGAATATAGGTGAAACATCATAAGGCTATGTGGTGCAATGGCAAGAAATTTTGCACCAAAGAGTTGGATGAAAGGAGAAAAACATGTGATAGTGGTATTACTACAATTTTCCAGATTACTAATATTTCCCATTGGGTGATAGACATATGATCGCATCAGATTTGAGGTACTATGGATATTTGGAAGAAATATTGGATATATACTGTAAATCCTTCAAATTGGTTCTCTTTAAGGTGAGGTTGTACAAATTGTTGTTGTAAGGTGATGAAAGGACAGTTATTGATCATGACAATGGATTTACCTGCATGATTAATACTAATAGGTACGAGCGGGATACAAATCCATATGTATTTCCAAGTCAATGTGAGAAGGTATTTTTTCATAGGTACTAGGTAGAGCAAGTTAGTCATTTGTTGTTAGATTTGATTCAAGAGGATGGCCCATAAAGTATAATTTTCCTGAAGATGAAGATATTTAAGAAGAAGAATATATGGCTAGAGAGATTGAGGAAGACGTGGAATTATATGAATTGTTAATTTTTTGATGATTTCATTCCATTATCATTAGGATCTCTAAGAGAATAACATGTACAGCATATCAATCATAAACACAATCATGCAAGCACACAAGAGACATAGAGTTTCACCGGGGAAAAACCAAGAAGGTGAAAAACCCCGCAACTTCCTTAGAGATAGAATAAGCCCCAATACAATATCACAAGGATCAAACCCAATAAGATGTCTCTAGCATATGCTCCTCCTCCTCCACAAGTGCGCCACTTTCTCTCTTAGCTATGCGAGCTTGAGAAGTGAGTGAATGAATCAAATGAGAGACACAACCTCTCTATTTATACATGTTAATTTTTGAGCATCAATTCAATATACTCTAGGATCTGTACTGAGAGAATAACATGTACAACATATCAATCATATCAATCACATAAGACAATAGACACATAGAGTTTCCATGGGGAAAACCATAAAGGTGAAAAACCCCACAACTTCCTTAGAGATAGAAAGAGCAATGATACAACCCAAGTACAAGAGATAGTCCTCCTAGAAGCTACTCCTCCTTCCTCACTAGTGCGCCACTTTCCAATGAGTTTAGAAGTAAATAATGAAGTGATCAAATAGAGTGCATCCCATACTCTATTTATACATGACCTGACCTATCTAATAAACTAGCAAGGCCGACTTGTCTAACTCAGTCTAATAACCCATGGTAATACTAATCAGGGCCAACCCCACACTTGGTAGTCTAATAACCCATCATATGCAAGTTGTGACACTTGCGACACTTGTCAATACAAATGACGACATTTCCATATAGAGGAATAATAACATCTCTATAGGAGTACACTATACATAGGTGAAATACATTCCGAAGTTACAATTACATCAACACTCCCTCTTAACCAAGAAGGTATTTCTTGACACAGATCTGCTAGCACAAGTCTTCTTCTTTGGATCATCGTCACTGGATCATTGTCATCCTCATTGCTGCTGCTATTTCAATCAATCTCCAATCTACTCATCATAAGAAGTTCTACAGAGCCAACCCTTTTTCATGCTGGATGTAGGCCCACCACCTGTAGGTCTTCATCATCAGTGGCCATACTATGGAACCTAGGACAGATTACGTGCGTCAAAAAAACCTAGTGCAGACTATAGGATCTTTTACATGTTGACCTTCAAAAAACCTTTAAAGAGCATCCCAAGATGTTACGAGCACACCGCTCTACCTGTCCGGATCTCTATAGAGCATCCTAGGCTGTTACGAGCACACCGCTCTACCTGTCCGGATCTCCAAGATCTTTTCTATGTGAACTTTCGCAAAACCTATTCAGAGCATCCCAAGATGTTATGAGCACACCGCTCTACCTGTCCGGTTCTCCAGGATCTTTTCTATGCGAAACTGTAGCAAAACTTCCAAAGAGCATCCCAGGATGTTACGAGCACATCGCTCTACCTATCCGGATCTCCCAGGATCTTTTCTATGCTACCTGCACAACCTTTCCAAGGCCACAGAGTATCAACCTGATACTCACCATACATCATCCTGATCTACATCATCACATGATCAACCTGATCATCATCATAGCATCATCTTGATGCATATCATCTGGAGCAACATCCTGAAGCTCGTCATCCATGATCATCCTGATCATACAATGCATCCACCTGATGCATACCAAGTATCTATATCATCATACATGATCCACCTAATCATACAATGTATCCACCTGATACATACACGAATACATGATCCACCTGATCATACAATGTATCCACCTGATACATACCAAGCATCCAACATGATGCATATACAAATGCATGATCCAACTGATCATATCAAGCATCCAACATGATCCATATACAAATGCATGATCCAACTGATCATATCAAGCATCCAACATGATGCATATACAAATGCATGATCCAACTGATCATATCAAGCATCCAACATGATGCATATACAAATGCATGATCCAACTGATCATATGAAGCATCCAACATGATGCATATACAAATGCATGATCCAACTGGTCATATCAAGCATCCAAAATGATGCATATACAAATGCATGATCCAATTGATCATATCAAGCATCCAACATGATGCATATACAAAGCAGTAATTGGAGCATCATCCTGATGCTCATCACACAGTGCTTACATCCACAGTCATGGGAAGGATCCTCCTCATGCTTGGAATGGATCCTGTAAATGTGCCCATCACTTCTTCCTTGAAGTGTCGTCAATATGAAGAACACCAAGCCTCTCTCTGAAGTACTCAAACTTCACTCTGGCTAGTGGTTTCGTCAACATATCTGCAACCTACTCATCCGTCGTAACATATAGGAGCTTCACTGCTCCTCTCTGCACCATATCCCTGATATAGTGATATTTGATCTCAATGTGCTTCGACCTGTTGTGGAACACTGTATTCTCATACAGCTTCACACAACTCTAGTTGTCACAAAAGATACCAGTAGCATCCAACGGGAAATCAAATAGCTCATATAGTAGCTTCCGAAGCCATACTGCCTCACAACTAGTTGAACAAGCTGCAGCATACTCTACTTCGGCTATACTTAGTGCTACGCGGGACTGCTTCCTACTAAACCAAGAGATCACACCTGATCCCATACTGAAGCAACACCTAGAAGTGCTCTTCCTATCTGCAGCACTACCTTCCCAGTCCGAATCAACATAACCCTGTAGGTTAAACTTTTGATTCGCATCATACTTGAGCCCATAATCGATTGTACCCTTCAGGTACCTTAGAATATGCTTTACAACAACCAGATGAACACCTCTCGAATCCGTCAAGAACTGGCTCAATGTGTTCACCGCAAATCAAATTTCTGGTCTCATGTTCGTTAGGTACATCAAGGACCCAATCATCTGACGATACACAGTGACATCAACCGGATCAGATGAAGCATCACACATAAGCTTCAGGTTCGATGCCATAGGTGTGGCCATGGCCTTGCAGTCCATCATCCCGAACCTCTTCAGGATCTCTACTACATACTTCCCTTGTCCAAGGAAGATTCCATCTACACTCTACCACACCTCCATGCCTAGAAAGTATTGCATCATCCCCAATTCCTTCATCTTGAACTCGAAATCAAGCTTCCTCTTCGTGTCGGCAATCAATCTATCCTCACCTGTAACAAACATGTCATCTACATACAAAAGTAGTATCACATGATTTCCTTCCTCAACCTTGTAGTAAAGGATGGAATCCGCTTTACTCTTGGTAAATCCCAAACTGGATAGAAAGGTGTCTATCCTATCATACCAAGTCCCGGGAGCTTACTTCAAGCCATATAAGGCTTTCTTCAACATGCACACATATGACCCCCTGTCATGTGTCTCAAAACCAAGTGGCTGCTCTACATACACTTCCTCCTCAACTACCCGATTCAAGAAATTTGTCTTGACATCCATCTGGTGTATCTTCCATTTCATCACTACAGCCAGGGAAAGTACTGATCTTATGGAAGTGTACCTGGCTATAGGAGCAAAAATGTCTTCATAATCTATCCCCTCTTTCTGGGATAAGCCACGAGCTACAAATCTCACTTTGTATTTTTCTATGCTGCCATTTTCAACATGCTTGATCTTGTAGATCCACTTGGAAGTCACAACAGACTTCCCTCCAGGTCTTGGGACTACATCCCAAACATCATTCTTCATGATTGATTGGTATTCATTGACCATGGCATCCTTCCATTCTTTCTTTTCTGCTGCTTCTTCATAGTTGGAAGGTTATTTGTTCATAATATCACAATGTAAGGAAACATAGCTGGTATGTGATCTAGTCCTCTTCATTTCTCTGTGTTCTTCTTCTGGAATGCCATATCTTTCTGCATCTTGAATGAGCTCTCTAGCCCATGCAAGTTTCCTCTTGTGAGATTTCTTCTCACGGGGTGGATTTACAAGTTCTTGCAGATCTTCAACTTCACGATCTGCTTCTGGAATTGCTTCAGTCATGGTGGTGTCTTGGAATCTGGTTTCCTTTGGTTCTTCATGATATTCAATAGGTGCCTTCTTTGATTTGATGTAAGTTGAGTCTTCATCAAATGTTACATCCCTGCTGACATCAATTTTATTGAACCCTGGAAAGTATATTCTGTAAGCCTTCAAGTTTTCACTGTCACCCACAAAGATGCCCTTCTTTCCTGAAGGATCTAGCTTTGTCCTCTTTTCCTTTGGAATATGTGTATATACTGGACAACCAAATATTCTGAGATGGCTGACTTCAGGTTTCTTACCAGAGAATATCTCTTCTGGTTTCTTGTTGTCAAGTATCTTGTGAGGTGTTCTGTTCTACACATATACAACTGTCCTAGCTGCTTCTGCCCAAAGATGCATAGGCAAATCCTGATCATGTAGCATTGCCCATGCTGCTTCCATGATTGTTCTATTCTTTCTTTCTGCAACTCCATTTTGTTATGGATTGTAGGGAGCAGTCAACTCTCTCTTAATCCCTGAATCACTGCATAGCTTCTTGAAATCACCTGAAGTGAATTCTCCGCCATTGTCGGATCTGAAGGTCTTGATCTTCTTATGAGTTAGATTTTCCATCAAGGCTTTGAATTCCTTGAACTTATCAAACATTTCATCTTTGTTCTTCAAGAAATAAACCCAAGTCTTCCTAGAGAAATCATTAATGAAAGAGACATAGTATACATACCCACTTAGAGAACTGGATGACATTGGACTGCATACATCGGAGTGGATAATTTCCAAGATTCCTTTAGCTTTGCTTTCACTGCTTGGAAATGCCTTCTTAATGTTCTTTCCTTTTGCACATCCTTTGCAAACACCTTCATGCTTTGTCTTGATTTCAGGAAGACCCTCTACATCTTTACTTGCAATTGGTAGTGATCTATAGTGCACATGTGCAAGCATTCTATGCCAAAGTTCACTTGGCTCCATGGATTTATGTACCATGGCATGTTCAGGTTGTCCCTTCAATTTGTACAATCCTCCCTCTTGTTCTCCAATTACTACCGCATCATCTATGGTCTTACCCTTAGGCCACATGAGTACTTGGCCATCCACAAATGCAACTCTAATTCCTCTTGCATCCAAAGATGACATGGATAGAAGATTCTTCTTGAGACCAGGTACATATAAAACATCTTTCTTCTTCAAATACTTTCCAGAGCCTAGTTGGTAGGAGGCTTCACCACTTCCCTTGATAGGGTATTGATAGTCATCCCCAAGTTTCACCTTATGAGGTGAATCATGTTCAGATAGATCTACAAAATATTCTTTAAACCCAGTCATGTGTTTGGAAGCCCCACTATCAATAAGCCAATCATCACATCCATAGGAGATAGTACTTGTGAGAGCAGAGATTAGAACATATTCATCTTCACTTGATGAGTCATCACTTTCTGCTCTAGCCTTCTTCCTGGGAGGTTCATCATCCTCAGCAGCATGAGCATGATATCTCTTCTTGTTGTACTTCTTATTCTTGTTGAGGTTGTTGTTGTTGTCTTTCTTCTTCTTGGGACAATTTGAAGCAAAGTGTCATATTTCATTACAATCGAAACATCGAACATGAGAGAGGTCTCTCTTCTTATGATGGGGGTGAGAATGTTTCTTGTTATGAGATCTCTCCCTCTTAAACTTGCTTCCCTTGGTGTGTGCTGTGAGAGCTTGATCTTCATTCCCCATCTTTTATTCTTGGGCCACAAGCCTTGCTTCTTCTTGAGAACATTCCTCCCATAGTCTACTGAAGGAGAGCAATTTCCTTCTTGCACATATTCCTTGGATGAAAGAGTCCCATGACCTAGGTAGGCCATTCAATGTGGTCATAACAACTTCACCATTATCCATTATTTCATCCACAGCTTCAAGTTGTTCCTTGATCTGAGAGACCTTAGAAAAATAAGATTGAATGGTCTCTCCATTCTGAAGCTTTACTCCTTTCAATTGATTCTGCAGAGTCATCTTCCGATTTATGTTCTTCCCTTCAAATAGCTTGGTCAGGGATTCAAACATCTCCTTGGGTGTCTTTAGAGATGACACATGTGGTATGAGATGGTCTTTGATAGAATCAACAATGATCCTCTTTTCCTTGACCATGTTCTTCTTATGTAAGGCCTTAGCCTCTTCTCGCTCTGGGATAGGGACCTCTTCACTTATGTAAGTATCTAATTCATTTTCTTCCAGGAATAACCCAATCCTATACTTCCATGGTCGAAAGTTATCAGCCCCTTCATGATTATCCTCAAGCTTGGTGTGGTGAGACATCTTTAAAGAGTACTTCAAATGGAAATAGAAAAGATTTAGATCTTACCACTTGATTTACAGAAATATGGATCTAGTGCTGGATTAGGGTTTGTCAGACAAACCCTAAAAATTCAAAATGTGAATCTCAAATTTCTGAAAGGATAGAAAGATGCGTCTTGATGAGTTTATCAACCTGGTATACTCAGAAATTGAAAATTGCAAAGGTTCACCCCTCAGAAATGCTTTTCAATCTCCCGGATTCACTAAGGAGGAACCTGAATTAGGGTTTGAGTTTCTTGGAGCTTCACCCAACAAAAAAGTTTGATCCAAATCTCTAAACTTTGATTTTTCCAAGGAGCTTCCAGCTATGTCTCAGATTTCAGAAATTCCACTTTTTGTGGAAACCCTAATTTTTAGGGCCAAAAATGAAAGTGCTCAGAATTGAATTCTGATTGGACAAAAAGATGCGCCTTGCTGAGGAGAGTCAATCTACCCTACTACCTTTCAAGATCTGTGGAGAGAAACCCAATAAATAAGAATCCCTAGCTTCCGCAACTGCACAGTGTCTTCTTCTCAGGTTAGCTCTGATACCATGTTAATTTTTTAGCATCAATTCAATATACTCTAGGATCATAACTGAGAGAATAACATGTACAACATATCAATCATATCAATCACAACAAGCAATCGAATAAGACAATAGACATGCAGAGTTTCCATTGGGAAAACCATAAAGGTGAAAAACCCCACAACTTCCTCAGAGATAGAAAGAGCAATGATACAACCCAAGTACAAGAGATAGTCCTCCTAGCAGCTACTCCTCCTTCCTCACTTGTGCGCCACTTTCCAATGAGTGTAGAAGTGAATAATGAAGTGATCAAATAGAGTGCCTCCCGCACTCTATTTATACATGACCTGACCTATCTAATAAACTAGCAGGGCCGGCTTGTCTAACTCAGTCTAATAACCCATGGTAATACTAATCAGGGCCAACCCCACACTTGGTAGTCTAATAACCCATCATATGCAAGTTGCAACACTTGCGACACTTGTCAATACAAATGATGACACTTCCATATAGAGGAATAATAACATCTCTATAGGAGTACAATATACATAGGTGAAATACATTCCAAAGTTACAATTACATCAATAATACACTGACTTGACTTGCCAATAATCCACTAGGGCCGACTTCTCAATGAAGTCTAATAACCCAACCACATGACCTGACTAGGGCCGACACCACACTGGTGGTCTAATAACCCATTAATACAAATGACGACACTTACAATGTAACTTGCGACACTTGCAAATACAAATGACGACACTTCCAATCGGAGGAATAATACATCTCTGTTGGATATAAAATAAAGTACAAATGTAATACATAGAAGAATATCTTCCAAAGTTACAAATACATCAACATGAATAGGGGAACCAGGTTGACCAAATAGCCTTTGAGTCACATCTCGATGATGATGACTACATTGATGATGTCTTAGTGTTAGATGTTGCGGACGTTGTTTTGGACAATCCTTACAATGATTCTGAAGGGTTTGATACAAATTATGATCTTCATGACTCATATCTCGACTTGGACAATGTTCAAGATCAATCTGATATGGAATTGTAACAAATGTTGTTCAATGGATCTCTCTTTTGCAATTAGTATTGGTATAAATAAATTCATGGGAATTCATTGTTATTGTATATGCAAATAGATCAATCTCAAAGAATATTATTCTTTGTAATCTGTTGTAAATTCTATTTCATGCAATGCCAATTCAATTATCGGTTTTTCGTGATTTTGCATTTGATTTGATTTTTGTACATGAAACCAAATTATGAATGCTATAAACCATTTTGAGTGCGAGTGTCCCAAGAAATTTGAGTGTGTTTGTAAAACTGGTTCAAAAAGACACATTTAGACATATTTGTAGTCATGCACCTTGAAAACATCATGATTTTCACTAAAATATGGAAAGAGCATCTAATGCATAATCAATTATGTGGGCACTAAGTCTTATCATTAAAAATTGTAATCTTTGAATTTAAATTAAGCTTGTTGAATTACATTGGAACCTTGATTGTGTTTGACATCACTTTGGATTTTGACATGTGTACCCTTGTATTGAAGTTCTCCACATGTGCAATCCTTTTTGTGAATTTGTAGATTGCTTCTAAGGGTTTAGTCCCACATATGTATTGTTGGCCTACCTCCCCTTGAATATATATATATATATATATATATATATATATATATATATATAATTTCAATTTTAATGTAAAATCATGATTATATTCCCTTTCTACCAAAGTTTTATGGCTTGATCCTTGAAAGAAACAAATGTTAGTGGATTGGGGACAATAATAAAAGGGTCTAAGGATAAGATGGTTCCAAAAATAAATATGATCCAACTAATCAACTATTGATCCTTGGATTTATTCTCTAGGATTATAGAGACAAGAAAAGATCTTGTTTGTTGTTTTGTTGACTTTAGAAAATATTCCAATCTAAAGCCATGTTATGGAAACACTAGAAAAAAATGTTTATTCCTCTCGAGATTCATAATGTTATGACATGGATCTAAAAAAATGCCATTAAAATATCAAATTTGATAAAGAATGGCCAACGGACATTGATTATAATATTGCTGTTAAAGAAACTTAACCCCATTTTCTCAATTTTTTTTGCATCTACATCAATAAAATTAATATTAATATTGTCAAACTTGTTTTCATCCTTCTTTGATACAATCATGACTTTGATATTTTCACTAAACTTGTTCAAGATATTCATAATATGCTATCTATTCTTAGGAAATTGTACAAAACTTATCAACACAAAAATTCCCTATATTCATGATATTCATAAGATTCCATTAATATTTAATATTAAACCAAAATTATGATTGTCAAATTTAAGATGATGATTTGTGCTCTAATTTTGCAAAGAATTCATTATTAAACCAAGATTATGATTGCCATATTTAAGATGGTAATTTATGCTCTAAGTTTGCAAAGAGTTGATTATCCCTTAAACAAATATCCTCACACTGCATGATAGCCATAGTTTAATGTACTATCTACACATCATGATAGAAAGCTAGTCTAGAAAAAAAAATGAATGTCATCTAGAAAATACTCCTAATAGTTTGCAATGTTCAGTCTCATCTAGAAAGTCCCCCACATTAAAACTTATATTATTATATATTTTTATATGCGTCTCTTAAGCGACGTGACACTAACACCAATGCAATTCTATCGACGTCTGGGAAATGTCGATGGCATTGGGGACATGCCACTGATGCCAATACAATTCTATTGACGTCTGGAAAACATTGATGGCATTGAATTGTAATTAGTTACACATTACTTATGTGGCGTCTCTTAAGCATACCTAGGAAAAAAACAAAGGGAATATTTCATTTATTAATCATTGGTCATTCTAGTGTAATGTGTTGTATGAGCATTGGAGTGAATTTTAAATGTGACCATGAAAAGCATACACTAAGAGGAAATGAGACAACTTCAAAATGAAAGTGAAAATTTAAGTCATGAAGAAATAACACAAGTGCCATACAGTGTGTTTTTCAAAAAGAAGACATAAGTAGAATACATAAATTGTTACATTATACAATAGAAAAGGAGACCTACTTGCATTGAATTCCTACGACCAAGTGATTTGTTTCATCTTCATGTGGCCAAAATAAGATCTTTGTCATAGTTCAACAAAATTTGCACCAATATCAAGTCCACCCATAAGTGAATATCTACCACTCACTCTTTAGTTGATAAAACCACCCATTCTTCATAAGGTGAAGCCATGATGGGATCCCCTAACTAAAGTAATAAGGACATAAAATCCCATTAGAGTTAAATTATGATAGGATATGTATTGTGGTCATGTAATATAATGTGACTAGATCCACTATGTTAGTTATTAAATAAATCCCACTAGATAATTAGCATACAATCAACAAAATATGTCCCAATCACTAATGTAGGAGTCACTAGTAGTTAGGGTTTGGGGTAGATATAAACTATTTATATAGATAGAGAACTAATAATCATAAGTACTAATTTGAACCATTTTAAGTACTAATAATCATAATAAGTGGTATCAAATCGCCTCCTTAGGCCAAGGGCAAGAAAAACAATTATGTTTTGCAATTTTTCTTGTGGTGGGGTACTCTCTCAACCTATTCTTCATATTGCAATTGCACTAGTTCCATACTAAGAAGAGTGGCCATGCCATTTCCCAATTGGGGTTATAATAGTGATTATGAAAAGTATAACATATATTACAACTATTTCAAGTTACAGCCTCAAAACCCTAGTAAGAAATTATTGTGTCGTGATTATCTCTTTATTTGTGAAATAGATTGCAATTTCACCAATGCCATCAATCACAAAGTGTTTGTGTGATTTCTAAATCAGGGCCATAATATTGAATCTCCTCTAGTGAAAGATTGTTATCTCTATCTCTTTTTTCTTCCTAACACTTGTCTCTGTTGATTTGTTGGATGCACTACTACCCATATTTTATTCCCTATGTTTTCATGAACAAATGATTGTGGGATGCCATTATTTGTAGTTAAAATAATAAAAGAATGGACTCATATGGTACCTAGGGTTCCAACCTGGTAATAGGTTGCATTGAAACTAAAATCCAAAATTTAATAATGATCACCAACTGAGATCAATTTTTAAATATTCTCTTCATATATTTCTCATGGGATTGACAACACAATTCATTGGTCAATTGGGAAAGTGTTGGAGAATCTTATGAACTTGTGCCCTTAAGGATCTCACCTTGTATAAAATATGTTGGAAAATTCACATTTAGATATATAAGTCTCAATTTTACCAATAAGTATATGATATGGAAAATAATTGTGCATTCATACTTGTAAAAAACTTGAATACATGTGAATCTTGACTTTTTATAAAGTTTGAATCACCAATAGTTCACTTTTGATGATGATGATGTTGTTGACAATGATGATGATGATGATGATGTTGATGATGATGATGACAATGATGTAGTTTTTTATGATGATTGTGATGATGAATAGTGATGATGATGATGATGATGATGATGATGATGATGATGACACTGATGATGTTGATGATGATGACACTAATGATCATGATGATGACGACGATTATGATGGGGATGGTGATGATGGTGATGATTATGTTGATGATGATAATGATGATGATGATGTTGCTAACTATGATGGTCACGATGATGATGCTTTGATGATGATGATATTAATGTTGATGACAATGATTAACATGATGATGATGATGATGATGATGGTGAAAATGATTTTGATGGTGATGATGACGATGATGATGATGTTGTTTTTTATGATGATTGTGATGATGAATAGTGATGATGATTCAGATGATGATGTTGCTAACAATGATGATGTTGATGAGATGATAGTGATGATGATGATGATGATGATGATTACGTTGGACACAATGGCACACTGAGAGGGGGGGTGAATCAGTGGGCCAAATGTTTTTACCAATTTCACTTCTTCAATACTTAACCATAGATCATTAAAAAATTTCACTTCAAAACTTAGGCAGAGTTCATCATTCACAATTAACTATGCATCAACATTCATCAATTAAGCATGTCATCAACATAAATCATAATAGACACATCACAAGGAATTTTGTAGTAAAATTTGTTATATTTAATTTGATCATTTTCAATCAGTCACAACCGTTAGGTTAACATTAGCTACAACTGATTGAGAAGCACCAAATTCTATTCCAATACACATCTTGGTATTTTCTTAGATCCAGCTAAGAAAAAGGTGAGCAAGACCCAACTTTCAATACATATCAATGTTATCAACACATTGCAGTCATACCCTTTTCAGCAACTGTTGCACTTATCAATTATGCTTCAGCAAGATTGTCCACTTCAGTCACTCTATCAATTCACTCTGATGTAGGTGTCATCAAACAATCATCACAACTGCTCTCTCTATTGATTCATTATGTTGTAGGTGTCACAATCATGTCATTATTTTGTCCATATCATCATCATTATGTCCATATAATCAATATGTCATCAATCATCTCTGTCGTTAATTCACATTCTATCCAGCTACCTCAGGACACTGTCTATCCTAATTTCAATCCTCCAGATGTTCAACAAAATTACCAAACTGCTACGTCAGAGATACCCGAAATTCAGAGAAAATAAGAGAGAGAAAAGATACTTCAAAATTCTTCAATCATTTTCTACTCCTGTGGATCTGCTACTGCCTTAGTGCACCCCTGAAAATCCTCTATCTTCACTCCCCAAAAATCCACACCCGCTTCACACTTACGAAATAACGCATTGGTTCTTATTTATATGCACCTTTCCCTAAATTCTGGGGGCCGACCTACCAAAGAACTATCATCATTATTATTATTATTATTATTATTATTTATTACTTTGTAGAGTCGACTTCAACACTTCATCATCACATCACTTTCTTCATATATATATATGTGTGTGTGTGTGTATTACCTTCTTTACTACATCATCACCGTGGGCTTCTTACAAGGATACCATATAATATTCAATCAAGATACTTTTCATGGACTTCAATCCCATCATCAAATGGTACCATGGACCACCATAATCATCAACAACAAGCAACCAAATGTGTCCAAGTGTCATCATGTATGTGGGCACCAAATCTTCTTATGCACTTAAGACCATTTCCAAAGGTTCCATGACCTCATCAAGCCACAAGTGGTCATTTTTCTTCAAGCCCTGTGGGCATATTCTCCACAAGATGGAGGGCATCTTCTCCATAAGATGGCGGACATTTTCTCCATACGTCGCGGGCATATTTTCCATAAGATGCGGGCATATGTTTCTTAGGCCTGCGAGCATTTTTATATGAGGCCTGCAGGCATTTTATATAGGGCCTTCGGGCATTTTTATATGGCCTACGTGCATTTTCATATGGGGCCTGCATGCATTTTATATAGGGCATGCGGGCATTTTCCTTCACTAATTTATATAGGGATGCGGGAATTTCTTTAGCATGCTGTGGGCATCTTTTCCTTCATGCTGCGGGCATTTCAACTATAGTTGGCAGGCATTTTTCTTGACCCAAATGTGGGCATTTTCCTTCCAAGTGGTGGGCATAATGCCTAAGGTATTGCGGGCATATTCTTAAAGCTCATGCGGGCATCCTCATCACATGTTTTCTGGGGATCTTCATGCAGGCATTTGTCTAAGTAGCTCCATTTAGCTTGTGGGAAAAAGATCAATCAAGGCACCAAGTGTGTGGTCTTCAAGACATCATCGACCTTGTTACTCCTTTGTAATTAATGTCTTGTCCTTCTTGCCATGTCATCAACCTAGTTACTCCTTTTTCATTAATGGTTTGTCCTTATTTCCATGTCATCAAATTCATTATTGCTTTGTCATCAATGACAACCTTGCTCATCAGATGATTATGATGATGATGATAATGGGGATGGTGATAATGATGATGATGATTATGATGATGATGCCAATGATGTTTCTAACGATAATGATGTTGATGATGATGACATCGATGATGATGATGATGATGATGATGATTATGATATGGATGGTGATGATGATGATGTTGAAGATGATGACGATGTTTCTGAAGATGATGATGATGATGATGATGATGATAGTCATGATGACAACGACGAAATCGATGATTTAGTTATCAACACCATCATCATCATTGCCACTGACATTGTCATTGTCATCACCACTGAAATTGTCATCATCACCAATCTCATCATCATTGTTATCATTGACATCGTTATTAAACTTTTATTTTTCAATTTATGTGTGTATGTGTGTGTGTCTCTCTCTCTAGATATATATACGTAAATTAAAAAATAAATTTTGATAGAAAAAATAAAAATTTAATGGTGATGTCAGTGATAATGACGATGATGGCATCGTCATCATCAACGTTATCACTGACATCATCATTAAATTTTTATTTTTTCTATCAAAATTTATTTTTTAATTTATGTATACGAATATATATATATATTAGAAATAATAAATAAATTTTAGAAAAATTACATATAAAAAAATTAAAAATAATAAATAAAAATTACAAAACTTAACTATAGAAAAATCACAAAAAAAAAAAGACAAAAAATACATACCTCTTTTGCGCCCCCAACTTCATTTGCATTTTTCATTTCACAAGTGGCAAAGCACTGTGAGCAATGAGACCCCAACTTCATTTGCATTTGCATTTGACTAGTGGCAAAGCACTCTAATCCATCGTGAGATGTGAACCAGTGTGAGCCATGACTAATGGCAGAGCATTGTGAGCCCGCATGAGCCGTGGGCTGTGACTAATGGAAAATCATTGCGACCCCGCGTGATCCATGAGATTTGGAAGGAACATTGTAATGTCGTGTGAGCCATGAGAAGAGCATTGTGAGCAACGGAGGGATACTAAGTTTGGTAGCGATCGGGAGAGATCGAGTAAGGTAGTGGCAGAGAAACACTCATAGGAGTCGATGCCTCCAAAATTAATGAGTATAATTCCTACTCCATGGATTATTTTGTTGGTTTGCATGGGCTTGTTTGGGTTAAGTGCCAAGACATGAAGCTTTCAAAGATATAACCCATGCCTTAGAAAATTTAGGCACCATCCCATAGTCAAACACATGAATTTGTCCTATTGTGAACCTTGCACATATATGTATGCAAACATCCCCATTCAACTTCCATTTCCCTTCAAACTCGTTGGCATCCCTTGGCATAAGAAATTGTATATTGTTTTGAGTGGTGAATTTACATAGTTTTTGTTATATAGTTCCTTCTCCTAGATGTACATTACATCATGGGAGACTTTTCCATTTATGGATGGAAGTGTCGGCCATGATGGGACTACATAGAAATGATATGTGTAGTTAGCGTTGGAATTAATAAATGACTATATCATGTTTCATTTACTATGCATCATGTAGGTAAATGCTTTAGAACAAAGTTGAAGATGTATTCCAAAACAATTGTTTTACATGGTGATTTGTGGATAGTCCAATAGGTATTATGTGACTAGTTTTCCTGAGATTAGAGACATGATGTGCATTGTTATTTTATGCAAACAACTTAATGCCAACAATTGAGCTAAATCCCCTTATGTGGCTAGCCCTCCTAAATGATTTATGATAAAAAAAAAAGGTTTGGATTCAAGTGCCCAGATAAGGGAACTCCACCATATAAGGAGTTTCTTCATGTAATTTCATGCTATAGTCGTGAATTAGAATCACTATGAGCATGTTTTTATTTGATTTCATTGCATAAATACATCTTGATAATGGAATTACATAGATAGTGTGTATGATATGTAACGAGAACTATAAATGAAACACATGAATAAATTATCAAGTTAAATTTTCACATGGTATTTCCCATCCATACTTTATATATTCTCTTCTAATAACATACTTATAGTGGTCTCATCCCATTCCTAGATTGTATCAATACCCTCCTCCTTTTATATATAACAGGTGAGGGAGGCCACCAATGTAAAGTGGACTAAGTCCACAATCAACCTAATCTAATCCATAAGATAAGTTATCCAAGTGAAGTGCTCCATATCCAAGGTGCACACATTTCAAGTGCACTCTCTTATGTCCTTATCAAATGGTTATCATGCATGGATTTGGATCTTGGTAGGGATTATTTTTTCCTCTTTAATATAATTAAACATTCTTACGTAATTGTTAAATGGAATAAGGGAGGTGGTTGTTGTCATGTTCATGTGAAGGTATTGAGTAGACTTTGGAGCTAGAAACAAATCAACATAGTTTCCCATGAAAGCTAAGGAAAACCATCAATGAAACCAATTTTTTCTCTCGTATTTTCCTCCATTTCATCATTGTTATCCTTATGATTTTTAGGAATATCTAAGTAGTTGTCTATCATATTATGTATGTTAGTGAGATCAACCCACTCACTGTGGGACTTTCCTAAACCATACGAGGATTATTCACTTAAAAAATATCACACACACACACACACACATTTTGTATATTTTGTGGTAGATTGTTGGTGATGGTTTTATGGCAATTGTGATTTGATCAACAATTTATTTAGCATGTTTATGTTTATACCATGTCATGACTCTTGATAATAAAGTTGAGGCCATGATGGGGTTGACTTGCAGTATTCTATGATTTGATATTGAGTTCCATCCTTGCAAAGACCTCACTATTTCATAGTATATATTGGTTGAAAATAATATTATATTTCCTTAATGGAATTTGAGTCCTAGTTTCATCCTATGCCTTCAATCTATATCATTGTGTTGATGGTTGTTAGGGTTTATTAGTATGGAGTGATGGTTATACCTCCATTTAATTGATTTAAGACTATATGCACAATATTGTTTGAAGTTGTATATATGTACAACATGGATGGTTTCAAGCACATGGTTGTTTGAAGTTGCATGCACACAAAGCATGATTCTAGTGATCACACATGTTTCTCATGATATGAATATTTCATATCCATGTTCATAATAAAAGTAAGCATATTCTTTTGGTAGTTGGATCATATCTATTGATACTATGCATAATATATGGTTGATATATGTTGAAGAACAACAAGTGCATGACATGATTTTGATGATTATGGTTAATCACTCTACGTATTGATACTTGTAGAGTGACACATATATACGTTATATTATTTAGGTGCATCACTAGAAAACTTAATTAAACATAGGTAGTTGTTTTCTATGGAATTGGAAGGAATATGAACGTAAGAAATACTATAAGTGTGATGGTGCCATAGTGATACTCTAACGTCCTTGGTCCCCTCGGTTCCCTTTAGAGCTGATGGGGGATCTCCTTAGAAACAACTTGCTAATTTTTTTTCCAAACTATGCACTTTCGCACAACCACGATAACTTCGGTCCGTAATCCGCAAGCCGCAAGTCAAGAGTTGGAAGTCGGCACCCCAATGCACCACTTCAAGAATTACACCTCCGACTTCCACAATCCCCAATGCGGGAGTCGGAAATTCGAAACACCAAATACACGGTGTCTAAGAAATACGCCTATGACTTTCGCAATCCGCAATCCGCAATGCAGGAGTTGGAAATTCAGAACACCAAATTCACAACTTCAAATATTTACGCCTCCGAATTCCACAATCTGCAATCCGCAGTGAGGGAGTCGGAAAGTCGGAACTCCAACGCACCACGCCGAGAAATCACACCTCCTACTTCTGCAATCCGCAATCCGCATTGCGGGTTTGAAAAGTTGGAAGTCGTCCATATACCCCTGTTACTGCCAACTCCTCAAGTTGACATCTTTCTCATCCTAAGTCCATTTTAGGAAAACTTGGTATCTTTGGAAAGCTCTCAGCGAGCTCTATGAAATGGTGTGATCCTCTACCACACCTAAGGAATCTGATTTTTCCATTATTCCAACCAAGGTGTTTCCCGAAATTGATCAAGACTTCTTTACCTCTATGTAAAGAGCTCTGATCCACTTTTCCATGTCTCTGCCCATCAATACAGAAACTCAGAGGGAACATGAACATATCAGGGGGTGTCTATTTCTCCCCCAAAGCCATGACTGAACATTTTGAACTTCCTAGGCCTCAACAAAACTTATCCCTATTCATCAATGAACAAATTCATATAAATAAAAACACATGGATGCATATGCATACTCAAATAAACACAGTTGAAGGAAACATTATCCACACACATGTAAGGAAATGCATCACCAAATTTATCCCAGGCAGAATGATGAAACAACCTACATGGAACTAGTTCTCTTCTCATGCTGTGCACAGGATTATGCTGACTAACTTACATATACTCATTTCATTCCCATTAACATGAACAATTAAGCATCCAGAACACAGAATGAACATGTTATAAATCACAAAGAACACTTATATTTTTATTTAAATCTCCAAGCAACTAGCTATGGACTGCAATGTTCCAACCCAACCATAGGTCTCTACCCAACCTGTATTCTTTCATCACTCAGAGACCACCCCCAATATGGGGCTATGTATACACTAAGGAGAGACTAAACAGGCTCACTCACAGCCATGGTTTCACACAAATAGTCATGCTAAGCCAACACATAGTTGGGTTTCTCAAGCATGCAAAGAGACACAGGAGGAGGATTCTAATACAGTGATCTCAACCACAGAGATACAAGCATCCCAAACTAACTCCAACAGCCTTCACTGGGTTTATCAAGCGGTCCCAACCTTTGTTCTCTCTCCCACCGTGATCTTCTCTTGGATCTTCTCAGGGTTGCGTCTGAATCGCTCTATCTCGCCACTTGCCCTTTTCGAGCTTCCAAACCTGTGTTTCCCTATGAATTTATGGTCATCCAACCCTATCAATTTTTCCCCAAGGTTTGGGTATATGGATCCCCCATCGGATTTCTCTATCCACCCAGATTTCTGGGCATTTTTGGCTCTGCAAATCGTGACTTCATTCCAAGTCGCAATTTTCGGTTCTTCTCCCTGTTGGGCCTGCATCCTCCATGAAAACTAAAAACTCCCTTCCAAAATGGCACATGGATGAGGGAAAACGTCCCCCCATGAGGTAGGGTGACTTATGGGTCAAGCAAACTGAGCCCATGCCCTGCCTTATGAATTTCAGGGCTGCTCATACTCCATCACTCTCATGGACTGATTTCTGAAGTACTTCCTTACAACATAAATAAATGGTAGCAATGAAAGTCAAAGGTGGGTTCTCAAGGTGACATATGGAAGCCTAAGGTTCAATCCCACAACCCCCTCACCTCTCCCTAGTGGATACACATATCCCCCTCATTTATTTGCATCCATAGCCATCCCCTTGGTATTTTATTTGTATTACAATTATTTTCATGCTTTTACACTCTCCATGGCTTACTAGCACATGGGTAGCACAATTTGAAATAACAGGCTACGCATTCACTAGCCGGGCCTTGGCCTTGAGCTCCACGCTAGGAATCATACATCACATATATACAATGTTTACATTAAAAGTCAATATATATCCTAAGGGTCAAAATGGGGGTATTAGAATCCCTCCCCCTTAGAATAACACTGTCCTTCGTGTTCCAATACTTAGGATTACTTACATAGTTTACACATCAAAATTCACAAAATGTGGCATGTATGTCCTGCATTTCATCTTTTACTCTGGGTTTTCAGGACCAAGTCCCTTGGCTTCTACGAGCTGCTACTGCTGGCTTTGACCTTCCAGCTCCACATGTGCACATTGCTCCACAACAATCCCTTCCTTTTCCTTTACCTTCCACCTCCACATGTGCACATTGCTCCACAACAATCCCTTCCTTTTCCTTTACCTTCCATCCAATCCACAAGTCTGTAAACGTTATGGTTACAATATTCTTTTTGTCCTTTGTTGGGCAGTTACGGAGGCAATGATTTACTCCACATTTCCAACATTTCAGTGGCTTATTTCGTAGCTTGAGCATTTCCTTAATATTTTTTTAGGGCTTGGCAATTGTTTGAAGAAGAATTTCATCCAAATCAAATAGCTTTTGGTCTGCTACCATGGTGAATGTGCACAACTTCCCACACTTTGCTTGCTAGCAACACTTGCCTTGTAACAGTTGCAACCAATTGGTTTAATTTTCACCTGTGAAATTCATCATTGCAAATATTTTTAGGCCAATCATAACATACGCATTAAGATCATTCAATTACTTTCCCAATTGACATGGAAATTTCATGCTTTATCCATAAGACTCCCACACATTTCATGCTTGTCCAACATGCAAATGAACTCATTCATGTTCATCCTTTCATAGGGAATTAACTAATTCAGAATTAACAATTTATTTCAAGCAAGATAAACACAATCAACTTTCAGCCATAACATGCATTCAACAATTTTGTCTCTAAAATGCATCAATCAAAAAGAAAAGAGAAGAGTAAGAGTTTCCCCCTCTTAATCTTGTTCCAATCCGGAGCCCCACCACAACTGTGGTTCTATGCTCCTTGGTCTCTTTCACTTCAAATGTGAATGCTTGAATCGCCTTTTTCATTTTTTTGGCGATGACACTTGGTGTCTAAGGTCTGTCCAAGGATTCTCAACCAAGGAACCCCTCCCCATGGTTTTCCTACAGAACCTTTGGCTGCTAGGACCCACACAATTCCACTAGCACCTTTTTCCATTACTACTCATACTGATCTTTCTAGAACAATCACATGTCCAAATGAATCCTTAGGATTCCTTCAAGGTTCTTGATTCCTGCAATTACCTGGGTTTCAACAAAGAAACAACAATGTATCATCTTGGTTGTTATAAGACTTGTACATGAAATTTTTCACTATTCGGAACAAGAAATAGATGATAATTAAATACTTATCTGTATTGGACGTCTTCACTTTATTCCATAGGATCCTTCTTTGTGTTACAAGCCTTGGATCACATGTGGATACAATAATGAATGTTTGTCCAGCCAGCAGGCTACTCCACAACATTCAAATAACCAATGCCAATCCAGTATGCCGACTGGGTTTATCAGGCATTCCATTGACTAGTATGCTAAACCAGTTCTCCAACTGGGTTTATCAAGCATACAAAAACCAGTATGCTAAGCCAATTCTCCGACTGGGTTTATCAAGCATACAAAAACCATTTCCAATTTAGTACGCTGACTGGGTTTATCAGGCAATAAGACAAAATAATACAATCACATGGATCCTTCTCCTATGCAAACCAGTGGTTACCTCCAAGAACTCCATAGGTGACTCACTTGACTACAGGCTAGCACGGCCCCACAATACTCACTCACACTACACAAGGATGGTACCCCTTCTCTGCTACACAATCCTCGGGAATACCCATTCCTATAGTGCTCTTCAGTGTGAGCGTAGAAAGGCTACCAATTCCCATGCAACCTTCCTGAGTACCCATGCTCTTACTGGGTTTAACATCACTGCGGAGATTCAAGCACACGTAAGGAATTTTTACAGGGTTTCTCAAACCCAAGCCACTCTTGGCATTCTTTTTATTTTCATATTTAGCAGCTGACATTTTCCCCAATGGAATATTTTCACCATCTCACCTACATTACACACAAGCATGCAGTTCACATGAGATGTCATAATAATAATTTCAATTAGAGTTTCTCAAATATGTTTCGCACAAAAACTAGATTTCCCAAACATGAGTTCCTTCTCATGATGTTTATCTCTTGCAGGCCATAACACATGGTATTCCTGCATTGTGTCCTCTTGACACAATTCAAAAACAATCAATCAATCAATGGAATTAATAATCAAATTCAAATCTGAATTTACAATTATGTTCACTACAGAAATTTGATTTATTTAACCATGAGGTTGTCTTCATATTGTTTGGATCTTGTAAGTGGTATCACTATGTCCATTATGGTTTTACACTTGCTACCATAACATGAACATCCACCTACAACACATCCTCTTGACACAATTCTAGAGAAGCCAAACAACCATTAGTAATTATTAAGAAATTTTCAAACCTAAAATTCAGAATATGTTCTGTACATAAATTAAATTTCACAACCATGAAACCCTTCTCATATTTTTGGCTTTTGTACATGGTAGATTCCAGTCTTTATTATGGATTTACCCACATCGCCATACCCGAGAAATTTTTACCTCTAATCTTAAATTCTCAATCAGTCAAACACTTTGTGAGTATCCGTGCAATTAATCTTTTCATTGCAACATTTACAATAGTCACTAAAGTGATCTCAGAATTATAATACTCAATAATTCAAACACTATCAGTTATTATTATCTCAAAGGCAATGAAATACATTTACTTTATGTGCATCATTATCACAATAAGATTGCAAGATACCATCACATTATATATGAAATTTAAATAAACTTCCCATTCTCATTATTACACAACCATATCATTTCATGCAACTCTGTCCCTCCAACAGAGCATCTCGGTAGCCCATCAAACATGAATACCCTTTTCATGAAATCGTTTTCCTACATCCATAGCAGCTCATGAAATTATCTTAGAATTGGCAATAATTCATCATTTCATCTATTATCTAATTGCAATGAAACATATATATCACAACCGTGCATTCACACAATGCATTTCAACATGTGCACCCACACATATGCATGCACATTCACAACATTTACATAATATTTTAATGTACATTTACTTAATGTACCCAATGCACTACAACATTGATCTAAACATTATTGTGAATCCAAAGGTTTCTTACCATGGTAAGTTGGACATCCTAGCCAATGCTTCAACACCATACCCAGCCATCTTCCCAAACACTTGGTTAACTATTTGGGTGCCTTCCTTCTTCACCTGAACACAACATCAGGATTTCACTCACTCCTTGCATGTTGGAAAAGAGGTTTCATCCCAAATTAACACCAATAGGGGGTTCATGGGATACTTGTGTAGCACCATAGCATTACCATTCCAACCACATTATGGAATTAACCATTACTATCTCATATGGCATGCACTACCACAACGGGACTATAAGTCCTCACTTGCTTTGGTTATTAAACTCATAACCAAAATATACATATGGCATGATATATTTTCATATGAATGCATTCAAAATTATAAACATTTAGATAATATAAGGATCTTTTCCCTTACTACCACATACCTCACCATACCCGGTGGAACAATGTTTGTATGAATGCATTCATCATCACATAAATACCAATTTATGATTACTAAATATGGTTCAAGGGATTCTTACCCAATCCCCTTTGTGAATGCAATCAACATAAACAAACCATTAACCATATGGATGCCATTAACATCTTTAATGTTACTTGATCAGTTGGTGTCCTGCAAAGGATTACACTATCCTTCCACCAACCTGATGATCACAGATTTGTTGCACCAACCTTTCTTCATAAGGTTACTGGTCACATGCAGCAACATCATCCACATCTTTAGCCATGATTTTGTTGTCTTTGGTCCTACAACCAATACCAACACCAATAGTGATTATCAACCACTATAATTATCTTAGGTGGCTCACTGCACATGTAAAACTTCACTAGATTTGCCAACATGTAACATCATATACATGCACAAGCATCTTCTCATGCACTGCACAATGTCTAGCAATATGCCCACTAGTGCACATTCACTTCATCCATCTAACCTCTTACATTTTCAACATTCCTATGCCATAATTTTTTGTATATAAAGCTCATAAAATATAAATACAATAACAAGATAGGGGTTAAGGAATTCTCCCTTTCCAATCCCTCATCATATCATGGAATTCCCCTTCTGCATCATAGTTGATCCACTTTCATGGCCTCTTAAGAAAGGACACAAGGAATCATTAGGTATGATTTTCTCACCAAGCAACAATTCAATACATATACTCATGTATAACATTCCTGCTTGCTACTTTCCAAGCATACAATTCTTATGCTATAAACATAAATAGTTTAAGGTGATAAATTTTCCCTCTTTATCAACATTGCCTTACTGCTCCAATTGCTTTCAAAGATTATGGTCAAGTCCAACTTGGCCTTCCTTGCACTTCCTTGCACTTATGAGCACTGTAATTTGTTCAATATTGATGCCAGGTAAAGGGATAGATGTCTAGTTGGATATGAATCATCCTTTATGTGTTGATTAGACAGTCCCTGTTGGCTATCAAGTCTCAGTCACTCAAGGAAGATTCCAAAGGTAATAATATTTCTCCAGTGGAATTATGTGTCTGCTTTTTTTTTAAACCTCCCACCACTTACACAGGCAAAATGCTGTACAATTCGTTGATCCCTCTCGGTCTCGATCTCCACCTTACGATATTTCTTCGTTCCACAACTCTAACAAGCATGTAAGCTCTTACTTTGGCCCAAGCATCCCCATTGTTGCCACCTTGGGATCTGATACCACCTGTAATGTCCTCGATCCCCTTGGTTCCCTTTAGAGGTGATGGGGGAGCTCCTTAGAAATAACCTGCTAATTTTTTTTTCCAAACTATGCACTTTTGCACAGCCACAAAACGTCGGTCCACAATCTGCAATCCGCAAGCCGCAAGTCAGGATTCGAAAGTCATCACCCCAACACACCACTTCAATAATTGAGCTTCTGACTTCCGCAATCTGCAATGAGGGAGTTGGAAAGTCATAACACCAAATACACAACGTCGAATAAATACGCCTCCAACTTCCGCAATCCACAGTGCAAGAGTCGGAAAGTCAGAACACCAAATTCACAACTTCGAAGATTGACGCTTCTGACTTCAGCAATCCGCAATCTGCAGTGCAGGAGTCATAAATTCATAACTCCAATGCACCATACTGAGAAATCACGCCTCCGAATTCCGCAATCCGCGTTGTGGGTTCGAAAAGTTGGAAGTCGGCTATATACCCCTGTTACTGCCAACTCTTCCAGCCGACATCTTTCTCATCCTAATTCCATTTTTGGAAAACTTGGTAGCGTTGGAAATCTCTCGGCAATATCTATGCAATGAAGTGATCCTCTACCACACCTGGCGAATCCGATTTTTCCATTCTTCCAACCAAGGTGTTGCCCAAACTTCATCAAGACTTCTTTACCTCTCTGTAAAGAGCTCTGATACACTCTGCCATGTCTCCTCCCATCAATACAGAACCTTATAGAGAACATGAACACAGAAGGGGGTGTCTATTTATCCCCCAAAGCCATGAATGAACATTTTGAACCTCCTGGGGCTCAACAAAACTTATCCCTATTCATCAATGAACAAATTCATATAAATAAAAAACACATGGATGCATATGCATACTCAAATAAACACAACTAAATGAAGCATTATCCACACACGTGTAAGGAAATGCATCAACACATTTCTCCTAGGAAAAATGATGAAACAAACTACAGGGAATTAGTCCTATTCTCATGCTATGCCTAGTATTATGCTGACTAACTTAAGATAATCATTTCATTCCCTTTAACATGAACAAGTAAGCATTCAGAACTCAAAATGAACATGTTATAAATCACATAGAACACTTATCTTTTTATTGAAATCTCCAAGCAACTGGCTATGGAATACAATGTTCCAACCCAACCATAGGTATTTTCCCAACCTATATTCTTTCAGCATTCGGAGACCACCCCCGAGCTGGGGCTATGTATCCACTAAGGAGAGACAAAACAGGCTCACTCACAGCCATGGTTTCACACAAATATCCATGCTAAGCCAACACACAGTTGGTTTTATCAAGCATGCAAAGAGACACAGCAGGAGGATTCTAAGATAGTGAGCTCAACCACGGAGTTACAAGCGTCCAAAACTAACCCCAAAATCCTTCATTGGGTTTATCAAGTGGTACCAACCTCTGTTCTCTCTCCCACTGCGATCTTCTCTTGGATATTCTCAGGGTTGCGGTCGAATGGATCTGTCCCACCGCTGCCCTTTTCGGGCTTCCAAAACTGGGTTTCCCTCTGAATTTTTGATCATCCAACCCTCTCAATTTCGCCCCAAGGTTTAGTTCTATGGATCCCCCATAGGTTTTCTCTGTCCACCCATATTTCTAGGCATTTTGGCTCTGCAAATCGTGACTTCATTCCAATTCATGATTTTCGATTCTTCTCCCTGTTGGGCCTGTGCCCTCCATGAAAACTAAAAAATCCCTTCCACAATGGCTTGCGAATGAGGGAAAACGTCCCCCCATGATGTAGGGTGACTTATGGGTCAAACAAACCAAGCCCATGCCCTGCCTTACAAATTTCAGGGTTGTCCATACTCCATCACTCTCATGGACTGATTTCTGAAGTACTTCCTTACAGCAAAAATAAATGACAGCAAGGAAAGTCAAAGGTGGGTTCTCAAGGTGACATATGGAATCCTAGGGTTTAAATCCCATAACCCCCTCACCTCTCCCTAGTGTATACAAATATCCCCCTCATTTAGTTTCATGACCAAGGATCATTTTAAGGACCCATACTTATTTAAAAGTATATAAACCTTGGTGAATCTTACCAATTTTTAAAATGTCAACTATAAAATATTTGGCGATATTTTTCTATAATTATTTCAATTTCTAAGGATTTTATATAGTTTATTTAATAATTTGGCGATTTTTAGAGTGAAAAAAGTTTACCCCATCAAAATTGGGTGAAATGGGACTTCAAAAAATGCAAATTGGCGAATCGTTTTTTGGAAAAAAAAAACATGGAAAAATATCCCATGGGCTAAATTTCGCCCCTAAAATTATCCTTGGTTTCATCCATAGCCATGCCCTTGGTATTTTATTTGTATTACAATTATTTTCATGCTTTTACATTTTCCATCGCTTACTAGCACATGGGTAGCACAATTTGAAATATCAGGCTAAGCATTCACTAGTGAGGCCTTGGACTTGAGCTCCACGCTAGCAATCATACATCACATATATACAATGTTTACATTAAAAGCCAATATATCCTAAGAGTCAAAATGGGGGTATTACAGCTACCCATATATGATATCTTTTGTAGTTCTTGAATTGATCATGATGGCTGCATAATGAGGGTAACCATATATTAGCTTGATGTTGATTCTTATGATTCCATGATTTTCATGGTGTTCCAATCTTCTTGCAACTAGAGCTCCTCCCTCTATTTCCATTCTTTCATTCATTTCCCTTTAAAATGCACAAGTCCGATATCATATGTTTGTTTAATTGTTTTCATGTAGATTTCATAATGATGAGTGATGTAAGCTATTAATAGTTGATTAATTTCACAATATTGCATTTGCATTAGTGGTATTTTGGGATATGGATTGTTAGGGAAAGAGGCTTCAAGTCATTTTGGACTTACGAAGAAGAAAAAAATATGTAGTTACTGCTTGGATTGTTAATGGTAGTCCTAAATGGGATCAAAATCCAATGTATAATGGATATGTTTTATATCATGAGATACATTAGCAACTATAATAGAAATGCATTATTTTACTATGGTATTTTATCATGAAATGCCTTCTACATCACTTGCGGTGTGATTATTTAGACATAATGTGTCACTCCTATAGTTGGAACTAAAATGTGGGTGAAAACATGAAGTTGGGAAACACTTTTTCCCTGTTTATTGACAAAAAAACTGCAAAATTTTATGTTTTTCAACTTCAACCCTTGCAAACCCATATCCCCATTAGGAATTTCACCAAGAGGTTTAGAGAATTGTATTAGATTAGAGAATTGCATTAGCTTCATACTCATATTTTTTTAAAAAAATTTTATGGACATATAGTAGGACAACTTTGACGGGCACCAATGACATCTACTTTAAAATTTTAGGTTTGGAGAATGAGTGACCTATGTGCCCCTCATTTTTTTAGAGATTGTTATTCATTTTACGGAAACCAATTGTACATTCATAATCTACACAGATTGTACTTTGTAGTGGACTATATGTTGAGGATTTTCATACTTAAACACTATTTTTTATTATTTATAGAAATAACATTTGTTTAAATAATGGTGCCTTATTGACACGTGTTAGTGTCCTCGCATTTTCTTTCAAATGTGACTCTTATCATACAAAATGAAACTACCATTTTGAAGAGGATGGTGCAAGGAACATCCTTGTGAGTTTTTACATTTTTTTTGTGTTGTCATTGTGATCATATTGAATTTTCATTGTGACTGATTTTTAGCTTCGTAAATTTTGAAATGAGACAGTTGAGAAAAAAATAGTAAAAAATAGAAATCCCAAATGAAATTCAAAAATTATTATACCATGAGAAAGTAGATTCAATGATGAATCTATTGGTATAAGCTTCGACAGGAAATTCTCAGATTTTACAGGGTTTCCACCTTGTTAAAGTGGAAAATTTCAGAAAACTGCAAAAATACTTGTTTATTCGTTGACCAAAAAGTCTAGGTCGAGAAATTTTCTCGGCCAAGAAATGTACATATTTCTCGGACGAGAGATGTTTGGCTTGAAAAGTAACCCAAGGTTAAACAAACTTCTTGCCCCAGAGTTTGTTTAAATTGTCTGCTGAAAGAATAAAACAACTCTCGGGCGAGAGTTTTATTACATAACCCCCTGAGAATCTTTTACGGGATGACCTATTAATTACCCGTGATTCTTGGCAAGATTCTATAATTTCTCGCCCAATAGTTCTATATATACACTCTCGCCCAAAAGTTTATTTTCACCATTCACCTAGGCAAGTCTGAAAAAGAAGTTCAAGTTCGGACCTTTCAAGTTCAAGTTCGGATATTTACAGTGCGAAATAAAGTTATAAGGTATTTTTTGTTTTGCTTATGGAGGTTTTAAGGTTTTTTATATTATAAATTTATTTGCAAAGGGTATATTTGCTTATAAAGAATTTTTTTTTTTCTTATGGAGGTTTTAATGTTTTTTATATTATAAATTTCTTTACAAATGGTATATTTGCTTATTTTCTTTATAAGTGAAAATATTATATACTTGGTTTTGGCATATTACTGTTTTTTTTAAACATTGTAAAATTTGTTTTAGCATATTAATATTTGTTTTTTAAAGGACAAAAGCAAATTTGGTTTTGGCATATTACTATTTTTTAAGCAACATATTGCATATTTTGTTTTGTCATATTACATTTTTTTATATAAGGGACATGGTGAATTTGGTTTTAGCATATTACTCTTATTTTTACAAAGAGAAATATTGTGAATTTGGTTTTGTTTTCATGTCATATTGCAATTTGTTTCATTCATTATACAATTTTATATCTAACATAAATTACTATGATTTCAGGTTTTTGGCATTGCAGTTTAGGTTTTCAATTCTTTTAACATGGGAAACCAAACGAAATGTGCAACAAAACATGATCGCACCAAAACTAATGGAGAGGCAAGAAAAGAAAGAAAATGTGAAAACATGAGAAAGTTAAGAGAAAAAAATAACATTGGAAAGAAATGTGGAGGCACATGGCGGTGATGAAGAAATGAAAAATGTGGAGGCACATGGTAGTGATGAAGGAATGAAAAATGTCAAGGAATGCGTTGATGAACGAAATGAAGAACATGGAGGTGATGAGGAAATGACAAATGTGGATCAAACCATGGGCAACATTGATATTGAGACCATGATTGGTGAGTAAATATTTTTTAATGTTTATAAAATTGTATTTAATACTTGATTATATGATTGATTTGAAATCTCACAATCTTATAAATCTATATATTTTCACGCAAGGTCAATATCCTACCATACCTGTCAATTTACAAAGATTAGTTGGAATTTGCAACAATATCGTCATTGATGACAATTTTTTGGAGGATATGGATTCAAGTAAAATTGAAGAATTGGGACCTTTGATGCGTGATCATACAACTCTATATAGAGCAAAAAAGATACTCAAAAATTATCTTGAAGGTATTTATGTCATAGCACAAGCTCAATTGTTACATAGATTGTTAAATCAAAAAAGTCTAAGAAATGCAATTAAATTATTGGGCATTAAAAGTGTCAAAGAGGTTAAAACAAATGAGATGGTATCAAAAAATATGACCTCGGCCCTTGCCACACTTGCAAGGAAACGATCTCATGATTTAGTGTTTGCTCATAAAACATTGCTAATAGGGGTTGTGGCAAAAAACACGGCAACTGATCGTTTGTTGGCTATGACTGCAAGAACGTTAAAAACATCAATAAAAGTTTATGGAAGCATAAAAACGTTAGGGTTCAATTAGATGAGGATGATGAATTTGCATGTTGGGCTGCTATCTATAGGCAAGCTTATCAAGATAGACTTCCATATAATGTGAGGGACAGGGTGAAATATTTTTGGGATTTAAACTCTCATGTCTTACCAAATGAAAAGGATGTTGTGCGACATTGTATATCTAAAGGAAACTATGAAACTCATGCCAAACACATAACAAAGTTCACTCAAGTGGAAATGTTCAAATTTTTTATGGAGAGTAATGTTGATGTGAAGATTTCCCTTAGCACATTTGTGAAGCTTAAACCATGGTCTGTCAGGCCCATTGTTGTTCGCGACACATGTTGTTGTCGATACCATGTAGAATTTGAATTATAGTATGAGACATTTAATAATTTTGGCATGCAATGTTGGCCAATTGACCCCCCTCCTTCAAGTGTTCGTGAATTTGCATCTAAAATATTATGTGCACAAGAGAATGGTCAAGTATTCTATAAGAAACAATGCGTCGGTGGTAGAAAATGTGAAGAATGTTCTTATTTGGATCTTTTTTATGTTAAATACCCCATTGATCCAAATGATCCTCAATTGTCAAACCACATTGTGAAATGGAAGAGATATGAATAGGTTGATTATACCCATGTTACAGATTCAACGACAACATGAAGAAAGATTGAGTTAGTTGAATATGATATCTTCGTGACATGTTTTATGGAGTCATTCAGGGAGAAAATATATAGATATATCAAACACTCACATACATCATGATGGAAAGACTTATAGTTCAAGCAATCACGAGATGTATTTCCAAAAGGAACAATATTATCAATTGTTGATTTTTCTGAAAATTACACTTTCACTCCACAAAAGGAGATACAAAGTGAGTATTATCATTCAGACTAGGTATCTATACTTGTCCATATTTTGTACATACATGTAGAGCTTCATGTCGATGGTTCTGATAGCAATGAAAATAATCGTGAAGTGATTAAAGAGTATCATTTCTACACCAGTGATGATAGTACACATGATACATGTTTTGTCCAACATTGTTTTAATATGCTTTATAACGAATTATCAAAACGAGGGGTCACTTTTAAAGAGCATTGGGTGTGGTCAGATGGTTGTGTTGGTCAGTTTAAATCAGCACGCTCATTCTTATGGTTGTCTCGCATTCATAATAAAACTGATGGTCGTCACACATGGATTTTTTTTTAAATGGGAAATGGAAAGGAGAACATGATGGTGCTGGGGCCTGCATAAAACTTTCACGTAGGAGATATCAAATGAATCACTCTGCTTCTCGCCTCTCAAATTCTAACTATGTTGTTAATTGGTGCAAGAAAATTTTAAGCCATGAATTCAATGAAAGGATGGCTAATGTGAGAAGGTATGTAATTGTTTCGATGACCCTTAATGTTTTCAAATGTAGTTATTTACTATGTTTATTTGTACATGAGTATTTTTATTTAAATTATTTTAAAAAAAAACGTTATTAAATTATTTTGAAATGTGAAATTTGATTTGCACAATTTATGTGTTTATGTTGAATAGGTTCTCCTGGAATATTGTAATCCCTAAAACAAGGGGATGACACTCCATTAGGAGTAAAAAAATGGAAAATATACACGCAATCGAGAAACGAAAGTACTCTTGCTTATATCTTGCATGTATTGATGATGTAGAGTCCTTCGATGAGTGTCGAAACCAAACTAACAAAATTTTCAAACCATGGATACACCGAGAATTGACACCATTGCCCCCATTTGGAAATATCACAGATGAAGAGCGCGATAATGAAGTGGTTGTGATTGACAAGGATTATGATTGTGTTTCTGATTTGGTTAGAGAAGGTGACATATTTGTTGGCATTGCATCGGTAGATAATCCAGAAAAAGTGCATTATTATTTATTGAGATGCACTAGGTCGAAAACCACATTGTTGCAATAATTTAAGGATCCGTCAAATTATACATATGCAGTGGGTTCAATGGTTTTAATGAGACATTTATTTGCTGAAATAAGGAAATGTAATGACCATATTCTTTTTCAAGACTACGATACAGATGTTATATGTGCTGAATACAACCATTTAGTCATAGCGGCTCGGTTGCAGTTGAAACCAGTGAAGACTAGGAAAAAGACCAAGAATCGACAATGGAAATTGTCGATAGAGGATCATAATGCCATTCTTGAAAACATGGGCCACTAGCACATTTCATACGAATCAATAACACAATGATTGAAAAATGATTTTTTCTTTGATTGTAGGGTTAGAACATAGAACTGTTATATAAATTGGACATTATAGTTTATAGACTTGATATTGGACTTTATAAAGTTTATGGACATGTATTGAATTCTTCATTGTTGCTTTATGATTGAATGCAAACTTGTTTTTTTGTGTCATTCCTTAAGGTTGACTAACTACAATGGATACATGCTTTCTTTCCAATTTTTTCTCTTTTCTTACACTTTTTATATTAATCAATAGAAATTGTTCCATATGTTTTTTTTCATAGTTTGAATTTACTTGGTTCTTCAAATTGTTGTTTAATGATGCAATCAGTCTTTCAATTCTATGGATTTGACATGTCTAGCTAGCAAGACATATATTTTATGCATGCAATCACTTTCCGTTTGCTTTAATTTCTATAATGTGATTGGATGGAATAGTTGTATACTTGAAAGTTCATAATTTGTATATCTCCAATGCTTACCAATGCAATAACAATGTCAAAAATATTTTTGACATTGTCTCCTTGTTTTACTCATATGTTAGTCATTTGACATGTCTTGCTAGAAGGACATACATTTTATGCATGCAATTACTTTATGTTTGTTTAATTTCTATAATGTGCTTGGATGCAATAGTTGTATACTTGAAAGTTTAAATTTATCGACCACATATTATCTTTAGCACCATCCTATCACTTAGCCACAATGGCATATTACACAAAGCATCCATAAATCCTCCATGAAGTGGTAATGTACTATTCTTAAACTTCTTATCATGCAAACTATGGGGGTTATTTGATGATTATAAAATATAGCGAATAAAAGTACCTCTAGTACATCTATGGTAGTAATGTCCAGCTTCCTAAAATGATTTCACCCATACAAACAAATTTTCAACGTCATGTAAAAGTTCCAAGTATTTCCATATACATGTTGCTTCTCTCATATAATTGTTAACTTTGAATTATATCTTATTGAGGTTGAAAAGGAATTAACTAATCCAATCCATATTTTTTCATTTGGTCTCCATGCTTGGTTTTCCATCCCTCAATAAATTAATGCTACAATAGTCTTTTAATTTATTCCTATTGATAGATATAAAACCTCCGTTACCCCCTAACTAGAGATGTTTCTCCATGGAGGATAGACTCGCAATGACTTGTACCAAAACTTATCTTCAAAAATACCATGGATTTCCTAAAATATAATTATCTATAAGATTTTTCACTATAACTATTACATTTTGGATGTTTGAACCCCATGGTAATTTAGTTAATTTTATTAAGTTTCATTGGACATTGTTAGTATACATTTTCCTTGAGACCTTGATCCATAGGTGTGCTAATTCTTTCACCATCCTCCAACATAATTTAGCTTCTAATGACAAATAGAATAAATATAGAGACTAGGATGGCTAAGATGTAACTTTAATATGTCTAAGATTTATCTTGGATGAAGTAATCATTACACGCCAAAGACCAATAAACTAAAAATAATATTTAACATAAAACCATAAAACACTAAAGACAAATGTGTGTGCTCACCATGACACCCTAACCTAACTAATACTTGGAAAAGAAAAATTGGCATGGTCCTATAGTGTTTGGATTTGCTTCGTCCAAGTGTATGGATTTTTCCAATGCATGCAAACAACTTGTCTCCTTACCACAATCCTATTAAAATATTATTCACAGCTATTCGGTTGGCTTGGTTAACTATTATTTCAAACTATTATATAGGTTTTTCTTATAGACATCTACAGAGTTCAAATTCTTACCCTGTTAGTAAACTTCAATCTCTCAAGGAGAGAAAGGGTAGCCTCGAATTGAATACTCACCAAAGCTCACATTCTAGAAATCAAAGCTAGCACATTTTGTCTATTTTTATAATTTCTACCTTGCATTTTGTCTATTTTATAATTTATGCCATGAATTTGCACATGAATGAACTAAATATTTTCATGAATATGTACAACATTTTTTTCCAAAAAATATTATTGAAATGTGCTAGAGTGGTGTCAAGGAACTACAATTTTTTTATAAATATGTTATTTAAAAAAGTGATGTAGTAGTAAAAGGTATTTGCTACATATTTTTGAAAATGACTATTGTAAATGGAGGTTTTTACTCCACAATAGCTAGAAGGAGTCAATGAAGTCACTTAGATATGAACCTGGAATTTGATATGGAACTATGCAAAGAGAAGCTATGATAGGAAGGGGTGCTTGTGGATATATTACATATGATTCCTTATCTATCCATCAACATCAATCCCAACGATTTATTTCCCTTGCTTTTGATAGAACGATTTTGTCTCCCACCATGAGGTCCATAACAGAAGGATCTCAAATTGGGGTTACCTCTTGAATCGACAAGGATGTTTGTGTATTTGGGTCAACTTTGTTTCTTGTGCATGCAACATATCCAAGAAGAAACGACATTGCTAGACTAACATGATTACTAGATTCATATTATATTGATGGAGCACTCTTTTTAATAGTATGTACACACCTCGCTTGAGTTTGAAAAATGATCGTATATCATAACTGCACTTAATATATAAATCCATATTATGTAGAACCATATGTAGCAAAGAAAGTAGCACCAATATCAAATGCAATAGTGCTTAGCATTAGTAGTGTTATTCGGTCGGTCGTAGTGGTGTAGCCATTCACAAGTCGTTGTAGCTCTAATAGCATATCAAGCAAGTTATAAATAACATTAGGATTGCCATCGCATCCTAGTGAAGTTCTAGGTTAGAGAGAAAATCTAGTTATACAAGGACACACAATACTTCAAAATCCAACAACATCATAAGCTCAAGGGACATGGTAATGGGAACACCATGAAGTAGAGCTATTATCTCCAACTCAAACTTGCTTTAACAACCTCACTACATGAGGCCCACAAGCAAAGCACTAAAAACATATTGGAGGAAATATACAAGTACCAGTCTGAGGTGAAAGGTTTGAGAGAGATGGGGCACTATGAGAATGGAAGAAATGCAATTGATATATTCAATTAAGTGTAATCATACCTTGCCTTAATAATGTGTATTTTGTTGTAACTTGGGCCACCTATGGCTCAATCCATGGTTTATTTGGAAGGTGGAATAAGACTTGTCCTTGATGTGTATTTATACTAGTCGTGCTTGTAACAAATCAGTGAAAAAATGACTTGTCTAGTGTTATATGTATTTTCCCTATTGCTTTATATATTGGTCAAGATGTCGTTGATGAAGGTAATTTGCGTGGATATTGACCCAAAATTTGTTGGTGATTTCATGTGGGTTGGCCACTCATAAATTGAGATTCAATTGATAATAACTCAACTATCTGAAGGTATTCATACCACAATGCATCATAATTTGTTGTTACTGTTGATACTAAAATTTAAATCAAATTACATTAAATCCATTTTGTATATAAAATATAAGTGCCAATTATTATATATCATGGCAACTAGGTTATGTGTAAAAACCAATAGTTATAAGTATGCTAATATGAAAAGGAGGATGTGTAAAATCCCAAGAGCTATAAGTGCCATGGTTAGGCTTCTATATAGAGAGAGCTTGTTGGGAATTTTGGAGTTAGTTCTACCCGCATAAGTCTACCCTATATTCTAAACTAGCTATCTAGTTTAGAATATAGGGTAATCACACAAGCAAGAAATTGTTTTAAATAACAACAAAAACAAAACTAGAAAGCAAGGAAAGTTTAGAATATAGGGTCTGGTATTTTATATGGACTTTGTGCTTCATGCTTGGCACATACGACATAATGGCAACAGAAGTTATGGAACAATAGATATCAATTTTTGTTGAAAAAATTCTCCAGTAATGCACAAAAATTGTTTTATGAAGCTTTGACATATTAAACTTGTTCTAGAATCCTTTTCGTCATATGTTATGCAAAACATTACAATACATGGAATTGTTAATAAAAACTATTAAATCTATTAATTTTTGGGGCTTAACCAGGTCTCTCAACACTTTCTATGTTTTCAAATGGCAACCACTAAAATGGTTCCTGTATATGCAAGACGGAAATTCCCACTGCCCATATGCACATAAAAAAATGACAACGATACAATTGAAACCTGATCTGGAACTCAATGTCAAAAGCAAGGACATATACATTTATATAATGCAAAATGAAAGACAAAATAAAAAGGAATATTTAAGTCACTTTCTATTTTGCATTCGTTTCAAAAACCCAGTCTCTTGGGACATTACAAATTGCAACCAACTAGATGGAAGGAATATTTTTCATTCTAAATGCACATTGTACAAAGCAAAATATTAAATCTCATCAAGAAAAAATCATCACATATATTGACATTGTTCATTCCAATGCAGTTGGCAGAATACTTGACCTGTTATAAAATCTCTATTTCTACTAAACATCTATATTGGATAACATCTATATTTTTGGATTTCTACTAAGCAGTCCCTCAACAAATGTGGCCCCTCCAACACTCACAATTCCAACAAATACCCTGCAAATAACAAGAAGTCAACCTGTTAGTGCTTTACTTGGAATAAATATATATTTTCCATAGAGATGCATCAAGAACTCTTTCACTGAAGGTAAGTTACATGTTAATGAGTGAGTTTGACAGCTGACAGTGAAAAAAAAATTGCTATGCTTGCTACTGTTGCACCCAAAAAATATACTGCCACTAGGAATAAGATCCACTTACACTTGCAAATTGTATATTTGAGTATAAATGATTGAAGGTCACAATTTCGTCTCACAGAGTAAATCAAAATGTGTCCATTAGCACAAAACACCTTTGCAAAATTTCATCTTACAACTTGAAAGACTCTTTTGTGTTTCTTTCCCTAAAATAACCATCAATTATTGTTGTGTAACTGACTCATCAGGCCATAAAATCTACTGTAGTTGAGCATAAGATCCACTTAGACTTGCAAATCATATATTTGAGCAGAAAAAACTGTGAACAATACTCAAAATGTTTCATTCGGAACATAACCCCTTTTCATCATTTCATGATGCCACTTGAAATCCTCTTTTGTGTTTCTTTCCTTGAAGTAACCATGAATTAAGATTGTGTAACTTGACTTATCAGGAACAAGTCCCTTATCTCTCATTAAACTATTGTAGGCAGTTATCGATGGAAAGAAGCCATAATTCTGGATTCTATGAAATGACTCTATGTATTCTCTCATCCTCTTAGCCTGGACATAGGTTCTGATCAATATATCAAACACCATTGGAGTTGAATTACAATTCTTGTAAGTATTCACTAGAGCATTCACATCTAGATATGTTGAACTCCACTTTTTCACACCATGTGAGGCAACAGAGGTTGGGCATCTTCCAGCTTCCTCCCCTTGGTCAATATTTGTATCATGGAACTTAGGGATTGGGTTGTGTACCAGTAGTTATGATGTTTTCCAACCCAATAAAAAAATATCATACCTAACTGAGCATTATCATTACACTTATACAAAACATTGATCACAACTAGTGGGCTCAATAGGTGACCTATCTATTGCAGATCACCCCAGTTTTCCAGCCTCAAAAAGTTGTAAGAATATTTAATAAGACAACTATCACATGAAGAGGGAAGAAGGTTGTCCTCTATAACTTGAAATATTAATCGTTTTGATATGGTATTGTTTCTAACATTATTTTTCTTTTGAAGAAATGAACTTAGGTCACTTCTCTTGAATCAACAAACCTACCTCAGCAATCACTGCTCTTGAACCAACCACCCTCAGCAATCACTTCCCTTGAATCAACATACCTGACACAAATCCTCTAGCCATCATCAAATCAAATTTTAAGGCACATTCTTAGCACCTCAAACCTCTGTTCAAAGTTTTATCCTTCCTCCACAAGATCTGGACTTTGAGATACTCATCCTCTGGGCATGAGAGGTACCACTTCTTGTCTCTTCACTCTTTAGAGGAGATTTATTCTGCAAGCACCTTGGATTGAAGTATTTGTTGGTTCTTTGAGGCTTCCTTGCTAATTAAATATGTTTGAATCTCTATTGAAAACCAACCCAATATCATTCAAACCCCCATCCAAGGTCTTATCACTAGGATGACCTACTTTTAGAAGTTCATACAACTAAGTTACAATCTTATTGCCATACCTATGTATAAGCAGATACAATAGATGCATAGCCTTAGAAACCTTCTTGGATAGTATAGATTGATCATCACATCCTTTGGTTAGAAATGATTCTCCACCTATGTCACCTGTAGGAGGTTGAGTGAAAGGATCACCTCGTCTTCAGATGCCCATTTACTATATAGAAGTGTCCTCTCACATTTTCCTTCTTTTATCTAGACAATATATGCCTTGATCTTTATATGAGTTAGGTGTTAGGACATGAATCTCAATACTTAAAAGGACATCCCCAAACATATTGCATCAAGGGGACGTTTGTTCCTTCTGCCAATGGAAACAAACAGAAGGCAGAGACCCGCAATACTTCTAGCATTCGATCAGTGAAACTGCAAACCTTATCTCAAAATTCAACTTGCAACCCTCCCCCCATAAGGATTTTGAAGAGTTCGAGTTCTCAGTCCTACCACAAATATCACCTCGACACTCAACATATGAAAGATGATTGACACCCAACCTTTGAATTCATCACCTAGTTCTTGTTAAGATTCAATATGCTAAGACAGGAAATATCAGCATTACATTCCATCTCACAACAATAGCATATACAAGATCACTGAAAGAACAACAAGCACAGCATAAACACAAGAGACACAGATTTATCCTGGGAAACCCTCATGGGGTAGAAAACCCAGCAAAGCTTCCTCAATATAGATGACTAGCAAATACAAAGATGTAAACCATAGACATGAGCTCTCTCTCCTCAATAGCAGATCTCTCCCTCACCTATGCGCTAATCACAAGTGATTGTAGTGTGTTAAATGAGGAACACACCTCCTCTATTTATACACAACTTCGACTTGTCTTTTACATTAACTAGGTCGGCCCTAACTTAACCACTTAACCTAAATCTGACTGGGCCGACCCCTCTAGGGTGGTCTAATAACCCTTTGACCCACATAACACATACAGGGCCAATCCCCATTGGGGAAGTCTAATAACCTAAGTTACCACATTCTCCACAGAGGAATAAACATCTTCGGATACATGACAAAGTCCCATCGGAGGAATGAAACATCTCCGAAATAATAAAATACAAATATAATATTCTTAGAAGTTACAATATTTCAACACTCCCCCTTAATGAGAAGGATATTATAACAACATCTGCAGGAGCAGGGAGTCACCAACTACATCATACATGATACATCTATAAATCATTGGAGCTTTATTTATACATCATCAGTAACTCAAGCAATTACTGGAACATCTTCAATACTGGAACTTTATCTTTTGCAACACTTGAACAACTACAGCAACATCAGCATCTCGATACTCTCGATCAACAACATCATCATCACACGATCATCAGTATCGTCATCACATGATCATCAGCATCATCATCATACGATCATCAGCATCGTCATCATACGATCATCAACATCATCATCACACAATCATCAGCATCATCATCATACGATCATCAGCATCGTCATCAGCATCATCATCACACGATCATCAGCATCGTCATCATACGATCATCAGCATCGTCATCACACGATCATCAGCATCGTCATCATACGATCATTAGCATCATCATCACATAATCATCAGCATCGTCATCATATGATCATCAACATCATCATCTAGACTATCACGATCAACAGCATCATCATCTAGATCAACACAATCAACAACATTGTCATCTAGACCATCACAATCAACAACATCTTCATCTAGATCATCACGATCAACAACATCGTCATCTAGATCATCACGATCAACAACATCGTCATCTAGATCATCACGATCAACAGCATCATAGCAGCATACCCTGCAATACACATGATCCATTTAAGACACCATAACATGTCTAGGGACGATGCAGTCCACTTGTGAACTTAGACGGAGTCTAAGGACCTCTTTTTCGAAGACATATGTCTATGGATCAATTCAGGGACCAAAGTCCGGGGATGATACAATCCCCTCTCGTCCACTAGGGACCACTTCTCGGAGACATCTTGTCTACAGATGAATTCAGGGACCGAATTCCGGGGATGATACAATCCCCTCTCGTCCACTAGGGACCACTTCTTGGAGACATCTTTCTACGGATCAATTCAGGGACCGAAGTTCAGGAATGATACAATCCCCTCTCGTCCACTAGGGACCACTTCTTGGAGACATCTATCTACGGATCAATTCAGGGACCAAAGTCTGGGGATGATACAATCCCCTCTCATCCACTAGGGACCACTTCTCGGAGACATCTGTCTATGGATCAATTCAGGGACCAAAGTCCGAGGATGATACAATCCCCATCACGTACATTTTGAACTAGTGGTTCCGGGATGATGCAATCCCCATCACGTACATTTTGAACCAAGCATCTAGGGATGATGAAATCCCCACCACAGTGCTAGTCCTTTTTCATACTAGATGTGACCTAGATTAAATCTAGGATTTTATCACCTGTGAATGATCACCTGATACTGCACTGAGCAATCTAGGAGTGAACATTACATCATTACAGGACCCGTGAATGATCACCTGCTGCTACACTGAGCAGTACAGGAGCGAACATTACATCATTCCAGTCAACCACAGAGCCAGTACTATTTCAACTGGGGTGTGACCTAGATCAGATCTAGGATTTACAACCTGTGAATGATCACTTGCTAATCCAAGAACGAACATTACATCATTACAGGTTTTGTGAATGATCACCTACTACTATGTTGAGCAGTCCAGGAGTGCACATTACATCATTCACCAACATCTTTCTCAAAGACAAGAGTCTACAGATCTGTTCAGGGACCTAAGTCCAGGGATGATACAATCCCTCCTCGTCCACTTCGAAAAATTCTAAGGACCATATATTGACCTCATTGTCGGATCCAGTAACCTCATCATCGACCTCACCATCGAAATAGGTAACCTCATCATCAATACATGTATCCTCATCATCGATACAAGTATCCACATCATCAATACAAGTATCCTTGTCATTGATACAAGTATCCTCGTCATCAATACAGTATCCTCATCGATACCAATATCCAAATATTAGCATCGACCATATCAATCCCCCTTTCAAGGAGGGTCCTTCTAAACAACACCAAGCTTGTCTCAAAAATACTCAAACTTTACTCGAGACAGAGGTTTGGTCAATATATCAGTGACTTGTTTGTTAGTGCCCAGATACTCGAGCTTGGTAGCTCCTTTTTGCACCATATCCCATATATATAAATATCGGATCTATATGTGCTTTGACTTATCATGGAATACTGGATTCTTTGTCATCTTGATACAACTCTAGTTGTCACACAGGATCACAGTGGAGTCCATCTCTAAGTCAAACAATCCTGATAACAATTTATGAAGCCATACCGCTTCACAACTAGCAGAGCAAGTAGCTATATATATTCCGCTTCAGCTGTACTAAGAGCCACACTATACTGCTTCATGCTAATCCATGAGATCAGGTCATATCCCAAACAATAACATCCGCCCAATGTACACTTCCTGTTCAATCAACATCTGTGTAGCCATACAATATGAAGTCATGATCTCCAAGATAACATAGACCAAAGTCTATCGTACCCTTTAGGTACCTCATCACATGCTTTGCAGCTATCAGGTGAACACACCTAGGTTCCACTAGATATTGACTCAAGGTGTTCACAACAAAGCATATATCTGGCCTTGTATTCATCAGATACATCAATGACCCAATAATCTGTCTGCACAGAGTCACATCCACTAACTCTGATGATTCATCAGCTAACAACTTCAATTCGGAACCCATGAGAGTGGCCATGGTTTTACATTCCAACATATCAAATCTTATCAATATTTCCATAGCATACTTTTCCCTGGTTGAGAAAGATTCCTTCTGAGCCTTGCCATACTTCCAGACCTAGGAAGTAATGCATCAATCCGAGATCTTTCATCTCAAATTCTGCAGCTAGCTTCTTCTTGCGTTCCATGATCTGTTTCTCATTCCCTGTCAGAAAGAGATCATCCTCATACAATAATAGTATCATCCATAACCTTAATATAAATGTTAGGATCAGCTTTACTTCTGGTAAAGCCCAAGTTTGTCAAGAAGCTATCAGTTCTCCCTCTGTAACTGGACATCATTCATACTCTGCATTGAGTGATCTTCTGCACATCTATCCATGCCATCTCCCATCAAATGGGTCTACTGATATGAGCCTCAAGATCATTCGAACTCTGTGGTGAGTTCCTTCTTGCATCCATGTCATCTGTATATAGAAACCATCTTCAACCTTGTAGCAAAAGTTGAAATCCGCATCACCCATGGTGATCATTAAGCTCATCAAATGACTATCGATCCTGAGTACCTATTGAACCCATACGGAGCTTTCTTCAATTGAATCCTACGAGTTTTCTCGATTCGCACTTCTTCCTCAATCACACCATTGAGAGAATAGTCTTATCTATCAATTTGGAGCAAACATCTCGTCATGATCCTCTTTCTCTTTTTTAAGAGAATCTTCTAGCCACGAGCCTTCTATAGTATGTTTGATTTCTAAATCTTCTTGTCGAACATCCATCACTTGTTCAGTATTCATCCTTCTTCGTGATCTTTCCTACAAATCAAAATTAAGTATATGATTAGTAATACTTCATAATCATCAAATCATGTTGACATGATAACCTATTATGCATACATATATGATTTACATAGTTATGCAACTATCTTGACCAATACTTTGGCACAACACTTTTCCATATCCTGTATGCATACAGTGGCTATCTAGATGCCTTCCATCTCTACCAGAACATACTATCAAGAGCGTGCACAGCTCTCAACATGTCAGCAAAGAGGTTTCATTCTAGAAAAGCAACAATGGAATGTTTGTCCAACTTACCAATCATATGCATATTAGTAGTATACTGTTTAATGCTATATGAATGTTTACACTCAGCATGATATATTCTAGGAATACAAATATGCATACAACTATTACAAGCAATATCATTTACTATTTTAGAGATTCAAATAACAACTCAAATACTTATCTTTTATGTTTGTGTGGTTGCCTCCCACTTGATCTTCTATTCATTTTGTACCACTATGCATGCTCAAGTGTGCACTAGTGTCATCCTCATGATCTCATACACAAACATACATTCATTAGTATAATCTCAATATTATCAAAACATTATAATTCTAAATAATATTAAGTATGTATGGTCATGATTATTTCATACACAAGTATACTTACCTAATATCCTAACAAAGTAGGATTCTAACTTGATATAGGAAAGCATACCTGGATTATCAAGCTTGGTTATGTCTTAACATACCCAAACAATATCTTCTTTGTCCTCTTCAATGATTTAGAGACCTTGTGCTAGAACCTGCATATCTCATAGGTTAAGCATAGTAGAACAAAGTCATACATACCTCGTAAGTAGAGCTTCTAAGTGATCAAATATTATGGATGAGTCTTTGTCTTCATGTCATCATGGTCATAGAACTTGATTTGTCTTTCTTGATGTACCTGTATCTTGTTAGCAGACAACATCATCCTCACAAGTGCATTAGTACAATCATAAGTGTCATAACCCTAATCAATGAATGTCTTCTATCATTCACATGCATTCATTATCAAACAATCATAATTGTACTAACCTCAATAATATGAAGACAAACATATCATGAACTTAATCAAGAATCAGATTTCAAAACATACCTGTATTTCCTGAAGTCATAACTCTCAGGATTGCTTTTAACCCAATCCACTTTGATTTGTTGAAACTGGATCTGGAGTTGGATTAGGGTTTGTTAGAGCAACCCTAAAAATTCAAACTTCTGAATGGATGGAAAGATGTGGCTTGCTGAGCTGATAAATCTAGTATACTTCAATTTTGAAAACTGCAAAATTTGACCCTCAAAATTTCCTTTGAAACTTTTGGATTCACTAGACAGGACCTCGAACTAGGGTTTGATAAAGCCCACCCTTCTTCCCAATCAAAAGTTTTGATCCAAAGCTCTAAACTTCGATTTTTCTTAGGAGCTTCCAACTGTGGTCACAGACTTCAAAAATTCCAACTTTTGCAAAAGCCCTAATTTTCCACCTTTTCGATCAAAATCCCGAACTAGGGTTTGATCAAGCCCAACCTTTTGACCAACCAAAAATTTTGATCTTGGTCTCTAAATTTTGATTTTTCTGAGGATCATTCAGTCGTGGTCTCCGATACCAAGAATTTCAACTTTCTCTGAAACCCTAATTTCCCACAGCAATGACGATTCAAGAATGAAGGTGCTCATAATCCAAATCTGTTTTGACAGAAATATGCACCTGATTGTTTCTGGTGTAACTCTGAAATTATGATTCCACAGGTTTTGACACTTCTGCATATGGTAGCCCGACCTGTCTTCTTTCCAACCCCATAGGTTTGACCTCAATTGGATTCTCTGAGAGATAGTTATGCTAAGGGTCGCAACATGACCTGTTTATGGGATAAAATAGGAGAGAAAACTTGTACGGCGTGCCACGTGTCACTGGTTCAACTTCTGCCTCTGAAAAATTTACCTGAGAAACTACATTCCGTTTTCTACCTGTCAATTTTTACGACATTTCATTTGGAGGTTCCTAGCCCAATTTGTGACCTTTTTTCCTAGGTCACCTGTTTATGACTGAGATCTGAAAGAGGCAGAAACCCTAACTTGTACTAATCATAAATCACAAAGTACAACAAATATGAGGTTTTCCTTTGTACACAAGGTACTTGGGGATGTTATCTACGACCTTTAAAGGTTTCATATCCTGAACCTTCGCCAAAATGGATTTATAGCGAAAGTTCCACGATGACTGGTTTTTGCTATATAAAACCCTAACCTTCAAATTGTCACAAGTGAAGCAAGTGTCATAAGTGCCATACATTGCCTTCCTTCAGGTTAGCTTTGATACCATGTTAAGATTCGATATGCTAAGACAGAAAATATCAGCATTACATTCCATTTCACAACAATAGCATATACAGGATCACTGAAAGAACAACAAGCACACCATAAACACAAGAGACACAGATTTATCCTGGGAAACCCTCATGGGGTAGAAAACCCAGCAAAGCTTCCTCAATATAGATGACCAACAAATACAAAGATTCAAACCATAGACATGAGCTCCTTCTCCTCCATAGCATATCTCTCCTTCACCTATGCACCAATCACAAGTGAGTGTAGTGTGTTAAATGAGGAACACACCTCCTCTATTTATACACAACTCCAACTTGTCTTTTACATTAACTAGGTCGGCCCCAACTTAACCACTTAACCTAAATATAACTAGGTCGGCCCCAACTTAACCACTTAACCTAAATATGACTAGGCCGACCCCTCTAGGGTGGTCTAATAACCCTTTGAACCACATAACACATACAAGGCCGACCCCCACTAGGGAAGTCTAATAACCCAAGTTACCACATTCTCCACGGAGGAATAAACATCTTCGGATACATGACAAAGTCCCATCGGAGGAATGAAACATCTCCGGAATAATAAAATACAAATATAATATTCTTAGAAGTTACAATATTTCAACAGTTCTTTCCCAAGGCATCGAGTGTTTGGTGTGTCTCAACAGATCACTCTCAATTTCCTCCAAGGTTTGACAATCTGACCATCTCTAACCCAAACTCTTCCACAGGGACATCAGCGTACAATGTGGTCGGAGGCACTTAGTGGAAACCAAACTCAAAAAGGCTATGTCAAAGATAAAGGACTCATTGGCATGCTCGAACCACTTCTCTATAATCTGCCTCAACTGAAGAAAGAGAAATGGTAAATTGTACATCGTTTCTAGTATGCCCAAATAGCAAAACCCTAACCGATATCATATACATTACTTGCAATGGACCTCTAATCATCAAAGTCGCCAACCCAATCAAAACCTGTGAAAACAACCAACCATTATTCGGATACCATGAACTTAGGTCACTGCAAAGTTGGGATACCTTGCTTCACTATAGATCATTGAAATATAATGTAGCCATAACTAAAACCTCCCATAACTGAAATCTAATGTTTAGTAAATTGGTAAATTAACTAAGAATTTTTACTAAGCAGAAGTTCATTTAATTTAATTTACTAAACCTCCTATAACTGAAATCTAATGTTTAGTAAAGAAGTTACATGAATTCAAAGCAGAATCAAAGCTTGGACAGAAGTAATACACTATTGAAATTTTAAAAGAAAAAACTCATTCTAATATGAAAATTTAGGATATATAGCTTGTCATTAATTGCATTTCAAGTACAACAACTATATCTGTAGATATAGAACTAATAATTTCTCCAATGCTAGTATGTGTGTCAAAAAACTAACATCTTCGCTCAAAACAAATTTTAACTATTGCATTCTCATGCAAGCCAATTGTTGTTCCCCTATCGCTCACCATTTCCTTCATATGCAAATTCCATTTTCTCCTGGTTTTCTATGGGCTGATTTTATGTGGGATGAAAAGTCTAAATGAAAGTTTATATATATATATATATATATATATATGTGTGTGTGTGTGTGTGTGTGTGTGTGTGTGTATGTATATATGTATATACATATATATATATATATATGTATATATGTATATATACATATATACATATATATGTATATATGTATATGTATATATACATATATACATATGTATATATGTATATACAGATATACATATATACATATATACACACATATATATCTACAGATATACATATATGTATATATGTATATCTGTATATACATATATACAGATATATACATATATGCTATATGTATATATGAATATATATATGTATATATGTATATATATATATATATATATATATATATATATGTATATATATATATATATATACATATATACATATATACATATATATATATATGTATATATATACATATATATATATATGTATATATATATATATATACATATATATATATGTATATATATATATATATGTTTGGGGACAAAATATACCAAAACTAATAAAATGTTATCAAAAAGAAATATTGATACCTACGTCACCTATGGAAATTGTGTAGCTACAACCTTCAACATGTATATTTGTGTCGCTACCCTGAAATTTCAATAAAATGTAAGAGACTAACCAGCAAGATCAAAAACAAAAGCACAAACCTGCAAAAGAAAAGACAAAAGGAGCTAAGAGAATTTATATACATATCAACAAAGTAATACCTTTGTTCCTCCTCCCCGACAAAACAATCATCAACATAGTCATCATCATTTAGCATTTGGGCATACTGCATAAATTTCAATTAATTTATAGACATGAGATTTGGATAATAAAAGCATATATATATATATACAAAAACATTTAATATGTAACATGTACATTCTATCTCATATTGTAAATGTGTCTTTTGTGAGTTCAATTATTAAAGCATACTTACGTACCAAATATGTGCATCGATTTTCTCGAGCATTGAATCGCTTATACCTATCTCTACAATATGTTGCATATTGCTCGAGCTCTAATTGACTCATAAACTCAAGACATCATCATAATAGTCATCAAATGAGATTTCATCCATATTGGTTGAAGATGTCATATTATTTATGTCGATTTCTACCCCTGCCAATGCAGCCCCAACATGCTCTTTTATATGTGCCCTCACCCTACTTGCCACTTCGGATGTCATTTCAAACTCCTCTAGAAAATAAATGACTCTATGTTGTTGAACTACTAAGCAAGGCACTGGTTGACTATATTCAACATCTCGCAGTGAATCAGGATGTTCATATGTACGACCTTTTCCAGCACCATAGAAAGGTGATCTTGTATATGTATAGTCAAGGTTCATGTGCAACCAAAACTCTTCAATTAGCATCTTGAAAAAATATTCAGGGACCTCCTCGTTATTTGGGAACTTCCCATATGCATAGAGGAACCTCAAATAAATATGTGGTACAATATTTGGATCATTGAATCTTGCAATCTTTAGACGTATTTTGTCTTCAGGCCGCAAGTCAAATAATGAAAATACCATTTCTTTTGTGACAATGATTTTTATTTATTCAAATTTATGGCGACCCATCACCGCCATTCGAATCCTATGCATCATGTAATAAAAAATATGGGTTGATGGTCCAACCCCAACATACGTCTCAATCAAACTGTTCAGATTTTGCAAAACAATATGGAGACTCTATTGACAACCGATAGAGATAGTAGAATTCTCAAGTTCACCCTGCAATCTCGTAGAATGCTCCCTCATCTCTTCCACAATAAGCATTTTTATCTTGTATTCCCAAGGAATCTCATCGGGAACATATTTAGGATGAGTGTAGAGAGGGTCATATGTTTCATTGCGGGCATACTGACGCGCTCGACGATCTCTCCTTGTATTACGAGGTGGAATAGGATCACGAGCAGCAAACCCTGTAAGAAGTAAAACGTGTGAAAGTATTAGAATGTATATATAATTTTTCGATCAACGTATAATTATTTAAATAAAATGTGTTCATTAAAAATACTTGGTGGAGCCTCTGCCTCGGTATGTACAATGTACGTACTAGAAACTAACTCTTATGTCCTATCAGTATTCTATGAATCTGTAGAAGCCCTTGTAAAAAACAATAAATTGGCAATCACATGTAAGTTTAAGCGAAATAGAATAATTTTTCGCAAACAAAACACTCATGTCAAATAAGAATTATGGTCATAATTTACGTAAACAATCTCTATCCGGTGATGGGCTCCTTGAGCAGTTGTATCTACAGCATAAGGCATTGAATGCAAAAGCAAAAAAATAATCAAGTCATATGCATGTAACATTTTAAAAAATTCCAAGATATTTAACTTGTACTATAAAATGATAAATAACATTAAAATTTACCTAAGTGTGTCCTTCGTGCCTGTCCACTAGCCCCTATAAAAAACAATAAATTGGCAATCACATATAAGTAATATAAATATCATAATTTTTCACAGATTAAACACACATGTCAAACAAGATTTATGAACTTAGATTTCACCTTTACCATGTATATATTGCGCTGGCCTGCTTGTGGTAGGCATATCAGTAGAATAACACATTGAATCCGTGTGCACAAAAATAATCAATTCATATGCATGTAACATTTAAAATAAGTTAAATATATTTAACTTGTACTACAAAATGATAAATATCATCATACACAACACTTCATCAAGTTTATAAGACATATCCTTTTGAATTTTGCAATAAGGTATAGTAGATACACTTAGCCATTTATTAGAGTAGTGATAAGTGCAAGTCCTCTTCAATTAAAGGTCCACGTGAGGGATATGTTATGTCATTCATGCCTTCTCCTAATGTGTACCTTGCATTAACATTCACAATATGGAAACTTTTCTTCCCTTTGCACAACAAACTAGTTATACATGTGGGATTTTATGGTTCCAATGGGATGGAAGGTGGTAAAGGGTGGATGATTTATTTGGGTGTATGGTTGCACAATTATCCTTAGGGAATCAAGTGAAACCGTATGTGTGAATGAACCTCCATGTACAAAAATTAGACCTTGATACCCCAATCTCTTCTATTGGAGTTGTTTTAATATTTCTCCATGACTAGAGGTATGCCATTATCGATTCCTATGGATTTGTTTTCCTTATCTTTATGTATTGCTAGGAGGGTGAATTTTAGTGCTTGTAGATCTATTTTTTACAATGGTTTGTGGTTACCCACATTAAAGGGCATGCTACATGAAAAAACCTATTTCAATATCAGAATCCTTTCTAGCTTAAGAGCTAATATAAGATTTGTCTTGAACTATTCAATAGTACATCCATCTAGATATTGGTATAGTGGAGGATATGGAAATGATAACATTAAGAGGATTTTTCATAGAATAAATAACTAGATTTTGAGAAATAAGCAATCGATTGAATACTCAGGAGGGGAAAATAAAATTGCAAATTTCCCTTATCTATTACGGGTAAGAAAATTGTGTTTTCTAAATTTGTATATATAGTTATGCCTTGTAAAATTTAATGTAATCTATAGCATTGCTTGAACAAAAATACAAAACACGACGTGAAATTGAAATAACTTCTCAAAGGTGACAATTGCACATGCACAAAAAGTTTGAAATATCAACCTTGCACCATATAATAACCCAACAAGGGGTCGGCATGAGCTTGAGGAAAATCAAAATGCTTTCTATAACTTGGAATTCACTAGAGAAGTGATCCATCTCACACGACTAATATAGTATATCCAACATGTCCATAAAACAATATTTGGTTCATTAAACTGTTTCCCTAAATGATATAACATACCCTACATAGAACTCCAAAAATTGAATATACAGTAAGGCACCACCAAACACAAAAAATGTGTAAAATATGTCAAGCAACAATTAAATTGTGTGAGGGTAATCAACCATCCCAAGTAATGGCTGCAAACCATGGCACAAAGAATCCCTTTTAACCATATGTAGACCATAGAACTGACAAAGGGATACCCTAAAAACGGCCACGTCATAAATAATTTTTTTAACCACATGTAATACATACTATTGATGTAATGTACCTATGGGTGTCCGCTGTGCATGTGGGTGCGCAGCAATTAGGACATCCTAACATTCAAGTTGCTCTCTTCATATGCGTCCAGTAGAACCGTTAGAAGTGCGTCTGCCATGGTCAGAGGCAGAGCCACTACCTGTGCATGATAAGACCTTAGAAAAGTGTGTAAAAGAAGATTTAGGTCTATATTTTTTCACATTAAACATTACATATAACGTATAGACTTGATTCTAAAATAAATAACAATTGAATTTACCTGATGATGACCTATGATAGTGTCCGTGTATAGCAGGAAAGTTTGCTTCACCCTGAATTTGTGTAGCTATGCATGACGAGAATTTTCCACAAATTAAAAAATATGTCACATTTAACATAAATATGTTCATATATATATTGAAATTAAACATTTGAAATATGTAACCTAGACTTAAACATCTTGAAGTTAACAAGCGAATGCACTTGATAGTGTACATGTGGTGCGTCCAATACTCCCATCCGAATGGCGTCTAGGAATGTTGGTACCACTACCAACATGTCTAGATGTCTCTAGATGATCTATGTGTCCTTAATTAAAAAGCATGTCAAATTTAACATAAATATGTTCATATATGTATTGACATTAAACATTTGAAATATGTAACCTAGAATTCAACATGTTGAAGTTAACAGTCAAATGCACCTGATAGTGGACATGTGGTGCGTCCAATACTCCCATCTGAATGGCATCTCGGAATGTTGGTACCACTACCAACATGTCTAGATGTCTCTAGACAATCCATGTGTCCTTATTAAGAATAAAAAGGATTAGGTAGGTTAACTCTATGAAATCATAAGACAATAATTGCATTTGTTATGTTTATAGTTGATTCTACAATTATTATGGCCTCTATTTTAATTGTTACATCATTTCATTTATTGACACAACATTTTAATTATTGCAGATCCACTACATAGCCACATAACATTGTTTCCAAATATTTATCTCATATGGATAAGTACACATAGATCCTCCAAATCCATCCATATCAAAGAGGAAGCAACTCGATTTAGGTCTAGAGCAACTTGATTTATGGTTTGGAAGGAATTAGAAAGCTATCAGGTCAAGCCAAGGCAGAAAATACAAATTTTTTAAATTAAAATTTGAAGAATATAGTATAAACTCATGCACTAAAATAAAATAAAAAGAAAATACTTCACAATCATAGGATAATTCACAACTACTTTATAAATTGTTGTAGGTAGCGGAGCAACAAGGATTTGATCAACAAAATCACACATAAAATCAATATTTTTATTATTTACAACAAGAAGAACATGTTGATTGTGAGGAGCTAAGCCTGTTAATATCAATAACATAAAGAACAACTACAATCATGTAAATGTTGTGTTAAGTCTTAGGAGGAGTATCAACATGATGAGTAGCACTAACAACACCATATAGAACAAGTGTATCAATTGGTGGAAGGGGGACAATAACACATGCATCTTTTGGATGAAGGGAAATATTGGAATCAACACATGAACCACCAGGAAGGGGGACAATAACACATGCATCCTTTGGATGAAGGTAAATATTGGAATCAATACATGAATCACTAGGACTATCACCCCAACCATGTTTCCAAGAGGAGGAGCCAACAAAGATCCCCAATTGCCATTATGCACAGGGGGAGGAATCATATTGAATTTCCAAGCTGGATTCTCATTCTGAATTGAGATACTTTGCAAAACTTCGAGCAATTCAAAGATGTTGGGAGGAGAAAAAATATTAATATTAAAAGCAAGGTGACACATATGAAAATAAAGATGACTTTTTGAGATATAAGTGGTAATTTTGGGCTCAATATGAAAACTCCTCAATATCAACACCGATATGACCTAAGAATCTATTTATCTCCCTTTCCCCACCACACAATGTTGAGATATTGTAACTTCAAAGAATATTATATTTTTACTTTATTATTCCGGAGATGTTTCATTCCTCCATGAAGATCTTATTGTATATCCGGAGATGTTTATTCCTCCATCGGAATGCGGTAACTCGGGTTATTAGACTTCCCTAGTGGGGGTCAGCCCTGTATGTGTTATGTGGGTCAAAGGGTTATTAGACCACCCTAGAGGGGTCAGCCCAGTCAGTTGTAGTGGGGTATTTAACCCATTGGTTAAATACGAGCCTACGTGTACTTGTGTAAAAGATATATTAGAGTAGTGTATAAATAGAGGAGGTGTGTTCCTCATTTGACATACACACACACTTGAGAGAGAGGCGCACTTGTGGAGGAGAGGTCTGCTATGGTGGAGGAGGAGATCATATATTTGGTTTGCATCTTTGTATATTTCTGGTCATCTATATTGAGGAAGCTTTACTGGGTTTTCTACCCCATGAGGGTTTCCCAGGATAAATCTGTGTCTCTTGTGTTTATGCTATGCTTGTTGTTTCTTCAATGATCCTGTATATGCTAATATTGTGAAATGGAATGTAATGCTGCTATTTTCTGTCTTAGCATATTAAATCTTAACATGGTATCAGAGCTAACCTGAAGGAAGGCAAGGTATGGCACTTACGACACTTGCTTCACTTACGACAATTTGAAGGTTAGGGTTTTACAAAGAAAAAACCAGTCATCGTGGAACTTTCGCTATAAATCCATTTTGGCGAAGGTTCAGGATCTGAAACATTTACAGGTCGTAGATAACATCTCCAGGTATCTTGTGTCCAAAGGGAACCCTCAGATTCGTTGTACTTTGTAAGTTATGATCAGTACAAGTTAGGGTTTCTGCCTCTTCCAGATCTCAGTAAAAATTAGGTGACCTAGGAAAAAAGGTCATAACTTGGGCTAGGAAGCTCCAAATGAAATTTAGTAAAAAGTGACAGGTAGAAAAAAGACTGTACTATCTCAAGAAACTTTTTTAGAGGCCGAAGCTGAACCAGTGACACATGGAATTCCGTACATGTCCACTCTCATGTTTTATCCCATAAACAGATCACGTTGCGACACTTGGCATAAATATCTCTCAGAGAGTCCAATTGAGGTTCGACCTATTAGGATGGAAATATAACAGGGCGAGCTATCTTAGGAAACGTTTTCAGAGGCTGAAGTTCAAACAGTGACACATGGCACGCCGTACAAGTTCGCTCTCCTGTATTATCCCAAAACAGGTCACGTTGCGACATTTGGCATAACTCTCTCTCAGAAAATCCAATTTAGGTCAGACCTATCAGGATGGAAAGATGACAGGTCAGGCTACTGCAGAAAAAAAAATTTAGACCCTGTGGAGCAAAAATTTCAGAGTTATAGCAGAAACAATTAGGTGCATATTTCTGTCAAAACAGAATTATTTTTGGAGCACCTTTATTCATGGCTTCCGGAATTTAGGGTTTCGGAGAAAGTTAGAATTTTTGGAATCGAAGTCCATGGCTGAATGCTACTCAAGAAAATAAAAATTTAGAGACCAATATCGAATTTTTTGGTTGGGTAGAAGACCGAGCTTGATCAAACCCTAGTTCGGGATTTTGATCAGAAAGATGGAAAATTAGGGCTTCAGGAAAAGTTGGAATTTTTGAAGTCTGTAACCATGGCTGGAAGCTCCTCAGAAAAATAAGAGTTTAGAGCCTTGGATCGAACCTTTTGATTGGACAGAAAGGTGGGATTCATCAAACCCTAGTTCGGGTTCCTGTCCAGAAAATCCAGAAGTTTCGAAGGCAATTTTGAGGGGTCAAATTTTGGAGATTTCAAAATTGAAGTATGCTAGTTTGATCAGCTTAGCAAGACACATCCTTCCATCCATTCAGAAGTGTGAAAGTCAAAGATTGAATTTTTAAGGGTTTCTCTAGCAAACCCTAATCAAGCTCCAGATCAAGTTTCAGGGGGAGTTGAGGCTAAGGCCTTACATAAGAAGACTACAAGAAGTCTCGACAGGTATGACTCAAGGAGGTTCAGGTATGTCTTGAAATCTGATTCCTGATTAAATTCATAATGTGTTTGTCTTCATATTATTTGTTAGTACAATCTTGATTAATGTTAGACTTATCTTATCACTCTAGTAACAGTATGAATGCATGTGAATGATTGAAGACATTCATTGATTAGGGCTATATGATTGTACTAATGCATTATGGTGTTGTGTGAGGTTGATGTTGTCTGCTAACAAGATTCAGGTACATCTCGAAAGACAAATCAAGTTCCACATGAAGACAAAGACTCATCCATCATCTTTGTTCTACTTACGGGGTATGTATGATTTTGATATATTATGCTTAACCTATGAGACATGCAGGTTCTAGCTCAGGATCTCTAAATCATTGAAGAGATTGTTTAGGTATGTTGTACATAACTAGGCAGGTATACTAATCCAGGTATGTTTTCCTATGTCAAGTTAGAATCTTACCTTGTGTTAGGATCCCATATATAAGTATACTTGGTATAATTGGTTATGCTTATTTATAAAGTTAATCAAGGGTTTATGCACATTATATATCTTATCTTGATTAACTAACCAGAAGAGTACTATGATCAAACAAGAATATGCATGAGTAAAAGAAGACTTCCTTGAAACCCTAAATACTAATGATCATGACTATACATATTCAAGATTATTTAGAATTAGAATGTTTTGAGAATATACTAATGAATGTATGTTTGTGTATGAGATCATGAGGATGACACTAGTGCACACTTGAGCATGCACAGTGGTACAGAATGAATAGAAGTTCAAAAGACATATAGAAGATCAAGCGGGAGGCAACCACACAAACATAAAAGATAAGTATTTGAGTTGTTATTTGAAATAGTAAATGATGTTGCTTGTATGCATATTTGTATTCCTAGAATATATCATGTTGAGTGTAAACATTCATAGAGCATTGAACAGTATACTACTAATATGCATATGATTGGTAAGTTGGACAAACATTCCATTGTTGCTTGTCTAGAATGAAACCTCTTTGCTGACATGCTGAGAGCTGTGCACACTCTCAATAGTATGTTCTGGTAGAGATGGAAGGCATCTAGATAGCCATTGTATGCATACAGGATATGGGAAAGTGTTGTGCCAAAGTATTGGTCAAAATAGTTACATAACTATGTAAATGATATCTGTATGCATAATAGGTTATCATGTCAATATGATTTGATGATTATGAAGTATTACTAATCATGTACTTAATTTTGATTTGTAGGAAAGATCATGATGAATGATGAACACTGAACAAACGATGGATGTTCAAACAAAAGGATTTACAAATCAAACACACTATAGAAGGCTTGTGGCTAGAAAATTCTCATAGAAAGAGGAAGAGAATCATGATAAGATGTTTGCTCCAAGTGGCTAGATAAGACCATTCTCTTAATGGTGTAATTATAGAAGAAGTGTGAATCAGGTTCTGTATGGGTACCCAGGATCGATAATCAATTGATGAGCTTAATGATCACCATGGGTGATGAGGATCTCAACCTTTGCTACAAGGTTGAATATTGTTTCTATACACAGACAATATGGTGTAGAAAGGAACCAAAAGTTTGAATTTGTAACAATGTACTAACCAAACCTCTACCGATCCGATGTACTAACGAAACCTCTACCTCATGTAAAGTTTTCTGAGACAAACTTAATATAGTTCAGAAGGACCCTCCTCGAAAGGGGGAGTGATGTGATAACTCATGATGAGATTGCCTGCATCGACAGTGAGGTCGATGATGAGGATACGTATATTAGTGATGCCGACAGATAGGTTGGTGGATGGTCCTTAGACAGGGACAAAGGTGACAAGGGGATTGCATCATCCTTGAACATATGTTCTAAAGAGAGCCGTAGACGTATGTATTCGAGAATGAAGTCCTTGGTGGACATGATAGGATTGCATCATCCTCAAGAGAGCCGTAGACGTATGTCTTCGACAATGAAGTTCTTGGTGAACATGTGAGGGGATTGGATCATCCCTGGACTTCAGTCCTAAAGAAGAGCCATAGACGTATGTCTTCGAGAATGAAGTTCTTGGTGAACATGTGAGGGGATTGGATCATCCCTGGACTTCAGTCCTAAAGAAGAGCCGTAGACGTATGTCTTCAAGAATGAAGTTTTTGGTGAACATGTGAGGGGATTGGATCATCCCTGGACTTCAGTCCTAAAGAAGAGCCGTAGACGTATGTCTTCGAGAATGAAGTTTTTGGTGAACATGTGAGGGCATTGGATCATCCCTGGACTTCAGTCCTAAAGAAGAGCCGTAGACGTATGTCTTCGAGAATGAAGTCCTTGGTGGACGGTTGAGGATTAAGTCATCCTTGGACATAGGTCCTAAATGTACGGTTGAGGATTAAGTCATCCTTGGACGTGTTCCTAAATGTACGGTTGAGGATTAAGTCATCCTTGGACGTGGTCCTAAATGTACGGTGGAGGATCAAGTCATCCTTGGACGTAGGTCCTAAATGTACGGTTGAGGATTAAGTCATCCATGGACGTGGTCCTAAATGTACGGTTGAGGATTAAGTCATCCTTGGACGTGGTCCTAAATGTACGGTGGAGGATTAAGTCATCATTGGACGTGGTCCTAAATGTACGGTTGAGGATTAAGTCATCCTTGGACGTAGGTCCTAAATGTACGGTTGAGGATTAAGTCATCCTTGGACGTGGTCCTAAATGTACGGTTGAGGATTAAGTCATCCTTGGACGTGGTCCTAAATGTACGGTGGAGGATTAATTCATCCCTGGACGTGGTCCTAAATGTATGGTTGAGGATTGAGTCATCCTTGGACGTGGTCCTAAATGTACGGTTGAGGATTGAGTCATCCTTGGACGTGGTCCTAAATGTACAGTTGTGGATTAAATCATCCTTGGACAGTAAATCCAGTAATTTTGAAAGGAAGGATAGTCCTAAATGAATTGAGTGGATTAAATCATCCTTGGACAGTAAATCCAGTAATTCCGAAAGGAAGGATAGTCCTAAATGAATTGAGTGGATTAAATCATCCTTGGACAGTAAATCTAGTAATTTCGAAGGGAAGGATAGTCCTAAATGAATTGAGTGGATTAAATCATCCTTGGACAGTAAATCCAGTAATTCCGAAAGGAAGGATAGTCCTAAATGAATTGAGTGGATTAAATCATCCTTGGACAGTAAATCCAGTAATTCCGAAAGGAAGGATAGTCCTAAATGAATTGAATGGATTAAATCATCCTTGGACAGTAAATCCAGTAATTCTGAAAGGAAGGATAGTCCTAAATGAGATTGAGTGGACTAATCATCCTGTAAATAGATTGGGATTGCCTCGTCCCTAGACATGGTGAGATGTCTTAAAGTGATAAGGACTAATCATCCTGTAAATAGATTAGGATTGCCTCGTCCCTAGACATGGTGAGATGTCTTAAAGTGATAAGGACTAATCATCCTGTAAATAGATTGGGATTGCTTTGTCCCTATACATGGTGAGATGTATTAAAGTGATAAGGACTAATCATCCTATAAATAGATTGGGATTTCCTCGTCCCTAGACATGGTGAGATGTCTTAAAGTGATAAGGACTAATCATCCTGTAAATAGATTGGGATTGCCTCGTCCCTAGACATGGTGAGGTGTCTTAAAGTGATAAGGATTGATCATCCTGTAAGTTGATCTGGATTGCATCATCCATAGACATGAGAGTTGTCTTAAATCGAGAGGGACTGATCATCCCGTAAGCGGATCAGGATTGTATCATCCTTGGACCTATGTCCTAAAGTGAGAGGGATTGATCATCCCGTAATTGGATCTTGTGTGTTGCAGGGTATGCTGCTATTGTGTATACTTGTATTGATGAGGATACTTGTATTGATGATATGTATACTTGTATTGATGAGGATACTTGTATTGATGATGTGTATACTTGTATTGATGAGGATACTTGTATTGATGATGTGTATACTTGTATTGATGAGGATACTTGTATTAATGATATTTATACTTGTATTGATGATGTTGTTGATCGTGATGATCTAGATGACGATGTTGTTGATCGTGATGATCTAGATAACGATGTTGCTGATCGTGATGATCTAGATGACGATGCTGCTGATCGTGATGATCTAGATGATGATGTTGCTGATCATGTGATGACAATGCTGATGATCATGTGATGACGATGCTGATGATCGTGTGATGACGATGCTGATGATCGTGTGATGACGATGTTGATGATCGTGTGATGACGATGTTGATGATCATGTGATGACGATGCTGATGATCGTGTGATGACGATGCTGATGATCGTGTGATGACGATGCTGATGATCGTGATGCTGATGATCGTGTGATGACGATGTTGATGATCGTGAGATGATGATGCTGATGATCATGAGGATCCAGATTTTGATGTTGCTGTAGTTGTTCGCGTGCTGCAGAAGATAAAGACTCGGTACTGAAGATGTTGATGTTCCAGTATTGAAGATGTTCCAGTAACTGCTTGAGTTACTGATGATGTTGAGAAAGCTTTAAATGATTTATAGATGTATCATGTATGATGTTGATGACTCCTTGCTTGTGCAGATGTTGTTATAATATCCTTCGTGTTAAGGGGGAGTGTTGAGATATTGTAACTTCAAAGAATATTATATTTGTACTTTATTATTCCGGAGATGTTTCATTCCTCCGTGAAGATATTATTGTATATCCGGAGATGTTTATTCCTCCGTCGGAATGTGGTAACTCGGGTTATTAGACTTCCCTAGTGGGGGTCAGCCCTGTATGTGTTATGTGGGTCAAAGGGTTATTAGACCACCCTAGAGGGGTCGGCCCAGTCAGTTGTAGTGGGGTATTTAACCCATTGGTTAAATACGAGCCTACGTGTACTTGTGTAAAAGATATGTCAGAGTAGTGTATAAATAGAGGAGGTGTGTTCCTCATTTGACATACACACACACTTGAGAGAGAGGCGCACTTGTGGAGGAGAGGTCTGCTATGGTGGAGGAGGAGATCATATCTTTGGTTTGCATCTTTGTATATTGCTGGTCATCTATATTGAGGAAGCTTTACTGGGTTTTCTACCCCATGAGGGTTTCCCAGGATAAATCTGTGTCTCTTTTGTTTATGCTATGCTTGTTGTTTCTTCAGTGATCCTGTATATGCTAATATTGTGAAATGGAATGTAATGCTGCTATTTTCTGTCTTAGCATATTAAATCTTAACACACAAAACATTACCGTTGCTTGGCCAAAAAAATATGACTCATCCACAAGCTATGCCATGTTCCCTTCACCAAAATATCATCTAGAAGAGTGATAGATCACCCATCAAATAATTACCATGGACAATAGAACAACTTATTCATCCCAATAAACAATATGAAATATGAAATAACCAAAAAATTTAAGCAGCAATAATCAATTTGAAATTACCAAACATTTTGGGAAACATCATAAAATTATCATAAGAGCATACCACTCCATTGTTAAACAAGCCAACCCTCAATTCATTCATGAACCATTTGTAGTTCAAAATAATTATCTAGATGCATGTGTAATATCTTATCAATATGAAATTAAGGATCACATTGTGAGGTCATACAAAAAGAGCACAATATAGAACTTGGTTGAATTCAATGCTACTTACACCAAATTGAATGGTTTGAGATGGTAAAGGAGAACAAGAATAAAAAAATATAAATTATAACATTAAATATGCATATGTCCTTTACAAACAATACATAATCATTTTAAGATATTCTAAATCTGCTTAGTTTTTTAAACTCAAAAAAGTTCAAAATGACTGATTTTTTTTCTTTTCTGAACAAACATTTCGTAAAAAAACTGATAATGAGTAACGATATTATGTTAAAGTATATTATGCAATGAGTAAACACAATTCATGTATATTATGCAGTTGAGACATAGACATCATTGTGACCATGATCAAAATCTTTGAAGTTGTCCTCGCACTTCATGGGGATAAAGTTGAGATGTTAATTAGTGGTTTTAAATGGGTCTTGAATTCACATCAAGCACTGGCAACCCATATATAACACATGATAACCATTATACCTTCCTCTCTTGGAATTCCTACTTTGACCAATTATCTATCTTTTAAAACAAATATAGCATGGAAACACCATCATTTACCTCCAATCAATCCTAGCACTAGCATTTTTGAACCCAAAATCCGACGGCATAGATGTCCAATTTTTGACATCATGTTGTTGACCATCCGACAAGCATCTTCTTTTTTAAACATCAGTTTCACTTTGGTGGATATCCGATAGCAAAATGGACACGTCGGATATCTGACATCGTCTTGTCAGATATCCTGCCACTCCTCTTTTAATACTCTCGTCGAATATCCGACAATTAAGAGGTCGTATATTCGACAACATAGGCATCTAATATCTGACACGATTGACATCAGATACCGAATCCTTTACTATCGGTGGTATGGCGATGGCGGTAAGATATCCGACACGATTGACATCAAAGATCGACACCTTTAGTCGTCATTGGTATGGCGACGACGTCAAATTCTTTGGAAGGGTCTGTCGGATATCCAACGGTTTTGCATTGTAAGAAGTCAAATATCTGATGCCTTTAGCCATCGGTGGTATGGAGAAGACATAGGATTCTTTGGAAGGGTACGTTGGATATACGATGCATATGTTCAATTTAAAAAAAATATAGATATCCATTTCTAATTTCCTACAGAACAACATGCTAACAATCCAAGGAATCGTGATACCCTATAATTCTATGTAAACACTGATAATGACAACCATACTCGACTAATAGGAGTAACAACTTACAAACATTAACTAACAAAAGATCCAAAAACCAACAATTTTAAGGTCATACCCATTACCTTAAAATGGTTACTCTGGAGTTTCATAATGTCCATACAATTATGTGGTTTTTTGTAGAACATTATGTTATACTCCATCATAACTTTGAGATGTTCTTTCTATTTCTCCACTTCGTTAATCAAGGGATAAATTTTCTCAATTAGCACTAGTGTTAGGGAATTCCTATAGGAGGATTCTATGTCAAGATGCAATTAAAAGTATTCCCTTTTCTCTTTGAGATAGATGAGAGAATAATGAAACTTGTCAACCATTCTATTAAGAAACTCATCCCCTACAATATCGTCAAATTTTAGGCCAACATCCAAATTAGTGGTCACATTTGTATAAATCGATTATAGACTACCCCGATCTCATCAACAAGGGCATGCTTTTGTTTTTGGAAAATCTACGTAAGCGGACTTAAAGGCTAGATCTCCCTAGTCCAACTGGATCTAGAACAAATAAATACATAATATAACCAACTTCCCTAGATCAATAGAAATACAAAGCAGCAAGTAAGTCTCTTACATGAGATTCGCAATCCCTTTTGCTCCTTGCTTGATCCAATGCTCCAGAACCTTCAAATCTATAGCTGCAAATACCTATTGAACAAGTAGACACAAACAAGTAGTAAAAGCATATATGTCATGTGATTTATCTAAGCTAACAGTTAAGGAGGTAATCTTTAAACATTAACAACACAATAATGTATATGGGAAGAAATTGTATTAATTGTAATAAAGGAGAGTACAGTAAGAGAGAACGTTACAACCTATGCCTTAACGTCACAACCTTCCTTCCAACAAGCCAAACCAAAGCCTCCAAGGATGAAGTAAGACTACCAAGGATGAACAAAGATCACCTAAGCCAATTCCACTAGCATGAGAGTGCTATACACCTTCCTCCCCTTCAACTGGAGAGGAGCTTCATATTTATAAGACCAAGTGGATAGAGTAGGTTGAGAACTAATGGGAGAAGTCTAAGGGATCCTCCTTTGAGGTTAGGAAACTAAAGGACAACTCACCTATCAGTTAGGTATAGGCTTCCACCTCACCATGCTTCAAGAAATCGCTCGAAGCCCTTGTTTATCCAATTTAACCAACTCCGCCGCACCCTGCATGAAGGAAATTTGTGCCAGGAAGGGGGTGGCACAACCCGAATAAAGGAAACCTGAGCCACTAGCGCATTCTTCTGTATGACACCTTGTGATGGACATGATCTAGAGCCTGTTGTTGTAAGACAATCTGCGCCAGTGCCACTAGAAAATGTGAACATAGGGGTTAACAACTTACTATTAGTGTTATTGATTTGGGAAACTTCACTTATTGAGGCATGAAGTTGACACAGGACTCATGATGACAAGATTTAGGTGTAACAGCTTGTCATGACAAAGGGTGTCATTTTTCATTTATGTATCATATACTTACATGTGTAGGTTCAAAATTTCCTAATATAGATCAAAGTTGTCCTACTTTGCTTGCAAAAATTGAATCCCAACTTCCTCACTTGACATCCTATGAGTTCAAAGAAAATATCTAGTATGAACTAGTTATATACATGTGTAGGCAATTATTCCTACAAATATAAAATTTGTGGTAAGGTTCATTGATGCAAGAAGTTGAGCACAAGGTATAGATGGTTCAATGCGGTTATGGGCTTCAACATTGTCAAACTCAACAATCGTCCCTAACTGCAAATTTGCAATTTTGATTCTCCCTTGAGTGTCAGCTATAGTTAATTTTATAATATCAAATTTTCATTTACATGCACACATCATCTCTCTATCATGCTCAACACTCCCAACCTATTTTTCAATCTTTATGAATGAATTTGCTTGATCTAGAGGCATTTTTGAAGTGATAGATTTAACTTTACTAAAGAAGAAAGGTGGGGGGGTATTTTCTACCTCGCTAATGTTCGCCTATCTCTAGAGTTGCATGAATGAAACCATTATATCTATATTTGTCAACCCAGAATGGTCTCACTAGCATTTTTTAACCCAAATGACCTCACCATCATGAAAAATGTGCAAAGTAATTTCACTATGTGTGTCTGGTTTTAGTTGAGAGTTCATTATCTGATGTGATTTCACTCTTAATGTTTTGCATAATGTCATTTCCAATCTCTCCATCGAATGGATGATACCCATATTTGATAAACACTTTTGTTAGTTACGAGTTACTCCTTTGTATTAAATCAATTTAATATCAAGATTAATCAATGTTGCTAATTTCTAATTGAATTCAACGGAAGGGATGTGGGTCTGTGACTATATATTGGGATGAGAAATTCATTCATTGGATTTGAGCCACACTCAATAGTTAATTTATCTTATACGCAAAGAAGTCTTTTATTTTATGTTGATTTGTAATGGTTCTTTGTTCCTTATGAAATTGTTGGCCAACAAATTGTGCTAACTCCACAATCCTCAATGTTGATGGATTCCAAGAAGAATTGTTGGAATTGATGGATTCCAAGAAGCATTGTTGATTCTGTGACATAAAAAAATTCACCTAATTGATATCTAAATTGATGTCTTACTGTACAAGATTCATCATGAAGCCAATCCAAGCAATCAACATACTTGGAATTGATGGTATTGATACTAATTACAAAAGGTGCAGATAAAATAAAACAAGAATGTTAAGGGAATCATCTGCTAGGTCATTTGTATATCCTCCATCATATAAATCAAGTATCCTGACCAGCATATCACCCCACACTAATTAAAATCTCAGAAACCATGGTGCAATGAATCAATCCAACACTACAATCTCACAAACTCTAGGGGCATAACCCACTCACTTTGCACTAGAACTCTTTTCATAATTTAGCACTGTAAAATATAAAGTTCATTCAACTCATTTCCTTTCCTAAGAAAGAAATGAATGATCATTAGTTTGTTTGATATATGATCATAAATCACATCTTCATATACTACAGAATTCCCTTTCAAACTATTCCAAATGAATGTGGAAAAGCTTGCAATGCTTCTTGATGATACTTCTCCATAGTCTGCCTCCAACCAGGTAAAATATATGCATTTTATCAGGACAATAAATCACAGAAATGGAAAAATAATAAAGCAAAAAACTATCAATGACACAAATCGGAGATAGAGCATGTCCAGTAATTACTATCAATATAAATTGTTCCCTTAGAATACATTCTGCAAACTGTAAGCTAGGAAAGATTTTAAATCAGCTTCTGAGAAAAAATTTCAAAGGAGAACAAACACCCAGTATATTGGAACTCTACAAGCATTCAATTGTAATTACTAGACTACAAGCTTCTGTAATTCATGAACATAATACCTGAAAACATTTATCTTTGATTTCCCTTGGTAAAGTATATTCATGCATTGTAATGGCATGCAAGAGGTAAAATGCTAGAATAGAACCTGCTGAAGGCCAAACATTTGCTCCTAAAAAGCACACCCAATAATGCTCAAAACAACCCAGATCCGAAAAGACACGATTTCATTGTTGTCCTAGGTCAAAAACAGGCCTATAATTGACCCATAAAACTCAGGAAATAACTCAGATTTGAAAAATGTCTTATTGTTTGCGCCCATAATGTACCCAAATTACAAAAACAATGCTTCTTAGTGCTGCTTGAGGTAAGGAACAGACACAGAAATGAACAAAAGGTACTTAAAAATGCCACTTTACTCCCTCTTCACGTAATTGGACTGAAAATGGCCTTAATTTACCCCCTGAGCAAATAGGGGGGTAACACCCTCAAAATACATGGGCATGGGAATTTTGACATTTTCGGAGGCATGATAGCAGACCTATTTGACGAAAATTATTGTCTTGACAATAGTCCTCTTATGTATGGCATACAATAGTTAAGACTTGAACATAAAATGTAGGTATGTGAATGCATGTCTTGAGTTCGATTTGCATTTACTGAGCTACTACGATATCGGATGTTGTTCAAGACCTTGTAGTAAAAGAATTATTTCTAGGATACTAGTGGCATAAGCGTTGAGGAAGTTTCAAACATACTTTCCTGGTCATGCCAAGAAATTCTTGGAGGTAGTTTCCAGCATGAAAGTGAACAGATAAATCATCAGTTATCTCATCAGAGATGTGTTGTGTTTCAAGTTTCAACTCCATAAAAAAGAAATACACTAAGCATTCAAGGATGCAAACCGTATAATAAAGTGTTAGATATATTGCATATTCAATGATTAGTCCATTTGTTGAATATAACCTTGACCTGGAAAATGTGTTGGCATATGGTGTGGTAGCTTTATTCCTAGAAATCTGTGTTTTTGAACTTTGAAGAGATTATGGTAGGATGCTTTAGTGTGCATTAGAGACTCCTCTTGTCATGAATACCAACACATCACTTCCCAGAAGATAAGTTAAGGCTAAAACAATTAATTATCACCTCTAGAGAAGCAAAGTGTAGACCTATCATGAGCTATAATTTTGTCAAAAGCATTGGGAGCATACTAGTAGCAACATGTTAGAAAGGGAGCTTTGCTCTCTGGTTTATTAACCAGCATATCAAAGGATGGTATCTTCAGATCTAAGGTTAGTTTTATGCATAAATTGTGAGCTACAGTCTGGATGTATTGTATTTAGGAAGTGTTAGCTTCAGAAATGAGAAGACTACCCATTCCATTTTAAATTTCAGAAGTCATCATGACATAGCAAAAATGAAAATGCCAAAAATGCAAGAGAAATAAGAGAACCTAACTGTAACTATTGTTAGGATCTATTAATGCCATCTCATGACAGCATTTTGAATTTTTTTTCTTTCGAGGGTTAGACCACTAGAATTCCAATTGCTGAAGCTTGTGCCAAATGTTGATAAAAAAGGAATTAGCTGTAGTAAAAGGTGGTTGTTTGAAGTTTGGGAGACATGTAGAAAACCAAACTAAAAGAGTGTAACACCTAGAATGTCACCACATTTTATAGGTAAAATCCCTTGTAGACAGGAAGCCCAGGATAAAAGGAAATAATATGTGGCGGCATAGGCTAATTCAAAGCCTCCTTTGTTATCAATCACATCTTGCACATTCATGGAGAAAAATGCCCAACACATGAATCAATGTTTGAATGTCTTCATGGCATGTTCAAAATGCAAATCCATCAAAAGAGGAGTGTTCCACTCTTTTAACACATTTCTTAAGGGTGGCCTATCTTAGGGGGGTTGTTATAACAGCCATTAACCACCATTGACTGTTTCTTCACCGATTCCTATCAGATCCATTTTTAAGGGAGTTTGTTATCCCAATTACCACATCCACTTTTTATGGAGTTGTTAGCCCAATTTGAGAAACCCTTCTTTTGAGGAAGAAGCCTAAGGGATCCAGCATATCACTCAAATATTTAAAGGGCCAAGAATAGAGGACTCCTTCCAAAATATCTCACTAGAGTGCTGATGGAAGGTGCGCTATGAGGTCCTACAAAGGTGAATGTGTGAAAGTGACAGATAAGGCCTTGTGGGTGTATCATGTGCAAGAGAATCTTTTGAGGGAGGCTAGTATTGGTCTTATGAAAGAGTATTGAGCCATATATTCAAGTTTTGAATGACCCTACATAAGGGAAGCATAAATGGGGTTGAAGGTCAAAGTGAGCAAGGAAAGTTCCCAAGTTTTGTTAAGGAAAAGGCAAGTATTTGATGAATGAGGTTATGGATTTGTAACTAAAAAGTTAAAAAGGGAAAAAAGGGGCTTGAAATATATGCCCCCACCAACATGATAAACTTTAATCAAAGAAGCTAAAGTAGGTAGGAGCTTACCCTTAAGGATGGAGGTCGATAAGTGTCGAAGGAAACACACAAAAATAAGACCTATCTACTTGGGATGAATTCCATCATGCTATGACACATAGGTTTTCCAGCTAAGTTTGAAGGTCAAAAATTATCTTCCAATAAAGATAAAGATATCATGATTGTGGAAATATATGATGGTAGCATGAATCCTTGTATTCATGTTGAGAACTGCACCTAGAAGTAGGATAGTGAAGGCATGTAGCATTATTTTTTTATTCAAATTTTTTTCCATACTCTGGGATCCATTCCTAATGTCTAGTATTTACAAGAAGAGATAAGAAGGTGAACTAGGGGTTTTGTTATTCTTTAGATTCAAATATATGAATACTTCTCCTTTGTGTTAAGACACACAAGGTGAGAGAAGTATTGAAGCTCATTAAGGAATTTTTTATTACTGACAAGTTGGATGACTCCCATTCTCCTATTGTTTGTCCTTATCATCAAGATATGTATCCTTCCAAATCCCTACAAAACCATTGAAGCGTCCTCTCTATTGCAGGAAGATTGGACAAAATGGAGAGGATGCAAATGATCTAGAGGACTTGAGACATATCTCATTCAAATATTCTCAAGGAGATTCCAAGGAAATTAAAGAGAAGGGTAAGGATGGTTCCAGTGCATCATATACTCATCCTTTGAAGTTGTGGAAACTCGACATTAGTTATGAGGAGCAACCAAACATCACTTCTATAATATATTATTGGGATGAAAATATTATTTCTAAGATCATAGCCTTACTAAAAAATAGTTTTTGTAAAGTTTTACTAAGATGGAAGGCATCATGGGAGAACTGGGGGCCCATGAAATTTGATTTGTGACCAAATGATAATACCGTTAAACATCAATCTCTTGTCTTAATCCCAAGGTTAAAGAACAATTGAAAAAGGATATTAATGGAAAGATTGTTATAGGTTTGATATTTCCTATAAAAGAATCTATTTGGATTAATCACATTGTCATTTAGAGCAAGAAAGATATGGATGGTATCAAGGTCTGTTTGGATTTTAGAAGGTAGTTATTCATGTATGTGGGAAATGAAGTGTGCTCTTTTACATATTTATTCTTTGAATACCATCAAGTCACAATGGAAAAAGAGGACAACCAAAATACCTCCTTTACCATTGAATGGAGTTTTTTTTCTTACAATGTTATGCTTTTTGGACTCAATAATTCACTAGTTGTCTTCTCTGTAATTGTGTACAAAAAATTCCAATAGTTTTGAAAGAACTATGAAAATGGATGGGTATAAATAGAAATGTTTTAAAGCAGCTACAATTTAAAGGTATGTCATGATATTGCATCATTTCTCTTACCTGTGTCCTGTAAATATTCATTTGTTTCCGATACTTATAATTTCTTGGAACAACTTCCCTTGATTTGTGAAGCTTGACAATGTCTACATTTGCTTTACCTTTCAAAACATCTTTCAACATACTACAAATATTTTCTTGTTTCAATAATTTCATGGTAGGACCCCTCAAATAAATATTTGTTTGTTTATTAAAATAACGAAATGAACCTAAAAAAATACAATCTCAGTAGTCTCAATGAAGAAAAACAACATTAATAATGAACATTTTACATTTGATGGACATTTTAATTTAATAATGTAAATTACAATAATATTCAAGTAAAATAATGGGTAATAAGAGTTCACCTGAGGAAACATGGAGAACACCAAATCAAAGTATATAATACCATCGATCACATCAAAATGCCAATTTTTCTTCTGAAATTTCAAAATGTTTCCCAAGGCTATATGTAACAAGTTCCAAGGGATGAGTGAAATAGCCATAGTAAAATTTCAACACTACAATTATACACTAGAAGAAATTTTATAAGTCATGGAATACATGCTATGACAATAATGCTTCAAAGAAATAATTGTGGGAAATGGATAATTCCTTACCTTGTCAGAGGCTTGGAAAGTATGATAAGATGCTTTAGTTTCATAACAAGTCCCAAGAAATTGTCAAAACTTAGATGGCACACAAGTGGGTTGTAGAAAGGCAGCACCGTAGCCATTCATTGAGCTCCTCTCTGTTTCGAGAATAATATAATATTCTCTACTGAAGAGGGACAACAACATGAAGGTGGAAGATATTATGGCCCCTCCGCCCCCCCTCGAATCACTCTCAATTCCCCATACCCAATGCATGTACTTGAAAAAAAAAATTACGTGCAAATTCATGCAGATTTCATCATAAACAAACATTTACCATTCATTCAATAAAAACTAGCATTCATTAAACCATTCATTCATTCAGTCAACACATTCATTCAATAAAATATAACATTCATTAAATCATTCATTCATTCGGTCAACACATTCATTCAATAAAAAATAACATTCATTAAACCATTCATTCATTCAGTAGGAAAAAAATCATTCATGACATAATATTATCAAAAATAATTACACAATATTTCTTCAGTCACTTCTTTCTAATTTTTCTTCTCTTTACAAAATCAACAAGAAGCTCGTCTTTTGGAACTTGTCCTTCAGTTCTTGGCGCTTCATCAACTTGTCATGATGTCTTCCTAGTAGAGTGCTTGCGACGTGGATTTTGCGGCAAGGGGTTCGGATTTGCTGCAATAATGTGAAAGTGTTACATCGATATATTTTGTTATTATAATGACAAGTATTTCATTTAAAAAAACATTACAAAGGTGTTTTTTTTACCTATTGTGGCCACATCATGTTCTTAATATTCCTGTCCAGGCTCAACCTGTACAGTGTGACCCTCTACACTACAGTTTAAATATGGAGAAGTACAATTAATGTTCACCATCTGCAATGTTATATATAAAATTGTAGCATATGAATAAATTCATTACCAAGATTCGAAGCATGATCTTCGATTTGTTGTTGTCCCTCCTTGACATTAAGTGGATCATTGATTTCCTACTCAAAACAGAGTCAATATTTTATGCCAATTATTTATAATGAATAGATTGCACAAATAATAAATCTTCATTAAACTATATATATTTTATATACCTGTGCACCAGATGGATCACCAAAAGACCGTGTTTTCCCAGACAATCTTTTTTGGCGTTCAACAACAGCTTCAAAGCCATGCTGGAAGCCAAGATTCAAGTCTTCCTCAATGGGAACTTCTTTGAATCGGTCGGCCTGCATATTTGCATAATGTCATTAATTTACATTTTGCAATGCAATAAAAAGAAAATAATTTGCAATTTACTATTTGGATGCATTATTGGTTTTTCTATACTTACAATTCGTGTCGCCAAATTCGAATAACCACCAAGCCCGAGCTTGTGCTGACCAATTTTTTCTAGTCTTTCGTTTGTGGCTTTCAATGTGTCTGACAGCCTATGCAAGAGTTGAAATACATTAGATGTTCCAAATTCGATATAAAAATTAATAATAATAAGGTTTAGAATTACATTGTGGAAAGTATTGCATACCTCCTTGTGCCTGGGGGTAGCTTTCCTTCTTTTCTCACAGCCCTCTCCTTTCCATCTTCCACTAGGGATTTCCACTCTCTTACTGAAATCATTGGACGATGCTCATACCTAGGGTTCCTTTCTAGGTGAACCCTATATTGGTCTCGAACAATCTTCATATGTTTTCCAGCCTTCTTTAGGACCATGGCTCAATCGAAGGTCTCATTTCCGAACAGGCCAACCAACTGATTAGTGAGCTCATCTTTTAAATTTTTCATTTGTATATCCCACCTTATGCGGATGGCGGGACCAAATATCTCCAAGGACAAATCATTTATATGTTTATAAAAAACATCATTTCCTGCAAAACGATCATGCCATCATTAGTTGAAAAAAAACAATTATTGGTATATTACAATCAAAGTATAAACACTAACTTGAACAATGTATAATTACCTAGGATCTTCTCTATATTTATTGGAACGACATCCCAAAAATGTTGTATGTTTTGTACCTGTGCTAGTGACATGGGAATATCTAGAAAATGTTGCTTCAACAATATCAATACTAGCATGAGGCTTTGCATTGGCCCCTTCTTCTGCACGATATGGTGTGCGTTGGTCACTAGATGATGCACTCTTTGTTGGCCTCGGGGGTGTCGTAGAACGTATTGTTGACTGTTCATTCTACAACAATGGCGCATGAGTCGATGTACGTGGAGTCATTTTCTCATGTGACGACTGATCTCCACAAGCATCACTAGGGCCAACACCGCCTTGACCACTAGTGTGTGGTCCCAGAAAATCCTATAAATACAAACCACATTTTATAAGTTCATTATCATATAAAAGTAAAAATTATAAAGTTATAAATGAATTTATATTATCATTCAAGATTCCACAACATACTTGCAAGGCATGAGATCTCTTTACCAACACTTCAACCTCGGCTTTAATCTCGTCTTTCTACGGAATAATGAATAGCATACGAAGGATATCCACATTAATTTTTTTCAAGGTCTTCTCTATCAGATTAATAGGGTCTAGATAAGAACCAATTTCAGCATCACCTAACAACTCATGCACATCAAAAGCTATTGATTGTTTTTTTGTTGTTTCATACACAGAATCATTGGTCTGCAACAAAAATATATCAAACATTACTGACGTGAAAGCAATAGAATGAGGAAAAAAGTATATTAACAAAACATATCTATCATGATAGATTCCTAAAAATACAACTAGGTTTACCTGATTCCTGGATAATGGTGTCGTCTGATCCATGGTTGGAGACTTACCCCGATCATCCCCTACAAAAAATAAGTAGAAAACATTATCATAATGAAACCAGTATACACACGAAAAATACATAACAAAAAAACATTATACTACATATTACATTGGTACAATTCCAATGAATTATACCTGTTGCCTCGAGGATCGTGATCTACTCATCAGATCAATGGTTATAGGTTACCTGCCCCGAAGTTCTAATACAGAGGTGCCCCTTATAGAACCTTGCATCAAAAACATAGAAACAATTAACTAAACGAAACCAAAATACTCAATGAAACAATATAATAACAAAACATTTTGACGTATTTAAATTGTATAATTACAATCAGGTTTACCTTTTGCCCCAAGGATGTTGTCGTCTGATCAACAGCCAGGTGGCTTCCCCGATCAACACTCTTCATCAAATATAGATAACATTATATAAACCAAACTAATATACTCATGAAAAATCACAACAACAAAACTTGTGTACATATTAAATTTGTACAATGGCATCGATGTATACCTGCCGCCTCGAGGCAGGTATGGTATCATCTACAGTGAGGGAGGTGCCCCTTACAGAACCCTACATAAAAAACATAGAAAAAATTACCTAAACAAAACCAAAATACTCACTGAAACAATATAATAACAAAACATTTTGACGTATTTAAATTGTACAATTACAATCAGGTTTACTTGTTGCCCTGAGGCTATTTTCGTTTGATCAACAGCTAGGTGGCTTCCCCGATCAACAATCTACATCAAGTATAGATAACATTATATAAACCAAACGAATATACTAATGAAAAAACACAACAACAAAAAAACTCTTTTTTCATATTATATTTTTACTATTACAAAGATGTATACCTTATGCCTCGAGGTAGTTGTACTAGTCTGACCAGCTACTGAGGAGATGCCCTGATCACTACCCTGCGAAGAAAATATATAAAATTTAAATAAAATTATAACAATAAACTAACAAAAAAATCCTTAAGATGTTAAATTCATTAATAAAAGGTTGGGTAAATTGTTAGATGTACCACTCCCATAGTAACTGTGTTTGTATCTACTCAATTCAAATTGTAATTAATAAGCAACTCTTCCCTTGCAGCTATTGATTTAATGGCACATACAAAAACACGGTTTCCTTCATGCCCCTCAAATTTGGAGTTGGGTTGCTTAATTGTAGACCTTGGTTTTTTATTGTTTATAAACCCCGCAATATTCCCAATGGCCTTTGGCCTTCCATCAATGTACAACGTTGCTCCTTTGTTTTTATCTTTGTCTTTCAACTGTAAATAATTTGCTGACAATCCATATCTATGCATACTTCATGTATCTTGGACCAGGCGCATCCAATATTTGTAGTTGTAGAAGGGTCCAACATACTCCATCAATTTTGTACATCTGTTGTAACCGGCCTTTATGCTATCCATGCAAAACAACCCCAAACCATGTAATGACGACGGTGCAATTCGATATATCCTCTCATCCACACAAAAATCGGTGTTCAATTGAGGAAGATCCCTGGGTACCCATTGTTTCACTAGATGTCTATACCTCAAGGGCACCTGGATGTCGCCTATTGTCTCATCATCATAGGAACATGACCCCCCTTCAACGAGAAAAAAATCTATGCGTTTATGGAATTTTCTTCTAATATTTTGACATCTAGTTGATATAACTCTTGTAGACCTACTGGATGTCTCACTTTCCTCTAGCCTTCCTAAACTCCCCTCGCTGAAGGAAGATAGGTCTGACAAATACTTGTTTGGTTCTACCTGCACCATGGGGAAAAAGTTCAGATTTGACCTTGTTGGGTATGCATAGTTCATATTAGAAAATTACAAGGCATTAAGGCATGCATTTTCCACTATCATCATATGTAGTGTTGTGGCCACATATCCCATGCTTTAGTTAAGCATGAGAGCCCCCAAATTAGCACAAGGATTTTTGTGCAGGTGTTCTTATGAACATGAATTTGAGCATGGTTTCTGCAATCTTGTACATATTCCTTTGCTTGGCTTGATAGTACTATTTTCCTTAGAATTTTTCAAGTGTTTTGGTCGTAGAAAGATTCAATTTTCAAAGTCTTTTATTGTTTATTTTCTGCCTATCCGAAACCCGATTTTGTGACACCCCGAAACCCTGAACCTGACAGGTGCGGGTCGTGGGAAATCAATTTTCAGTTGTTTGATTGTGGTCAACCCGAAACCAGCAACCCAAAAGGTGCGGGTTGCGGGAACCTCTTGTTAATAAGTTTGGGAATCGTCGTCCTGAAACCCGAAACCCGTAGTTGTGGCTTTCGGATTTCGGATTCCCCGCTTTTCCTTTTCGTTGCGTATCATGTTTCTGAAACCTGCAACCCGCAATTTTTGGATTGCGGCTTTTGGTAAAGCGTTTTGTGTTTTGATTTATGTTTGCAATACCGAAACTCGCAATTTTTGGGTTGCGGATTTCGGGAATCATGGATAAATTTAGGAATAATTCCCCAAGGCCTTATCCCGCATCCTGCATTGGATAGATCTCCATCATCCACTCAGTTGATCCAGTGGATGAAATTCAATCATTCGAATTTATGTTGCAATGTCTTGTTTTCGTTATTCTAATGGTTGGGATTCTCACTTCACTTCGCACCACGTGATCATCTTTGAAGATATGATTATTTGATAAGATTGACCTGTAATGACAGTCTTCAGATGCGACATTGGATTCTACTTCATTCTGTTGAAATGGTACTTTTTATGATCCATTTCGAATTGACATGCTGCGACGTCGTTTCATTCTAGTTCAAATGATTGTAATTCCAAATTCGCATGATTTTAATCATTGCAACTCATCATATTCAATCATTTTGACCCTCTTTAACTTATCTTAAATATGGCCACATGTATGAAGCACTTAGCTTGTCATTTAAATTTGTTAGAAAGGTTTCATGTTTTGGCAAATTTTCTTTCCGACGATCTGGTGAATAACATGCAGACGGGTTGTGAAACCTTCGATGAATCTTCTATGCAAGAAGAACTTCACTCTTTGTTATTTCCTAAAACTATGTTGCCACCTTTTGATGCAAATGTTCCTGATATCAACAATGGTAGCGGAGAATAATTTTCTGAAATTCTGCCAGTTTGCTTACCACCTCCTTAATAGAACGACGAGGAAAGCAGTGAACAGTTGTATGATCAAGATGACTCTATTATCCAAGATCTCTTAATCAATAAAGAGCCTGATACTTCACCCACTCCCATGAAACAAGACCCGTTGTCCAATTTTTTTGTTTTTGAAAGCATTATGGATCAGCCAGGAGATTCTGCAGCAATTCAATAGGAAGGTTTGGAGGACTGACTCTTCCCTCTTGTCGACAGCTAGTGAGTTGTTGCCTAATTCTACAATTTTGTTACAGGATTTTCCTGAAATTCCAAGATAACTCTTGTTCAAACTTCACCTCGAAGCTGAGGGAATCTGTTGAGTTAAAATTGTTTAGATTATTATGGCAAAATTCCCTGGATTAATAGCCTGATTTAAACTCTGTAATCTCGATCTTTTGGGATTCCCATTTTGTACTCTATTGTAATCCGTTTTTAAGGAAGAATACTTCTTAGGGTAAGGGGTTGATAATTTTTGGGTCAGAAATCAGCAAGAGATGACGTGGAGATACTATGTTTTACCAGAGCCTTATAATTTTGTTTACAAACCTCTTAATATACTAAAGTAATCCCTTTGAATCATCTCTTGTTATCGTTCAAATTTCTTTGACGGTGTCTGATTTTCTAATTTCAAAATTGTCATCTACAGGGTGTGATTCTTTTGCACGTATAAATTAATGCACATATCTGTTGTACTGATTTCTCTTATGACTGATCTTTGTATAAGGATATCTATTTAAATTTCTTTAATTAAGATACTTTCTTTATTGATTTCTGCAAATGATTCGCAGCTACTTAATCAATGTTAATTTTTCAATTAACACGGGGATTACAGATTGATCTTGGACAAGTTTAAATTACTTGAATTATTCTCTTTTAATTTTCATTAATGGGTTATGATCTAAGTGAGTAAGTGAATGCACCACTTTAACATTTCTGTTGAAGTTGATAAACCCACTTATTCTTTTCACATCAAGATCAATCTGCACAATAACAAGCTTCCCTTTAGAATAGATCTAACTCAGGATAGATCCTTTTGTCTTCAATAGGTTAAGTTAGAGAAGACTTAGTTTTAAGCTTATGTTTTCTGTATTGAACTTTTGATCTATTGATAAAACCCATCAACTCATAGAGTGCCAGCGGAGGCCGAATATCCGTGGGAGAATTCCACACCAAACAGGATGGGGATAGAACTGCCCTTGCGTAGGGTCTTTCGAATCCTTTCAGTCTGGGTTTTCACCCTCTTTTGGGAGCCTTGGACCCATTCCAACACATTGAAAATACCCTGCACCCCCGAGGCCTCAACAATTAGTGCTAGAAGGAGGGCCAGTAGTTAAATATGCCTAAGCAGAATACTCAGAAACCTCCTCCAACAAGAATATTGATTGTCACCCGTAGTCACACTCAAGCATCTACTCACTGTTGAGAAACCAGTACAACAACCTGCTACTATCCCTCTTACCCCAATAGCTCACCGAGATCCAACAATAGGAGATATCATCATGACATCACCCATAGAGGACCTATACTGCTTGAAGATATACTCAATAGGTCCAGTGACAGTGCTGCTAGATTGCAGCAAAGAATCGCTTTACAGAGGAATCAAGGATTAGCGGCCATTCACCAAGAAAAGACTAATCCACAGGCAACAAATCAAGTTAGTCAAGATTCAGGTGAACAAAACAATGAAAAAAACACCAAATGAAACACTGAACAAAATATAGAGAAAAATAGTTCATCAAATCAACAACAACCCCCTAAATTCAATCTTGGTTTGTTATTCACTGAAACTGCACCAGCTTCATAAGTAATTCCTTCAGGTGGACCACCACCGTCTCCTCCTGCATCTTCATCCTCCTCATCCAAAAGTGAACACTCTCCTGACTCTTCATACGAAGAAGAAGAAGAGCCACCTATGGCTAGGGAAGGCCATAACAGACCTTGGCTTGACCAAGATGCTGTGTGGATACTTGGTGATCAACACAGGTTACCTAAGAACCCAGAAAATGGCTTCCTAAATATAACCTGGATGACAATTCACCTGCACTTGATCATAATAAAACTTTCATGCAAGCCATCAGGCTTAGGAATGTTATTCATGAGGATGTAGTTTGTAGACTCTTCCCTTATACATTTGAGGGCAAGGCATCTACATGGTATTTTGCCTTGGAAGCCAGATCTATTACATCTTGGGATGATTTTGAAAAATTGTTTATCCAAAAGTTTGGAGATGACGAAACACAGCAGGATTTAGTTTTGGAGTTATCTTCCATAAAGATGAAAGCTAAAGAAAGAATTAAAGATTACAATCAAACGTTTTCCTACCTAAATAATAGAACCTGTACTCCTATTCTTCCAGCCAAAGAGCTTCTAGTTGCCTTTTATGAAAAAGGTCTTTCTGCCCCTATTGCAATGTGTGTAAAAAGGGCACACAAAAACACTTTATATGAATCCTACGCTGAAGCTATCCAAGTTTAAAAGGATATTTATTGTCTTAAGGATGGCCTTGATGTAGTAGAAGAACAACCCTCTACTTCCACATCTAGGAAGAAAACTGACATTGTGCCCAAGGCTTCTACCCAAAACAAGGATCCATTTGACATGACTGATGTAAAGAAATTTCTTTAGAAAATGTCGAATGAGATGGTCGATCTGAAAAGAAACAACAATGAGAATCAAAACCAAAGCAGAGGTTTTGTAAGGCCCCCTTTTAGGAGACCTTATCAGCCTCCTCAGAATCCACCACCTCCTGGCCCTACTGAAGGACTTTCAAATGAAGAAATATATTCCATTTTTAGAGCCTTGTTAACAAAATCCCAAACTATTCCTGAAACCTCCAACGATCATACCAACCATGATTCACAGTCACCTGAAGAGAACGAAGAACAAGAGGACCTGTAGGTAAACACTGTTAGCTATTTATCCGAACTCCCCATGAATGAAGAGGAAGAACCTAAGACTACGTTTAACGTTCAACACCCTTACAACACAAGGTCAATACCACAACCCCAACAGGAACCTTCATCCTCAACAACAGTTCCCAACAAAGGAAAAATTGTTCCTCAAAGGGATATAGTTATTTCAGAGATCGAGTATAATCTAGTTGATGATCTGAAAAGAGTTAAGGCTAATATCTCTCTGTTTGAATTATTGAAGATTCCTTCTATGAGAGATACCTTACTCAGAAGCATGGTAGTCAAACAACCGAGAGAATCCCAGAATAATAATTTTGACTCCCTTACCAGATCAGATGATCAAAAACCTAGAAGCAAAAGGACACCCCCTTTTCTTTTGACTTTCAAGATCTTCAACAGGAATGTACATAACTGCATGATAGACTCTGGTGCTTCATCGAATGTAATACCATTGTCTGTCTGTAGAAAACTTAATGCCACATGGGAACCCTTCCCTACTCAGATTGTCCAACTAGACAGATCAAAATTCAGACTAGTAGGAAGGTTGAGAAATGTCTTGCTTACATTATCTGCAGATCCACGCATTCACCAAACTATAGACATAGTTGTGGCTAACATTCATGAAGCTTACGGGATGTGGTTAAGTAGGGACTGGTCAAAGAAGCTTAAAGGCTACTTTGCCACTTACTGGTCTCATCTATGGTTACCCTATAATGGACAACCCAACAAAATCAAAATTAGTAGGGAACCATTTATGAAACAAACAGTGACAGATATGAATGACTCAAGTGAGCCTACTGGTTATCTCAATTCACACATTGAACATTTCACGTTTGACACTTTCTTTGGAGATTTTCCTGCTAATTGTTCTCCATATGAAAATTTACAGAAACAATCACAAATCACTCAACTTACCACTGTACCTTTCACTATAGATGTTGTACATAATGTTTTTAATGTAAATACAAATTTTAGAATAGATCAGACTGCTTGGACTCTATTTTTTGATGGCTCTAGGTCTAAGGAAGGAGCTGGTGCGGGTTGTGTTCTCATCAACCCAAAAGGGATTAAAATTATGATAGCATGCAGATTGGAATTTGACTGTACTAACAACATGGCTGAATACAAAACCCTTGTTCAAGGACTTAAAAATTCTATTGATATGGGTGTACAGGTTATTCATTGCTATGGTGATTCCGAGATCATTGTCAAATAGGTAAGGAACAAGATACACTTCTTGTCTCCTCGCCTGATGAATTATCAGAAACTGGTAACGGATCTCACCAACTCCTTTTCTGCATTTAACATTAATTCAGTCCCTAGGTCACAAAATTTCGATGCCGACATGTTAGCAAACATGGCATCTAGATTGATACCACCAGAAGGCTTGTCTCCCCAAACTTTTTCTATAGAACTCATGTATAGGCCTTCCATACCTAACAATGTGACCAATTGGAAAGTGTTTGATGACGATCAACAGATACTTGACTTCCTCACTGCCCAGGACACGTTTCAAAACATGGCCATAGATGAGGAAGAACATGAAAAATTGCTTTCTGATTCTTCAAATGTTATCCCGGAATCTGTTATTGGTCTAGAGAAGTTTTACGATTACAAGTTAAATTCAGACACAAGACCAATTGCAAAACTCAGAGCTTCTCACTCAATTATGAGCCAGTCAACTTAGGTGCTAAGCAAGAACCTCGTTTTATCAATATTGGAGTTGATTGTACTCCTGAGGAAAGAAGAGCTATCATTAAGTTATGTAAAGAATACAAGGATGTTTTTGCTTGGACTTACGACAAATTGAAAACCTTTGATACAAGCATCATGCACCACAACATACCCATGAAGCCGGAGGTGAAACCCTATCAACAGAAATTGCACAAAATGCACCCCAGCTTGGAACCTTCTCTGAAAAAGGAACTAGAAAAATTGTTAGCAGCCCAAATCATTTTTGCAGTCAGGCATACCCAATGGTTTCCCAATTTGGTGCCTGTGCGCAATAAAAGTGGCAAAATCAGACTGTGTGTCGATTTTCGAAATCTAAATCGGCCTTCCCAAAAGGACAATTACCCTGTTTCGCCCATGGAACAAATTCTGCAAAAGGTGGCAGGTTCTGAAATGTTCTCACTCCTGGATGGTTTTTCGGGATACAACCAAGTTATGGTTGCTCCCGATGACCAATTGAAAACCGCGTTTAGAACCCTCTGGGGCACTTTCACCTACAGAAAAATGCCCTTCAGATTGATAAATGCCGGGGCCACGTTTCAGAGAGCTATGGATATAGCTTTCAGAGGTTTGATGCATAACTTTGTCGTAGTTTATCTAGATAATATTACTATATATTCTAAGAAGCTACATGAACATATTTTTTCCCTGAAACAGGTTTTCGAACATTGCAGGAAGTACGGGATTTTGCTCAATCCAAATAAATCTATCTTTGCAGTCACAGAAGGAAAACTTCTCGATTTTATCATGTCTAAAGAAGGTATGATTATTGACCAAGAACGTACGGATGCTACCTCAAAAATTGCCCTGCCCGGTTCGCGCAAGGCCATGCATTCTTTCTTAGGTAAGATCAATTTTGTTCGTAGATTTGTACCTAATTTTGCACATATAGTTAAACCTTTACAGCAATTAGTCAAGAAAGATGTACAGTTCACTTGGTCGCAGGAACAGAAAGATGCGTTCATTGAAATCAGAAGAGCCATTGCTGAAGCTCATGCTCTTATGTCCCCTGACTTTGATAAAGATTTTATTCTCTATACTTTTGCCACTGATTTATCTTATGCAGCTGTCTTGACACAGAGGCACGATAATGATACTAAGATCCTGATATCCTTCATGAGCTCAACATTCAAAGGTGCAGAGCTTAATTATTCCCAAATTGACAAAGAAGCCTATGTAGTTTATAAATATGTTAAGCACTACAGGCCATATTTGTTAAAATATCGAACAAAGGTTATTGTGCCATACTCTTCCATTAGAAATGTGTTAGTCCAGAAGGAATTGGGTGAGAAAAGGGCCCATTGGATGACAACCCTACAAGAGTATGATCTAGAAATCACACTAGCCAAAATTGTAAAAGGACAAGGTCTCTATCTTCTTACTGCTCAGTCAAACGATCCTACACATCAACAGAGTGAATGGGAGCAGGAGGAAGATGTCCCAACAGTTTTTGTCAATGATATTGCTACTTCTACATCCGAATGGTATGACCATATCAAATTCTTTCTGAACAATGGGTTTGCTCCTGAAACCCTTGACTTTAAGAAATGTAGAGCATTAAGATTGAAAGCTGCTCCTTACCAATTCATTAATGAAGTCTTGTTTAGAAAGAACTATGATGGGGTTTTCCTTAGGTGTTTAGAAAAGCATGAGACTAATGATATTCTCTTTCAATTCCCTATAGGACCAGCTGGAGGCCATTTCTCAGGGGAAACTACAGCTCATAAAATTCTTAGATCAGGGTATTACTGGCCTACATTGTTTAAAGATGCATATGTTTATGTAAGAAAGTGTGAACCATGTCAGAAATGTACAGGGAAGTTTAAGAAATCTGCTTTCCCTTTGCAGCGAGTCACAATTCAGTTCCCATTTCAACAGTGGGGGGTGGATTTCATTGGACCAATAAACCCCACTTCTTCCCTCCAACATAGGTATATTCTTACACCCACTGATTACTTCACCAAGTGGACAGAAGCTATCCCACTTAGACAATGTAATACAAACCAGGTAATTGCTTTTCTTGACAGTCAGATAGTTACTAGGTTTGGCGTCCTAGAATATCTTGTTTTTGATAATGCATCCTATTTTTCCTCGATAGATTTGACACATTATGCCCTCGAGAAAGGAATTAAGCTTAAGTTTGTTTCCAATTATTATCCTTAGGGTAATGGGTTGGATGAGTCTTCAAATAAAAATCTGATAAATATTCTTAAAAAGACTATAGCTTCTCATCATAAAGATTGGCACACACAGCTCTATAATGCTCTTTGGGCAAACCGAATCACCCCAAAGCCAGTAATCGGGAATTCACCCTACTGTCTAGTGTATGGAAAGAAAGTTGTCCTTCCTACTAACCTCACCATCCCTTCGTTGCAATTATCCCAATCTATCGAAGAAGATTACTCTTCTTCCCTTCAGCATAGAATTGACACACTGCTCAAGTTAGAGGAAGACAGAGACGTGGCTAAGAATAAGTTGTATCATCATCAGTAGATGGTGAAGAGATGGTTTGACGAGAAATATTCATCCGACAGAGAATTCTCAGTTGGGGATTTGGTATTAAGGTGGGATAAATAGCATAAGGATAAAAACCAGTATACCAAATTCCAACGCCTTTGGCTGGGACCTTTCATTATTACAGAAAAGATGGGTCCCAGCACTGTTCGATTACAAACACTGGAGGGAGTCGTAGACACTTATCCAGTGAATGTTACATTGCTCAAAAAGTACTTCCTCTGAAAATTTGGTACTTTTGTACATAGGTTTGGTGTGTGTTTTATTTTGTATTGATTGGATTGTTTTCTTTTGAATAATAAGCACCACACATTTGCTAGTGATTTGAAGCCAATTTTAATATGATATTTAATTGAACTTGCAGGATGGTATGATGGTCTCAACCTCTTTTGGCTGATATCAGAATATGGTTCGTAAAGAATGCACGGCAAAATGATGCAGGACCTCAATATTGATATCTTTCCATTGTGGTCATTATCTTTTAAATGTTTTATCTGTTTATTTGAGATGCGGGAAATGGTTGAAATATTTGTATCTTATGTCTCATTGTCACAACATATCACAATAACCTGGTTAGCTTTTTCTGCTCTGGATCCTTTTGCAGTCACCGTGTTTATAATTTTATTGAATAATGATATGCTGCAAGTAGGGGGGTCTTATCACAAGCCATCCCTTTAGGTTCATAGATGTGAAGAACTTGCAATAATTAATTAATGAAAACACACAATATAGCAGAAATAACAGAACTCAGAATCACTTTTATATTGATCGCAGGCCACTTCAAGGGGGCAACCTCGTTTGATCAAGCTCAATACAAATAACTTCACAATACCTTCATTGGTCTCAACACAAACTTATATACTAAGTCTAGGTGCCAATACCATGTGTTAATACCATGTGTCAATACAAACCATGGGCCAATACAAACTATGGATCAACAATTACTACGGGACGACTTACAAAGCATATGCGTCCAACAACAATAAGACAAACTATGGATCAACAAATACTACAGGACGACTTACAAAGCATATGCTTCCAACAACAATATACTAACAAAGTAAATAGAAGGGTTGACATGGGTTCCTAACATCCCCTCTCCCTTAGAAAAAGCTTTGTACTCAAAGCTTTAGATGTGTAAATTGATGCAGAATCTGGCGGAGTGGTTCCCCTGTAGCATCCTCGGGTTGCATACTGGGCCACTGACACCTTTTGAGTTTCAGGGCGGGTTGCTTGGAAGGCTATAGACGAAGAAGAACCATATGAAGATTGTCCTACAGAATGAGAAGAATCTAATCGCGGTTTCGAAGAACCGAGTCAACTGCGTGAAAAGTGCGCTCAGAACGGTGTTGATGGACTTGTTGTTTCAGTCGAATTCTTGCCATGTGAAGATTGTCCTGCAGAATGAGAAGAATCTGATCGCGGTTTCGAAGAATCGAGTCAATTTCCTGAACTGGGGAGCTGCTGAGGGTGTATGGAAGAAGAACTAGCGGTGCCTGTCCATAGACTGCTTCATATGGTGTCCTGTTAGATGTGGTATTGTACCACTGGAGCACTTCTAGGAAATCCATAGAAATAGTTGTCCAAATCTGTGTAGGGATGGGCAAGGGTTCAAGCAGTCCTGAAAGGAGTGTAGTTTCACCCTTGTTGACCTAGAAAGTATCATAGTCAGCCACCATCTATTGAATTGTCATTTTTTGTCCCTACCAAAAGAAGTTACCTTGTTCCCGGTCATACATTTTGAGGAACCCAGAGTGCCCTGCTGATGAAGAAGCATGGAGTTCATAGAAGAGATTGTTGAACAAATTACAACCAATTTGGAACAAGCAGAGAAATAGCTGTAAGAGAAACTGGGTCATCAAATGTGTGAGAAGGAGCATCTGCCACCATATTGTCCTTACCCTTCTTATAAGTGATCACATAGGCATAACCCATGAGTTGGATAACCCATTTTAGGTGTGCTGCAGAGGAGACCCATTATGCCAGGAAATTTTCCAGAGTCTAGAGATCAATTGTGATGCAGAAATAATTCCCTAATAGGTATGGCTGCCATGTCTGTACTACATGCAAAATAGCCATCATTTCCTGCTGATATGTAGATGCAGCTAAATTCTTACCGGAAAGGTCTCTTGAAGGAAACAAGCCCACTGGTTCAGCAAGGACACCTGCATATCTATCTAAGGAAGTAGCAGAGACTATTGATGGGTGCATCTAAATGGAATGGAGCTGAACGATGACACCATGTGAATTCTTCTTAAGGATCTTTTCCAGGAGATGTGAACTGATGAGGCAGAGAGACCCTTGTTGTAAGCCCTTAAATTTGTGTTGTTTCCCATTGATTGAAAACTGTATCCAAAGTTCAGCAAAGTCCTATAAGATGGGGCCAAGTGTGCGTAACCACTGAATGCCCAAAACCACATCACATCCGCATAGGGACAAGGCAAACATGTCAGAGCGCATGTTATAATATTCTAGAGAGATACGCACATTGTGACACTTCCCCTTGCAAGGTAAGGTGCCCCCATTAGCAACCATGACTTCAAAGTTGTAACAAGGATGGACAAAACAATCAACATGTTTAGCGATCCAAAGGTCAATGAAGGTATGAGTGCTACCAAAATCAACGAATATTGTAAGAGGGAGCTTCTTGAAGTAACACCTGACCCGCATGGTTTGGGGGGTGGTGACACCGGATAAAGCATGGAGAGATATCTCTGGTTGTTCATCCTGATATGGGGGGTCAATAGGTGGCTCCTGAATGTCAACTTGATCATCCATTATATCCGGAGGTTCTTCATCAACTTTAGAGGTAGGTGGAGAAGCCATATCCAAGAGATAGAGCTTTTGTTGAACACATCTATGTCCCCGAGTGAATTTCACATCATAATTATAACAAAGCCCTTTTCCTCTATGTGCATGCATCTTTGTTTCATACAAATGCTTGATAGGAGTTGGTCGAGGAGCTAGCGAGATGGGAGATCGTTGAGAACCCATATTTTGGAAGGGAACAAAAGTGGGTTTGGAGTGCGATTGGGTTGCAATCTTGTCTTCTACCAAGTTAGCCAACCCTAAGACTTCCATCATGGTGTTGGGATAGAACATTTTAACCTCTGATTGGATTTCATCCTTAAGACCATTGATAAAACAACTCCTGTAGAATTCAGCAGACAATCCTTCTGTGTGATTGGCTAGTTTCTCAAATTCTGTCTGATACTCTCTCACAGTTCCAATTTGACAAAGTTTAGTGAGTGCTCCAGTGAAGTCGTCAAAAGCACTAGGACCAAATCGTTGCAAAGGGAGTTGTCAAAAATCTGTCCATTTTGGCTCGTCATGATCCTTGATGTACCAACGGTACCATTGAAGGGCTTCCTATTCCAAATGAAAGGATGCAAGTGGAACTTTTTGGACATGAAAAGTATGATGCAGACTGAAATATTGTTCAGCACGATAGATCCATCCAGTCGGATCAATACCATTGAAGCAAGGAAATTCAAGCTTCAGACTATGGAAATTGCTGGAAGAAGAGAACCCATTGGCTCAGAAGATTCTTGTTGTCGGTTAGTGTTCATGGTTGAATGTTGAAGATGGAGGTTGAGAAATTTTTCATCCATACCTTGGAGTGTGGTTTGGATGGCTGCAAGTGCTTCCTCCATTGTTTTGGCTCCTGCGCGGGTGACAAACATAACCAAGATTTTTTTTTTTTGGGGGGGGGGGGAATGGATAGAAAAACACAAACAAAAGATTATTTAGTAAAGGGAAATTTGGATTTGGGAAAAACCTAGATGGGTAATTGGGGTTTGACTAGGTTTTGGACACTTTCTGATGAACAAGGAAGCAAAAAATGGGGATTTCATAAACGAGGTGAAAGAATGACAAAAATTTTCAAAGAGGGACAAAGAAGCAAAAATAAGAAATGAACACGGTGGCAAAATTTGGAGGTGAGTGGGTGAAAATTGAAGAAGTTATGGCAAACCCTAAAAATAGAAAAATGTGAGATTTCTGGCTTTGGGAAGTAGAATTTGGGATAGGGTCCTCAGAAATGAAATATGCAGAATGGAATGGCAGGGTTGTCCAGAATGTTTCAAGGGAAATGGAGTTAAAAACAAGGGAGATATGGCAAAAAAACAGAATTTTATACTTTTGTTTTGTTCAGAAATGGATCTGCAACGACGCGAAAGGGATCAGAATAGATAGATCTAAAACGATGCCCAAATGGATTGAAAATGGATGGATCTGAAATGACTTGCAGAATAGATCTGAAATGGCTAGAGCTGGAATGGCTTGGAATGGATCTAAAATGGCGCGAAAGTGATCGGCAACAGTTCAGCTGAAATAGGTATGGACCCCAGGTATGTTCGGCTTCCTATCAATTCATGGGATTCACTCGGCCACCAATGTTGTATGACGGCTTGCGTATTGGGGCAGTACCCCTCACTCCATGGCTCAAGTAAAATTGATAACCGCTTTGCCACAAACGACAACTCTTGGTTTACCTCACGTGTGGAAACTAGTCAATCAGGTAGGGGTTGTTGCCCTTTTCGTTGGCAAGTCCTCTCAATGGGACAGCTACTTCAGGGCTCCTGTGGTACTCCTCACAATGAATTTTAGGGCTTATGCCCAAGTACTTCCCACAATTAAGCGAATAGGGGTTATTCCTAGATCCAAAGCTGCAATAGATGCGAAAAACAAAAATTTGTAGAAATTTCACCCAGCGAGCCCAAAAAAGTGCTCTAATACCAGATGTGAAGAACCTACAATAATTAATTAATGAAAACACATGATATAGCAGAAATAACAGAACTTGGAATCACTTTGATATTGATCACAGGCCACTTCGAGGGGGAAACCTCCTTTGAGAAAGCTCAATACAAATAACTTCACAGTACCTTCATTGGTCTCAACACAAACTTATATACTAAGTCTAGGCGCCGATACCATGTGTTAATACCACATGTCAATACAAACCATGGGCCAATACAAACTATGGATTAACAATTACTACGGGATGAATTACAAAGCATATGCGTCCAACAACAATAAGACAAACTATGGATCAACAAATACTACGGGACGACTTACAAAGCATATGCATCCAACAACAATATACTAACAAAGTAAAAATAAGGGTTGACATGGGTTCCTAACAATAGGTGTTTTAGTGGAATGACATCTTCACATCAAGCCACCACACTTGGAATATGACTCTCAGTTCTCCTGAGAGGTGGAAGATCCTATCACAGGTCGGTCCATTCATGATTTGCAGAATACTGGTGAGTAACGCTGTCATCATGAGGTTACCAAGCCTCGGCAGTGCCTTGTAGTTTATCCTTTGAATAATATTTGTATTTTTTCTTTTATAAGATTCCTGTTGTGTACAAGGGCAGGGGGGTCTTATCACAAGCCATCCCTACCATGATCATGAGTTTAATTTGGACTGAAACTATCGCCATGTGGTCACCAAGCCATGATAGTTTCCTTCAGTGTCAAAGCTAAAGGACAAGAGGTCTCCTTACCGAGACAGCTTGATCAATTTCTGGATTAGACCTGTGAATGGGGCTGCTAATATATGATTACCACGTTGGGGTAGTGGTCTTGTCTCAACAAGGTCTTATAATCCTTAATTCCTTCAAAATATATATATATATATATATATACATATATGTGTGTGTGTGTGTGTGTGTAGTAAGAAGAACTGTTGTATATAAAACCAATTAATAAATCAAGGTGATGTGTAAATTGGATATCCACGACTAGTTTTAAGTTTGTCCCAGGTTTATCACAAGTTGTTGATTCAATGATTGCATAATGATAAAGAAGTCTTATTGTCTCTTAATTCTCTTTATCATATTTGCATTACTTTTAACATGATCATTGATGGGAATGTATCAATCTTATGTTTTCTGCTTATTGGTTGTCTCTTTACAAATATTTTCTAAAAATTTCAGGTTGGAAAAGGCATTTGATGAGTACAATGTTCTGACTAAAGTTTGTTTACAAAGATAACTAGTTCTTCCCAGCCAGTCGCCATTTGTTGTGGCCACAACAGATCCTATGCTTCATTTAAGCATGAGATCCCCGATTTTAAAATTAGCACAAGGATTTTCGTGCAGGTGTTTTTATGAACATGAATTTGAGTATGGTTTCTGCAATCTTGTACATATGCCTTTGCTTGGCTTGATCGTATTGTTTTCCTTAGAATTTTTCAAGTGTTTTGGTCACAAGAAGATTCAATTTTCAAAGTCTTTTATTGTTTTTTTTCTGCCTACCCAAAACCCGATTTTTCGACACCCCGAAACCCTGAACCCAACAGGTGCGGGTCACGGGAAATCAATTTTCAGTTGTTTGATTGTGGTCAACCCGAAACCCACAACCCGAAAGGTGCAGGTTGCGGGAACCTCTTGTTAATAAGGTTGGGAGTCGTCGTCCCAAAACCTGAAACCCGTAGTTGCAGCTTTCAAATTTTGGATGTGATGAATCTGCAACAATAATTAACGAGAATACACGGGACAGCAGAAATAACAAAACTCAGAATCACTTTTATATTGATCGCAATCCACTTCGACGGGGAAACCTTGTTTGAGCAAGCTCAATACAAATAACTTCACGGTGTCTTCATTCGTCTCAACACAAACTTATATACTAATTCTAGGTGCCAATACCATGGGTCAAAACCATGTGTCAATACAAACCATGGGCCAATACAAAATATGGACCAACAATTACTACGGGATGACTTACAAAGCATATGCGTCCAACAATAATAATACAAACTATGGATCAACAAATAATACGGGACGACTTACAAAGCATATGCATCCAACAACAATATACTAACAAAGTAAATAGAAGGGTTGACATGGGTTCCTAACATCCCCTCTCCCTTAAAAAAATATTTGTCCTCAAAGCTTTAGATGTGGAAATTGATGCAGAATCTGAAGGAGTGGTTCCCCTGGAGCATCCTCGGGTTGCATTCCGGCCCACTGACGTCTTTTGAGTTTCAGGTAGGATTGCTTGGAAGGTTGTAGATGAAGAAGTACCATATCAGCTGCGTGAAAAGTGCGCTCAGAATGGTGTTGATCTGCTTGTTGTTTCAGTCAAATTCTTGCCATGTGAATATTGTCCTGCAGAATGAGAAGAATTTGATCGTGGTTTCAAAGAACCGAGTCAATTTCCTGAACCGGGGAGATGCGGAGCGTGTATGGAAGAAGAACTGGTGGTGCCTATCCATAAACTACTTCATATGGTGTCCTTTTAGATGTGGTATTGTACCACTGGAGTGCTTCTAGGAAATCCATAGAAATAGATGTCCACATCTGTGTAGGAATGGGAAAGGGTTCAAGCAGTCTCGAAAGGAGTGTCATTTCACCCATTTTGAACTGGTAAGTATCACAGTCAACCACCACCTGTTGAAATTTCATTTTCAGTCCCTGCCAAAAGAAGTTACATTGTTCCCAGTCATACATTTTGAGGAACCCAGAGTGCCTTGCTAAGGAAGAAGCATGGAGTTCAAAGAATCGATAACCCTGTTGAACAGATTGCAACCAATTTGGAACAAGCAGATAAATAGTTGTAAGAGAAACTGGGTCATCAAATGTGTGAGAAGGAGCATATGTCACCATATTGTCTTTACTCATCTTGTAAGTGATCGCATAGGCATAACCCATGAGTTGGATAACCCATTTCAGGTGTGTTAGGGAGGATACCCATTATTCCGGGAAATTTTCCAGACTCTGGAGATCAGTCTTGATGCAGAAATAATTCCCTAATAGGTATGGCTACCACTTTTGTACTGCATGCAAAATAGCCATCATTTCCTACTGAAATGTAGATGTGGCTAAATTCATACCGGAAAGGTCTCTTGAAGGTGACAAGCCCACTGTTTCAGCAAGGACACATGCATATGAATCCAAGAAAGTAGGGGAGACCATTGATGGGTGCATCTGAATGGAATGGAGTTGAGCGATGACACAATGTGAATTCTTCTTAGGGATCTTTTCCAAGCGATGTGAACTGATGATGCGAAGAAACCCTTCTTGTAAGCCCTTAAATTGGTGTTGTTTCCCATTGACTGAAAACTGCATCCAAAGTTTGGCAAAATCCCATAAGATGGGGCCAAGTGTGCGTAACCATTGAATGCCCAAAACCACATCACATCTGCCTAAGGACAAGGCAAACATGTCAGAGTGCAGGTTATAATATTCTAGAGAGATACGCACATTGTGGCACTTCCCCTTGCAAGGTAAGGTGCCTCCATTGGAAACCATGACTTCAAAGTTGGAGCAACGATGGACAAAACAATCAGCATGTTTGGCGATCCGAGGGTCAATGAAGTTATGAGTGCTACCAGAATCAATGAGTATTGTAAGAGGAAGCTTCTTGAAGTAACCCCTGACCCGCATTGTTTGAGGGGTGGTGACGACGGATAAAGCATGGAGAGATATCTCAGGTTGTTCATCCTGAGATGGGGGGGTCAATAGGCGGCTCCTGAATGTCGACCTGATCATTTATTGTATCTGGAGATTCTTCACAAATTTTAGAGGCAAGTGGAGAATCCATATCCAAGAGATAGAGCTTTTGTTGAACACATCTATGTCCCCGAGTGAATTTCTCATCACAATTATAACAAATCCCTTTTTCTGTGCGTGCCTGCATCTCTGTTTCAGACAAATGCTCGATAGGAGTTGGTCGAGGAGCTGGCAGGATGGGAGGTCATTGAGAACTTGTTAACACCCAAAAAGTTCTCACTAACTCATCTACCCCATTACATGACTCATTGGTCCATATTTCCCACCATATTTGCCTCCAAAACCTCAAAAAACCATTAAAAAGCCTCCAAAAGGCCAAAAAACCCATTTTTTTCCCCAAAATAAGTTAAAACCCTCTAAAAAGGGAATAAAAAATACAAAAAAGAGAAAAAAGAGGGAAAAAAGGAAGCAAAAACCCTATACAGCTGACCTAAACCATATGGTGCCCAAAACCATGGGTCAGCACTCCACCACTAAAAACCTATAAATAGGTGTTGGAGGCTCTCCATTTCACATCCACAATCATCCCTATCCTCACTCTACCAAAAATTCTCACGAAACCCTAGCTCTCCCTTTGGAGCTACTTTCCACTTGAGAACCCCATTTGGCCCCATTTCCAAAACATCTTTGGAAGAAGGAGAAGGAACAACACTGGAGCTTGGAAGCAACCCTCCTAGACTGTTGCAAAAGCTTCACCAACCTCACATTGGAGGTATAATCAATACAAAAACATTTTATTATCTTGTCTTTTTTGTTTATGCACATGCTAGTTTAAAGTTATTGTTTTCATTCACTGTATTGCTTTTACTGTTTTTTACTAAACTACTACTAAGGAGTCCCTTCTCCTTAGTAGGTGCTCATTTGCACAAGCTAGGGTGAAAACCCTAGCTACAATTTTGGCGAATCCCCTAGTGTTTCTTTGAATTTATGGTTATAGTTTTTAGACATTTTTAGTTTTCTGCAATATTTTCTTGTTTTCCCCTTTCGGTAGTTGGGTTTGCCGCCGTAAATCGCGTATTTTTTCCCAACAGTTGCGATCTGACCGCATCTTTCAGACTGTTACCTGCGACCCTACTGCAGCTCTCATACTCTTTCCCACGATCTACAAGCGGTTTTCAGTCTATTACCTGCGATCTGACCGCAGCTCTCAGCCTGTTTCGTGCGATCTGACCGTGGTTATTCACCCCTTTTTCTGCAATCCGCCTGCGGCTTTCAGCCATTTTCCTGCGATCCGCCTACGACTTTCATCCATTTTCCTGCAATCAGCCTGCGGCTTTGAGCCATTTTCCTACAATCTTCCTGTGTCTTTCAGCCATTTTACTGCGATCCGCCTGCGGCTTTGAGCCATTTTCTTGTGTTTCGCCCATGACTGTCAACCTATTTCCCGCGATCTGACCACACAGTTTCGCCGCAAACCCATGATCTGTTTTCTGCATTTTTTCCCTATTTGAACCCAGAACTTTGCTGCAATATTTTCTGCACCTGCACAGCCACCTGTCCTACCTGCAGCCATACTTACCTACAACCTTTACCTGCAGTATTATTTATGTTCAATTTACAGAATTTTTTTAATTTCAACATTTTAATTGAAAAAGAGAAAATTTTGCATTTCAAAGTTTAATTTCTGCATTATTATTGTTAGTTAGAAAGTTGCCCACCCCGTGGCACTTTTACTTGGGTTCATTATCTCACACGCACACACTCTGTCACCTAATTCAAGTGAGCCCTAAACTACTGCTTAACACAACCAACATTCTAACCCCACTTGGAGAACACAAAAGAATATTGTAGTTAGGTAGGGTCGGGGGGACAGGCATCCAAATAACACCCCTCGGTCGCTTACACTTGAGACATAGTTGTTGTCCATTAGGGAACCAAAACCCCCTAGTATTTTTTGACACAATTTAAAACCAATTTATCGGGAAGGCCTCTCCCCTAGGAGGGTTGAAGTAACTAGACTGGTTCCGGAAGCCTGAGTGGAATACCGCAATCCATTCAGTAACTGAAGGATACCTTTCGTAGTTCTCGGTGTACTACTCATATGGGAGTACAACGGCGATAGAACCAAACTACAGATTCACCCAACCGAACGTGTCATGAACGGGGTATCTTAGTTGCTTTTCTTCTAGGATTGACTACCCGGTGTCCCTCCCGGTAGGGGGATATCTTTAGCCACTTGGCTCTACTATCCATATTGTCTAACTTGGATTTCATCACCTTGTAGAGGATATGTCTGGTTGAGTCAGAATACTATTTAGCTAGGTGTTTGCATGCTCCCTTACCTCCCTTTGGTCTAGCGAGTCCACTATTTTTTATTTTTTAGGAAACTTGCTACTTGTTGGTATTCTGACCATTTTTGTTGATGCTCCACTTATTGTAGCACAGCTGTTACAGTGAGTGTTTTGAGCTGGTTGTTGGCCTGAGTGCCATATTTTTTGCACTCTCCTTCTGCACACTCAGTTGCATTAGGGTTTTTGAGCTATTTTCCACTCGACACAACCCCTAAAGACTTGACACCATCTGTCACCATTGAGTCCCCGAGACATTCTCGGTGCCTCCGGGGCCAGCCCCCGCAGCACAGTTCACTTGACACCACCCCTCATAGGCGTAGAGCTTCATCACTTGACTCCACTCATCGTAGACGCAGAGCTCCGTCCCCCGGCACTGACGCCCCTTATTTTACCTATGATTCTGAGGTAGAGTCCGAGAACCCCACTTACACTACACCAACCAGCCCCATGGCTGGCATGACTTCGAACCCTTTCTTTGTAGGGACCATTGGTGGAACATCCACCACCACCCCAACTACCACACCCGCTTTGGGTATGCCCTCGATGGGGGCCACATCCACCATTCCGATCATTGTACCTATTCCAGTGACTACCATACCCATCCCAACTCCACTAATGGCTCACACTACCCTTGCCGGTGTAGGACCGTCCCATACCACCTTCATTGCTCCACCTCGGGGCAACGTCCCCAACCCGAACCCAATTCCTCCACTTGGGGGCATTGGCCCCAACGTGGTCCCAACCACCAGTATGTCACATCCTTCTACTAGTTTTCCATTCATGGCTAGTATCAACCTTCCTGACCTGGCCAGACTAACTAACGACCCCATCAGACATGACCCTGCATGGCCTCACATGCCCACCAAGCTCCCATCAGACATCCCAAAGTTTGAGGGAAAGGCAAGTGAAGACCCCCAAAACCATATTATGTCCTTCCATCTATGGTTTTCCTCCAACTCCATAGTAGACGATGTTAAATTTTCAGTATTAAATCACAATACTATAGGATCTTTGCTGAGAGAATAACATCTACAGTATATCAATGCATGACAATCATAATATGACAAGCATCACAAGCATCACAAGAATCAAAAGCATAGAGACAAGAGACACAGAGTTTCCGTGGGGAAAACCCTAAGGTGAAAAACCCCACAACTTCCTCAGAGATAGAGAGAGCAATGGCTCAACCAAAATACAACCAAATAATACAGAGATAGTCTCCTAGCAGATGATCCTCCTCCTCCTCACTAGTGCGCCACTTTCCAGAGAGAGAGATAGATACTTTTCCGAGTGAGTAAAATAGAGATCTCCTATCTCTATTTATACTCACCTTTTTGCCCAGTGACCCACTGGGGCCGACTTGTCTACTTGAGTACATCCACATTATATTATTTATTAATTAGGGCCGACCCCATAAGGTGGTCTAATAACCCATAGGCAAGTACACACACTTGCGACACTTGTCAATCCACATGACGACACTTCCTTATAGAGGAATAACACATCTCTTATAAGGGTACAATAAATATATATATAATACATAGATGAAATACATTCCAAAGTTACATATACATCAACACTCCCTCTTAACTAGGAAGGTATTTCTCGACACAGATCTGCTAGACAAGTCTTCTTCTCTGGATCATCGTCATCGATGCATCGTCATCATCATCGTCACTGCTGCTGCTATCTCATCCAATCTCTGTCTCTACTCGTCATAGGAAGTTCTACAGAGCCAGTCCTTTTTCATACTGGATGTAGGCCCACCACCTGCAGGTCTTCGTCATCACTGGCCATACTGTGGAATCCTCAGGACTTATTACGTGCGTCACAAAACCTCGAAAGAGCATCCCAGGATATTACGGGTACACAACTCCAACCTGTAGGATCTCCCAGGGCGCTATTACATGTGACCCCACCACAAAACCTCGAAAGAGCATCTTAGGATGTTACGGGTACACAACTCCGACCTAAGATCTCCCAGGGCACAAATTACATGTGGTCCACCACAAAACCTAGCAAGAGCATCTCAGGATGTTACGGGTACACAACTCCGACCTGAGATCTCCTAGGGCACAAATTACATGTGGTCATGGCAAAACCTCGCAAGAGCATCTCAGGATGTTACGGGTACACAACTCCGACCTGAAATCTCCCAGGGCCCAAATTACATGCCATAGGACAAAACCTCGCAAGAGCATCTCAGGATGTTACGGGTACACAACTCCGACCTGAGATCTCCCAGGGCACAAATTACATGTCCTCCCAGAGCAATGTCTCGAAAGAGCATCCCAGGCTGTTACGGGTACACAACTCCGACCTATAGGATCTCCCAGACATGCTCATCTGCACAACCTGATCCACGGCCACAGAGTATCAACCTGATACTCACCATACATCATCCTGATGTACTCATGATCGTCCTGATCATAATCACTGCAACGTCCTGCTGCAAGTCATCTGGAGCAACATCCTGAAGCTCGTCATCCATGATCGTCCTGATCATCAATGCAACATCCTGCTGCATGTCATCTGGAGCAACATCCTGAAGCTCGTCATCTATGATCATCCTGATCATCACTGCAACATCCTGCTGCATGTCGTCTGGAGCAACATCCTGAAGCTCGTCATCTATGATCATCCTGATCATCACTGCAACATCCTGCTGCATGATCTACCTGATCATCAATGCATCTTCCTGATGCATACCAAGTATCATACATGATCCTCCTGATCATCAATGTATCCACCTGATACAAATATATGATACACATCATCATACATGATCCTCCTGATCATCAATGCATACCAAGTATCTACCTGATACATATCATCATACATGATCCTCCTGATCATCAATGCATCTACCTGATGCATACCAAGTATCTACCTGATACATATCATCATACATGATCCTCCTGATCATCAATGCATCTACCTGATGCATACCAAGTATCTACCTGATACATATCATCATACATGATCCTCCTGATCATCAATGCATCTACCTGATGCATACCAAGTATCTATCTGATACATATCATCATACATGATCCACCTGATCATACAATGTATCCACCTGATACATATACAGATACATGGTCCAAGCATCCAACATGATGCATAAACAATACATACACATGATCCAACTGATCATATCCTGCATCCAACATGATGCGTACATACATACATAAAATGATCCAACTGATCATATCCTGCATCCAACATGATGCGTACATACATACATAAAATGATCCAACTGATCATATCAAGCAGAAACTAGAACATCATCCTGATGCTCATCATCCAGCGCTTACATCCACAGCCATGTGAAGGATCCTCCTTCCAACATGCTTGGAATGGCTTCAGCAAATGTGTCCGTCACTTCTTCCTCGAAGTGTCCTCGATCTGAATAACGCCAAGCCTCTCTCTGAAGTACTCGAACTTCACCCTGGCTAGTGGCTTCGTCAGCACATCTGCAATCTGCTCGTCCGTCACAACATACAGGAGCTTCACAGCTCCTCTCTGCACCATATCCCTGATATAGTGATATTTGATCTCTATGTGTTTCGATCGGTCATGAAAAACTGGGTTCTCGGACAGCTTCACACAACTCTGGTTATCACAGAAGATACCAGTAGCTTCCAATGGGAGATCAAATAACTCAGACAGTAGCTTCCGTAGCCATACTGCCTCACAACTAACTGAACAGGCTGCAACATACTCTGCCTCAGCTGTACTCAGTGCTACGCAGGACTGCTTCCTGCTAAACCAAGAGATCACACCTGATCCCATACTGAAGCAACACCCAGATGTGCTCTTCCTATCTGCAGCACTGCCAGCCCAATCTGAATCAACATAACCCTGCAGGTTAAACTTTTGATTTGCCTCATATCTGAGCCCATAATCCACTGTACCCTTCAGGTACCTCAGAACATGCTTTACAGCAACCAGGTGAACACTCCTCGGATCCGTCAGGAACTGGATCAATGTGTTCACAGCAAAGCAGATATCTGGTCTCGTGTTCGTCAGGTACATCAAGGACCCAATAATCTGACGATACATAGAAACATCAACTGGCTCAGATGAAGCATCACAAAGAAGCTTCAGATTCGATGCCATAGGTGTGGCCATGGCTTTGCAATCCATCATCCCAAATCTCTTCAGGATATCTACTGTGTACTTCCCTTGACCAAGGAAGATCCCACCTGCATTCTGCCACACCTCCATGCCTAGGAAATAGTGCATCATTCCCAAATCTTTCATATCGAATTCAGCTGCAAGCTTCCTCTTGGTATCTGCAATCATTCTGTCATCTCCTGTCACAAATAGGTCATCCACATATAGTAGTAGAATCACAGGATTCCCTTCCTCAACCTTGTAGTAAAGGTTGGAATCTGCTTTACTCTTGGTAAAGCCCAAACTAGATAGGAAACTGTCCATCCTACCATACCAGGTTCTGGGAGCTTGCTTCAAGCCATACAAGGCTTTCTTCAATCTGCATACATAATATTCCCTATCATGTATTTCAAAGCCGAGTGGTTGTTCCACATATACTTCCTCTTCTACTACACCGTTCAGGAAAGCAGTCTTGACATCCATCTGGTGTATCTTCCATTTCATTGCTGCGGCCAAGGCAAGTACTGTTCTGATGGAAGTATATCTGGCTACAGGTGCAAAGGTTTCTTCATAGTCTATTCCTTCCTTCTGAGAGAAACCACGAGCTACGAATCTTGCTTTATATTTTTCCACACTGCCATCTGCAGCATGCTTGATTTTGTAGATCCACTTGGAAGTCACAACAGACTTCCCTTTAGGTCTTGGGACAACATCCCAAACATCATTCTTCATAATTGATTGATATTCCTCAACCATAGCATCCTTCCATTCTTTCTTTTCTGCTGCCTCTTCATAACTGGAAGGCTCTTTGTTCATGATGTCACAGAGTAAAGCAACATAACTGGTGTGTGATCTGGTTCTCTTCTTTGCTTTGTGTTCTTCTTCTGGAATGCCAAATCTTTCTGCATCATGAATGAGCTCTCTAGCCCATACAGGTTTCCTCTTGTGAGAGTTATCCTCACGAGGTGGATCTACAGGTTCTTGTGGATCTTCAAACTCACGAGCAGTTTCTGGAACTGCATCAGTCATGGTAGTGTCTTGAAATCTTGTTTCCTTAGGTTCTTCGTAATCTTCAATAGGTGCCTTTCTTGATTTGATGAATGCTGAATTTTCATCAAATGTTATATCCCTGCTGACATCAATCTTCTTGAACCCTGGAAAATATATTCTGTAAGCCTTCGAGTTTTCACTATAACCCACAAAGATGCCCTTCTTTCCTGAAGGATCTAGTTTAGTCCTCTTCTCCTTTGGGACATGAGTGTATACTGGACAACCAAATATTCTAAGATGGCTGACTTTAGGTTTCTTACCAGAAAAGACTTCTTCTGGTGTCTTGTTCTCCAATATCTTGTGGGGTGTTCTATTCTGCACATATACAGCTGTTCTAGCTGCTTCTGCCCAAAGATGCATAGGAAGATCCTGGTCATGCAACATTGCCCTTGCTGCTTCCATGATGGTTCTGTTCTTCCTTTCTGCAACTCCATTCTGTTGAGGATTATATGGAGCAGTCAACTCCCTCTTAATCCCTGAATCACTACAAAGCTTCTTGAAGTCATTTGAGGTGAATTCTCCACCATTGTCAGATCTGAATGTTTTGATTTTCTTGTCAGTTTGATTCTCCATCAAGTTTTTGAATTCCTTGAATTTATCAAACACCTCATCTTTGCCCTTCAAGAAGTATACCCAAGTCTTCCTGGTGAAGTCATCAATAAATGATACATAGTAAACATACCCACTTAGGGAACTGGATGACATGGGGCCACATACATCTGAGTGGATGATTTCTAGAATATCTTTTGCCTTGCTTTCACTGCTTGGGAAAGCCTTCTTAGTGTTCTTACCTTTTGCACATCCTTTGCAAACCCCTTCATGTTTGGTCTTGATTTCAGGAAGACCTTCTACAGCCTTGCTTGCAATTGGAAGTGCTCTATAGTGCATGTGAGCAAGTCTCCTATGCCAAAGTTCACTTGGCTCCATGGATTCATGTACCATGGCATGTTCAGGTTGACCCTTTAATTTATACAAGCCTCCCTCTTGCTCTCCAATCACTACTGCATCATCTATAGTCTTTCCCTTTTGCCACATTAGTACTTGGCCATCAACAAATGCAACCCTCATACCTTTTGCATCTAGAGCAGAGATGGAGAGTAAGTTCTTCTTGAGCCCAGGTACATAGAGAACTTCCTTCATCTTCAGAGATTTTCCAGAATCTAAGTTGTAAGAGGCTTCACCACTTCCTTTGATTGGATATTGATAATCATCCCCAAGTTTCACCTTATGGGGTGATTCATGTTCAGAAAGGTTCACAAATGATTCCTTGAACCCAGTCATGTGTTTGGAAGCCCCACTATCAATCAACCAATCATTACATCCATGGGAGATGGTACCTGTAAGAGTGGAAATTAGAACATATTCTTCTTCACTTGATGAGTCATCATCACTACTACTTTCTGCCCTAGCCTTCTTTGGAGGTTCATCATCTTCGGCAGCATGGGCATGAAACCTTCTTTTGCTACCTTTCTTCTTCTTACTGGAGTTGTTCTTATTATCCCTTTTGTTCTTGGGACAATCTGAAGCAAAGTGACCCTTCTCATTGCATGTGAAGCATCTTAGGTCCTTCTTATTCTTTTGATGGAATCTTTTGGGGTGAGGGTGATCCTTCTTGGTTTTGCTTCTTTTGGTGTGAGCTGCAAGAGCTTGATCTTCACCTCCCATCTTTTCCTCACGAGCTATAAGTCTAGCTTCTTCTTGAGAACATTCTTCCCGAAGTCTACTGAAGGAGATCAACTTCTTCCTTGCACAAATTCCTTGAATAAAGGAATCCCATGACCTGGGTAGGCCATTTAGAGTGGTCATCACCACTTCACCATTCTCCACCATTTCATCTACTGCTTCTAATTGTTCCTTGATCTGAGAGACCCTTGAAAAGTAGGATTGAATGGTTTCCCCATTCTGAAACTTTACTGCTTTCAATTGGTTCCGCAGGGTCATCTTCCGATTTATGTTCTTTCCTTCAAATAGCTTGGTCAAAGATTCAAACATCTCTTTGGGTGTCTTGAGAGAAGACACATGGGGTATGAGATGGTCTTTGATAGAATCAACAATGATTCTCTTTGCCTTGACCAAGTTCTTCTTGTGCAATACCTTGGCCTCTTCATCCTCTGGGATAGGGATGTCTTCTTTCACATATGAGTCCAACTCATTCTCTTCCAGGATTAGCCCAATCCTATACTTCCAGGCTCGGAAGTTATCATCCCCTTCAAGCTTATCCTCAAGCTTGGTGTGAAGAGACATCTTTAAGAGTACTTCAAATGGAAATAGAAAAGATTTAGAACTTACCACTTGAAGTGCTGAAAACTGGATCTGGTCCCGGATTAGGGTTTGTCAGAGAAACCCTAAAAATTCAAAATGTGAATTTCAAAATTCCGAAAGGATAGAAAGATGCGCCTTGGAGAGATGATCAGCCTAGTACATTTAGAATTTGAGATCAGCAAAGTCTTGTCCTTCAAAATTGCCTTTTTGTCCTCCCGGGTTCACTCGGGAGAGCCCTGAATTAGGGTTTGAGTTTCCCGGAGATCTACCCAGCCAAAAATCTCGATCCAAAGCTCAATCCTTCGATTTTTGCAAGGAGCTTCCAGCTGTACCTTCAGTTTCCAGAAATTCCTATTTTTGTGGAAACCCTAATTTTTAGGGCCAACACTGAAAATGCTCGGAACTGAAATCTGATTGGACAGAAAGATGCGCCTTGATGAGTAGATCCAATCTACTATACTGAATTTCAAAAATCTGTGGAGAGAAACCCAGTAAACAAGCAATACAAGCTTCCGTCACTGCAAAATGTCTTCTTCTCAGTTAAGCTCTGATACCATGTTAAATTTTCAGTATTAAATCACAATACTATAGGATCTTTGCTGAGAGAATAACATCTACAGTATATCAATGCATGACAATCATAATATGACAAGCATCACAAGCATCACAAGAATCAAAAGCATAGAGACAAGAGACACAGAGTTTCCGTGGGGAAAACCCTAAGGTGAAAAACCCCACAACTTCCTCAGAGATAGAGAGAGCAATGGCTCAACCAAAATACAACCAAATAATACAGAGATAGTCTCCTAGCAGATGATCCTCCTCCTCCTCACTAGTGCGCCACTTTCCAGAGAGAGAGATAGATACTTTTCCGAGTGAGTAAAATAGAGATCTCCTATCTCTATTTATACTCACCTTTTTGCCCAGTGACCTACTGGGGCCGACTTGTCTACTTGAGTACATCCACATTATATTATTTATTAATTAGGGCCGACCCCATAAGGTGGTCTAATAACCCATAGGAAAGTACACACACTTGCGACACTTGTCAATCCACATGACGACACTTCCTTATAGAGGAATAACACATCTCTTATAAGGGTACAATAAATATATATATAATACACAGATGAAATACATTCCAAAGTTACATATACATCAACAGACGACTCCGTCTCTTACAACGCACCCTCACTGGCTCTGCAGCTAAGTGGTACAATGAGCATCCCCATGGGACCCATGCCACCTTTACTTCCCTTGCCTCGACCTTCCTGTAGTTCTTTCAGTTACCTGTCTGCTATGACACAGGAGTTGAGATCCTACTGTCTTGTAGATAGAACACGGCCACCCACATCACTGACCACATTCATGAGTGGCGTCGACGCCGCAGCCTCTGCAAAATCAAGTTAGATGACCGTATCTTCTTATATTGGTTTCTGAAATATCTCCTTCTTGTCATTGCCAAGGATGTGGCATCCGAGCGACCCCAGTCCAAAGAAGAGGCCATCCTCAAAGCCTAGCAATTTGACCTTATTTACGCCTAGTCTAGCTACCTATATTCCATCATCCCTGATGCCCCCCTCGGTGATTCCTCCTGGCACGATGCGCCGGGGGCATCCCATGTCATAGATGGCATCATTGGCCATATAGCCTCACATAACCAGCCCTTTCCATAGCACGTCCTAGCCCTGGCCACGACCTTTCGCGGGCTACATCCCATTCTGGAGCAACCAATGTGTATGCTCCCATGGCACATCATCACCATTCCCACGGACCCTGATGTCCACCTCAATGTTTTGGTCATGCATCCCCCGCTTACGCCCCCTCGATCGCACCTCAACCATATTACCACCCGCAGGCTGCGCAAGCTCCTGTACCCCCTCAAGCCCCCCCTGCTTATTATCTGCCACAGGTAACACCTGCAGCAAACCCACAACCCGTTGCACAGGCATATCAGCAACCCCCACAAGTTTCAGCACCTACACAGCCTCCACCCACTTATTATCCACCACAGCCTACTCCAGCACCTTCACAACCCCAAAACTTACCTACTGCCCAAGGGCAAGTATATGCCCAACAGAATCTGCAGTAGAACCAAAATAACCAACACCAACAAGGCCAGCAAAACCGTGGCCAAGGCCATAACCGTGGGAACAACCCCCCTCCAGACCAAGGCGGTCAACCTCCCAATCCTCCAAACAACAATAACGTGGCACCTGCCAACCAAAACCCCGATCGGCCGCCCAAACAAGCCAAAAATCCTAATTTGCGAACAAACCATCCTTGTTCTATTTGCGGGGTCTATGGCCACTACACACACGCTTGCCCTCATTTGGAGCGAGCTCGGCAACTCTGGACTGATGATGCCCACCGCCAAGGGCACGCGGCTCCTTAGGCACCACCTAACCCCCCACCACCTTAGAATCAACCCTTAGGGTTACAAAATCCTTTGCCCACCCAAGGCGTAGTGAACACTCAGCTGTTGGCTCCCCCTCAAGGAAACGCGCCACTGCAACGGTAGATCACTTATGTCATTCCTGATCAACCCATGATAGACTCAGGTACCCATAACTTGTTAATGATGTCATCCGTCGATGTCAACCTTCAAACCCATCGGAACCAATATGTCTCCACCCCTGAAGCCCCTCTCGCCAACAAAAACACTAGCGCTCATCCCACCAATCAGTCGTTACGCATACCTCCAGCTCCACTAGATGGCACCTCCAAAGGCTCTCGCTTCCCACTTCGCCGCATCAACAATAACCCCAATGCTTGTGCTGCATCTAATTACAACATTGTAGATGACTTAGCCCAGTCCCCCGCAGCCATGTCTGCGTTAAAGGTCTTAAAAAACTGCCCTACATAGCACAAGACTTTGCTCTCAGCCATTGGTGCTATTGACCCAAATGATTCACGAATAATGGCTTTCGATTTGGACCAGTCCAAACCACGCCTGCCTTCCACTTTAGCATTCCAAGTTTCTGAATTTGTTTTTGGACATCAAAAGTATTATGCAGAATGAAATACTGATCTGCATGATAGATCCATCCAGTCGGATCAATACTATTGAAGCGAGGAAATTCAAGCTTCGGACCACGAAAATTGCTGGAAGAAGAGAACCCATTGGATGCAAAAGATTCTTACTATCGGTTATCGTTCATGGTTGAATGTTGAAGATGGAGGCTGAGAAATTTTTCATCCAGATCTTGAAGTTTGATTTGGATAGCTGCAAGTGCTTCCTCCATGGTTTTTGCACCTGCGCGGGTGACAACCATAACTAGGAGTGTTTTTTTTTTGGGGGGGGGGGAATGGATAGAAAAACACAAACAAAAGCTACTTTAGTAAGGGAAAATTTGGATTTGGGAAAAACTTGGAGGGGCAATTGGGGTTTGAGTAGGTTTTGGACACTTTCTGATGGACATGGAAGCAAAAAATGGAGATTTCAGAAGCAGGGTGAAAGAATGAGAAAATTTTGCAGAGAGGGACGAAGAAGCAGAATTAGGAAAGGAACTCGGTGGTCAAATTTGAGGGCGATTGGGTGAAAATCGAAGGAGTTATGGCAAACCCTAAAAATAGACAAATGTGGGATTTCTGACTTTTGGAAGTGGAATTTGGGATAGGGTCCTCAGGAATGAAATATGCAGAATGGGATGACAAGGGTGTCAGAGAAGTTTCAAGGGAAATAGAGTGAAAACAAGGGAGATATGGCCAAAAAACTGATTTTTTTTTCATTTTAGAATGGAGAAGCTACGGCGCAGAAGGGATCTAAAACACAGATCTGCAACGGTGTGATCAAAATCAGAGTGATATGAAACGGCGCCGAATGGATCGAAAACAACTGGATCTGAAATAGATCTGAAATGGCTGGATCTGGAATGGCTTTCAGAATGGATCTGAACGGCTGGATTTGAAACGGTGTAGCAGTGATCAACAACAATTCAGTTGAAAATAGATATGGACCCCAGGTATGTACGGATTCCTAACAGCTCAGGGATTTCACTCGGCCACCAATGTTGTCTGACGGCTTGCGTATTGGGGCAGTACCCCTCACTCCACAGCTCAGGTAAAACTCATAACCGCTTTGCCACAAACGACAGCTCTTGGTTTACCTCACGGGTGGGAACTAGTCAATCAGGTAGGGGTCATTTCCCTTTTTGCTGGTAGGTCCTCTCAATGGGACAGCTACTTTGGGGTTCCTGTGGTACTCCTCACAATGAGTTTTAGGGCTTATGCCCAAGTACTTTCCATAGTTAAGCAGCTAGGGATTATTCCCAAATCCGAAGCTGCAATAGATGCGAAAAAAAAAAATTTGGCAGAAATTTCACCCAACGAGCCCAAGAAAGTGCTCTGATACCAGATGTGATTAACCTGCAACAATAATTAATGAAAATACATGGGACAACAGAAATAACAAAACTCATAATCACTTTTATATTGATCGCAAGCCACTTCAAGGGGGCAACCTCCTTTAAGCAAGCTCAATACAAATAACTTCACGGTGTCTTCATTGGTCTCAACACAAACTTATATACTAATTCTAGGCACCAATACCATGGGTCAAAACCATGTGTCAATACAAACCATGGGCCAATACAAAATATGGATCAACAATTACTACAGGACGACTTACAAAGCATATGCATCCAACAACAATAATACAAACTATGGATCAACAAATACTACGGGACGACTTACAAAGCATATGCATCCAACAACAATATAATAACAAAGTAAATAGAAGGGTTGACATGGGTTCCTAACATTGGATTCCCGCTTTTCCTTTTTATTGCGTAGCATGTTTCCGAAACCCACAACCCGCAATTTTCGGGTTGCGGCTTTTGGGAATCATGGATAAATTTAGGAATAATTCCCCAAGGCCTTATCCCGCATCCTGCATTGGATATATCTCCACCGTCAGCTCAGTTGATCCAGTGGATGAAATTCAATCATTCGAATTTACGTTGCAGTGTCTTGTTTTCATTGTTCTCACGGTTGGGATTCTCACTTCACTTCGCACCACATGATCATCTTTGAAGATATGATTGTATGATAAGATTGACCTGTAATGACAGTCTTCAGATGCAACATTGGATTCCGCTTCATTATGTTGAAATGGTACTTGTTATGATCCATTTCGAATTGATATGTTGTGACATCATTTCATTCCAGTTCAAATGATTGTAATTCCAAATTCACATGATTTTAATCATTGCAGCTCATCATATTCAATAATTTTAATCCTCTTTAACTTATCTTAAATATGGCCGCAGTTATGAAGCACTTAGCTCGTCGTTTGAATTTGTTAGAAAGGTTTCATGTTTTGGAAAATTTTCTTTCTGACGATCTGGTGAATAACATGTAGACAGGTTGTGACACCTTCGATGAATCTTCTATGCTAGAAGAACTTCACTCTTTGTTATTTCCTGAAACTATGTCGCCACCTTTTGATGCAGGTGTTCCTAATATTAGCAATGTAGTAGAGAAGAAATTTCTGAAATTCTGACAGTTTGCTTACCACCTCCTCAAAAGAATGACGAGGAAAGCAGTGAACAGTTGTATGATCAAGATGACTCTATTATCCAAGATCTCATAATCAATAAAGAGCCTGATACTTCACCCCCTTGAAACAAGACCCGTTGTCCGATTTTTCTGTTTTTGAAAGCGCTATGGATCGTCCAGGAGATTCCGCGACAATTCAACAGGAAGGTTGGAGGACCGACTCTTCCCTCCTGTCGATAGCTAGTGAGTTGTTGCCGAATTCTACAATTTTGCTACGAGATTTTCCTGAAATTCCAAGATAACTCTTGTTCAAACTTCACCTCGAAGTGGAGGGAATCTGTTGAGTTAAAATTGTTTAGATTATTATGGCAGAATTCCCTGGATTAATAGCCTGATTTAAACTCTGTAATCCTGATCTTTTGGGATTCCCATTTTGTACTCTATTGTAATCCTTATTTAAGGAAGAATACTTCTCAAGGTAAGGGGTTGATAATTTTTGGGTCAGAAATCAGCAGGAGACGACGTGGAGTACTCTATTTTACCAAAGCCTTGTAATTTTGTTTGCAGACCTCTTAATACAGTAAAGTAATCCCTTTGAATCATCTCTTGTTTATCGTTCAAATTTCTTTGACGGTGTCTAATTTTCTAATTTCAAAATTTTCATCTACATGGTGTGATTCTTTTGCACGTATAAATTAATGCACAGATCTATTGTACTAATTTCTCTTATGATTGATCTTTGTATAAGGATATCTTGTTAAATTTCTTTAATTAAGATACTTTCTTTATCAATTTCTACAAATGATTCGCAACTACTTAATCAATGTTAATTTTTCAATTAACATAGGGATTACATATTGATCTTGGACATGTTTAAATTACTTGAATTATTCTCTTCCAATTTTTATTAATGGATTATGATCTAAGTGAGTAAGTGAATATACCACTTTAACATTTCTGTTGAAGTTGATAAACCCACTTATTCTTTTCACATCAAGATCGATCTGCATAACAACAAGCTTCCCTTTAGAATAGATCTAACTCAGAATAGATCCTTTTGTCTTCAATAAGTTAAGTTAGAGTAGACTTAGTTTTAAGCTTATGTTTTCTGTATTGAACTTTTGATCTATTGATCAAACCCATCAACTCATGGAGTGCCAACGGAGGCCGAATATCCGTGGGAGAATTCCACTTGAAACAGGTTGGGGATAGAACTCCCCTTGTGTAGGGTCTTATGAAGCCTTTCAATCTGGGTTTTCACCCTCTGTTGGGAGCCTTGGACCCATTCCAGCACATTGCAAATACCTTGCACCCCCGAGGCCTCAACACGTAGTTAGCATGCCTCCACCAAATGTAAACTCCTTTCTTTTATTACATCTAATAAACAAGTACTATTGAAACTAAATAGAACAACAGTAACAAAACATAATTTTCATCTCTTTCGACTTTTCCACATTAACACTACCAGTTGACTCATTGTGTTAAAGTAATCTTCAGTAACATGTAATTACTAACAATAGTACTTAATCAACATTAACATGAGTAAATAAGATAGGTTAAGGTACTTATACCATAATGTGGAACCTTCTTGTCGGATACTCAGAATTATTACTTTCAGTGAAAATTGTACCTCTTAGAGGTCATCCAACACTAGGAACCCACTGAACCTACTAAAGGGTAAGTACAAACTAGAGAGAGAGAGAGAGAGAGAGAGAGAGAGAGAGAGAGAGAGAGGTTGTATGCAATAGTAATTAGACAAAGATAGTTTCATTCATAACAAAAGTTAAATAAATCCCAAAGAATGATTACAACAAAAGTATTAGTGCAAGTAAATTCTTAATAGAAAAACACATATATGATCACCAACAATTTTGTCTGACAGGACAACTATTAACTACTTAATACAAAAATAAAATATAAAATATAAAATATAAATAAAATATAAAAAATTAAAAATTAAATATAAAAATTAAAAATTAAATATAAAAATTAAAAATTAAAAGTAAAATAATCAAATAACAAATAAAATAAAAAGGAGTCATAAATAATAACATAAATCATAAGCAGGGTACTAGGGTCATTTAGGGGACAAACAGCCATAGTACCCAAAGGACCAAAAACATTAAAGGGTGGTATGAACAACTCAAGATGGGAGAAATGACCCTATCAGCCACACGCCAAGGACAAGGTACCACAAGACCAATAAACAGTAGGGTGTAAGGACCAAAAGTAAATCAACCATTGAGGGGAAGGTACAACCAGTCATCTCTCTTTCAAATGTACAAATGTTCCATATAACCTAAAAATTCATCATCATTGTATGAAGAAGGGTCCACACGGATCATGTGGTCATGATGAGGTATATGTGTGATGAGGTATATTGGCCATGGGAATGAGTATGACGCTAAACAAACAAATCTCATACATGCATTCATTCATCCATGCAAATATCATCCATGCATCCATGCAAATCTCATACATGCATCCATGCATCCATGACAATTTGGGGTAACCATGCATCCATGCATCCATGCAATAGCTCCTCGTGACTACCTCTTATTTGACCTTCCAAAGAGATGGAAGGTCAAAGAAGGTCAAATATATGCAATAGCTCCTTGTAACTACCTCTTATATGCAATAGATCCTTGTAACTACCTCGCATTTGACATGCCAAAGAGATAGAAGGTCAAATAAGGTCAAATATATGCAATAGCTCCTTGTAACTACCTCTTATATGCAATAGCTCCTTGTAACTCCTTGTAAGATATCACTATTACTACAAATTCTATTGTCAAGTTTAATAAAATAGTGATCCTTCTAAAGGACCTTGTGGAGTCCTGCAAGGTCCTTGAACCCACAAGATTGGATCTTGGATCCACCACCTTGTTGATGATGCTGAAGACCCTACTGATGATGATGAATACCTTGGCTATGATGTTGAAGCCCTTGTGGACGATGGAGAAACCCTTGATGGGTTGAAGGAGCATTAATGTCCCATTCTGTGGGAATTTATGCTTTCATGGGATCATGGTATCCTAGGAGAAGGCTTGGAAACCCCACAGGAGGTAGCATGATGGATCTAAGGAAGAGAAGGCCCTCTTGTGTGGTTAAGGTGGTTGAAGAGCCCATGAAGCTAAGGAAGAGATGGCTACAATCCAAAAGGATATTGACTAGGAAGAGGAGTTGGTACAAGCTCCTTCTATTGATGAGATATTTTCCAATCGAATTAAGTTACTCCATGCTAAGGACTCTCTAGCTTTTACATCCTGCACTCAAAATGATGGTCAGGAAAGAGACAAAGTTATATCATTTCTTGTAGAACAACTAAAACATTGTAATTTGGATACTGGAAAGGATAATAGCATGTTGTCCTTGACATCTCATGTTTTGGCTCTAATTTTACATGAACACAATGTCCTCAAATTAATTGATGCCACATTTAACACCAAACGGGACTGTTAGGAGGCAATGACTGTCATTGACAAACAACTTGACCACAGATTCAACCTCCCACAGAGTTGACTTATTTTGTTGAGTTTGATTGTGATTTGACTAATTTTGACCTTCCTTAGACAATGTTGACTTTCAGAGTGTTGATTTGACTATCCTTGACTGGGACTTGACCAATTTCTAGGCTATTTGTGGATGAGAATTATTTAACTATGCTCTATGTGTCATAGGATGCTTAAACAAAAATAAATATGGAGAAGGGTAAGTCAACTCGTCTCCATTATTCCCCAATGAACTTTATGGAGAAGGGTTGGTTGACTCTTCTCTATTCTTCCCTAGAGAAGAAATATACTACATGTGGGAGTGAGGGTCTCAATTAAATGTGTGGGATTGAGGGTTAATCAAAATATGTGTGGGGTTGAGGGTTTGAATGAAAAGATGTAAAGAGAATGGTCGAATGAACCCTTCCTATCCCTAATGATAATCTATGCTATATGTGGTAGATGAAGCTTAAATGAAATATACGGTGATGAAGGGGTTGGGTGGTCCTTCCCAATTTTGCTTCCCCTGAAAAACTCTTCCATGCACATAGTAAAATGCATAGATGAACATTTATATGAAAAGGGTTTATAGGCCTTCTTGATTCTACCCCAAGGAAATTAATTAGAGAAAGGTCGATTGACCCTTCACATCTCAATCCCCATGATGATCACTTATATATGTGGGAGAGAATGTATAGAATAATTTTTTTATGGAGAAGGGTCAACCAACCCTTACTATTTCTATACCAAAGTAAAATCTCTTCCATGAAAACTTATATGAAGAAGGGTTAGTTGACCCTTCTCTATTTTTCCCCAAATACAAAATATACTATCTTTGGGATTGAAGGTTTTCATGATAATATGTACAGAGAAGGGTCAATTGACCTTTCTCCTTTATTTGCCAAATAAAATATATGGATAAGGGTTAGGTAATCCTTCTCTATTCCACCCCACAAAGAAACTTTACTATGTGTAGGATTGAGGATGTCGTTGAAAATATGTATGGAGAACGATCCACTAACCCTTTTGGTTTCTTCTCGCAGTTAAAACCTAATCTATGTGTGTAATATATTGCTTAATTGAAACTCTATATGGAGAAGACTATATGTACCCTTGTCCACTATTTCCTAAATAAATTATAGGTTGGTTGACCCTTCTCTATTATGATCCAAAGAAAAAATAGTATGAAGACTATTTATATCATTAATATTTTTCATAGAAACGTTATAGCACCATCCATTGCACCATTTTTAATTTCATAAAGAATATCCCTTTTTTTTGCAATTATATGGATTTAATAAAAATGGAAGTTTTTTTTAAGAAGAACTTCCAAGTTAAAAAAATCAATTATAAAAAATGTCAAAAGATGTATGTATGTGGATCCAAATTTCATTCTATTATTTAAAGGTATGCTTAGAAATCTAAGACTTCTACTAAATATCAGTATAAAAAACAATTCTATCATACCATACTAACAAGACAACTTAATTCTTATCATTCGCTAAATAATAATGGAAGCCTAGAACTTCCATTGAAATTTGGACAAATAGCCCAAAAATTGGTCAAATAGCCCATAAATTTGAGGAATTAATTCTCATCCATAAATATTAATATGGATTTTGTCTACTTTGATTACAATAATTTGAAATTGTTAAAAAACATATTTATTGTCAAGCATGAAATTAAAATTTCAGGGGACATTGAGAGGTAAGGGAAATTGGAAAAGTAAAATAAAGTTTAGATCAGATAATCCAAACCTACAAAAATTTGAAGATCATTCTAACATGCCAATGTATTTAGCACTAGTATATGTGCTCAAAATTAATGAATGTGAATAGTTATACTATCTAATATTAGAGTGGTTTCTCTCATTTTTTTATTTATTTAAATTAGTTTTATAATTTGTAATCAAACTAAGTAGTATCAATACCATCATACGGTTCATTAATAGAGGAGTTGTCCAAATAGAAATCCCCTAGCTTGATTATTAAAACAACACTTGCATTAAGTTACTCCATGCTAAGGACTCTCTAGATTTTCCTTTGAAGTACTTGCTTTTAACATCATGCACTCAAAATGATGATCAAGAAAGAGCCAAAGTTATATGATTTCTTGTAGAACAACTGAAACATTGTAATTTGGATCCTGGAAAGGATAATAGCATGTTGTCCCTGACATCTCATGTTTTGGCTCTAATTTTACATTAATACAATCTAGCTTGTGAAATTGCCGCTAACAATGGTCTTGTTAGTATTTTGTTGGATATCATGTCTAGCTTTTTCCTGTAGGCATCAAAAAGTGACAGCCTGCCAGATTTTAAGTATGTGACACCCATGCTACTAGTCATTCCTAATTTGCTGCAATTGAAGCAAAAATTTGATTCTAATATTCTGAGCTCTGAACAGTCCAAGAAAAAAGATGGTGATAGTGATAATACTGAGAACTTGGAGTCTAATCATCAAAATCGTACAGAGAACGTGTTGACTGTGCCTGAAGGGTACATAACTACTGAAGAGAAGAAAAAAAATATTGACATAGTCTGCAACTTCATTCAGATGAATCTTCCCTCAACTGTTGTACAAGCTCTTCTCCAGCTATGTGCAAGGCTAACAAGGGTGCATTCCATAGCATTGTGTTTCCTTGATAGAGGTGGATTGGTTTCTTTGATGAGCTTTCCTACAAGTTGCCTATTTTCAGGGTTTGAGAGTGTTGCATCAACTATTGTTTGTCATATTCTTGAGGATCCTCGTGGGATACTCATATGCTTCAAGAAGATATGGAGTCAGAAATTCGACACAATCTTGTAGCAGATTTAAATCGAAATATGTGTAGAAGGGTGAGTCCTAGTACTTTTCTCTCAAACTTGGCTCCTGTTATCTCCAGAGGTCCTGTTGTTTTTATGCTTGTTGCACAAGTAGTTTGTCAAGTTGAAATGATTGGAGAGAGGCCTTACGTAGTTTTTTCAAGAGATCGGGAGAAGGAAAAAGGGGCAGAGAAGGAAAATGTACTAGAGAAAGATAGGCTTGGGAATGTTGATAACCTGTGCAAAGTGAAAAGAGCATTTGCTCCTGCTGCCCCAGGTGTTGCTACCCTAGCTCGACAGCGAATGGCAGAAGGAAACATGGTATTTATCTTTGTGGGTCAAATTCCTCCAACATATATGTTAATGGTATGAATTAAAAAGGTTGAGTATATAGTTTGGAATGGGATTTACCTTTCCTACCTAGCGTAAAACATTTACCTTGCATTTCTTATTAAATGGTAAAAACCATAGATTCAATCCCTATCCAAAGCACATCGCTTGGGGCGTCCAACGAATCTCATGTTGAGTAGCTGCAGTAAGTATTATACCGGTTATGTTCTTGATTTCCAAACCGGGATCCATTGGGGTTTTGGGGGTTAATTTTCACATTGTGCGAGAGGGAATCTTAGGAGATTTCCCTTCTCTAGGTGAAACCCTAAACCCCTCTTATCATGTAATCTCAATTAATGGTATCACTCATGAATTCAATAAATCAAATGGTAAATAAAATGGGTACTGACCGATTTGGGAGGCATTGCAACCTCTATGGCTTCTCGACCTCCTCGACGATTTCCTTTACCTCCTCTATAACCTCCTTGACCTCTGTTGTGACCTCCTCGACCTCCCCGACCTCCTCTGTGACCTCCTCGACCTCTGTTGTGACCTCCTCGACCTCTGCGACCTCCTCAACCTCCTATGTGAATTACTCGACCTACATGGTGACCTATGCAACCTTCTCTGCTAGTAATGCTCACTATGTGACCTCCACTAACCTTTTCGAGCTCTGGCAGAAGAGTAGGAAGGTGAAAGTGTGCTCTAGAGGGAGGGAGAGGTGAACACTATCTTTACCCATCGACGAAATCTCACTATATTTATTGTGCTTATGATTACATGTATTATATGTGGAGGATCATATATTTCCTTGAGCATATCAGATTAGATATGGCTTATATCTTGATTTCCTTGATCTATTTTTATCTTGATTTTCTTGATATAGTTTATATCTTGATTATATTAGTGCTTGAAAGGTTTGATATGGTTTTTTTATTATTCTGTGTAGGTAGTAGTTGCAAAGTATCTAGAGCAAAGTCCAATAGATCTACACTATAAAGGGATCTACATTGATGAGCATCACTAGTGACAAGGTGAGTTACCTTCCCACATTCCCTTTCTATTAAATATGTTATCAAGATTAGATATAGAGTGGAAAGAATAGTGGTCTACCCCACTTCTGTATTGGATCAAGGGAAAAACATACAATGGAGGTCAAAATTGTTCAATCAAGTCAAATTTCATTAAAAGAAAGCAGAGTTTGCAAATATTTCAATATAGACCCCTTCCATGAGTCACTAGGTAAGCTCCACAAGAGTCAAGTATTGCAAAAAATATGAAAGGAATTATGTTGAAATTTTAAAAGATTCAATGGTTATACCCTATATTTATTGGAACAATATTTCCAACAACCCATATTTTCCCAATTCCAAGTTTGTATGGCTAGTTTATGAAAGGGTGCAAGTTGAGTGTCTTCTGGGGGGCGATTCAATTGTTGTGATTTCACTAATCATATTCTAATATGAATTAAATTCATAGGGAAAATATGGCTTAATGATGATAAAGGTTCATCTAGTATCTTTCCAATGGTATATCATATGCTTAGTTTCAATCCCCATTTATTGTGAATGAATTTTCATAAGATCAACACTAGTTTCAAGGAAACAATTTGGTGGAAGAGGTTCATGGTTTATAAAGTGTTATTTATGGGAATAAGCTCATAAAATTAAATTTTTGAAGCTATATATTACCTCATGAACCTTCCAACAACATATGATTTCCCCCATTTTAATATAAAATGACTCGCTTAGAGTTGTCAGAAGTAGGTTAAAACGGTTTCATGAGTTGGTATATGTAGTTTTCCTAATAGAGTTTCTCAATAATTGAATTGGTATTTTGTATTCTCAATTAAAATTTTAAATTGGATTTCATCTAATTACTCCTCGGTACCTTTCCAACACTTTTTTACCTCATTATGACACAATACGACTAAATGGAAACCTTCACAAAATCAAGTCACTTGCAAGCCCCAATAGAAATCCATCATTGTGAGCCCTAGTGTTCATAATCCATGAAAACCATGTGCATAGTCCACCTCCATCCCCATACACTAGAGCCATGTCCTCCCTCTTGAACACACCCTCCATTTGTTTCTTAGACCTCCACTTGTAAGTGCACTGTTCCCCATTCCAATTCTCATTGGACTACCAACATAAACTAGAACCTCCATTGCTCATGCATTCACTTTTCCACTAGGATACTTGATGCCATGATGATTCGCAATGATGATATGAATGTTGTGAATTCTCTCCAATACACTATAATGTCTCTATTACAATTATGCAAAATGTTAAAAATCATATTATCTTCCATTAATGCGATGTAATAACATTGGATGACTTTTCTTAGTGTCAAGTATAATGATGCTACTAAAATGTAGGTTTAATATTTTCTCCATATTTGCATGATGATGATGATGATGATGATGAATCCGACGACCTCGCCATACCACCAACGGCAAGAGGCATCAGATATCAGACTTCTGACTTCAAAAGAATCCGACGAGCTCACTAAACCACCAACGAAAAACGTCGTTGGTATTTCTAGGTATCTGTGTCGGATATCCTACAACGGTGATGATGATTATGATGATGATGATGGTGGTGGTGGTGGTGGTGGTGGTGGTGGTGACAATGACAACGATAATGATTATGATGATGATGACGATGATCATGATCATGATCATGATTATCATCATCATCATCATCATCATCATCATCATCATCATCATCGTCATCATCATCGTCATCATCATCATAATCATGATGATGATGACGATGATGATGACGATGACGATGATGAAGATGATGATGATGAAGATGATGAAGATGATGATGATGATGATGATGATGGAGATGTTGATGATGATGATGATGATGATGATGAAGAAGATGATTATGATGAAGATGTTGATGAGGAAGAGGATGATGACGACGATGATGATGATGGTGGTGGTGGTGGTGGTGGTGGTGGTGGTGTTGGTGGCGGCGGTGGTGGTGGTGGTGGTGGAGGTGATGACAACAACGATGATGATGATGATGAATCTGAAGACCTTGCCATACCACTGACGGTAAGAGGCGTCGATATCAGACTTCTAACTTCAAAAGAATCCGACGAGCTCACTAAACCATCGACGCCAAACGCTGTTAGTCTTTCTAGGTATCTACGTCGAATATCCTACAACGATGACGACGACGACGACAATGATGATGATGATGATGATGATGATGATGATGATGATGATGATGAAGGTGATGAAGATGATCATGATCATGATCATGATGATCATGATTATCATGATCATGATGAAGATGGTGATGACAACGATGATGATGATGAAGATGATGTTGAAGATGATGATGAAGATGATGATGACGATGATGATGTGAATCGTGATGATGATGTTTGAGTCTGGAAACCCTCCCACACAGTAAATGCATGCGTCTAGTCTAACCATACCAAATTTCAGTCTGAGCCAGCACAAATTTAAAAAAATTCAACGTTGACCCCATGTAGCACATTAATTAATCTATAGGTATGGTTTTTGATGCTCGAATTGTTAGTGTCAGCCATGTTTGAGTCTAGAAACCCTCCCACACTGTCAATGCATGCGTCTAGTCTAACCATGCCAAATTTCATTCCAAGCCAACACATATATAAAAAATTCAATGTTGGCCCCATGTATGTTAGTTTTTCATCATTTAATTCAATATATCTAGGATCTTAACTGAAAGAACAACATGTACAACATATCAAGCATAAGAGACAAGAGACACAAAACATTTCACTGGGGAAAACCAAGAAGGTGAAAAACCCCGCAACTTCCTCAGAGATAGAATAAGCATCAATACAAGGATCACCATGATCAAACCCAAGAGATAGACATCTTCAGCGGCATGCTCCTCCTCCACTTGTGCACACCCTTCTCTTCTTTCACTAATGTGAAGTGAGTGAATGAGACAATGTGTAAAATGAGAGAGACACACTCTCTATTTATACACTAACTTTCACTTGACCTTTACTCAACTGGGTCAGCCCCAACTTAACATAAACTAACTCTGGGATGACCCCACTAGGGTGGTCTAATAACCCTTTGACCCACACAACTCATGCAGGGCCGACCCTAGCAAGGTGGTCTAATAACCCATCAAATATAAGTTGCAACACTTACAATAATACTTATGACACTTGTAAATACAAATGATGACACTTCCAATGTATTTCATATATGTATGTTGTATGTACTCCTATAGAGATGGTATTATTCCTCTATACGGAAGTGTCGTCATTTATATTGTAAATGTCGTAACTTATACTTGATGGGTGATTAGACCACCTTGTTGGGGTCGGCCCTGTATAAGTCATGTGGGTCAAAGGGTTATTAGACCACCCTATTGGGGGTCGGCCATGTGGGTCGAAGGGTTATTAGACCACCCTATTGGGGGTCGGCCCAGTCAGCATTATGTTATGTGGTTAAGTTTGAGCCTACATGATTTATGTAAAAGGCAAGTCAAGTCAAGTATAAATAGAGTGCGAGAGGCACTCTATTTGATCACTCACTTCTCACTCATGCACTCAAGGAGGAGTGACGCACTTATGGAGGAGGAGGATCTGCTGCTAGGATATGTCTATCTCTTATGGTTGGGTTGTATCATTTCTCTATCTATCTCTGAGGAAGTTATTGGGGTTTTTCACCTTTATGGTTTTCCCCAAGTAAATCTTTGTGTCTCTTGTGTGCTTGCATTATTGTCTCCATGATTGATATGTTGTAGATATGTTGTACATGTTGTTCTCTCAGTTAAGATCCTAGATCAGATTGAAGTAAATTCTGAAAATTTAACATGGTATCAGAGCTAGCCTGAAAGAAGGCATGATATGGCATGTATGACACTTGTTGCACTTACGATGCTAGGGCTTGATATAGCAAAAACCAGTCATCGTAGCACTTTCGCTATAAATCCATTTTGGCGAATTTTTCGGATCTGAAATATTTACAGGTCGAAGATTAAATCCCCATGTACCTTGTGTCCAATGGACAACCTCTAATTCGTTGTACTTTGTGATTTATGATCTGTACAATATAGGGTTTCTGCCTCTTCCAGATCTGAGTCAAAATCAGGTGACCTTGGGAAAAAGGTCATAACTTGAGATAGGAAGATCCAAATGAAATTTCGTAAAAAGTGACAGGTAGTACACAGACTGTACTATCTCAGAAAAAAAAAAAAAAAAAAATTCAGGGGCCGAAGTTGAAACAGTGACACGTGGCACACCGTACAAGTTCGCTCTCTTGTATTATCCCATAAACAGGTCACGTTGCAACACTTGGCATAACTCTCTCTCAGAGAATCCAATTGAGGTCAGACCTATCAGGATGGAAAGATAACAAGTCGGGTTATCTCATAAAACGTTTTCAGACCCTGTGGATCGAAAAGTTCGGAGGTACACCAGAAACAATCAGGTACATATTTTTGTCAAAATAGAATTACTTTTTAGTACCTTCATTCATGGCTTCCGGAATTTAGGGCTTCGGAGAAAGTTGGAATTTTTGTAATTAGAGACCACGGCTGGATGCTACTCATCAAAATCGAAATTTAGAGACCAAGATCAGAATTTGGTGCCCTGGGATATCTGGCAAATGCTCTTTTGAGATTTTGCTCTGGGAGGACATATAATTCATTGCCCTGGGAGATCTGCAGATAATCTTACGAGGTTTTGCCTATGGCATGTAATTCATTTCCCTGGGATATCTGGCAGATGCTCTTTTGAGGTTTTGTCCTATGGCATATAATTCGTGTCCCTGGGAGATCCAATAGGTTGGGCTGTGTGCTCGTAATCATTCCTATGCCCGTAATCAGTCCTAGGATGCTCTTGCGAGGTTTTTCCATGACCACATGTAATTCGTGCCCTAGGAGATCCTATAGGTAGATTTGTGTGCTCGTAACAACCTGGGATGCTCTTGCGAGGTTTTGTGGTGACCACATGTAATTTGTGCCCTGGGAGATCCTATAGGTAGAGCTGTGTGCTCGTAACAGCCTGGGATGCTCTTGCGAGGTTTTGTGGTGAGGTCACATATAATATGGCCCTAGGAGATCTGCAGATAGTCTTTCGAGGTTTTTCCTATGGAATGTAATTCGTTTCCCTGGGATATCTGGCAGATGCTCTTTCGAGGTTTTGTGACGCACGTAATAATTCCTGAGGATTCCACAGTATGGCCAGTGATGATGAAGACCTGCAGGTGGTGGGCCTACATCCAGTATGAAAAACGACGGGCTCTGTAGAACTTCGTATGACGAGTAGATTCAGAGATTGATTGAGATAGCAGCAGCAGTGACGATGATGATTATCCAGTGACGATGATCCAGAGAAGATGACTTGTGCTAGAAGACCTGTGTCAAGAAATACCTTCCTAGTTAAGAGGGAGTGTTGATGTATATGTAACTTCGAAATGTATTTCATATATGTATGTTGTATGTACTCCTATAGAGATGGTATTATTCCTCTATACGGAAGTGTCGTAATTTATATTGTAAATGTTGTAACTTATACTTGATGGGTTATTAGACCACCTTGTTGGGGTCGGCCCTGTATAAGTCATGTGGGTCAAAGGGTTATTACACCACCCTATTGGGGGTCGGCCATGTGGGTCAAAGGGTTATTAGACCACCCTATTGGGGGTCGTCCCAGTCAGCATTATGTTATGTGGTTAAGTTCGATCCTACATGATTTATGTAAAAGGAAAGTCAAGTCAAGTATAAATAGAGTGCAGGAGGCACTCTATTTGATCACTCACTTCTCACTCATGCACTCAAGGAGGAGTGGTGCACTTATGGAGGAGGAGGATCTACTGCTAGGATATGTCTATCTCTTATGGTTGGGTTGTATCATTGCTCTATCTATCTCTGAGGAAGTTATTGGGGTTTTTCACCTTCATGGTTTTCCCCAAGTAAATCTTTGTGTCTCTTGTGTGCTTGCATTATTGTCTCCATGATTGATATGCTGTAGATATGTTGTACATGTTGTTCTCTCATTTAAGATCCTAGATCAGATTGAAGTAAATTCTGAAAATTTAACATTCTCTACTAAATAGGGCCAACCATGTGAAGGTGGAAGCTCCTATGGCCGCTCCCCCCCCCTCACATCACTCTCAATTCCCCATAACCCGACAAAATCTATGTAAAAAAAAAAAATTAAATGTGTTTTTTGTCATACTTTATAAGAAGCAATGTTTTTAATTATAACATATGCCAACATAGAGGAAAATGGAAAAAACACTAAGAAACAGTTAATTTATACGTACCAATAAAATTCAATATTTCTATTGCAATATTAAATCAAAATATATAGAGTAGATATATTAAGGCATACCTCGTACACTTCAATGGACTTTATCATCATCTTATTCATCCAATTCGTCATCTGTATCATCCGATCCAAAGTCAACATTGTAACGATTGTACATATCATCATCGTCATCAATGTCAGTTACGATCATCATGTCATCGCCGATATCATCTCCATGGACATTGTATGCTACATCATCTAATTCAACTAATTATTAGACATCTTCTTCTGGAACATGATCATCTAACTCATGTTTATCATCTTCAACATCGTCTTCTTCTTCTAGACCATCTTCATTACCTTCCTTTGTGTTATACTTTACCGCCCTTCCCCTTGGATCATGTCTCACAACAAATGACCAACCCGCTCTACCTGGAACCTCAGAGTAAAATACCTGTTCGCATTGGGTTAGAAGAACATAGGGTTTTGATCCTGGCTCAAACAACCTTGTATTAACCATGGTAAATCTATTATCATGTTCAATAATAGTTTTATCGATATCACGTTGATTCAATTGTAACATGTACCATTTGACAACGAACATAACTACCTTGAAGGAGTTAAGGTCACACTAAAGAATATATTCCAAATACCCATAGTATTGATTTTCTGAGATTTATGGATGTCTGTCACTTCTAGAGGAAACATTGGTCACTGATGAGTCCCAAATTAGGTACTCTATATCATTTTTATGCCACACAAGCACAATAATGGATAAGGGAAATACCTCTGTTTGTGGGGAATAATACTTTTGTTTTGATTATTTAATAGATTAGTTTAGAGATTATTCTTTTATGCTTAAAAGTGTTTTCTATGAGCTAATTATATGCAAATAAGTGTGTATGAGCAGGCACAGGTAATCTAAGAGACAAAAAACAATTCCATCTCGAGGACTGAAAGACCATAAGTGGCTCAGCACCTGTTTTTCCTGATTTATAGAAGAAAACTCATGTTCAGTAGGATCGACATTTAAAGCATAGAGTTAGGTTATGATTCAAAATGGTTATATGTATGTACCTCTTGGGTAGCAAGGGGTTACTATTGGCATTTTTGTAGAACTTATATTCAGCGTATGTTATTCGATCCAATTCTGTTCTAAGAATTTTCAGAGACATGAAGTTATGATTTTAATAATGGAAGGATTGATGTTATTTCAAGCTTTGAGTTTCTGAGTCTTTTCCACTCCTGAAATACGGGTTGGGGAGGGCCCCCTCAACACGTAGGTCAGGAGCCTCATTTTACTTCAGGTATTTCTCATGTGTTTTGCTCATTGATTTAATCATCATCATATCTGAAGTGCTTTGATAATGGTTTGAACAGCAGATTCTTGTTTCGGTTCAGTGATTTTCATCTGTAGTTCAGCAATATCGACTATGTAGTTCCATAACACGCCTTCCGTAGTCCTATATATGCATTATGCATAGGCATATTTACCTCTGTTTTCCAGAGCGTTATATTAACTTTAAACAATTATTCGGACCTGCAATTCCATGCATATTTCCTTTATCTGATTTCAATTATATAGGAGTTAATTGTTTAAGTTCTTTTGATTTGAATAGAGTAAATGATTACCACTTTCAGTATTGGATTCAAATAGATAAATTTTGATTAATTTCCAGTATTTAACTCCTAGCTTAAATTTCCAGCTTTCGGTACTTCGTTTCTAGTTAAATTTCCAGCTTTTAGTATTTTATTTCTAGATTAAGTTTATCAGCTCTTAGTATTTACTTCTTAGACTAGATTTACAGTTTTCTAGCACTTAATTCTTAACATAGAGATCTACCAGTTTTAGCATTTCCAGTTCATAGGTTTACAATATTTTTGTATTCTTTCATTCTTTGTTTAAGAACATATCACTTCCATTTCAAGCTTTCAGTATTTTATTTCTAGATTAATTTTATCAGCTCTTAGTATTTACTTCTTAGACTAGATTTACAGTTTTCCAGCACTTAATTCTTAGCATAGAGATCTACCAGTTTCATCATTTCCAGTTCATAGGTTTACAATCTTTTTGTATTCTTTCATTCTTTGTTTAAGAACATATCACTTCCATTTCCTTTTGAGAAACCTTTAAGATACATCCCAAACACCCTAAAACGACGAATACCATCCTATAGAGCACATACAGTGCTTAGCACCTCTTAAGTTTGTACGCACTTTGGTCGATAATTAAAGTATACTTTCGAATTAGCTACCCTAATTAGGTATCCATTCTTGGAGTCCACCACTTTTTGGCACCGTTTCTGAGGAGGTGTCTAATCCATAGGAGACCCCTTTAAAAAAAGAAAAAAAAAACACAAAAACAACCAGAAACATAAAAAATTTACCATGAATGCCTCACAGAGAGATAGATTTGGACGCTTTATGCCTAACCACCCTATGAGTAACAGTAGTTTTGATCATTCTCAATTTGAATTTATTAATTTATAAGAAGAAGTTGATTCTAGCTACGATCCACATAGAGATAACTTCTTTGCTAGCTCTATCTCAAACACCACTATGGCAGAGGAAGAGGATGAACCTAGAGAACTATTCACTTTTCCCATTAGTGTACCTCTTGGGGATGTAGGATGAATAATATCAACCCTGATAACCTGCCAAACTTCCATGGACTAACCTCAGAGGATCCTGACACATTCCTATTTGAATTTGAGATAGTATGTAGGTCATTTGGCTACACCACTGATGCACAAAAACTGAGCTGTCCTTCTACATTGAAAGATCTATCACTCAGATGGTTTATGAGCCTAGAAGGGAACAACATTTTTACATGGGACCAAATGAAACAAACTTTCCTAGAAAAATACAAGGAATACTGTAAGGAAAAAGATACAAGAGACAAAATTTTCAAAATGCATCAAGGAGAAAGAGAATCCCTAGAAGACTATGCACAACGCTTTCAACTCAGTTGCAAACGAGCTAGTCATTGTACCTTAGATCAAGAGTCACTAAAACTTGTCCTTGTTAGAGGAATCAAAGAAGAAAATATAGAAGTCCTGAACCTTCTAGGAGATGGGGATATATTCCAGAAAACTTATGACCAAATCCTACAAATATTCAAGAACTATTCTAGATCCAGGAAAGGTAAAAGTGGGACAAGGGATTCACACCCATTTACTGGGGGATCAACATCTTCAAGACCAAACCTTACAAATTCTGATTTAGGGAACCTTCTTGATGACATGAAAACTTATATCCTTCAATTCCTAGCAATGCAACTTGATGCACTTCAAATAAAGAAGAAACGGGATGAAATAAACCAAGCATTGGCAATATTTTTCCCATGCTGCAGAAATAAGCATGAGAATGGACAGTGCACACTAAACACCATCGAAATATGTGGCCTCTGCACTGACGACCACTCCACTGATAAATTCCCCATGTTTCCCTCATGCAAAGTTGCTATTCAAGATCCCACAACTGGAGGTGCAATAGAACAACTATGTTTTGTTAATCAAAGGAGAAATAATTTTGCTAGGCATTACCAACCCAACAACCAAGCCTACTTTAATCCAGCAAATAATCAGCAAAATTGGAACTCATCACCTGCCCCATGGCCATCTCAACCAACTCCAAACCAATGGCAGCAAATCCAACCATATCAACAACCTTATTACCCACAATCTTACTCTCCATACGCCCCACCTTTTGCTCATCCAACCACAAATTATGGAAATCAATATCCTTATTCATCAAACTGGAGGGCTCCATTGCAACAACCACTCATCATGCCACCCCCACAGAACCAACCACCTCCTAGACCTACACCAATCCCTTCCCAATCGATTCCAAACCCCAACAACAACAGACCTATAACACTGAAATCATGCAGTTCCCTACTTATGTAGTGGATACCCTGGAAATAAACGAAATTAATCTCAGGTCTGGGAAAACATTACAAAACACACACACACAGAATAATCAAGGAGAGGAATCTCATGAACAAACAACACAACCTAAAATTCAGCATCTAGACAAGCCAAGCCCTCAAGAAGAAGAAATTCAACCACACACACAAAATAGAAACCCTCCATTCCCTGAAAAACTCATACGCAATACAAAAGAAGAAGAGGAAAATGCAATTCTGAACAAATTGAAGCACTTGAACATTCAAATTCCAATTTTACAGGCCATAAGAGATGTGCCAATCTGTAACAAGTTTATTAAAGAGAATTGCTTGAAAAGACCTGGAAAAAGAAGACGTGACCCACCAATGATAAACTTAGTAGGACAGTTAGCAGATTTAATGTTGGGAGTCAATGTTAACCCCAAATACCTTAATCCAGGCAGCCCAGTAGTCAACGTGACCATCAACAACAGACATATCGCCAGCGGCCTAATCGATTTAGGGGCTGCAATCAACGTGATGACCAAAGATACTATGGTAGCCCTAGGACTCCAATTGATTGTCAGACCAAAAACTACCGTACTACAGCTAGTTGACACATCGACAGTAAAACCTGAAGGAATGCTCAAAGACATCATTATCAATATAGAATCCTAGGAATACCCAGCTGACTTCATATTCATCGAAGTGAAGAGTAAACTTAGAGGGTACCCAATAATACTAGTGAGACCTTGGCTAGAAACTGCAGACGCTTACATAGGTTGTAGATCGGGCAACATGACAATCACCAGTGGGAAAGCTAGGAAGAAAATCACGAAAGCTAGGAAGAAAATCACGATATATCCTCCAGCAAGGAAGTCTTCATACCTACAATATCAAAACTGGACAGATGATTATAATGACACATCCAATCAAAACATACGACCTGTACTTACCATTGAAGTTGCCATATCACTAAAAGCCATCGATGAAGATAGTCATTTAGATAGGTTTATTCAAAATGTATCTTCTAATTAGGATATGTTTGAAGGTTTTCTTGGCATAGGTCAGCAACAAGAAGAAAAGATATCAACCCACAACTCTGACAGAATGTGGGTAGAGGTACTCACACTTGAACAACATCCAATACAGATCAAAACAGTTGAGATAATGCCTGGAAGGACAGTTAATATTAACTCCAATTGGGAGACAGGACAAGAACAGCAATTATTGAAGGTACTGTCAGACAACAACAAAGCCTTTGCATGGACATACACTGACATGAAGGGTATCCACCCAGACATCTACAAGCATTACATCTATATAAAGGAAGGTGTTGTTCCTATCATACAACCATAGAGAAGAATGAACCTAGCATTAAAAGACATAATTAAGCTGGAATTACAAAAGCTATTAGATGCAGGGTTCATATACCCAATCTCAGATAGTGAGTGGGTATCACCATTGGTTATGGTTCCTAAAAAAGGAGGGAAGTGGAGGATCTGTGTGGATTATAGAGAGATCAATAAGGAAACCAAGAAAGATCACTTCCCTCTCCCATTTATCAACCAAGTACTGGACACATTGTTTGGGAACAATTTTTTCTCATTCTTGGATGGGTTCAGTGGGTACAGCCAGATCCTCATCCACCCAGCTGATTGGGACAAAACAACATTCACATGCCCATGGGACACTTATGCATACACAATGCTTCCCTTTGGACTCTGTAATGCACCAACAACATTTCAAAGGGAAATCTTAATCATATTCTATGATTTTATTAATGATCAAATGGAAGTCTACATGGATGAATTCACACCCTATGGACAGAATTTCGACCAAGCATTAAAACATCTAGAATTGGTTTTGAAAAAATGCATCGAGATGAGCTTATGTCTGAGCAATGATAAATTCAGAATGCTCATGGAAGAAGGCATCGTGCTTGGACACCACATTTCACAGAGAGGAATTGAATTTGATCAAGCAAGAGTCACAGTCATCAGAACATTGCCACCACCTGTGAAACAAAGAGATGTGAGAAGTTTTCTTGGGAAAACAAGCTACTACAGAAGATTTACCAAGAGTTATAGAAAAATTGTTGCACCAATGTTTGCTCTCCTCACAAAAGATACATAATTTATTTGGACAAAACATTGTATGACAACATTTGATAACCTCAAGCAGAAGACAATCACAGCTCCAGTACTCCAAGGACCAAATTGGGCACTTCCATTCCACATCCATTCTGATGCATCAGATAAGGCCATTGGATCAGTCCTTGGGCAAGAAGAAGACAAGAGACCATATGCCATATATTATATCAGTAAAAATTTGGCAGGAGCATAATTAAATTATACAGTCACAGAGAAGGATTTTTTGGCTATCATACATGCCATAAACAAATTCAGGCACTACATAACTGGATACCAAGTCTTCGTCCACACTAACCATTCAGCAATCAGGTATCTTATGAATAAACCTAATACAAGTGCTTGAATAATTAGATGGCTACTCCTCTTGCAAGAGTTTTACATAACAATTCTGGATAAGCCAGGGAAACACAATGTAGTAGCTGATTTTCTGTCTAAACTCACTCATGGACAAGACAATGAACTGGTAAATGATAACTTCCCTGATGAGCACCTTTTTGCAATATCAACAAGAATCCCATGGTTTGCTAATATAGTAAACTACTTAGTGTCCGGTAAATTCCCACAACATTATAGCTACCAAGAAAAGAATAAAATCATAAGGAAAAGTGCCACGTACACATGGATAGAAGGAATGCTTTTCAAAAAAGGGCCAGACCAGATATTAAGAAGATGTGTCAGAGAAGATGAATTCCATGACATATTACATGCCACTCACAACAAGCCATGTGAAGTACATTATGCTGCAAAAAGAACAACCTATAAAATATTGCAAACTGGATATTATCGGCCAACACTCCACAAGGAATCCTATGAATACGTTTCACAATGTGATGATGCTACCCCAACTGGTTTGTATCCCGGCCGGAGTTCGCAAGTGACACGATCCCCTAGGGTTTCAATGAATGGGGAAGCCTACTCAAAGAGAAGAAATGCCTCTCCATCCACAAATCTCTTTGGAAGCATTTGAGAAATGGGGATTTGATTTTGTTGGTCCATTCAACCCCCAATCAAATCAGAAAAGCTACATTCTAGTATGCACTGACTACCTTACAAAGTGGGAAGAAGTAGCAGCACTTGCAGCAACAAATGAAACAAATGTGGCAAAACATTTACAGAGCAAATATTCCACAGATTTGGAGTACCAAGAGAGCTAGTTTCTGACCAAGGCACACAATTTACATCAAACCTCATAGAGGACCTGCTTCGAAGAAACAATGTTAAACATAGGAAGTCCTCCTCCTATCACCCTCAATCTAATGGTCAAGTTGAGGTGACAAATAGAGAACTAGAAAGAATCTTGACAAAGACAGTACAACTGCACAAAAGAGATTGGGCAAATAGATTAAGTGAGGCAGTTTGGGCTTATAATACTACATGGAAGACAACAACAGGCTTCACCCCATATGAGCTAGTTTATGGAAAGAAAATAATGTTTCCCATTGAGTTTGAGATCAAAACATTAAGAATTGCAGCCAAGTTAATCATGGAGCTTTCATACATCCAACAAGAACACATGCTACAATTAAATCAACTAGATGAGCAACACCAACAAGCACTTAGCCACACTGAAATCATCCAGCAACAAAGGAAGAAATGGCATGAAAAAAACATCAAGCAGAAGAAATGTAAAGAAGGTGACTGTACACTACTCTATGACTCCAGATTTCACACATATAAAGGAAAACTGACAACCAGATGGCTCGGACCCTACATCATTGAAAACATCTATGACAACGGAGCTATCAGAATTACAACAATAAATGAGGAAAAATTCCCCATGATTGTGAATGGGCATAGACTCAAACTCTATAAGACACCAAAATCCAGAGTGGAGTTCACATAGATACTCTATCAGCAGAATCTAATGCTGATAGAGAGCCTAGAACATCACTGAAAAAAATTGAAAAAAGAAAAGAAAAAATGAAACAAAAAGAGAAAATGAATAAAATATAGAAAAAAATGAAAAAAGAGAGAAAATGAATAAAATATAGAAAAAAATGAAAAAAGAAAGAGAGGACAATACAAAAATCCACTCAGGTTCTCACAAACAAAATTGATGGACTTGATCCATCCCTATGTAGAACTAGAAACCAATTTCAAAGCAGAACTAGAAGCAATTTCAAAGCAGAACCAGAAAGCAAATTCAAGCGAGCCAGCCAACATTTAGCAGCAAACTAAAAAGGATACAACAAACAAACATCAGCTTTCAGAATTTACAATCAAGCGAGCCAAGAATCATTCAAGTGAGCCAGAACAGCAACAAAGCTACCACTACAGAAATCAAATCACCATTTGGAGCACCAGTACAAACACAATGCTGAACACAATGAAAAGTCATATCAACAAAGCTTGCACGAAAATCAAGCAAACAAAGGCAGCAATTCCAACAGAACAAGCAGAAAAAAGGCAAAGAAGGCGTAACTACTGACATGCCCAAAATCACTATAGATGCAGTTGAACTCAACTATAGAAATTCGTGCCCATGCAAATATGCACACATCATCCACTCAGGTACGCTATCATAGAAGGTAATCACTTAACTCTTTGTTTTATTTTCAAATCAAATCATTATCCCCCCACAAAGAAGTTATTTCCCAAATATGAGGACAGCTTATGAGTTAATTCAACGGCACGGTTCAGATTTACCTCACAGAATCATGATTACCTACCTCAGACATGTTAAAAGATGACAACATCTGCATCCAGCCGATATATCCCCAAATGATCAAAGTGGCAATGCATGGTACAATGATGGAAAAAAATGCAGGGTGAAATAATGAAAAGGAATGTAGAAGGTAGCAAGTATGATGCACGATTATCAGGATAAGTGCGTGAAAACAGATAAATAAGGTAGCATAATCTACAAAAAAGACCCAATTTGGCAATGCAAGCTTCTCAGAAGCAAGAAATCTGGAGGTTGGCATCGTCCCTCAGCCAACAAGCTTCCCTTCAAACCTGTGAACAACCCCGACCAGTAGAGGTAAGTCAGTCGTCACTCAAAACTTTGTGGTTCATTGATTATAGTAGCAAAATTCAAAAATGACGAAGGGGTTCAAAAAGAGTGAGCTAGAGGATCGCAAGGCCATTTATGAAAACCCACAGGTTTTATCAATCCTCCATGATGCGGGTTGGATTCCCTTTATCTCAAGACTGAGAGGGTCCAATACAGAGGTGGCCTTAGAATTTGCCAGGAACATGAAACACATAAAAGAGGAACAGTTTGTCACCTGGATAAGGGGACTGCATATCAGGCTTGACGAGGAGGAAATTGTAAAATACACTGGACTTCCCATGGGTTTTCACTGGAGCAGAGATGACCGAGAATCCAATCAGATGGAAAAGGCATCCTTCTTCAGACGAGGGGAAGTTTATGAAGAATACAAGAATGGAGTCAAGAGATTCACCATTCCAGCACCCTGGGACGAGATAGCTTCTATTGTTCTGAAATATATAACGACAACCGGGAGACTTAGCTATGTTCTAATCTTCCACTTCTAAATTTTGGAGCTGCTGAGACACAGGGGCCATATCACACCAAATAACAACATCAACAGTCCCTATTATCTTCTTCAATCTCTGGGAGAAATGAGCAAAAAGGTAGTTCAGGGAAAAGAAGATGCACTAGCCCACCATGGGCTAATCAAATTGATAATTTGTGAAGAATTGATGGTATAGGTTCCATAAATTTCATGGGATGAGTTTGTGGTAATCTCAGTTGATGATGTGCAGAGAATGAGGGGTACACCTAATCTAGGCATACCCCTAGCTTCAGGGTCAAAGGAAAAATCCACTTCTGCATCAGGAGCTAAGAGAAAGATTGACCTGGATATCAACAATTAAGTTATGGCCGATACCCTAATTAAAATAAAACATTCAAAAGATGCTTCCCGCCAAAAAGAATCAGGGGTTTCCACCAGCAAGCAAGGGGCAAAACGACTAAGTAAAAGGGTCGCACAGCAGCCCAGAAACAAGCATGCAAAGAAGGTAGAAAGGGAGCCCAGCCCCATAATTCAAAACTTATCTGATGATGATGATTTTGGGGTAAACCGGGATGACCCAACCACACCAGAAGAAGATGATGCTTTCCAATGGAATCCTGCTGGTAAAGATGTAAACCCTGGAGTCAACGATTGGCTAGCTGAGGCACTGACAGAACTAACAAAATTCAGGGAGGAGTTGGAAGCATTAAAATTGAATCAAGGATCCAAAGAAGCCAGCCAGCTTCACCAGCAACCCCACTGTTTGCACATGAAAAGACCCATATTTTGAAAATGTAGCACGCGGGAGGGTTAAAGCTAGCAGAACAACCAAATTTGGCACTGAAGGAGAAATTGGGCCAAGCTCAAGAAGAGTTGGCTCAGAAAGACCATAGAATTCAGCAATTAGAGGATACATTGACGACCACCACCAGGATCTATGATGGTATAATAGGACTCGGGACACCATTTAGAATCTATACGATCTACCTAAAGGAGAAGTGGGGAAAATTTCAGCTACAGAGGCTAAAGCAAGGCCTTCCTCTAGAGTTAAACACTCCAAAGTAGTTTGTTGACACTTCTCTGAGCTGCACAGAGTTGGAGAAAGATCAATTGTGTGAGTTTTTTCTTGCACAACTTCGTGATACCGAGCTCACCTAACTGGTCACCTAATCCCTATGTAGGCAACTTCCTGTTAAATTTTCTGAATTTACTTCAATATGATCTAGGATCTTAACTGAGAGAACAACATGTACAGCATATCAATCATGGAGACAATAATGCAAGCACACAAGAGACACAAAGATTTACTTGGGGAAAACCATAAAGGTGAAAAACCCCAATAACTTCCTCAGAGATAGATAGAGCAATGATACAACCAACCATGAGAGATAGACATAACCTAGCAGCAGATCCTCCTCCTCCATAAGTGCGCCACTCCTCCTTGAGTGCATGAGTGAGAAGTGAGTGAGTAAATAGAGTGCCTCCCGCACTCTATTTATACTTGACTTGACTTGCCTTTTTACCTAACTCATGTAGGCTCGAACTTAACCACATAACATAATGCTGACTGGGCCGACCCCCAATAGGGTGGTCTAATAACCCTTAGACTCACATGGCCGACCCCCAATAGGGTGGTCTAATAACCCTTCGACCCACATGACTTATACAGGGCCGACCCCAACAAGGTGGTCTAATAACCCATCAATTATAAGTTACGACACTTACAATATAAATGACGACACTTCTTTATAGAGGAATAATACCATCTCTATAGGAATACAATATACATATATGTGAAATACATTCCGAAGTTACATATACATCAACACTCCCTCTTAACTAGGAAGGTATTTCTCAGCACAGTTCTTCTAGCACAAGTTATCTTCTCTGGATCATCGTCACTGGATAATCGTCATCGAGTCATCATCATCATCACTGCTGCTGCTATCTCAATCAATCTCTGAATCTACTCGTCATAGGAAGTTCTACAGAGCCAGTCCTTTTTCATACTGGATGTAGGCCCACCACCTGCAGGTCTTCGTCATCACTGGCCATACTATGGAATCCTCAGGACTTATTACGTGCGTCACAAAACCTCGAAAGAGCATCCCAGGCTGTTACGAGCACACGGCTCTACCTATAGGATCTCCCAGGGCACAAATTACATGTGACCTCACCACAAAACCTCGAAAGAGAATCCCAGGACTGATTACGAGCACAAGGCTCAACCTATCGGATCTCCCAGGGCACAAATTACATGTGGTCACCACAAAACCTCGAAAGAGCATCCCAGGACTGATTACGAGCACACAGCTCAACCTATCGGATCTCCCAGGGAACAAATTACATGTGGTCATGGCAAAACCTCGAAAGAGCATCCCAGGACTGATTACGAGCACACAGCTCAACCTATCGGATCTCCCAGGGCACAGATTACATGCCATAGGACAAAACCTCGAAAGAGCATCTGCCAGATATCTCAGGGCACAAATTACATGCCATAGGCAAAACCTCGAAAGACTATCTGCAGATCTCCCAGGGCACAAATTATATGTCCTCCCAAGCAAAACCTCGAAATAGCATTTGCCAGATGTCCCAGGGCACAAATTACATGCCATAGGCAAAACCTCGAAAGACCATCTGCAAATCTCCCAGGGCACAAATTACATGCTTATCTGCACAACCTGATCCACGGCCACAGAGTATCAAACTGATACTCACCATACATCATCCTGATGTATCCATGATCATCCTGATCATCATCACTGCAACATCCTGCTGCATGTCATATGGAGCAACATCCTGAAGCTCGTCATCTATGATCATCCTGATCATCACTGCAACATCCTGCTGCATGTCATCTGGAGCAACATCCTGAAGCTCGTCATCTATGATCATCCTGATCATCACTGCAACATCCTGCTGCATGTCATCATACCTGATCCACCTGATCATCAATGCATCTACCTGATGCATACCAAGTATCTACCTGATACATATCATCATACATGATCCTCCTGATCACCAATGTATCCACCTGATACAAATATAAATACATGATACATATCACCATACATGATCCACCTGATCATACAATGTACCCACCTGATACATATACAGATACATGGTCCAGGCATCCAACATGATGCATATACAAAATACATACACATGATCCAACTGATCATATCCAGCATCTACATGATGCGTACATACATACAAAAATGATCCAACTGATCATATCCAGCATCCAACATGATGCATACACAAAATACATATAATGATCCAACTAATCATATCCAAGCAGAAACCAGAACATCCTCCTGATGTTCATCATTCAGCGCTTACATCCACAGTCATGTGAAGGATCCCCCTTCCAACATGCTTGGAATGGCTTCAGCAAATGTGTTCATCACTTCTTCCTCGAAGTGTCCTCGATCTGAAGCATGCCAAGCCTCTCTCTGAAGTACTCGAACTTCACCCTGGCTAGTGGCTTCGTCAGCACATCTGCAATCTGCTCGTCCGTCGCAACATACAGGAGCTTCACAGCTCCTCTCTGCACCATATCCCTGATATAGTGATATTTGATCTCTATGTGTTTCGACCTGTCATGAAACACTGGGTTCTTGGACAGCTTCACACAACTCTAGTTATCACAGAAGATACCAGTAGCTTCCAATGGGAGATCAAATAACTCAGATAGTAGCTTCCGTAGCCATACTGCCTCACAACTAGCTGAACAGGCTGCAACATACTCTGCCTCAGCTGTACTTAGTGCTACACAGGACTGCTTCCTGCTAAACCAAGAGATCACACCTGATCCCATACTGAAGCAACACCCAGATGTGCTCTTCCTGTCTGCAGCACTGCCAGCCCAATCTGAATCAACATAACCCTGCAGGTTAAACTTTTGATTCGCCTCATACCTGAGCCCATAATCCACTGTACCCTTCAGGTACCTCAGAACATGCTTTACAGCAACCAGGTGAACACTCCTCGGATCCGTCAGGAACTGGCTCAATGTGTTCACAGCAAAGCAAATGTCTGGTCTCGTGTTCGTCAGGTACATCAAGGACCCAATCATCTGATGGTACATGGAGACATCAACCGGCTCAGATGAAGCATCACATAGAAGCTTTAGATTCAATGCCATAGGTGTGGCCATAGCCTTGCAGTACATCATCCTGAACCTCTTCAGGATCTCTATTGCATACTTCCCTTGTCCAAGGAAGATTCCACCACTCTGCCACACCTCCATGCCAAAAAAAAATAGTGCATCATCCCCAAGTTCTTCATCTCGAACTTGGTAGTAAGCTTCCGCTGCGTGTCGGCAATCAAACTATTTTCACGTGTAACAAACAGGTTATCTGCATACAAAAGTAGTATCACTGGATTTCCTTCCTCGACCTTGTAGTAAAGGTTGGAATCCGCTTTACTCTTGGTAAAGCCCAAACTGGATAGAAAGCTGTCTATCCTACCATACCAAGTTCTGCACACATATCTGACTACACCATGCTGTCTTGAAATCCATCTAGTGTATCTTCTATTTCACCACTTTTATATTTCTCAATGCTGTCATCTGCAATATGCTTGATTTGATAGTTCCATTTGGAAGTCATAACAAACTTCCCTTCACGTCTTGGGATTACATCCCAAACATCATTATTCATGATCGACGGATCATGGCATTCTATTTCTTCATCCCAGATCCTGGGAACTTCAATATCTTCAATAAATATCTTTGTTGCTGAAACAAATGTTGTAGTCCTTTTGTAGGAGATGGCATATGATCTTTCCTACACAACAAGTTAAATTGCATGATTAGAAAACATCTCATAGTTTTCAGAACAAATTCTTACACATAAAGAAATATGTCATACAGTCATGCAATTATCTTAGCCAATGCTTCAATACAACATTTATCCATATCCCATAACTTTCTAGATGCCTTCCAATCTCTACCAGAACATTGTTAAGAGTGTGCACAACTCCCAACATGTCAGCAAAGAGGTTTCATTCTAGATAAGTAGCAATGGAATGTTGTACAGTGCCATAGGCCACTTACCCATGTATATTAGTAGTATATTGTTCATCAATGCAACTATACATATCCTAAGTCTAGGAACATGAACATATACATCATTGAACAATTTTATTTAAACAAACACATATGCAAGAAATGATAATTAAAATACTTATCTTTGTTTGTTCGTTGGGTGGACTCCCTCTGAGTCTTTTCTTTCTTGCAGGAGCTGCTGGAGTCCTAATCTGCAGTAGCTTCTTCTACACCTTTCTGTTGTGGAATGTAGAAAGATGGTCAACTCCCTCTGAATATCTGCATTCTTGCAGAAACTACTGAAGTGTACTCCCTCTTGATCTTTGCTCCCTGGATTACCTGTCCTTGAACTTATATACATTCTCGATCCCTATGCATGCTTGTTAGTATCATCATTTTGTTATCCTCTAGGTCTAATATAAAATCATACATTCATTAGTATACTATTAAAACACAATAATCTCAAGCATGTATAGTCATGATCATTTCAAACAAAAATAGTAAGCATTATTATTCAAGGTTTATGCAGGATTCTTATGGTTAGTCAAATCAATCAATATAAGAGACATAATTCTTTTACTTATATTCCTATTTGACCATAGGAATTTTCTGGTTAGTCATATCATCAATCAAATTAAAAATCATAATATGCCTAAACCCATGAGTACTAACTTCAATGAATAATCATAATCAATCATGCCAAGTATACTTAAATAAAGGATCTTATCACAAGGTGAGATTCTAACTTGATATAGGAAAAACATACCTGGATTAGCATGCTAGCTAATTATGTCTAACATACTCACATGATGTCTTCTTGTTCTTCTTCAATGACTTGTGCTAGTAACCTGTATATCTCATAGGTTAACCATTATAAAACCAAGTTATACATACCTCGTAAATGGATCTTTTATGAGATCCATGACAATGGATGAATCTTTGTCCTCATGTCATCATGATCATATGTTCTTTGAACCAGAACATGATTTGTCTTTCTTGGTGTACCTTTCATGTTAGTAGACAACAGAAATCTCATACAACACCATAATGCATTAGTACAATCATAAGTGTCAACACCCTAATCAATGAATATTTTCTATTGTGCATTCATAGTTTTATTAAGGTGATATGACAAGTCTAAAATCAAGATTGTACTAACCGTAATAACATGAAGACAAACATACCATAAACTTAATCATAAACAAATCTCAAAACATACCTCGATGAGTCATACCTGTCGAGATCGCTTGTAATCTCCTTATGTAAAGCCTTAGCCTCATCTCCCTCTGAAACAGGAACTCCTTCACTTATGCAGGTGACCAATCCATCTTCTTCTAGGATTAACCCAATCCACTTGATTTGCAAGAACTGGACCTGGAGCTGGATATGGGTTTGTCAGAGAAACCCCAAAAATTCAAACTTTGAATTTCAAACTTCTGAAAGGATAGAAATATGTGCCTTGATGAGCTGATCAAGCTGGTATATTCAGAATTTGAAAACTACAAAGTTTCACTCCTCAATTTTTCCTTTGAGACATCTGGATTCACTGGACGTGACCCTGAACTGGGGTTTGATGAAGCCCACTCTTCTGCCCAGTCAAAAGGTTTGATCCAAAGCTCTAAGCTTCTATTTTTCTGAGGAGCTTCCATCCATGGTCACAGATTTAAAAAATTCTCATTTTTACAGAAGCCCTAATTTTCCACTTTTCTGATCAAAGTCCCGAACTAGGGTTTGATCAAGCCCGGCCTTCTGCCCAACCAAAAATGCTGATCTTGGTCTCTAAATTTCTATTTTGATGAGTAGCATCCAGCCGTGGTCTTCGATTACAAAAATTCCAACTTTCTTCAAAGCCCTAAATTCCGGAAGCCATGAATGAGGGTACCAAAAAATAATTCTGTTTTGACATAAATATGTACCTGATTGTTTCTGGTGTAACTCCGAAAATTTTGATCCACGGGGTCTGAAAAAGTTTTCTGAGATAGCCTGACCTGTTATCTTTCCATCCTGATAGGTCTGACCTCAATTGGATGTTCTGAGAGAGAGTTATGCCAAATGTCGCAACGTGACCTGTTTTGGGAAAATACAGGAGAGAGAACTTGTACGGCGTGCCACGTGTCACTATTTGACCTTCGGCCTCTGAAAAAGTTTTTTGAGATATATCGACCTGTTATATTTCCATCCTGACAGGTCTGACCTCAATTGGACTCTCTGAGAGAGAGTTATGCCAAGTGTCGCAACGTGACCTGTTTATGGGATAATACAGGAGAGCTAACTTGTACGGCGTTCCACGTGTCACTGGTTCAACTTCGGCCTCTGAAAAAGTTTTCTGAGATAGTACAGTCTGTGTACTACTTGTCACTTTTCACGAAATTTCATTTGGAGCTTCCTAGCCTAAGTTATGACCTTTTTCCCAAGGTCACCTGATTTTGACTTAGATCTGGAAGAGGCAAAAACCCTATATTGTACAGATCATAAATCACAAAGTACAACGAATTAGAGGTTGTCCTTTGGACACAAGGTACCTGGAGATTTTAGCTTCGTCCTGTAACAATTTCAGATCCGAAAACTTCGCCAAAACATATTTATAGCGAAAGTGCTACGATGACTGGTTTTTGCTATATCAAGCCCTAGCATCGTAAGTGCAACAAGTGTCATACATGCCATATCATGCCTTCTTTCAGGCTAGCTCTGATACCATGTTAAATTTTCTGAATTTACTTCAATATGATCTAGGATCTTAACTGAGAGAACAACATGTACAGCATATCTACAGCATATCAATCATGGAGACAATAATGCAAGCACACAAGAGACACAAAGATTTACTTGGGGAAAACCATAAAGGTGAAAAACCCCAATAACTTCCTCAGAGATAGATAGAGCAATGATACAACCAACCATGAGAGATAGACATAACCTAGCAGCAGATCCTCCTCCTCCATAAGTGCGCCACTCCTCCTTGAGTGCATGAGTGAGAAGTGAGTGAGTAAATAGAGTGCCTCCCGCACTCTATTTATACTTGACTTGACTTGCCTTTTTACCTAACTCATGTAGGCTCGAACTTAACCACATAACATAATGCTGACTGGGCTAACCCCCAATAGAGTGGTCTAATAACCCTTAGACCCACATGGCCGACCCCCAATAGGGTGATCTAATAACCCTTCGACCCACATGACTTATACAGGGCCGACCCCAACAAGGTGGTCTAATAACCCATCAATTATAAGTTACGACACTTACAATATAAATGACGACACTTCCTTATAGAGGAATAATACCATCTCCATAGGAATACAATATACATATATGTGAAATACATTCCGAAGTTACATATACATCAACACTTCCAGCTAAGAGCACTCTGCTCCTGAATGAACCAAGAGATCGAGAGAACATAGGATGCTCATCTCTACCTGGCTGAGGAGTGGAAAAACCCATTATGGATCAGGGGTGAGGCAACTCATCCTGAAAGAGTAATCCAGGACCACAGGACTATCACCATATATGAAGAGTTGGTTCCTATCCTTCTTGGAAAACAACAGGAGGCAGTGACACACTTCGATCTGACCCTTCAATGCACGTACAAGGAAGTTTAGGAATCCATCGGTGAGAGATGGGCAAGAATCACAGAATATTTGAAGAAGAGGGAGCGTCACTCCCCCCTCAGACTAGAGACTGCTCTCACCAAGGCTAAGTTAAACAGGGAATCTTAATAAATCATCAGCTCAGATGGATTGGCATGAAACTGATCCCACCATTCTTTCTTCCCTTGATTATCAGAGAACAGGTCGATGAAGAGAAAGAGAAAATAGCATGGACCAAAGATGACCAGACCTTGGGCTATCATATGCAAGCAGGGGCCCCTAGGGTCGTTGCCTGGGACATCAGAGAATCTGTTCAAGAACATGATATGTCACCTAGGGATGGGTAACTCCTTCACTCTGGAGGATATGATGAGTCCCAAATTAGGTACTCTATAGCCTTTTTATGCCACACAAGCACAATAATGGATAAGGGAAATACCTCTATTTGTGGGGAATAATACATTTGTTTCGATTATTTAATAGAGTAGTTTAGAGATTATTCTTTTATGCTTAAAAGCGTTTTCTATGAGCTAATTATATGGAAATAAGTGTGTATGAGTAGGCACAGGTAATCTAAGAGACAACAAGCAATTCCAGCTCGAGGATTGAAAGACCATAAGTGGCTCAGCGCCCTTTTTCCTGATTTGTAGAAGAAAACTCATGTTCAGCAGGATCGGCATTTAAAGCATAGAGTTAGGTTATGATTCAGAATAGTTATATATATGGGCCTCTTGGGTAGCAAGGGGTTCCTGTTGGCATTTTTGTAGAACTTATATTCAGCGTATGTTATTCGATACAATTCTATTCTAAGACTTTTCAAAGACATGAAGTTACGATTTTAATAATGGAAGGATTGATGTTATTTCAAGCTTTGAGTTTCTGAGTCTTTTCCACTCCTGAAATACGGGTTGGGAAGGGCCCCCTCAACACGTAGGTCAGGAGACTCATTTTACTTCAGGTATTTTTCATGTGTTTTTTCATTGATTTAATCATCATCATATGTGAAGTGCTTTGATAATGGTTTGAACAGTAGATTCTTGTTTCGGTTTAGTGATTTTTATCTGTAGTTCGGCAATATCGATTCTGTAGTTCCATAACACGCCTTCTGTAGTCCTGTACATGCATTCTATGCAGGCATATTTACCTATGTTTTCCAGCACAGTATATTAACTTTAAACAATGATTCGGATCTACAATTCCATGCATATTTAATTTATCTAAGTTCAATTATATAGGATTTAATTGTTTTAAGTTCTTTTGATTTGAATAGAGTAAATTACCACTTTCAGTATTGGATTCGAATAGATAAAGTTTGATTAATTTCCAATATTTAACTCCTAGCTTAAATTTTCAGGTTTCAGTACTTCATTTCTAGTTAAATTTCCAGCTTTCAGTATTTTATTTCTAGATTAAGTTTATCATCTCTTAGTATTTACTTCTTAGACTAGATTTACAGTTTTCCAGCACTTAATTCTTAGCATATATATCTACCAGTTTCAGCATTTCCAGTTCATAGGTTTACAATATTTTTGTATTATTTCATTCTTTGTTTAAGAACAGATCACTTCCATTTCCTTTTGAGAAACCTTTAAGATACATCCCAAACACCCTAAAACGACGAAGACCATCCTATAGAGCACATACAGTGCTTAGCGCCTCTTAAGTTTGTATGCTCCCTGCTTGATAATTAAAGTATACTTCCGGTTTAGATACCCTAATTAGGTATCCATTCCTGGAGTCCACCAGTCACCTCAAAGACTGCAAATATCCCACAATATGATGTTTTCTTCGTTTCATCAAAATTTTTGATGCGATATCTACAACCATTGCACCACATAGCCTTATGGTGTTTTACCTACAACAAGACATACACAAAAAGATTACATAATGATCCAATATTTATGATTAAGTGCATGAATTTATGCCATAAAGGGAAAAAAATAGTGTGGTTGATTAATATGCTTGCATGCTTATCTTTTAAACCATATGCTAAATCGATTTCCCTTTCTGTAATATTGGTATCTCCATTGAGATGTGCTGCTTTAACCAATGAAGCCACACCTTCCCATGATATTCCATGACCAAATTTTTCACATCGTTCAATCCATACCTTCATCCAGTTAAGATTGTTTGCGATGTATAAATAAAGTGCATCCCACTCTCGATCAACTGTTTGATGACAATAAAATTAAAATTCAATACAAATGTATATTCACCTAACAAAATATACACTCCTAATTGATGCAATATATTGAATATAAAAGTAGAATATGTATGATATATATACATAAAAATCAACAGTCAAATGTATTATATTACCTTTCACCTTCCTCGATCTACCTTTCCCCTTTGGGTGCTCCCCTTCGAAATTGTTATTGGAGTTTAGATCACAAATGCGACATAAATTTAGCTTTGACGTTAATTTAGGAAGATATTCACTAATATACAACATGTTTTGGTATACCATATATCCCTCCATCATAGAACCCTTAGCACGTGCTCGTTGTCTAACCAAACCCTTCATAAATTTCAAGTGCCTCTCAACCATCCACATGGACCTTGAGTGCACAAGTCCACACAATTCAATCTCCTCAACTTGGTGTATGAGGTAGTGTTCATGTGCATTGAAAAATGCCAAAGGTAGATGCTTCTGCATTTCATACATGAGACGAGGAATTTCTCTCCTCCAATACTTTATATCTTCTTTATAGATTTATTTAGATGACAACCATCTACAAGTGACGCAACCCAATCATGAGATTTAACAAAAAAAACATTATACATTATATTACATAACATGAATTATTGCACAAAAATAAAATATAAGTTCTACGATGAATTAAACAAACACTAAGCACACGCAAAACAGGGATAATTTTAAGGACCCATACTTATTTAAAAGTGTATAAACCTTGGCGAATCTTACCAATTCTTAAAATGTAAACTATAAAATATTTGGTGACATTTTTCTAAAATTATTTCAATTTCTAAGGATTCTATATAGTTTATATAATAATTTGGCGATTTTTAGAGTGAAAAAATTTTACCCCATCAAAATTGGGCGAAACGGGGCTTCAAAAAATGCAAATTGGTGAATCATTTTGTGGAAAAAAACATGGAAAAATAGCCCATGGGTTAAATTTCACCCCTAAAATTATCCTTGACGCAAAAAATCATTACTTACTTCATGTATTTCCCAAGATTATATATAACTTGTTTGACATTGTTGTCGAAGTTGTCTAGGAAAGAGAGAGGTAGAACATACTATAACAAAATACAAATCGTTTCATTTTTTAAACAAAGAGTAGACAAAAAAAATACCAACAATATGCACTCGAATAAAAAATATATATATATATTTATATGCATGCCCATAATAATTACCCTCATGAAGACATGCCAATCATGCATTTTCACCCCCGCAAAATCACCTTTCTTTGTTATGATATTCTTCATGTTCGCACAAAATCCGTTGGGAAATTTAATTTTTCGCATGACTTCTTTTACAACATTACTTTGATGCTCCGTTAACATCCATGGAAGTGAGTTTATATTAATTTGGTCTCCTTTGTTATGAATGACATCTTTCATTGCATGGTTGCCTTCTTGAATGTCTTTGCAAATTTTGACAATTTTTTCTCTCTCACTCCTTCCATCCAATATTCACCATAATGTTTCTGTCACATTCTTTCCAATATGCCTTGTATAAAATAGATGATCATGTTGTAGGTGCTCATAGTAGGGAAACCTACTTAATTGTGTAGGATAACTTTTATGAGGGAAACCTACTGAATTGTTTAGGATAACTTGTCATTCCTCGTGGAAGCCCATTAATGCCTTCATGATCACGACGGCCATCATGAATTGTAGTTTATAAAGAAATTACAGAAATCAATGTCAATTATAGTAAACAACACACAATAAAAAAATAACATAACATTTCATATACGAAGATACATGCGTACCTTTACGATTTCTATTATATTGCAACTTCCATAGGTGAGGTGTCATTCTCTGTGGTTTTAATGCAGTCTCTTGCTTCCCATTGAATAGATGTTTTTCAGTAGTTATATACCTATGATTCTTAGATAGGAAGTATCTATACTCATCAAACACCTCCTTTACTAAGCTTTTTGAACGACGGGATTTGATCCTAGGACCACAAACTGGACATGCAAATTTTTCCTTTGTCTGAAGACCTATATAAATAGATGGAATATCTATGTCAATTATAATTATATATAAAATGAATGGATTATTTAAAAAAACATGTGTGCGTAGTATATTAACTAGTTCATAAAATTAAATGCAATTGAAGTGGAACTTATAATTACCGCAAAAATGGGTTAACCCTAGGGCATCATGTATTGTCCATACAAGCATTGCATTGAATTGAAATTTCCTTTATCGTATTGGTCTATAAATGTCATACATAGTGATTCCATTCCATAACTTTAGTAGCTCGTCAATAAGCGGTTCGATATATACATTCATATCTTTAACTTGGTACTTACCTAATTGATTTGAACATATAAAATATATAATTATGAGAAGCATTTAGATATATAAACCATGCATAAGATAAAAATAAAAAATATATATATATGACATTATGCAACAAAATACGACAAATGAGATGCCACTACATTAAAAAAAAATGTAGACACAATATAGCTAGAATAATCATCGACGACATTATGTGCTCCCTCTTTATTGACAACCATGGAGGAATGTTATTGTTGATAACAAAAATAGGCCACACTGAGTAAACGGATCTCATCTCTGCAAATGGATTGACACCATCTACTGCCAAAGAAATCCTAAGATTACGAGGTTCTTCTTTAAAGTGAGGCCATTTTTCCTCCATATCTCTAAATGCAGATCCATCTAGAGGCATTCGAATAATGTCATCTTGAATTATGTTCCCTGCATGGTAATCCATAAATTGTGTAATGTTTTTTCACCTGGACAATCGTTGCAAATGTGGAATAATGGGAATATAACGAAGAACCTTACGAGGCACCTTTTTTGTTACTTGATCTATTTGATATCTACTGATATGACGTTCCATACATTCTATTGCAAATTCGTGCTGATTATAATATATATCATGGTCATCAGGCATGCATGAATTTATTCATACTGCATTCCAATTTCTTTCATGATGGAAGATAAATTGCGATATGTGCGAGGTAACATATTTGACGGTGGTAACAAAAATTCAGTTATCAAGCTACAAGAAATTAAAATACAAATCTAGTTAATATAATATATAAATAATATTAATGAAACACATTTCATTAGTATTAATTTGAATTATGAATTAACAATAAAATTATTAGAGGAACAAAGATAACCTTTATCACAACCATATATATGTGATGGAATATTTTACATACCTTAACATCTGTGTGACTAATATGTTTGAAAGACCATTCATAACCTTCAAGTTCATTATCAACAATATAGCAGAGAGAAGATTTGTGCTAGAGCCTTCATAAAGGGGTTTGTATGCCTTCTTAAGAAGAGGTAAATCATGAACATCATCAAAATCATCATTTTCATGATCATCATCATCATCATCATCCATTATAACATTAAATGAATCATGGATCAATGTATTTGTACCATCATCTTCAACTATTTTATCAGTATGATCATCTTCTTCAATATGATCATTAACTTGTTCTCCATTATTCATAGCTCCATGTTCCTACGATACTTGTTCTGAAAGCACTTCCTCTGGACAATATGCCATAGGATATATTTCCTTTATAATTACATGAAACCATTAATAGATATAAGTTAATATAATAAATATTAAAATAATACATACATTTACCAAAGCCATCAATATAAAAACATTTATAATGCAAAACATACAAATGGACGATATTCATGCCCCCCCTCAGCGTGTCCATGTTCCCTACAATGTTTTCTAGCTTTTGTGATCTTTATTCTTCTCCTCTTAAAGCCCCTGCATTGACTACATGGTCAATAAAATTTCCCATCACCCTTTCTTTTCAGTCCATCCCACAATCTAGCAAGCAATTGTTGATTTTGTTCGTCTGGATCAGGAATATTGCTATTTGACATTTTCTCACAAAGAGCTTGAATGAAGATTATCGATCTTAAAAAATCAATCTCCAGACCTGACTATTTCCACAAATCGTCCATCGAAGAATAAAATAATTTCCGCAAACCATCCGTCGAAGAATAAAATAATTTCCGCAAATCGTCGCTTATATAGCAAAAATGTCAGAATGTTTATGTAATTTATAGATTTTCAAATTTAAATTTTCGTCGTATATACAACAAAATGAGTATAGTTACCGCTACACCATATTCGTCAAATATTCGACGACCATCGACCTATGGAGTCAGATATCTGACGGCTATCATCAGATATGCGACTGTCGTTGGATATCCGACATACCGTTCTATGAATTTTAAAAAATTTATTCAAATTTCATAATTTTGAAGGTGAAATCCGACGACACAGTATTTTTCGTCGGATGTCGTCAGATTTTGGGTTCAAATTTTGTAGTGTAGTTGATAATATCAATGCTCACAACATTTTCATATCTAAGTTAGTTAATAATCGAGCTCTATCGTTCTGGTTCCACCTTTAGTCACCCCACATATGCCCATGGGAAACATATCATAGTTCTCAAGAAAGGGTAGGTATGATTCTTGATAATACATTATATACCATTTTATAACGACAATCCACAATGAAGAACAATTTTGAGGAAATGGATATGATATGTTTTTCATCATTGATTCCAAGATTCAAAAGCTTGATTTTCAATTGTTTGTATGAACATCTCTAAACAACAAAAAATATATGGAGGGTCCCTCTCATATATTTTCAATAGAGGAATCTTAGTGGAGTTGGGATCGAAATCACCCAACTCGTCTATCCTATTAATTGTAGCATCTAGCCTTAGTCAAAGATGGATTCTTTAGTACTACCAATGCTCTCTAAGAGTGTATCATATCCTTACATTTTAGTTTTTTGATGTTCTTGTAATTAACTAAATCATAAGTAGAGAAACCACTGCTTTGAGTTTTCCTTTTCTCATATTTAATTGCAACAATAGTCAATAGGATCTATGTAATTCATCTCAAAGTTTATAAGCATAAAAATTTATTGTTTGCAATATTTTGTCTTGATCAATTAAATCTAACTTTTGTTTTTTAATTATTGAAATAGAATTGTCACTACTATAGTGATAATATTTTTCATGACAATTTATATGGTTTAGAGAGGGAACCCCTGGAAAGCTTAATGTTTGAATGAATATAAAGGGTGAATTACATCTTTGTTGGATGTGAGATTCAAGTGTTGTATAAATTCAAGGTTATGATACCCATCAATGCTAACATTTTGCTCAGACAAATCCTAGATAAAATTATAATAATCAAAATATGAGAAGCCTCAAATAGTCCATAGAAAAATAATCAAGCCTTGACTACCAAAATGTAACTAAAATTTATGAAATCAATGATAGATATTTCACTTCCATGAAAACATACTCTATAGAGGCACAAGTGAAGGATGGATCAAGTCATATTATATTATAGGGGCATGAGTTAATGTTTCTATAATTGGGGTTTAACAAACACAAACACAATGTCATATGCCATTTAATCTAAAAGATCAATGCCGAATATTTTTTAAGAAGTACAATTGCAAAAAGGGTAATTACTCTAGTGATTCTATGCACTTGGCCATGCAAAGTGTTTAATACTCTTAGAATATAAAGGTACACAATTATTTAACTGGCAATTAAAAACTTGCAACTTACAACCTTTAAGTTATGTTGGTTTAATTCTTTTATCAAAAAGGTGATCAGCGCCTTCACAATTTATCAAGAATACATTTGGAAACAAACATTCATTATCCTATCACATTCTATAGAAGCTTATCATATGTACAAAAGACAGAAAAATGGCAGGGAAAGAGAAGCATCTAGTAGAGTCTAATTCAATTAATATGTAGAGAATGTTTGTGAAATGCTTGATAAAGTAACCCAAATTCCTCTGAAGACCATCAAAATGTCCTATTTTGTTTAGGGATTTGCATAAAGAGTTTAAAGTCTTCATCAACATTATCATTGTGCACATATACAACAATCATTGCATTCCATAATATTAGGTATCATTGATGTATTTACTCGAATTCACATGCCTTCTCTATAATCATACAATTTTCATACATAGCTATAAAGGAACTTATCACAAATACATTAGACTAAAACCCACTTTGATTTATCATCATTCATATGGTATATGTGTTAAATTTTCAGAATTTACTTCAATCTGATCTAGGATCTTAACTGAGAGAACAACATGTACATCATATCAATCATGGAGACAATAATTCAAGCACACAAGAGACACAAAGATTTACTTGGGGAAAACCATAAAGGTGAAAAACCCCAATAACTTCCTCAGAGATAGATAGAGCAATGATACAACCAACCATGACAGATAGACACAACCTAGCAGCAAATCCTCCTCCTCCATAAGTGCGCCACTCCTCCTTGAGTGCATCTGTGAGAAGTGAGTAAGCAAATAGAGTGCCTCCCGCACTCTATTTATACTTGACTTGACTTGCCTTTTTACCTAACTCATGTAGGCTCGAACTTAACCACATAACATAATGCTGAGTGGGCCAACCCCCAATAGGGTGGTCTAATAACCCTTTGATCCACATGGCCGACCCCCAATAGGGTGGTCTAATAACCCTTTGACCCACATGACTTATACAGGGCCGACCCCAAATAAGGTGGTCTAATAACCCATCAAGTATAAGTTACGACACTTACAATATAAATGACGACACTTCCTTATAGAGGAATAATACCATCTCTATAGGAATACAATATACATATATGTGAAATACATTCCGAAGTTACATATACATCAACACTCCCTCTTAACTAGGAAGGTATTTCTCAGCACAGTTCTTTTAGCACAAGTCATCTTCTCTGGATCATCGTCACTAGATAATCGTCATTGAGTCATCATCATCATCATTGCTGCTGCTATCTCAATCAATCTCTGAATCTACTCGTCATAGGAAGTTCTACAGAGCCAGTCCTTTTTCATACTAGATGTAGGCCCACCACCTGCAGATCTTCGTCATCACTGGCCATACTGTGGAATCCTCAGGACTTATTACGTGCGTCACAAAACCTTGAAAGAGCATCCCAGGATGTTACGGGTACACAACTCCAACCTGTAGGATCTCCCAGGGCGCTATTACATGTGACCCCACCACAAAACCTCGAAAGAGCATCTCAGGATGTTACGGGTACACAACTCTAACCTGAAATCTCCCAGGGCACAAATTACATGTGGTCCACCACAAAACCTAGCAAGAGCATCTCAGGATGTTACGGGTACACAACTCCGACCTGAAATCTCCCAGGGCACAAATTACATGTGGTCATGGCAAAACCTCGAAAGAGCATCTCAGGATGTTACGGGTACACAACTCCGACCTGAAATCTCCCAGGGCCCAAATTACATGCCATAGGACAAAACCTCGCAAGAGCATCTCAGGATGTTACGGGTACACAACTCTGACCTGAAATCTCCCAGGGCACAAATTACATGTCCTCCCAGAGCAATGTCTCGAAAGAGCATCCCAGGCTGTTACGGGTACACAACTCCGACCTATAGGATCTCCCAAACATGCTCATCTTGCACAACCTGATCCACGGCCCACAGAGTATCAACCTGATACTCAACATACATCATCCTGATGTACTCATGATCGTCCTGATCATCATCACTGCAACATCCTGCTGCATGTCATCTGGAGCAACATCCTGAAGCTCACCATCCATGATCATCATCACTGCAACGTCCTGCTGCATGTCATCTGGAGCAACATCCTGAAGCTCATTATCCATGATCATCCTGATCATCACTGCAACATCCTGCTGCATGATCCACCTGATCATCAATGCATCCACCTGATGCATACCAAGTATCTACCTGATACATATCATCATACATGATCCACCTGATCATACAATGTATCCACCTGATACATATACAGATACATGGTCCAAGCATCCAACATGATGCATATACAAAATACATACACATGATCCAATTGATCATATCCAGCATCCAACATGATGCATACATACATAAATGATCCAACTGATCATATCCAGCATCCAACATGATGCGTACATACAAATGATCCAACTGATCATATCCAGCAGAAACCAGAACATCATCCTGATGCTCATCATCGAGCGCTTACATCCTCAGCCATGTGAAGGATCCTCCTTCCAACATGCTTGGAATGGCTTCAGCAAATGTGTCCATCACTTCTTCCTCGAAGTGTCCTTGATCTGAAGAACGCCATGCCTCTCTCTGAAGTACTCAAACTTCACCCTGGGTAGTGGCTTCGTCAGCACATCTGCAATCTGCTCGTCTGTCGCAACATACAGGAGCTTCACAGCTCCTCTCTGCACCATATCCCTGATATAGTGATATTTGATCTCTATGTGTTTCGACCTGTCATGAAACACTGGGTTCTCGGACAGCTTCACACAACTCTGGTTATCACAGAAGATACCAGTAGCCTCCAACGGGAGATCAAATAACTCAGACAGTAGCTTCCGTATCCATACTGCCTCACAACTAGTTGAATAGGCTGCAACATACTCTGCCTCAGCTGTACTTAGTGCTACGCAGGACTGCTTCCTGCTAAACCAAGAGATCACACCTGATCCCATACTGAAGCAACACCCAGATGTGCTCTTCCTATCTGCAGCACTGCCAGCCCAATCTGAATCAACATAACCCTGCAGGTTAAACTTTTGATTCGCTTCATACTTGAGCCCATAATCCACTGTACCCTTCAGGTACCTCAGAACATGCTTTACAGCAACTAGGTGAACACTCCTCGGATCCGTCAGGAACTGGCTCAATGTGTTCACAGCAAAGCAAATGTCTGGTCTCATGTTCGTTAGGTACATCAAGGACCCAATCATCTGACGATACATAGAAACATCAACTGGCTCAGATGAAGCATCACATAGAAGCTTCAGATTCGATGTCATAGGTGTGGCCATGGCCTTGGAATCCATCATCCCAAATCTCTTCAGGATATCTACTGTGTACTTCCCTTGACCAAGGAAGATCCCACCTGCACTCTGCCACACCTCCATACCTAGGAAATAGTGCATCATTCCCAAATCTTTCATATCGAATTCAGCAGCAAGCTTCCACTATGTGTCGGCAATCAATCTATCCACACCTGATACAAATAAGTCATCCACATACAGAAGTAGAATCACAGGATTCCCTTCCTCAACCTTGTAGTAAAGGTTGGAATCCGCTTTACTTTTGGTAAATCCCAAACTGGATAGAAAGTTGTCTATCCTACCATACCAAGTTCTGCACACATATATGACTACACCATGCTGTCTTGAAATCCATCTGGTGCATCTTCTATTTCATCACTTTTCTATTTCTTAATGCTGCCATCTGCAACATGCTTGATCTGATAGTTCCATTTGGAAGTCATAACAAACTTCCCTTCACGTCTTGGGACTACATCCCAAACATCATTCTTCATGATCGACGGATCATGGCATTCCATTTCTTCATCCCAGATCCTGGGAACTTCAATTTCTCCAATAGATAATTTTGTTGCTGAACAAATGTTGTAGTTCTTCTTTTGTAGGAGATGGCATACGATCTTTCCTACACAACAAGTTAAATTGCATGATTAGAAAAAATCTCATAGTTTTCAGAACAAATTCTTACACATAAAGAAATATGTCATACAGTCATGCAATTATCTTATCCAATGTTTCAATACAACATTTATCCATATCCCGTAACTTTCTAGATGCCTTCCAATCTCTACCAGAACATTGTTAAGAGTGTGCACAACTCCCAACATGTCAGCAAAGAGGTTTCATTCTAGATAAGTAGCAATGGAATGTTGTACAGTGCCATAGGCCACTTACCCATGCATATTAGGAGTATACTGTTCATCAATGCAACTATTCTAATATGCATAATACACAACCTAATTCTAGGAACATCAGTGTATACATTATTGAACAGTATTATTTAAACAAACAAGTATGCAAGAAATGATGATTAAAATACTTATCTTTCTTTGTTCGTTGGGTGGACTCCCTCTGATTCTTTGCTTCCTTGCAGGAACTATTGGAGTCCTAATCTGAAGTAGCTTCTTCTACACATTTCTGTTGTGGAATGTAGAAAGATGGTCAACTCCCTCTGAATATATGCATCCTTGCAGAAACTACTGAAGTGTGCTCTTTTTCTTTCTTGCAGGAACAACTGGAGTGTGCTCCTTTGCTTTCTTGCAGGAAACATTGGAGTGTGCTCCTTCGCTTTCTTGCAGGAGAAACTGGAGTGTGCTCCCTCTTGATATTTGCTTCTTGAATTACCTGTTCTTGAACTCATATTCATCATTGGTCCCTATGCATGCTTATTAGTATCATGATTGTGTTATCCTTGTGATTTCATATAAAATCATACATTCATTAATATACTATTAAAACATAATAATTTCAAGCATGTATAGTCATGATCATTTCAAACAGAATAATAAGCATTAGCATTCAAGGTTTATGTGGGATTCTTATGGTTAGTCAAATCATAAGAAGCATAACATGTCTAAACCTGTAATTACTCAAACCTATAACTCTTCAGGTTAGTTGAATCATCAATCAAGATAAGAGATATAATATGCATAAAACCTGTGATTATTCAAACCTATACCTTCATGATTCTTCTGGTTAGTCATATCATCAATTATGGTAAGAAACATAATATGCATACAACCATGATTATTCAAACTTATGACTTCATGAATAATCATTATCAACAACACAACAGTATAAGATCCTAAACCAAGGTAGGATTCTAGCTTGATATAGGAAAAACATACCTGGATTAGCATGCTAGCTAGTTTATGTCTAACATACTCACATGATGTCTTATTGTTCTTCTTCAATGACTTGTGCTAGTAACCTGTATATCTCATAGGTTAGCCATTATAAAACCAAGTTATACATACCTCGTAAATGGATCTTCTATGAGATCCATGACAATGGATGAGTCTTTATCCTCATGTCATCATGATCATATGTTCTTGAACTGGAACATGATTTGCCTTTCTTGGTGTACCTTTCATGTTAGTAGACAACATAAACCTCATACAACACCATAATGCATTAGTACAATCATAAGTGTCAACACCCTAACCAATGAATATCTTCTATCATGCATTCATAATTTTGTTAAGGTGATACGACAAATCCAAAATCAAGATTGTACTAACCGTAATAACATGAAGACAAACATACCATAAACTTAATCATGAACAAATCTCAAAACATACCTCGATGAGTCATACTTGTCGAGATCGCTTGTAATCTCCTTATGTAAAGCCTTAGCCTCATCTCCCTTTGAAATAGGAACTTCTTCACTTATGCAGGTGACCAATCCATCTTCTTCTAGGATTAACCCAATCCACTTGATTTGCAAGAACTAGACCTGGAGCTGGATATGGGTTTGTCAGAGAAACCCCAAAAATTCAAACTTTGAATTTCAAACTTCCGAAAGGATAGAAATATGCGCCTTGATGAGCTGATCAAGCTGGTATATTTAGAATTTGAAAACTGCAAAGTTTCACTCCTCAATTTTTCCTTTGAAACTTCCAGATTCACTGGACGTGACCCTAAACTGGGGTTTGATGAAGCCCACTCTTTTTCCCCATCAAAAGGTTTGATCCAAAGCTCTAAGCTTCTATTTTTCTGAGGAGCTTCCAGCCGTGGTCACAGATTGCAAAAATTCCCATTTTTACAGAAGCCCTAATTTTTCACTTTTCTGATCAAAGTCCCGAACTAGGGTTTGATCAAGCCCGGCCTTTTGCCCAACCAAAAATTCTGATCTTGGTCTCTAAATTTCTATTTTGATGGGTAGCATTCAGCCGTGGTCTCTGATTACAAAAATTCCAACTTCCTCCAAAGCCCTAAATTCGGTCTGAAAAAGTTTCCTGAGATAGCCTGACCTGTTAGCTTTCCATCCCGACAGGTCTGACCTCAATTGGATTCTCTGAGAGAGAGTTATGCCAAGTGTCGCAACATGACCTGTTTTGGGATAAAATAGGAGAGCGAACTTGTACGGCGTTCCACATGTCATTATTTGAACTTCGGCCTTTGAAAAAGTTTCCTGAGATAGCTTGGCTTGTTATCTTTCCATCCTGATAGGTCTGACCTCAATTGGACTCTCTGAGAGAGAGTTATGCCAAGTGTCGCAACGTGACCTGTTTATGGGATAATACAGGAGAGAAAACTTGTACATCGTGCCACGTGTCACTGGTTCAACTTCGGCCTTTGAAAACGTTTTCTGAGATAGTTCAGTCTGTGTAATACCTGTCACTTTTCACGAAATTTCATTTGGAGCTTCCTAGCCCAAGTTATGACCTTTTTCCCAAGGTCACCTTATTTTGACTCAGATCTGGAAGAGGCAGAAACCCTATATTGTACAGATCATAAATCACAAAGTACAACGAATTAGAGTTTGTCCTTTGGACACAAGGTACATGGGGATCTTATCTTTGTCTTGTAACAATTTCAGATCCGAAAACTTTTCCAAAACGGATTTATAGCGAAAGTTCTACGATGACTGGTTTTTGTTATATCAAGCCCTAGCATCGTAAGTGCAACAAGTGTCATACATGCCATATCATGCCTTCTTTCAGGCTAGCTCTGATACCATGTTAAATTTTCAGAATTTACTTCAATCTGATCTAGGATCTTAACTGAGATAACAACATGTACAGCATATCTACAGCATATCAATCATGGAGACAATAATGCAAGCACACAAGAGACACAAAGATTTACTTGGGGAAAACCATAAAGGTGAAAAACCCCAATAACTTCCTCAGAGATAGATAGAGCAATGATACAACCAACCATGAGAGATAGACACAACCTAGCAGCAAATCTTCCTCCTCCATAAGTGCGCCACTCCTCCTTGAGTGCATGTGTGAGAAGTGAGTAAGCAAATAGAGTGCCTCCCGCACTCTATTTATACTTGACTTGACTTACCTTTTTACCTAACTCATGTAGGCTCGAACTTAACCACATAACATAATGCTGAGTGGGACGACCCCCAATAGGGTGGTCTAATAACCCTTTGACCCACATGGCCGACCCCCAATAGGGTGGTCTAATAACCCTTTGACCCACATGACTTATACAGGGCCGACCCCAAATAAGGTGGTCTAATAACCCATCAAGTATAAGTTACGACACTTACAATATAAATGACGACACTTCCTTATAGAGGAATAATACCATCTCTATAGGAATACAATATACATATATGTGAAATACATTCCGAAGTTACATATACATCAACAATATGTGCAACAATTGTTTCACTAAAAATGGTGCAATATTTGGAAACTATATTATTTTCAGTTATCTCAGCTAGATGTTTAAAGGAGGAACTACAAACATTTACATCAAGCTAAGCAAAGAACCAACCTCTTATTCTGGTTGCAGGTCATATCAATTCCTCTTCATGCAGGTTTGATGCCCTCCTATTCGCGCGGCCCCTTCCTCTTCGTGTAGGTCTGATTCCTTCTTTCTCTTCGCGCGGTCGTTTCCTTCCTCTTCGCAGGGTCCAACCACGTTCAATGATGGGAGTTCTTCAGGAGTGTGCGGGGAGGGTTTCATGAGTTTGATGAGAAAGCTTCAGGAGTGCACTAGGAGGGATTCAGGAGTGCATTGGGAGGGCTTTAGGAGTGCATCGGGAGGGCTTCAGGAGTGTGTTGGGAGGATTTCAGGAGTGTTTCGGGACTGTGGCATTCAACAATGAAAATAATAGACTAGCAGGGCCGGTCTGTGGTTTATATAAAAAAACACCTCTATGCCGAGAGTTTGAAAAGAATCTAAACTCTCAGTCGAGAGACCTCTTCGAAATGTTCATAACAAAAATTTAATCGTACTCTCTGCCAAGAAACTGAAATTTTCTCGGTCGAAAAGTTATCTAACCACAGCTAACCTCTCGGTCGAGAAAAGCTTAACCTTAGTTAAATTATCATCTGAAATATGTTGTAACTCTTGCCCGAGAAAATATGTTGACTTTATTCTCGACTGAGAAATTGGAAATTATAACCCAAAAACACCTAATTCTCAGAAAATTGTATCCCAACTTCGTGTTTTTACCCTTAAGGCTTATCAACATTGCAATATGACATAACAAATTCAAATAGAAAGTGAGGAATATGATTATTATAATGCATCATCACCTTTCATAAACATCTTAGTGAAACTTTAACATTAATATTCTTAAAATTAATAAAATAAGATATTAGTAATAACATAAAACAATATTTACTAATATTACCAACATTGATAATATTAATCTTAATATTATCAACATGATTAAAAGTAACAATATCATTATTGTTCTACAACATTAATAATATTATGAAACATTACTTTCAATAATAATATTAATATTAATATCATTATTATCAACATCATTAATAATAACATTGGTAACACTAATATTAATAATATTAACATTAATTAAGTTAATATTAGTATTAACATTAACGCAATATAATCTTTGAGAAACACTATAATTTGACATACGCTCACCAAGATGCATTGAAAAATATTCAACATCGACCATTAAAGGTTAACAACATCAATCATAGTTAACAACATCAAAATTAAACCATCAAAAGTGAAGCATCAAAAGACAACCATCAAAATTCAATCATCTCTAGCCATTAGGGGTTATGAAGATACCTCTCAAGCCAGGTGCAAATCCTATTAAGCAAAGGCCCTATAGACTGAATCTGCAATATAAAGAACGAGTCAGGGTGGAACCTGATAAAATGCTCGATGCGAGGATCATAGAGCCGATTGAGGAGTCTGAGTGGATAAGCCCTATGGTTGTCCAGGACAAGAAAACCAAAGGAGAGATCAAGATTTGTGTGGATCTCAGAAAATTGAACGATGCTTCAATGCATGACCCATTTCCTACTCCCTTCACTGATGAGGTGCTTGATAATGTTGGAGGAAATGAGGCCTATTCCTTTACTAATGGATTTTTGGGATATCATCAAATAAGAATTGATCCTGTGGATAGACACAAGACCACCTTTTCCACTGAATGGGGGTCGTTCCAGTACACAGTAATGTCGTTTGGTCTAAAGAATGCGCTCGCCATATTTTCCATAGTTGTGGTCGCAGCGTTTAAGGATTTTATGCATAAGTTTTTAGAAGCTTATTTTGATGATTGGACAGTATTTGGGTTGTTGAAGGACCATTGAGCAAATCTTAGATTAATGCTAGAAAAATGCAGACAGCACCAAGTGTCGCTAAACCTGAAGAAGTGTATCTTTTGTGTACCCTATGGAATTTTGTTGGGACACATTGTGTTAGGATATTTAGACACTTAGGAGTTAGTTAAGATCAACTTGTGTAATATATCCATTAGGAAAAGTGTGTTTATTTAGTATGCATTAGTATGCATTTACAAATACTTAATCTGATGGTCACGATATGTTTCGGACATAGAGTGATCCGAGGGCTCAACTTCTCTTAAATCATACCTACCCTTGATCCATGGATTGACACCCAATTGGTCCATGATATCTATTTAAAGAGCATGGAGGGTCATTGGAAAGTTGATCGATTATGAGAAGCTCATTTGTAACTTTCTTTCTTTGCATAATAAATTGTCCCGTAGAAGCTATTTGGTCGGGGTCGTGGAGTGTTTCCCTCACGAGGGTTTAAAACACGTCAAAACATCAGTGTATCGATCTGTGATCTGTTTGTGTGAAGTGGTTTCTCTAGGTGTTCGATCTTTTGGGAGTACCCTGTGTACCTGAACATGGTATCAAAGCTTTTATGAAGAGCCGCTTCTGGTTATGATCTAGATCTTGAACTGTTGTTGCCGAAACTTGAAAGGGTTTCTGGTTCTGGTATTTCTGTGCATTTATGGGCTATGGGAGGTGTTCCATTACGTTTGGAGCATCGTTTCCATTGGGAATTAGTTTTCGTTTGATCGAAAATGGTTCCCGGGTGCTTCAGAAATGCGTATTTCATCAGATATGAAGGTATCTCATATTTTATCATTTTTTATCATTTGATTTTTTTAGTTTCGGATTGTTACTTTCCCTGTCTGCATATGCTCTTTTCCATGCACCTTGAGCGATCTTGGCGAATCAGAAACAGAAAGGAAAAGGGTTTTTTTCGGCTGCGTATGCTCTTTAATGTGCACCTTGCGCGATCTCGGCAAATCATAAACAGAGAGAAAATGTAGACTTTCCGGGAAAGCTAATGAGGTCTAACTCCATAAGTGTGGAAAAGTTTTTTTTGTTTCGGTTTGTGGTGTGATTTGTAAGAAGAAAGGCAAGCACAGAAACCGAGCAAGAAGAGTCAAAAAAAACCTTCATCATTCCCATATTTTACATACATTTTAATCTAGCTCACTTGGTTCAAAGTTGTTTTATTCCTTAATAGGTCTTGAGTTGAAATCTTACGAAGTTACTTTTAAAAGGAAAAGTGTATGCAATTTCTATTTTCAAGTTACTTTATTGTAAAAGTGCATCTCACTTAAATAATAAAAAATAAAAATAAAAAGTGAGTCACTTAAGTTCATTTTTATTGTTGCACTATTTAAAGTAAATCATTGTAAAAGTGAAATCACTTATTTTATAAAAGCGATTCACTTAAAGCAACTTTATTTGTAAAGTGATTGTAAAAGGTTCATCTTGGGAATAGGGGGGTCCTTTTTTTTTAGCTGGTCATTCTCTATCTGCCACGTCAATATTGGGAACATCTTCAACTTTTTCTTTGTTCAAGCATAACTTCATCATATGGAGTCAGTTTTGAGTGTTGTTTTTTTTTTTAAACTGCCTATTTTTTCGAGCTCTTCGCATCTAGACTATTGGTTTCTGTTTTTATAGCCATTAATTTGCAGTATGGCCGCCCCTTGTGATATTCTACTTACAAGTTCCAACTATTTCTCATGGAAATCTCGTATGGAGGATGTTCTACGAAGTAGGGGACTTTTTAGAATTACCTCAGGGAAAGAAACAGAACCCACTGATGATGATAAGAAAATCAAATGGGAAAATAGATGGACGAAGCTCGTGGATTGATTGGTATGTTAATCTCTACTGATTTGCAATTCCACATATCTGGAATTGATGAACCTGATGCTGCTTGGGACAAGTTGGAATCTGTGTTTGGTAAACACGATGAAATTCGAGGTCATCAACTCGAAAATGAGTTGATTTCTTTAAATCCAAGTGATTTTTCATGTATTCAAGATTATTTATCTAAGTACAAAACTCTTAAACTCTTATGTGCAAAATGTAAGATTAAGAGGGAAGACAAACAATGCATTTATCATATTCTTTCAAAAATTGGACCTGCATATACTGTTTTTGTATCTACATTTTACTCTATGAAAAAATCCTTGAATGCAGCTAGCTATCAAGAGCCTAGTCTTGAATCCTTTTGTGATTCCTTGATTAGAGAGCAAGATAAACTCATCCATCTTGGAATAATCAACAATGCAGATACATCTGGGAAATCCTTATTGTCCCAACAGAAAGAAAAGTCCAAGCCTCCCAAAAAACAAAATTTTCGCAATAAAAAGTCAAACAAGGGTCCCAAACCCTCTCAGTTAGCTCCTTATTTAAAAAATGACAAAGGATCCAAGCCAAAATGAAAGAAGACTGGGCGTCATTACAACTATTGCGGTAAAGATAATCATGATGAATCTAAGTGTTTCAAGAAGATGGCAGCCTTAGAAGCAGCAATGAAGAAGCACCACATAAGCCTAGATTCCCCTTCAGAATCTACCTCTCATGGACATGCACTTTGTGCTTCTAGTTACTCTTATAATGCATCTTCTTCTTCTACTTCAAATGAATGGCTCATTGATTCTGGAGCATCTTATCATATGGCTAAGGATCAAGCCATCTTTTCTATTATGCATGAATGTAACACCAAACAAATATTTGTTGGTGATGATAGATCTCTAAGTGTTGTAGGATCTGGAACAGTTCCAGTAGATAATGGTCATTTCAGTGATATACTATGTGTTCCAAGAATTTCCTGCAATTTTTTATCAGTCTATCAAATCACTCATTCTGGTGAAGGTAAAACTGTGACGTTTACACCTCACCAAGTTGTAATCAAGGAATTTAAAGATCCTCAACAGGTCCTAGCTACTAGAATTGTTGATGATATTATCAGGTTGTACAATTTTAACAACTTTGGGTCATCACCTTTTCCTTCAGTTTTTGTTGCTCATAGTGATAACTTGAGCAAACTTTGGCATGAGCGATTTGGTCACTTAAATTATCGCTCATTGCAACAACTATATAAAGACAATATGGTGACAGGTCTTCTGATGGTATCTTGCAAGGATGGTGTTTGTTCCGGTTGGGTACTCGGAAAACATCATCGAGACAGTTTTGACAAACGTGCCTCTTGGCACGCCTCGGTTCCCTTGGAGCTTGTGCATAGTGACTTGTGTGGTCCTCTTCCATCTGCTTCCTTTTCTGGTTTCAAATATTTCTTAACTTTCATTGATGATTACACCAGACGCACTTGGGTTTATTTTCTAAAACTTAAGAGCGAAGTATTTAACATATTCTTGGCTTACAAGGCCCTTGTTGAAAAACAATCTGGTCATCAAATCATTAAGTTAAAATCTGACAATGGAGGAGAATATGTTAATAAAAATTTCACTACTTTCTGCACTAAACAAGGAATCCAACAACAACACAATGTTCCATATACACCACAACAAAATGGTGTAGTTGAACAGAAGAACCACACTTTAAAAGAAATGGCTGATTGTATTTTCCAATCTAAGGGACTAAGTCTTCAATTTTGGGCTGAAGCCATTAATTGTGCAAATTACATAGTTAATCGCACCCCCACTAAAGCATTACAAGGTATCACACTGAAAGAAGCATGGAGTAAAATTAAACCAGATGTAAGTCACTTTCGTGTGTTTGGTAGTGAAGCATGGACTCACATTCCGGATGAAAAACGGAAAGCATTGCAGCCTAAAAGTGAAAAGTGCATATTTGTTGGATATTCTGAAGATATAAAAGGTTATAGGTTTTTTCAACCACATTCTCATGATGTAATCATTAGAAGAAATGTTAAATTTGATGAAAATATCTTGGCCTACGTGTTGGCTTGGTTTTGCAACCAAACTTAGTGCTATGGGCACCTGCTAACTAGTAGCAGCAGTTTCAATGTAAAGCAAATAACAATAAACTAAACTAAACTAGCATGTGCATTTTCGAATTAAAAAACAAGAACAAGAAACATAAGAAATAATTTTGTATTGAAAAATGGGGGCAAGCAAGTGCTTGCAATAACAATACCTCCAAGTGATGAAGGTTGTTGAATAGCTCCAATGGTGAGCAACTCCAATCTCCAATGGGTCCTTTCTCCAAGGTTGCTACAATGGCCAAATACTCAAGGGAGATTTTGGCAGCATGAGGATAGGAATATGGATGGATCTGAAATGAGGATCCCCTACCACCTTTTTATAGGTTTTGGTGGTGGGGAATACCATTTGTGGTTTTGTGGAAACCAAATGGTATTGACCAACATGGTTTAGGTACTTTTCCCTCCTTTTTCCTTTTTTGAATAAAATTAATATTTTTATTCCCTTTTTAATATTTTTGAGAATTTGGACCCTTTTTGAGGGTTTTTTATGCTTTTTTAGGAAAAATAATCTTTTTGAGTGGGAAAAAGGGGTGTACTAAGGTCTTTTGGTGACCTTTTGTTGGCTTCAGAGGATCTGATGGTGGAAAAGTGGACAAATGGGTCATGTGAATAAGGGAATGAGCTAGTGAGCACTTTTTGGGTGTTAACACTACGATCCTAACTCGGTGATTATGCCATCTTTGGCCTGCAAGCCTGATTCGGTGATTGTGCCTTATTCTTCTTCTTCCAACTTCCTTGACAAGTTTCCAACTCCAATTTCTGATGATGATAGTGAGGATGAAAATACACCTCCTCCTACTCATGTTCCTCCAGTTGCACCAGCACAAGTGCTTCCTCGATGGGTCCGTTCAACATGTGAAGCAGCTGGTGATCTTGGCGATGATCCTAGAGATCAACGTCGAACACATTCTCAATTTCCATGAGCCTCTTCTCTTTTGGCTCAAGTTTTCGAGAATCATGATCCAGAAACCTTTGCAGAAGCTTCAGAAAATTCAGATTGGGATGCATCTATAGATGAAGAATATCGTTCCTTAATGGCGAACGATACTTGGGATCTTGTACCTCTTCCAAAAGGAAAAAAACTTGTCAGATGTAAATGGGTCTACAGAACTAAGTATGCATCAGATGGAAGTGTTGAAAGACTTAAGGCAAGGTTAGTTGCCAAATTTTTTTCCCAAGTTGAAGGGATTGACTACAATGAAACATTTGCTCCTGTTGCAAAAATGAACTCCATCCACCTTGTTCTTTCCCGTACAGCCTTACACAACTGGGAAGTCCATCAAATGGATGTCAAGTCCGCCTTCTTACATGGTGATTTACAGGAGAAAACTTACATGGAACAACCTCCTGGATATGTTCAGAATAACTTTAGCCTTGTCTGCCGCCTTAAGAAATCATTATATGGCCTTAAGCAAGCTCCTAGAGATTGGTATGCCAAAATGGATAGCTTTTTCCTTGACACTAGTTTTTCTAGATGCCATTCTATCACGTCCCCTCCCATCATACTAGTGCAATGGAGAGGATCGTGATGCTAAAACCGGGCATCTAGTCCCATGAACTTATTAAAATAAGCATTCACATAATATAAAAGACATATGAAAATGTATAATTATAAGAAAACACAACGGAAGTAATTTCAATTACACATCCATCATACATTCAAGATATTCATCAAATAAATAATTGCAAAGTTAACACAAGAGAATACTTATCTTATAACAAAGTAGTCCCAAGCAACTAGGTATGCAACTGCAACGTTCCACCCAACCATAGGCCAGTTGTGATCATCAATATCTCAACACACTGCCACCTCCGAGCTGGGCATGATCTCTACAAGGAATTAGGGAAAAGTAGACTCACACATAGCTCAAAGATACACCAAATCAGCTAAGCCAAGCTACAGTTGAGTTTATCAGGCTGTTAGGCAATGGAAGGAACAATTGCTAAGCTAGTGGGATCATCCATAGAGATATGGGCACCCTCTGCAAGATCTATCTAGCTTGGTCTCCACAATACCTACACACCTGGCACAAGGAAGTATTCCCTTCACTAATACACAGTCCCTCAGGCCATACCCCCCATTCTAGTGTTCTTCAAGGTGTGCATAGAAGAGCAACCAGCCCTTTTGATACTCTTGAGAGGTTACCTCCTCACTAGGTTTATCAAGCCAATTATGGTCCACTTCCACTCCTAATTCTTGCTCATAATTTCCAACCAACACAGGGATGCACCCTACAACAAAACACAAGTGCTGAAAAACGTGGGAAACCAAAACGAACTGGTAGATGGGGAATAAACCCTGGGAGAGCAAATTCGTTTTCAGAAAATGTTTTTCTGCATTTCCAGGGCAAAACAACCTCTACAAACCCCCAAAACATGACTCCCTTTCTCCCAGCCACTGTGCAACACAAAAACGAGCTCCTAGCTATGGAAAAATGCAGGAATTTGGTAAAAAACATGGTAGGGAAAGCCCAGCTAGCTCAGACTGCGTGCAAGAGGAAAGACTATCCGTTCAGAATGGCTTTGGGCACCATTTCGTGGGTTTTTTCTTGCCCTAGAAGCAAAAATACGTTTTTCCAGGTTGATGGCTTGCCCATGCACAAAATTGGCTGCCATATCTCTTCATTCCCAAGGCATTAACTGCCTCAACCAATTTCTGGAAGAATTAAATGATTGGGTGCATAAGCCAGAATGGATAGTTGAGGGTTTATTCATTGACATCTGGATTAACACCATTGGCTCAAGGGTTTGAATAATTTTCCTCCCTATTCTTTATAGAATCATGTCCCCATCTCTTTGTTGCATTGCATAGCTAGTTGTAGGTTTTTCATTAAAATTTGTATTTACCTGATGTCTTAATTTCCATTGTGCCTATCTAGCACAAGAACCATAGGCATCTATTTTTAATTGCCGATACATAAAACGCTAAATCAATGGTGGGGCCTTGGCCTTGAGCTCCTCACCATGATTAAATAACAATATTTACATCATTTATGATTTAATGCGAAGGGGGTCAAAATGGGGACGTGACATTCCCCTCCCCTTACATCAGCACTGTCCTCAGTGCTCATCAAAACTGAACAAAAATGGATATGCCACTCTCATGGCATCCTCCAACTCCCATGTAGCCTCATCGGGACCTCAGTGCTTCCATTGCACCTTTACCTGTCCGATGGCTCGGTTCCGAAGCAATGTTACCTTCTTGTCTAGGATGCGCAATGGATCGGTTTGGAACTCTCCCTCGGGTTCCACCTGGATCACATCCCAATTAATCACATGGTTAGGATCATGTACATATTTCTTAAGTATAGAGACGTGAAAAATATTATGAGCTTTAGTGCTAGCAGGAATTGCAAGTCTATATGCAACTGACCCTATTCTTTCAAGCACTTCAAATGGCCCACAATATCTAGGTGATATCTTGGCACAACTCCCAAGCTTCAAGGAACCCTTCCTTGGCCTCACTCTAAGATACACATGATCCCCAACACTAAATTCCCTATGGATCCTATGTTTATCTGCATAGCTTTTGTGTCTATCCTGGGATGCTTTTAAATTTTGCCGGATCTTTGCAACCTCTTGTTCCATTTCCTTAAGCAATTCTGGCCCAAGTACAATTTTGTTCACTTGATTGTCACAAGTCACTGGTGTCCTACACCTTCTTCCGTGCAAAGCCTCATATGGACTCATTCCCAATGATTCTTGCTGCCCATTATTATATGCAAACTCTACCAGGTGTAGATAATCCTCCCACTTGGATGGCTTGTCCATTACATACATGCGAAGCATGTCTTCAAGCACCTGATTTACTCTTTCTGTTTTCCCGTCTGTTTGAGGATGGTACGCGGTGCTAAAGTTCAACTATGTACCCAAATCTGCAAAGAGACCTTTCCAAAAATTGGAAGTGAACTTGGTATCCCTGTCAGAAATTATTACCTTAGGCAACCCATGTAATCTGAAAATTTTCTTCATGAAAATATTTGCAATGGCATCGGCTTCATGTGTGGACTTAACCGGTATGAAATGTGCTGCCTTTGTTAACTTGTCCACCACAACCATGATGGAATCATGTTGTCTCATAGTCATTGGCAATCTTGTAATAAAATCCATGGAAATTATTTCCCATTTCCATTCTGGAATTGGCACTGGGTGCAATAAACCTGCGGGGTGTCAGTGTTCAACCTTCACCTGCTGACATTTCATACACTTAGAAATGTATTCGGCGATGTCCTTCTTCATTCCTGGCCAGAAATAATATTTTCTTGCTGTAGCAATTGTTTTCTAATATCCTGGGTGACCAGAGTATGGAGCTTTATGGGTTTCATCCATAACAATCCTCCTCAAATCTGCCACATTGGGAATATAGACTCTATTTTTATAGGTAAGAAGTCTGTCTTCCTCCAAATGATAACCCTCATACTTCTTGCCAAGTTCTTTGTTGGGCACTATTTTTGACCCCTTTTTGCCTCTTAGATAACCTTCATTTCTTTCATAAAACCTCCATTTTGAGTAGAAATCCTTAAAGTTCATCTATAAACCTTGGTCAAAGAGGTATAATGTCATTTGCTTATTAATAAATTGAGTTTTGTGATTTTTAGGCATTTTAACTAGGATTTTTACTTAAATTACAGGATGTACTAACTTCCCGTATTACCTCCAAAGTTGAGTAATTGCAGGGCAGTTAGGAGGGAAACGGAAGATCAAGAATGGATCCTTAATGTCCACAGATGGATGAACATCCAACAGTCAGGTGAAGTGGCCTGTACAGATGTCGAGTCAATCAGAGTCCAAGGTGGCCACCTATTCTGCGTTCAACACAAAAGAAGGAACAATGCTAATTTTGTGGAACTCCACGATTCTGAAGATGATCTCGATTAGCTCTTAGCATTAATTAGATGCAGGTTTATAGCAATTACAGTTTGATTTAGAATTTGTATAAATCATTTGCAAGACAATGAGAAAGGGGATCACGATTTTGAAGAGGAACGCATTTGTGCTTCCAAATTGCATGGTATCTCTGTGTAAAACAATTCTGGTGAATGAATACGAAGCTTTAGTTCTGTGAAATCTTTTAATGTGTGTTGAGCAAGGCTTTGGAGGGCCCCCATCGTCAAACTCTCACACTTTCCTGTTGCTGGTAGATCGATTTGGGTATGCATTTTAATGTAATTTCCAGTTTATAAATCGTAGAACAAGTTCAGTTAAGTTTAAATCGATTCTTTTGATGCTTTGTTTCTTTCATTTATGGTTTAGACTATAAATTCTGTCACACTGTATATCATTGGCAATATTGGATAAACGTTGTTCTTCACTGGTTAAATGCTAAGGATATCAAATGATTCAGACCAAGACCTCTGTGTATTGATCACTGCTGTTTATTTGATAATGCAATGGTAAAAGACAATTACAAATTATGAACACTGTCTTGTAAGAGAAATTGATTGGTAGAATTTTGCAGTTTAATCCTAGGGTTTATAAATTTGTTGTTTAATTAATTTTTATCTCAGTCTTTTATGCTTTCACAAATCAATTACTGCATGCTTAAAAAGGAAACAATGAAATTACCCTTGTAAGAGGATTTTGTCTCTGTGAGCTGCAGTATCTTAGTTTCTGTCAGTAGATTTGATCACAAATAGCTAAATTCTAAATGAGTCCAGCTTCTCTGTCCTAAACTTGGATGTGTCTCGAAGTTCACAAACCCGGATTGATTTTAAATTCAAGTTCTGATTAACACTGATAGATCAGAGCCCAACATTTTGGCGCCGTTGCCGGGGAGGCATTGTAGAAGCAGACTTAGGAACTTTAGTTTTCTGATAAACACAAAACTTTCAAACAAAAAAATAGATTAGATTTCACTTTTATGTTTATACTAAGAGACGAGAAAGGAAGATTTATTAAAAACCCCCCAAAAACAGAAATAACAGGAGCTTCTCTTCCAAAAGGGTTCATCTCAACAGTTGGTAAATTCAAAATGTCTGAGGAAGAAACATCAAAAGGCCCAACTGCAGAACAGAGAAGGGAGTACGAGAGGATGTTAGAAATAGAAAACAAACGCAGACAAGAAAGGAGGGAAGAAGAAAGAAGACATGAGAGGGATGAAGGAATAACAGAAGATCAGGAGGCCACCTTTAAATTTCCTATCTTAGAGACTAGTGTTATCCTAGGGGAAGAGGTGAAAATGAAGAATATTCCACCCTCTGTCTTACCAAACTTTTATGGCATGACCTCTGAAGATCCTGACTCTTTCCTATTCGAATTTGACATCTTGTGTCGAACTTATGGATATACTGATGACACCCATAAGCTCTATCTTTTCCCTGCTACTCTGAAAGCAGCTGCCTTGAAATGGTTCATGGGTTTAGGAGAGCACTCTATCACTAGCTGGGATGACATGAGGAAGATCTTTCTTCGAAAATATCAAGCATATTGCAGATCAAAGGGGTTGAAAGATGACATTTTTGGCATGACTCAACAGGAAGATGAGAGTTTGGATGAATATTTGGAAAGATTCTCATACAATTTACAGAAATCTAAATACAATTCTTTAACACCTGAAATGATTAGAACAATATTTTTGAAAGGAATAAGAGAAGAGTATTTGGACATTTTAAATGTTATGGGAAAAGGTGACATTTCTTACCTTCCTTTTGATGAGATACAGGACTTATGTCAGAAGTATTCTAGAGGAAAGGCTCGAACTGGGAAAAGAGATAGCAATACCAAAGCAACTAAATCTGCAAACAGTGGTATTTCTAGAGGTGAGCTTGGGAATCTGCTAGAAGATTTCAAGACTGATTTATTAAGCACCTTAGGTACACAAGTCGAGGCAACAAAAACCAAGAAGAGGCAAGAGCAACAGGACCAACAAGATCAGGCTTTGTCTATTTTTTGTCCTAAATGTAGAAAGAAACACCCACTTAGAGAGTGTCCTTTAAATACTGTTGAAATTTGTGGCTTATGCACTTTTAATCACAAAACTGATGATTGCCCTAGATTGAAGGAACTGCAGGAAGTTCAACTGGAGGAAAATCACAATATGGAGTCTCTTTACTTCATGGGACAAAGGAGACCTTGGCAGCCACGATTCTCAAGTATGTCTCAAGATCCCATGCAGCAATTTAATACAAATTATCAGACTCCAGTTCAGAATTCATGGAATACACCCATGCCTTGGCAAACTTGGTCTCCTCCATTAACCCAATCTGCTCCAAATTGGAGAGGTTATGCCCATGGTAATCAAACATATCAGCAGGCTTATTTGCAGCCATACCAACAACCTTCAGCCTATCCCCAATACCAGCAGCAACAAGTCCAAACTCCTTATCAAGCCCCACCTTTTCAAAATCCATCTTTTCAACAGCCAAATAATATGGCTCCTCAATTGAGTACACCACATCAACAACTCCAGTTGCCATCTAATCAGCCTCCACCTCGGCCTACACAACTGCCAGCTCAGCCAATGCCCAATCCAAATAATAAAACTGACAGACCCATGTATAATGTTGATGATGGGACAGTGCTTCCCTACTCCATTCTTCCACTGCAAAATATCAATTTGAGATCGGGTAAAACCTTAGAAAAACAGTCTCCTGTTATCTTAGAAGAATCACCAGCAAAAGACAAAACTCCAAAAAAATTGAATACAGAAAAATCTCAGTTATAAAATCACAGTCAACGAGGGAACACAATAGCATCTTATCCACCTCCTTTTCCTGAGAGGTTAATCAAGGAGAAACCTTCGATTTCCTTACCTAACTTCGATGTTCTGAATGAGTTAACAAATATATATGTTAAAATTCCTTTACTGCAGGCTCTAAAAGATATCCCGATTTACACTAAAGCAGTTAAAGAACTCTGTCTTAACAAAAGAAGAAAAGATCCATCAAAAATTCACGTGGTAGGCAATCTGGCAGGGTTAATGTCCAACACCATTTTCATTGAGAAGTATGTAGATCCTGGAATTCCAATGGTTACAATTACCATTAATAACTTTTCCATCCCAAAAACGTTGATTGATTTAGGTGCTGCCATTAACGTCATGACCCTAGAGACAATGAATTACCTTCACTTGACAAATCTCAGACCCACCACAACTGTCTTAGAATTAGCTGATAGGTCTAAGATTACACCTGAAGGGGTCTTGGAAGATATTATTGTTTCTCTAGACTCCTGGGAATATCCTGTTGATTTTACAGTCCTACAGCCAAAATCCAACTTAGGAGGTCACCCATTGATCCTTGGCAGACCCTGGCTGGAAACAGCAGATGCTTTCATAGGATGTCGATCAGGAAGCATGCTTATTTCACATGGGACAGAGAGGAAACAGATTGCACTTTACCCTTCTGCCCAACGACCTTCCACATTAGATCAGCTGTCATGGATTAGTGAAACCAAGGAACAAGAAGAAGAGGTAATTCAGCCTGTTCTAAGTATAAATCAGTACTTCGATTTCCAAGAAGACAACCACGAAGATCTAATGGATCATTTTATTGTTGAACCTGATATTTCAGCAGAATTACGGGAAATGGAATATGCTGTAGCAGAACAAGTCATGGGTCATAATTTCCAGGAAAATTGCAATGTTCATTCCCTAGCATTAGCACGTAATGAAATTTTTAATGTTCATTCCATCACCGATATTCACAGCAAAACTGTAGAAATCAGTCCAGGAAAAACTCTGAAAATAGGTGCACATCTTACCACATCACAGGAGGAACAGTTGACCACTTTGCTAAATAAATATTCCCATGCATTTGCCTGGGAGTATACTGATATGCCAGGCATTCATCCTGAGACATGCACACACCATATTTACCTAGATGACACAATACGACCCTTAAGACAGCCACAACGCAGAATGAATCCTATGCTAAAGGAAATAGTCAAAGACGAGTTACAAAAGTTGTTAAAAGTGGGATTTATTTACCCCATCTCCGACAGCCAATGGGTTTCACCCTTGGTTGTTGTTCCTAAAAAAAATGGTAAATGGCGTATATGCATTGATTACAGGGAATTGAATAAGGCAACTTTAAAAGACTATTTTCCATTGCCTTTCATTGATCAATTGCTGGATGCTTTAGCTGGAAAGGAATATTTTTCATTTTTAGATGGCTTCAGTGGTTATAATCAGATTAGTATTGCAAACGAAGACCAAGACAAGACCACCTTTACATGTCCCTGGGGCACCTATGCCTACAAAGTTTTACCTTTTGGCTTATGTAATGCCCCAGCTACCTTTCAGCGAGCTGTATTGGCCATCTTTGCAAATCTGATTCATGAGTGTGTTGAGGTTTACATGGATGACTTTTCTGTATATGGAAGTACCTTTGAAGATTCCTTAGCAAACTTAGATAAAATTCTGAAAAGGTGTGTTGAATCCAACCTTTCCCTGAGTAACGAAAAGTGTTTCATGATGATGACTGAAGGAATAGTTTTAGGACACCATGTTTCTTCGTCTGGAATAAAAGTAGATCCTGCTAAAATTCAAGTCATTAAAAATCTGTCTGAACCCACAACTCAAACAGATGTGAGAAGATTTTTAGGGTATGCAGGCTATTATCGTAGATTCATTGCAAATTTTAGTAAGATATCCCTGCCATTGTTTAAATTGCTTTCAAAGGACGTGTGTTTTACTTGGAATATTGACTGTAAATCTGCATTTCAGACACTTAAGGAAAAGCTCTCCACTGCTCCCATTTTAAGGGGACCAAATTGGACATTGCCCTTCCATATTTCCACTGATGCGTCTGCTACTGCAATAGGAGCCTCATTGGGCCAGAAAGAACATACTTTGACTTATGCTATCTATTTCATTAGTAAAAATCTAGCACCTGCAGAGCTTAATTATACAGTCACTGAAAAAGAGATGTTGGCAGTGGTTCATGCTGTAAACAAATTCCGTCATTATATCACTGACTATGAAGTTTTTGTTCATACAGATCATTCAGCTTTACGCTATTTAATGAATAAATCTATCACTAATGGTCGGATTACTAGATGGTTGTTATTATTGCAGGAGTTCAATATCACTGTTTTAGATAGGCCAGGACGAGAAAATCAGGTGGCAGATTTCTTGTCTCGCTTACACGATACTGGTGAGGTTGTTCCGGTTTTAGATAGTTTTCCTGATGAGCATCTATTTGCAATTTCTGTTATCACTCCTTGGTATGCTGACATTGCCAATTATTTGTCATCAGGCCAACTACCACCATCAATGACCTCTAAAGAAAAAAAGAAGATTATTAAACAAAGTGCTAGGCATATCTGGATTAATGGTGATCTCTTTTATACAGGATATGACTTAATCATCAGAAGATGTGTCCGACAGGATGAAATCTTGGATATTTTAAAGGCGTGCCATGATGAACCATGTGGTGGCCATTTTGCCGACAAAAGGACAGCATATAAAATACTCAATTTGGGGTATTATTGGCCTTCCATTTTCAAAGATGCAAAAAGGTATGTCAGAAGTTGTGACACTTGTCAACGAATGGGACGCCCAGTCTGGTCTAATGAAATGCCACTCCAACCACAGATTCTCATTGAACCATTTGAAAAGTGGGCCCTTGACTTCATTGGTCCCATTCATCCACCATCACATGGACAGAAATACATTTTGGTCTACACAGACTATGTTACTAAATGGGTAGAGGCCAAGCCTTTACCAAGAGCTACGGAGCAAACTGTAGTAAATTTTCTGTTTGAAGAGATCTTTGTTCGATTTGGGGTGCCTAGGGAAATTGTGACTGATCAAGGTTCCCAATTTACTTCCAAATTAGTGCAAGAGATAGCAGAAAAATATAAGATCAAGCACAGGAAGTCCACTCCTTACCATCCACAAGCCAATGGCCAAGTGGAATCTACAAATAAAACCCTAGAAGGCATCATCACTAAGACTGTTCAGATGCATAGGAAGGACTGGTCAGCAAAGCTTACTGAAGCTTTATGGGCATATAGGATCACTTGGAAAAACAGTACTGGGTTTTCTCCTTATCAACTGGTTTATGGTAAGCAAGTCCTCCTTCCCATTGAGTTTCAAGTTCATACTTTCAAGTTAGCAGCAGATTTGGGCATAGACCTTTCAGAAGCTCAACAAGAAAGAATACTTCAGCTGAATCAGCTGGATGAGATGAGGCAGGCTGCCATAGAACACAATATTCTGATACAACAGCAGAGAGCTCAATGGCATGACAAATTTATCAAAAAGAAGCAATTTCACATTGGTGACTGGGCACTGTTGTTTGACTCCAAGTTTAAGGACTTCAAAGCCAAATTTACTACTCATTGGCTTGGTCCATATGAGATTGTCGATGTCTATGACAATGGTGCAGTAAAAATTCAAACCATAGATGATGAAGCACATAACTTTGTGGTCAATGGCCACCGGCTCAAGCTATACCACAAACCTATCAACATGGCAGATTTTGTTCAACAGATTTCACAGCAAAAGGAACTGCAAGTGCTGGATAAACACCTCAGTGTTTTTCCTTCACCTGCTCATTAGCTGCTCCGATACAGCTAGCAAATAAAAACAAAAGAGAAATATAAAAAAAAAATATATATATATATATATATAAAAAGAGGCAGTTTAGTTGTGAAAACCAGTTCGCTGGCACAATATAAACTGGAATTTTCTGTGGAAAACCAGGCTTGCCTGGCCATTGAAAATTCCCAAAAAAAAATCTCTTTTTCTATTTTCCTGTTTTGTTTTACAAATAATGCAGATCTTGTTTGACTTGAGGACAAGTCAAAAATTAGGCCTGTGAGGGGGATAAACTATCATTCTTCTTTAGAACCCTCCGAGTCTTTTTCAAGCAGAAGGGACCTGATTACTAGCAATTTTATCAGCAGAAGGGACCTGACTTGTGATAAGACAGAAGAGATCTATGGAGAGGTCTTTTTCAAGCAGAAGGGACCTGATTACTAGCAATTTTATCAGCAGAAGGGACCTGACTTGTGATAAGACAGAAGAGATCTATGGAGAGATCCGACATTCAGTGAAAATGAAGGAAATAGAGACATAAGCAGATAGAAGACATCAGATGGACAATCAGAATACAAGCCAATTTCACACTGACAGCAAGCTCATTAAAGGAACATCAAGCAAGTCTGTAAGAATTTATGGTTTTATGTTTAAAAAGTTTCAAAATTCTTTTGTTTATAAGTGATGACATCTTACAAATTTGACTGCCTATTATTGCCATTATTCTGATAAGTTTCTACCAAGCTCCTTATTTACCTTTCATCAATCTCTGCCATTACCTCACTTAGTCTCTGTCAGCACTTCATTTTTATCTCTGCCAATACTTCATTTTCCACCTTAGGGGTCAGAATGGTTGACATAATCAAACCCAAGAGAAATTTTGCATGGTCAACATCTATATTGGACTCTACAGCAAATGTACTACAATTTATAGAACATACATTGCATTCTACAGGAAGTATACTGTATATTACAGGCAGAGTTTCAATTTGGTTTTAAAAGGTAAACAAGGTCTCTTTCTCAGCAAAAGTAAAGCATTGACATAAAAAAAATTTCAAAGGTTTCTTTTGTACATGTATATAGTGCATCATACAATGGTTAAATTGAAGAAGGAAACAAGGCATAAATACATCCCCAGCACAGTTTTGATCTAAGAAAAAGGTTTATTTTTGGGAGAGAAAAGAAAATTTCTTTTATACAGCATGTTTATTAAACATAGGGCATATGATAAATTGAAGTATATATATCGCCAAATTATTTACTAAACATTGGGCATATAAAAACAAATCGATATGTTTTCTATCCTAAGTCAATCATCAAATGGAAATGCCATATTATGTAATGATGGAGGGAAGATGTGGAATGATACCCACGACAGATGTGGAATGATACCCACGACAGCACAAAAATGAAATCGATTTCTGCAGTATATGCCACGATTTGGTCATTTTCTTTGAGGCCGAGCCCATTTTTCTTGTTCTGCATATGAAACCGATTGATGTATGAAGGTAATTGCCAGTGAGAGGATTGTGAGCTACAGGAGGTTGAATATATCATTTTGCTGAAGATAATTGACAGTGGAAAGAGGCCGTAAGATCACAGAGACACCATTTGCTGAAGATAACGCGCAGGAGAGAAGACAGCCAGTGAAAGAAAACGCTGTGGGTACACTAATCTCTGTGAAAATTGTACAGGAAGAAGTAAAATTGGTTACATCAGGGAAGAGGTAAGCTTAAACCCTTTTTCTTTGCCGGATACTCTGTTTTATACCAGCAAACACTTATAAATTCAGAATATTATCGAGGGGATAGGAAGACAAAGGCAGTGAAAAAATAAAAGATTCCTGTTTTCTATTTTTCAAATGTCATCTCGATTGGAACCAGAGGTATTTGAGCCCGCAGATGTTCATGAAAAATGTCTAGAAATTTTAAAGAAAAATCAATGGGTGCCTTTCTTTGAAAAATTCGATGGGCACAACGATAATGTGAGCTTAGCCTTTGCTGGCTCGTTTGATGGAGAAAGGGCTACAGTAGGGAATTTAAACTTCAAGATTTCTGAAGACGTTTTGGAACAAATCACTGGTCTGCCACAGCAGGGAGAAAGGTTCTTCAAAACCAAGCAATTCAAAGAAAAATCATGGGTACCCTTTTTGTGCAGATCTAGAGCAAGGTCAGTCAATTGGAAGAAAGGCATAACAAGAAGCTGGTTGGTTCATCCTTGGGATGAAATGGTGTACATCATACAAAGATTCATCACCTGTGAGGGGAGATTTAGTATCGTTTACCTTTACCATATCAAACTGCTGCAGCACTTGACAGGTGAATGTGAGATAAATATGCCCTTTTTCCTATTGCAGAGTCTAACCAAAATGGCCAAAGCTGTCCAGAAGCGTGAAAAAGACAAATTGACAAGTCTTTTCCACTGTGGACTTATCAAAATCATCATCCAACATGAATTAAGTAATCAGAATTTGACATGGACAGAATTTTTAGTTCAAAATCAATTTGAAGAGCAGGAAGAATTGCATGAAGAGGTTCCAAAAGAAGAGGAATTGTTGATGATAACATGCCCTGAGGCAACAAGTTCAAAACTGCCTCAGGATAAAAAGAAGAAAGAGGAAGTATTGCTCATTCCTGATGATGAAGACATCCCTGAAGCAACAAGTTCAAAACCTCCTCAGAGGAGGATACGAACTAGGAGTACAGTAAAAGAAGATAAACAGTTTCACAAGCAGGAACAAATATTCACCACTTACCAGAGGAAGCCAAGGAAGAAGCAAGTTCATATCCAGCCAGCATCAGAGGATGAAGAACACCCACAAACTGTGGAAAGACAGGAAGAAGACTTAGCAGGTGAAATAGGACAAGGAACCCCAGATGCTGAAGAGATAATGAGACAAACAAAGAAAATAAATCTCTTCTTAGATCAGCAGGAGAAGAAGAGAGAGAAGGAGAAGTAGTCAAGACAGGGAGTACTAAAAGACTTAGCTTCTCCTTCCTTAGAGCCACAGACTGTGCAGAAAGAAATGAAAGAGGGTTCAATACAGGGAAGTGATGAATTAGGAGTGGACACCAGTTCTGTCAAGCCTTCAATGAAGAAGAAGACTTCCAAGAAAAATAAAGAGATCAAGAAATTGAAACTTGAAATCAAGGAGTTGGAACTCAAGAATGAGAAATTAAAAAAGGACAATCGGAAGCTGAGAATTCAGAGGACACACATTTCTAAGACTGCATCCAGATGGTATAAGCAGAAGAAGAACTACAAAGCTAAGTATGAGAGGCTGAAGGTCCTCTATGCATCTCCAACATCAACAGATGCATCATCTCAGTAGGAGATTAGAAGCAGGAAGGCCAGCAGCAAAATTTTGGTTTCAACACAAGGTCAAAGTTTTTGGCATGAGGACATGCAGCAGTTTCCTCTTGGGGGAGATGTTGGGCACTATTTTTGACCCCTTTTTGCCTCTTAGATAACCTTCATTTCCTTCATAAAACCTCCATTTTGAGTAGAAAGCCTTAAAGTTCATCTATAAACCTTGGTCAAAGAGGTATAATGTCATTTGCTTATTAATAAATTGAGTTTTGTGATTTTTAGGCATTTTAACTAGGATTTTTACTTAAATTACGGGATGTACTAACTTCCCGTATTACCTCCAAAGTTGAGTTTGCAGGGAAGTTAGGAGGGAAACGGAAGATCAAGAATGGATCCTTAATGTCCACAGATGGATGAACATCCAACAGTCAGGTGAAGTGGCCTGTGCAGATGTCGAGTCAATCAGAGTCCAAGGTGGCCACCTGTTCTGCGTTCAACACAAAAGAAGGAACAATGCTGATTTTGTGGAACTCCACGATTCTGAAGATGATCTCGATTAGCTCTTAGAATTAATTAGATGCAGGTTTATAGCAATTACAGTTTGATTTAGAATTTGTATAAATCATTTGCAAGACAATGAGAAAGGGGATCACGATTTTGAAGAGGAACGCATTTGTGCTTCCAAATTGCGTGGTATCTCTGTGTAAAACAATTCTGGTGAATGAATACGAAGCTTTAGTTCTGTGAAATATTTTAATGTGTGTTGAGCAAGGCTTTGGAGGGCCCCCATCGTCAAACTCTCACACTTTCCTGTTGTTGGTAGATCGATTTGGGTATGCATTTTAATGTAATTTCCAGTTTATAAATCGTAGAACAAGTTCAGTTAAGTTTAAATCGATTCTTTTGATGCTTTGTTTCTTTCATTTATGGTTTAGACTATAAATTCTGTCACACTGTATATCATTGGCAATATTGGATAAACGCTGTTCTTCACTGGTTAAATGCTAAGGATATCAAATGATTCAGACCACGACCTCTGTGTATTGATCACTGCTGTTTATTTGATAATGCAATGGTAAAAGACAATTACAAATTATGAACACTGTCTTGTAAGAGAAATTGATTGGTAGAATTTTGCAGTTTAATCCTAGGGTTTATAAATTTGTTGTTTAATTAATTTTTATCTCAGTCTTTTATGCTTTCACAAATCAATTACTGCATGCTTAAAAAGGAAACAATGAAATTACCCTTGTAAGATGATTTTGTCTCTGTGAGCTGTAGTATCTTAGTTTCTGTCAGTAGATTTGATCACAGATAGCTAAATTCTAAATGAGTCCAGCTTCTCTGTCCTAAACTTGGATGTGTCTCGAAGTTCACAAACCCGGATTGATTTTAAATTCAAGTTCTGATTAACACTGATAGATCAGAGCCCAACAGTCTTCCTGCTGCAATTTGTCCTTTATCTGCTCATACACTTCATCCTCAACCATATGGTTAACAATCTGCTGCTTCAAACCTGGTTGGCAAGTACTAAGTGTTGCCACATGCATTTCATGTACCTTCCTGCTGAGTGCATTAGCCACCTTGTTTTCTTTCCCTTTTATGTGTTTGATTTCAAAATCAAATTCACACAAAAATTCCAACCATCTAGCTTGCATAGCATTTAAAGTTGGCTGATCAAACAAGTATTTTAGACCATAATGGTCTGTCCTTAACTCAAATTTTCTTCCCATTAAGTAATGCCTCCACATCTTTAAAGCATGTAATATGGCTGCAATTTCTATATCATGAGTAGCATAGTTCTTCTCATGCTCCTTCAACTTTCTTGACTCATAGCATATCACGTGGTTGTCTTGCATAAGAACTCCTCCAAGTCCTTGATTGCATGCATCGATACATACCACAAAGTCTTTTTCTGGGTTTGCAATTTTCAAAATTGGTGCACTTGTAAGAAGATTCTTCAACCATTGAAAACTTTCCTCACATCTTGGTGACCATTCAAACTTTATCCCCTTCTTTTGCAAAGAAGTGATCGGGTTTGCAACCTTGGAGAATCCTTCGATAAGCCTCCTGTAGTAACCAACAAGGCCCATAAAAGATCTCACATCAGTCACATTCCTTGGATTTGGCCAATTCATAATGGCTTCAATCTTCTCAAGGTCTACAGATATTCCTTCGTCAGAGATGATGTAACCCAAATAATGAATTCTATATTTATCAAAATCACATTTGCTCAACTTTGCATACAGTTTATGCTCCCTTAGTAATTGCATTGTCATTCTCAAATGTTCTTCATGCTCTTCTTCATTCTTAGAATAGATGAGAATGTCGTCTAGGAATACAAGAACAAACTTGTCCAAATACTTGCTAAAAACATTATTCATGAGACACATGAATGTAGCTGGTGCATTTGTGAGACCGAATGGTACCACTACAAACTCATAGTGTCCATACCTTGTTCTAAAGGTAGTCTTATGAATATCTTCTTCTTTGATTCTTACCTGATGGTAACCAGACCTCAAGTCAATCTTTGAAAATACCTTTGCTCCTCTCATTTGGTCAAAAAGGTCATCAATTCGGGGCAATGGGTATTTGTTCTTCACAATGAATTTGTTCAACTGCCTGTAGTCAATACATAACCTGAGTGTTCCATCTTTCTTTTTCACAAGTAGAACAGGTGCTCCCCATGGGGACACACTTGGCCTAATATATTTCTTTTCCAGCAACTCTTTTAATTGCATTTTCAATTCTAGCAATTCCAGTGTACTCATCCTGTAGGGTGTCTTAGACACTGGTGCCGCTCCTAGCACAAGTTCAATTGTAAAGTCAATGTCTCTCTTTGGAGGGAGTCCTGGAATCTCATCAAGAAAAACATCCCTAAATTCTTGCAATACATGATAGTCCTCCAATTTAAGAGTTTCATTCTCTGCTGCCTCTAAAATGCGGGATGCAAACAATTGACATCCCTTCCTACAAAACTTCTTTAGCTGCATGGCCGTAACCTATCTAACAGAAGTCACCTTTGGAATGCCTTTTACAACCCTCGAGTTTCCTTCTTCGTCCATGCATTCAAATGTCTTATTGTAGCAGTCAAGTTTAACCCTGTGTGCTTCTAACCAATCCATTCCAATGAGAATATCATAGGAACACAGTGGAAAAATATTCAGATCTGCATAGGTGAATAACCCATCCATCTCTAATGGACATTTCTCTACTATTTCACTAACTTTTCTCTTGGTTCCAGTGGCTAGTTGAACTAACCATGATTTACTATGCTTTAATTTCTTAAAAGCACAAATCTCAACAATTCTAGGAGTGACATAACTGTGAGTAGATCCAGGATCAATCAAAATAGAAACAGATTGCTTAGCAATCTTACCTTCAACTTCAACCACAGTTGACTGATGATCTGTCTGGCAGTCGTCTAGAGCTGCATAGATTCTAGGGATTGTCCTTGCCGCTTGACCCACAGTTTCAGCTCCTTGGATGTTGTGAACTTGATTTGGATTCTCATTCCGATGTGGACAGTTCCTAAGCATGTGGTCTCCTCCACAACCCCAACATTGAAGTGGTTCTCTTGGCTCCTTTGGATCTCTTGGCTTGTCTCCCATCATCCTAGTTGGCTTAGTCACAACCTGTGATGGTTGCCTTTGCTCATTCCGGAATTGAGGAGGCTTGAACCCCTTCTTCCTTTGATCAAACTTTTCGTTTTTCCTATCCTTCCATGCCTTATGGAATTCTGGTTTGCTTTTGTTTTGATCAAAGCAATACTTGGCATTTCTTATGGCCTCCTCTAGAGTTTGAGGTTCATCAAACTCAATTCTATCTTTATATGACTGGGGCAGTCCACTTAGGAAACGCTGAATTTTCACCTTATCATTTCGAATATACCTGATATACCTCAGCAACTCCAAGAACTTGTTTGCATATTCTTCCATGGTCAATTGTCCCAATCTCATCTCATGGAACTCTTTATCTTATCATCATAGTACCTGTCAGAGAGGTACTTCTGCTTGAAGTATTTCTTGAACTGCTTCCACACAATCTTCCTTTCATTGATCTTCTTCACTTGCCTGATGTGTTCCCACCATATAGATGCTCTTCCATTCAAGTTGAAGATGTCGACCCTTGCCTTCATATTTCCCGAGTAGTCTTGGACTTGGAAATACTTTCTCATCCCAAGAAGCCAAGCTTCAGCTTCTTGACCAGACTTTATCTCTCCATCAAATGTAGGAGGTTTCGCCTTCTTAAATTCCCTATGTGAATTGTTCTTGTAGTTCTTCTTCCTCTTACTCCTGCGAGATGAAGAGCTTGAACCCTTAATGGATTCTTCAGAGTCAGATGATTCATTAGAAGAGATTTCTAGAGTATATGTTTTGTCTATAGAAACTCTTCTTGAGCTATTGGCCCTCTTACGAGAATTCCTTCTAGAACTACTCCCACCCCTTTCTGGATTTGATGTCTGATGCCCAGATTTTATTTTCCTTTGGATTTCTGTCAAACTCTGCAGCATGGCTGCATTCAACTGATTTTTTTCTTCCTGAGCTTTAATCATCCTTTCATTATCTTCTCTGCAACTTTGCAACTCCACCCTTAGGCTTCTCATGGTGGCTGCAATACTTGGAGGAGTCTCTTGATTTCTTCTCCCATTAGATTATGTTTCAACATTTTCAACATGTATGTTCTCCCCCATGCCATCCATCACAGGCTCATAGGGATCCTGTGCATCATCCATGATGTTGATTTTCTTGGCCCAACCAAGATCCAAAACTTTCCAACTGTACTATCTAGAGTGCTGCTCTGATGTAACTGTGATTCTACAAAATGTGTTCATCCACACAATTGTTAGCTGCATTATATTCTCATAAATTCATAAATTACTTCATGTACATGGAAAAATATTATATTGACAATTTGTCAAATCATAGAATTTTCTCACAATCAACGACATGTGAGGGGGACGATGGGGGTCAAGGCGGCTTGCCCCCTTGTGGCTCGCCACTGCAGAGCGGGATGAGGGCAGCGCCCTCGTTTTTTTTTTTTTTTGTAAATCTTTCCATTTCACGCAATCTGGCAAATAAGTTCCATGGCAATTTTCCCATTTTCGGCACCTGAAAATCTCCTTGAAAAACAGCTAAAATTTCCTGTTTCGGAGCAACTCAGCGAGTTTTTTCGACCTATTTCGGGCCAACTTGCTGAGTTCTTCCGCGTTGCGGAACAACTTGATGAGTCCTTCCGCAATTGTGGAACAACTTCCCGAATCCTTCCGTAGTTTCGGGCCAACTTGTCGAGTTCTTCCGCGTTGCAGAACAAGTTGCCGAATCCTTCCGCAGTTTCGGGACAACTTTCCAAGTTCTTCCGCGTTGCGGAACAACTTGCCGAATCCTTCCGCAATTTCGGGCCAACTTGCCGAATTCTTCCGTCTTGCGGAACAACTTGCCGAATCCTTCCGCAGTTTCAGGCCAACTTGCCGAGTTCTTCCGCGTTGCGGAACAACTTGCCGAATCCTTCCGCAGTTTCGGGACAACTTTCCAAGTTCTTCCGCGTTGCGGAACAACTTGCCGAATCCTTCCGCAATTTCGGGCCAACTTGCCGAATTCTTCCGTCTTGCGGAACAACTTGCCGAATCCTTCCGCAGTTTCAGGCCAACTTGCCGAGTTCTTCCGCGTTGCGGAACAACTTGCCGAATCCTTCCGCAGTTTCGGGACAACTTTCCAAGTTCTTCCGCGTTGCGGAACAACTTGCCGAATCCTTCCGCAATTTCGGGCCAACTTGCCGAATTCTTCCGTCTTGCGGAACAACTTGCCGAATCCTTCCGCAGTTTCAGGCCAACTTTCCGAGTTCTTCCGCGTTGCAGAACAACTTGCCGAATCCTTCCGCAATTTCGGGCCAACTTGCCGAGTTCTTCCACGTTGCGGAACAACTTGCCGAATCCTTCCGCAATTTCGGGCCAACTTGCCGAGTTCTTCCGCATTGTGGAACAACTTGCCGAATCCTTCCGCAATTTCAGGCCAACTTGCTGAGTTCTTCCGCGTTGCGGAACAACTTGCCGAATCCTTCTGCAGTTTTGGGCCAACTTGTCGAATTCTTCCGTGTTGCGGCGAAGACTTCCAAGTTCTTCCCGAAACAGACTTAAACAAAAAATTTCAAAAACTCTTAGGAAAATTTGAAATCTTTCCTTCTTTCAGTGATGACTACTGCTCAACAGGAGGTGATCTTACCTTTGTAATTTTATTCAACTTAGCCATTTTAGGCCCGATGCTGATACCTGTGGTGATTAGGAAGGGACCTTCCCATGTGACTGTAATCGGATTTGGCCCATAGAGGTCCAATGCTACAACCAGCAGCTCTGATACCATTCTGTCACGTCCCCTCCCATCATACTAGTGCAATGGAGAGGATCGTGATGCTAAAACCAAGCATCTAACCCCATGAACTTATTAAAATAAGTATTCACATAATATAAAAGACATATGGAAATGTATAATTATAAGAAAACACAACGGAAGTAATTTCAATTACACATCCATCATACATTCAAGATATTCATCAAATAAATAATTGCAAAGTTAACACAAGAGAATGCTTATCTTATAACAAAGTAGTCCCAAGCAACTGGCTATGCAACTGCAACGTTCCACCCAACCATAGGCCAGTTGTGATCATCAATATCTCAACACACTACCACCCCCGAGCTGGGCATGATCTCTACAAGGAATCAGGGAACAGTAGACTGACACATATCTCAAAGATACACCAAATCAACCAAGCCAAGCTACAGTTGGGTTTATCAGGCTGTTAGGCAATGGAAGGAAGAATTGCTAAGCTAGTGGGATCATCCATAGAGATATGGGCACCCTCTGCAAGATCTATCTAGCTTGGTCTCCACAATACCTACACACCTGGCACAAGGAAGTATTCCCTTCACTAATACACAGTCCCTTAGGCCATACCTCCCATTCTAGTATTCTTCAAGGTGTGCATAGAAGAGCAACCAGCCCTTTTGATACTCTTGAGAGGTTACCTCCTCACTAGGTTTATCAAGTCAATTCTGGTCCACTTCCACTCCTAATTCTTACTCATAATTTCCAACCAACACAGGGATGCACCCTACAACAAAACACAAGTGCTGAAAAACGTGGGCAACCAAAACGAACTGGTAGATGGGGAATAAACCCTAGGAGAGAAAATTCATTTTCAGAAAACGTTTTTCTGCATTTCAGGGGCAAAACGACCTCTATAAACCCCCAAAATGTGACTCCCTTTCTCCCAGCCACTGTGCAACACAAAAACGAGCTCCCATCTATGGAAAAATGCAGGAATTTGGTCAAAAATGTGATGGTGAAAGCCCAGCTAGCTCAGACTGCGTGCAAGAGGAAAGACTATCCATTCAGAATGGCTTTGGGCACCATTTCGTGAGTGTTTTCTTGCCCCAGAAGAAAAAGTACATTTTTTCAGGTTGATGGCTTGCCCATGCTCGAAATTGGATGCCATACCTCTTCGTTCCCAAGGCATTAACTGCCTCGACCAATTTATGGAAGAATTAAATGATTGGGTGCATAAGTCAGAATGGGTAGTTGAGGGTTTATTCATTGACATCTAGATTAACACCATTGGCTCAAGGGTTTGAATAATTTCCCTCCCTATTCCTTGCAGAATCATGCCCCCATCTCTTTGCTGCATTGCATAGCTAGTTGTGGGTTTTTCATTAAAATTCGTATTTACCTGATGTCTTAATTTACATTGTGCCTATCTAGCACAAGAACCATAGGCATCTATTTTCAATTGCCGATACATAAAACACTAAATCAATGGTGGGGCATTGGCCTTGAGCTCCTCACCATGATCAAATAACAATATTTACATCATTTACGATTTAATGCGAAGGGGGTCAAAATGGGGACGTGACACATTCTGACCCCAATGTCTATACCAAGCAAGTAGGAAACCATCTCATCATACTTGTTCTATATGTTGATGACCTTATTCTTACTGGTAGTGACCCTAAGCTTATAACCCATGTGAAATCCAGTCTTAAGCAAAATTTTGAAATGTCAAACTTAGGACATTTGCATTATTTTCTTGGTCTCCAAGTCTTGCAAACCAGAGAATGAATCTTTCTTTCTCAATCTAAGTATGCTTGTGACCTTCTTCGTCGCTTTCACATGGATGATTGTACACCTGCCCCTTCTCCCTTCTAGTATGGAGTCAAACTTTCTGCCACTTGTACTTCACCTGAAGTAGATGCCACCTTGTATTGTCATCTTGTTGGTAGTCTCTTATACTTGACTCATTCTCGTCCTAACCTTTCCTTTGTCGTTGGTCGTGTTGCCCGTTATATGCAAACACCTCATGAAAGTCACTGGAAAGCAGCTAAAAGAATACTTCGATATATTCGAGGTACAATTCAGTTTGGGATTCATTATAGTACAAGGGGGGAACCTTTGTTGGTTGGTTTCACTGATTCAGATTGGGCCGATGATCCTGATGATCGAAAGTCTACAGCAGGTTATGTTTTCAGTCTGGGATCTGGACCTATCACTTGGGCTTGCAAGAAACAACAAGCTCTTTCTCTTTCTTCAGCAGAGGTGGAATATCGAGCCGCAGTTAATGCCATTCATGAAGCTTTATGGCTTCAACAGATCCTTTCAAAGTTTGGATTCGAGCAGCATCAGCCTACTCCACTTTGGTGCGACAATCAAAGTGCCATCAAGCTTTCCAAAGATCCAGTCCTACATCAACGCAGCAAACACATTGAGCTACATTTGCACTTCATTAGAAATCTTGTTCATGATTGTGTTCTTGAAGTGCTCTTTTGTCCTACAAATGATCAAGTTGCAGACATCTTCATTAAGTCTCTTACAGAAGCAAAGTTTTCTAAACTACGATCTATGTTAGGAGTTTAGGAACTTGTCATTAAGGGGGGGTAGTCTCTAATGCCTCCTTCCTTCTCCTAATAGTGTCACTTTTTTAAATCCTTCAATCCTATCCCAAGTTGTTCTTAAGGGGGGATGTTAGGATATTTAAACACTTAGGAGTTAGTTAAGATCAACTTGTGTAAAATATCTGTTAGGAAAAGTGTGTTTCTTTAGTATGCATTTGTAAATACTTAATCCGATGGTCACAATATGTTCCCGACATAGAGTGATCCGACGGCTCAACTTCTCTTAGATCATACCTACCCTTGATCTGTGGCTTAACACCCGATTGGTCCATGATCTCTATTTAAAGAGCATGGAGGGTCATTGGAAAGTTGATCGATTATGAGAAGCTCATTTGTAAATTTCTTTCTTTGCATAATAAATTGTCCCGTAGAAGCTATTTGGTTGAGGCCGTGGAGTGTTTCCCTCACAAGGGTTTAAACCACGTCAAAACATCGGTGTATCAATATGTGATATGTTTGTGTGAAGTGGTTTCTCTAGGTGTTCGTTCTTTTGGGAGTACCCTGTGTACCCGAACACATTGTGTGCAAGCAGGGCTTGATGGTTGATCCTGCGAAGATCGCAGTTATTGTAAACTTGCCGACACCGAATTCAGTCAAGCAGCTGCACACTACATTGGAGCAAACCGGTTACTACAAAAAATTTATAAAGGTTTATGCGCAAATAACCGTAGCCATGGAGAATCTATCAAAGAAAAATGTTCGATTCATCTGGAACGCAGAGTGTGAACAAGGCTTTCATACTTTAAAAGAGAAAATGGTAACTGCGCCAATCCTAGTTTTTTCGGACTGGGAGAAGTCGTTTCATGTCCATGTCGATGCTTCATGTATAGCATTGGGGGTTGTCTTAGCACAACCGGGAGAGGGAGGTATTGACCATCCCATTGCATTTTCGAGCAAGAAGCTCTCATCTATAGAGAATAATTATACCACCACTGAGAGAGAAGGCCTTGTCATGGTCTATGCACTGTAGAAGTTTAGGCACTATTTGCTTGGTGCGCACTTCTCTATGTTCACTGACCATTCTGCTTTGAAATACCTGGTCAACAAGCCAGTGTTAGGGGGGCGAATCTGCACATGGTTATTACTCTTTCAGGAGTATGACTTTGAAATAGTGGTTAAGCCAGGAAGATTGAACTTAGGATCTGATCATCTATCAAGGATCGAGTCAGGAGAAGAGCCTACGAACATTGAAGACAATTTTCCTGATGCGCAGTTGTTTTCTATCCAGATAACTGATGAATATTATAAATATTTCATAGACTTTTTTACTACTGAGTTGGAACCTATAGATTTTACTACACAGCAGAAGAAGTAGTTGATAGTAAGAGCAGCAGACTTCACCATAATTGTCGGACAGCTATACAAATTGGGGCCGGATGAAGTACTGCGCAGGTGTGTGTTAGAGCACGAGAAACCATTCATACTAATTGATGCACACTCTAGAGCAACAAGAGGTCACTAAGTAGGAAGAGCCACTGCGAGAAGATATTGCAGGAAGGGCTATGGTCGCCTACGATTCACAAAGACGCGAAGGAGCATTTCCAGAGCTGAGATTTCTGTCATAGGATAGGAAGGTCGTCGCGAAGAGACGAGATTCCATTGAATCCACAGTTGACATTACATGCATTTGAGAAATGGGCCATTGATTTTGTGGGACCTATGAACCCACCAGGGAAGAAAACTGGTACGAGGTACATTATTACTGCAACTAATTACCTCACCATATGAGCATAAGCTAAGCCAGTGAAGGACTGTAGCGCAGGTACTGCCGCGTAGTTCATATTTGAAGACATCCTTACGAGGTTTAGATGCCTGAAGATTTTGATGAGTGATCAAGGCACTGACTTTCTGAACAGAACTATTGAGGCATTAATAGAAGAGTTCTGCAATCATCATCAGTGAAGTATGCCATATCATCCGCAAGCAAATCAAATTGTTGAAGCATTCAATAAAGTACTGGATAATGTGCTAACTAAGGTATGCAGTGTGAATATGGATGATTGGGACCTGTGCATTCCAACCGTTTTATGGGCATATAGAAGTACTTGTAAAAAGTTGATTGGACACACACCTTTTAGGATGGCCTATGGACAGGAAGCAATAATGCCGATGGAGTACATTGTTCCCAGCTTGAGAATAGTTGCATTCACAGGCATGGAAGATCAAGAGGCACTAGAGGAAAGAATCCTACACTTGGTTGGTTTGGAGGAGGATCGTTTCATCACAAGTTTGTTGGTGTTTATTTTGTCACTATATTTGATCATCAAATATACTCTGAGTGGCGTTAATTGCATTATTTTTTTATAATAATTCACTCGTCTTTCCATTCAGACTGTCAAACAGACTCAGGTATGCATTTATTTGAAAATCATATGAATCGTGAATGATTATCAACATTTTTTATGATTTATTAACAATCATCTCATATTTCTAGATATGCTTGGCAGTTAGTTTTTGCTCTACAGGATGCGGTCTTCAAACGGATCTTCATTTGGGCTCACTTTCACGCCAAAGACGCCAGCAATGTTCATCCAGCCCTTCATCCAGCCCACGAGATCGTTGGTTAGCATATTCCTGGCCATTAAAGATATAGACGGACACGTGGGTTCTGTTAGCAACGTGGTGGTTACGGTTGGTGAACCCCGGTTCTAGAAGATTCACATCCTTGCCTCCCGAGCTTGACAGCACACGATCTCCCCACGTCCACACTCCAGAATTTTGATTTCTCTATTCGTCCAACCTGATATCATGCCCGTCTTCTCACGCCAATGTTCTAGAGGAGCCTCGTCCTCCCAAGCTCAGTTAGCCAGCACACGCTCTTCCCACGTCGACGCTCCAGCAGCCCTCTCCTCCGTCCATCCAGCTCACCAGCATACATTCTTCCCACAACTGAAGGAAATGAACACGCAGCTGTTCGCGTCGGGTAGGATTGACACCGTGAAAGCAGGCAAGCGACCTCTGCGTTGTCGTGAGCCACCAGGTAGCCGTTTTACAATCTTAAAGACTGCCTATTATTAGAGCAGTTGAGCATTAAAGGGTCGACTTGCTCTCCCCATTGTAAAACTGTATATATAGACCTCTTTGTGACTGAGACGAGTTAGTCCTCGAGTCTCTAGAATTTTAGGCAATTGTTAGTCTTTTAAGCTACAAGCACTATGTAACTTTATCAGTTAATGGAAGCTCCTACGTTTTATTGTTGATGCTATGATGTTGGTGACTAAGTTGATTTATTTTCCATCTCTGATTGTTGGGAAGGGCCCCTCATCAACCGAAGGTTTTATTTATGTTTTTTCTGCATTTTCCTTTCTGCAAATAGCTAGTTCATTTTCTAGTTTATATAATTATTCTATTTTCCTGTATATGTCATTTCTTTACTCTCTGTAATTTGTATTTCACTGCTAACATAATTTATGTTTCCAGAACTGATAATGGTCGACCAAGCATAGTATTTGAAGTTTGCTTTCAGTCTTCTGCATTTAGATAATTTGTTTTTAGTCTTCTGCAATTAGATAGAGTTTAGATAGTTGTTGTTTCCAGCTTAGTTATAATAAGAGCTAGTTCCAGTAGTTTCTTTCTCTATAGCTGTAGGTTAAGTGTTATTCTTAGTTTTGTTTAACTATGTTATAGAAGTAGTTCATCTTTTCAAATAATAATTATAATAGATTGCTTCTTACTATCTTAGCTTCTCAATAGTCTTGTCACTGACTGCTTTGCACTGTAGGTTCATCTGCATTCGCCAGATGACGTTAAGATCATCAAAACTGATTCTTTACTTAGTTTAATTCGTTTTCTACCATCCGGACTGTCATTCGGAAAGTCATCTGGATCTTCATTTGGACTTTCATTTTTTTTGCATTGTTTTTATGCATGTTTGGAATTCAGTTTCTTAGGATCTTTAATTGTAACCTTTCTTGCTTTTAATTAGCATTTTTAACCATAATTAGGACTTTTCTTTATATTCCATAAAAGTTTTAATTAAGTTGTCATTATTCTTAGTTTCCATCTCATTCTCCTTCACTCTATTTCAACTGTTCTTGAGTTATGTCTTTCATATCTGATTTACTAATATGCTGCTACTTTCAGATTTATCAGTTTTATTCTTAGTATAGTTTACTACATGTTTTAAGGTTTATTTCCAAATTAGAGTTAATAATTTCATTCTCCAAGTTATCTTAATTTCGATAGTTTCTTTGTTAAGTATAGGATCAGTTTCCCATTCATACAGATAATGAAGATGTTCACGAAATAGAATTTGGATCAAAAATAAATATCTTTATCAAGTTTTCTACTTGCTTCTATATAACATATCTTTATCAATTTTTCTACTTGCTTCCAAATTGAATTCAGAAATAAATATCTTTATTAAGTTTTCTACTTGCCTCTAGATTTTATTAGTTTTATACTGTTTTGCTTATGGATAGAAGGTAGATCATAATGTTTAAGGTTAACTGTAATTGGACTCTTTGTAGTTTACATCTCTTTATTGAAATTAGGTTAGATTTACTTCCATTTTCTTTTGTTGTTACATTTGAAAGCTATTACGATTCATTCACTCCAGTTCCTATCACATTTGACATATAGCATCAAGGAGAATGGAACTAGATGCTTTAGTGTAGTTTTGAAGTATTAACTAAATGCATCAGTAGTTATTGAATTCATTAATAGTTTGTCGTTTTGCTTTGAATTAACATAGTTTTATGTTTATGTAATTTATTATCAAATTAAGTCATTCCATAGATAGGTCCCTAATTTCATTTACAGTTGTTTTTAATTCCTAGATTAGAATCTAAAGAATTGATTAAGTAGTTTCCATTCTTATAAAAATAGCTTGCTCTTTAATCAGTAATTGTTCTTTTTTTCCATTGTTTAATCATAGAATAGAGTAGTATGATTTGATATTATTCTGATCTGTTGGTTTAATTTGGTTTAATTAGTTCATTTGTTATCTTTTCTGAAGTTTGACTCAGTTTTTCATTTTGAAAGATCTTTCAATCTTTTCTTTATTAAAACATTTCTAAGGTCAGACAAGCCGAAACTTAGGTTCCATTCTACCTCGGCATATACTGTGCCACAACTCTAAGATTACCAACCATGGTCGATAATTAAATATTTTGGTGATTCTTCTCAGTTGTAGATAGGTAGAACTCAGTTGTAGATAAATAGTACCTTCTCTTAAAAACTTAGGAATAGATTTGAATTCTCTTCTTTTAAAATTTAGAAATAGGATGGTGGCGGGTGAGGGGTAAGACAAGAGGTAAGAACCTGCGCATATGTTATAACAGGCATCCCCAAAACCCAGTAGTAGTAGTGATGCAGTTAGAATTTGTTTTAGTTATATTTTTTTTTTCATGAATAGGTCTAGAGACTCACAAGGTAGATTTATTAAAACTAAAATTCCTACTAACCTATATGGGGGACGTGCCACCCCAACTACTAATTCAACAGAAAGGTATCAGAAGACACCTAAAGGGGATAGTCCTACTTGGAAAGCAAAGGAAATATTTTCTGGAAGTCAAATAGGGGAAACCATAGGGACATCAGAAAAGTCTGTTCATCAAGAAATTCCACAGGAACCTCAAGCTCATATTGAGATTGAACGTAGACAAGAGGAAACTCCAAAGGATAAAACTTCTGAACCCTCCAACCCTTCATTAGTCCAAAAACCCAAAGACACTACTTTTTCAATAGTAGGTGGTCCACACTTAGTAGATTTTGTCGATCCTGCACAAGTAGATGCTCTTTTTGAGAATTCTGTGAACATAGTCATCTCACAGATTGAGACAACAACAATAGGACATTCAAAACTGGATACCCACATATGTTGATGTATTTGTAACTTTGGAAGATATTCTTCTATGTATTACATTTGTACTTTATTGTATATCCATTAGAGATGTTACATTCCTCTATTTGGAAGTGTCATCATTTGTATTTGTAAGTGTCATCATGTGCATCGATAAGTGTCGTCATTTGTATTGATGGGTTATTAGACCACCAATGTGGGGTTGGCCTTGGTTAGCACATGTGGTTGGGTTATTAGGCTTGATTAGCAAGTTGGCCCTAGTGGATTATTGGCAAGTCAAGTCAATGTATAAATAGAGAGGTTGCGTCTCTCATTTTTCTCATTCACTCACTTCTCAAGCTCGCATAGCTAAGAGAGAAAGTGGCGCACTTGTGGAGGAGGAGGAGCATCTGCTAGAAACATCTTATTGGGTTTGATCCTTGTGATCTTGATTTGTGGCTTATCTTATCTCTGAGGAATTTGCGGGGTTTTTCACCTTCTTGGTTTTCCCTGGTGAAACTCTGTGTCTCTTGTGTGATTGCTTTTGTGTTTATGATTGATATGTTGTACATGTTATTCTCTCAGTGATTCTGAATGATAATGGAATGAAATTATCGAAAAATTAACATGGTATTAGAGTCGATCTAAGAAGAAGGCACTCTGCAACTGTGAAAGTTAAGGATTCTTATTATTTGAGTTTCTTTACATAGTTCATCAAAGGCAGAAGGCTAGACGGACTCTACTAGCAAGGGCGCATCTTTCTGTCAAGATAGAATTCAATTCTAAGAATTTTCAGTTTTGGCCCTAAAAATTAGGGTTTCCACAAAAATAGGAATTTCTGAAATCTGAGGACATAGCTGGAAGAGCCTTGGAAATATCAAAGTTTAGAGCTTTGGATCGAAATTTTTGGTTGGGTGAAGCTCTGGGAAACTCAACCCCTAATTCAGGGTCCTCCTTAGTGAATCCGGGAGATTGAAAAGCATTTTTGAAGGGTGAAAATTTGCAGTTTTCAAATTCTGAGTATACCAGGATGATCAGCCCATCAAGGCGCATCTTTCTATCATTTTAGAATTTTTAAATTCACATTTTGAATTTTTAGGGTTTCTCTAACAAACCCTAATCCAGCTCCAAATCCAGTTTTCAGCAAATCAAGTGGTAAGACCTAAATATTTTCTATTTTCGTTTGAAGTACTCTTTAAATATGTCTCACCACACCAAGCTTGAGGATAAGCTTGATGGAGCTGATAACTTTCGAGCATGGAAGTATAGGATTGGGTTAATCCTTGAAGAAAATGATTTGGACACCTACATAAAAGAAGAGGTTCCAGTTCTAGAGGGAGATGAGGCTAAGGCCTTACACAAGAAGGACTTGGTCAAGTCTAAGAGAATAATTGTTGATTCTATAAAGGACCATCTCATACCCCATGTGTCTTCCCTAAAGACACCTAAGGAAATGTTTGACTCTTTGACTAAGTTGTTTGAAGGAAAGAACATAAATCGGAAGATGACTCTGCGGAACCAATTGAAAGGGGTAAAGATCCAAAATGGAGAGACCATTCAATCCTATTTCTCTAAGGTCTCTCAAATCAAGGAACAACTTGAAGCTGTGGATGAAGTGATGGAGAATGGAGAAATTGTCATGACCACACTAAATGGCCTACCTAGGTCATGGGACTCCTTCATCCAAGGAATATATGCAAGAAAGAAATTGATCTCTTTCAGTAGACTGTGGGAGGAATGCTCACAAGAAGAAGTTAGGCTTGTGGCTCGAGAAGAAAAGATGGGAAGTGAAGATCAAGCTCTCACAACACACACCAAAAAAAACAAGTTCAAGAGAGGACCACCTCATCATCACAAGAAGTCTTCTCACTACCATTCAAAAGACAAGAAAGATATGAGATGCTTCTCATGCAATGAGAAAGGACACTTTGCTTCTGAATGTCCCAAGAGAAAGAAAGACTCCAACAACAACAACAACAAGAACAATAAGAAGAGATATCATGCTCATGATGCCGAGGATGATGAACCTCCCAAGAAGAAATCTAGAGCAGAAAGTGATGACTCATCAAGTGAAGATGAATATGTTCTAATCTTTGCTCTCACAGGTACTGTCTCTCATGGTTGTAATGATTGGCTTATTGATAGTGGGGCTTCTAAACACATGATTGGGTTTAAAGAATCTTTTGTAAATCTATTTGAAAATGAGTCACCCCATAAGGTGAAACTTGGGGATGACTATCAATATCCTATTAAAGGAAGTGGTGAAGCCTCTTACATGCTAGACTCTGGGAAGTCTTTGAAGATGAAATATGTTCTATATGTACCTAGGCTCAAGAAGAATCTCCTATCCATATCATCTTTGGATGCAAAAGGGATTAGAGTTGCATTTGTGGATGGCCAAGTACTCATGTGGCCAAAGGGTAAGACCATAGATGATGCAGTAGTGATTGGAGAGCAAGAGGGAGGTTTGTACAAATTGAAGGGACAACCTGAACATGCCATGCTACATGATTCCATGGATCCAAGTGAACTTTGGCATATAAGACTTGCACACATGCACTATAGAGCACTACCAATTGCAAGCAAAGTTGTAGAAGGTCTTCCTGAAATCCAGCCAAAACATAAAGGGGTTTGCAAAGGACGTGCAAAATGAAAGAACACAAAGTAGTCATTTCCAAGTAGTGAAAGCAAAGCAAAAGGAATCTTGGATATTATCCACTCCGATGTATGCGGTCCAATGTCATCCAGTTCTCTAAGTGGGTATGTATACTATGTTTCTTTCATTGATGATTTCTCTAGGAAGACTTGGGTTTACTTCTTGAAGAATAAAGATGAAGTGTTTGAAAAGTTCAAGGAATTCAAAGCCTTGATAGAAAATCAAACAGATAAGAAGATCAAGACTTTCAAATTCGACAATGGTGGAGAATTCACTTTAGGTGATTTCAAAAAGTTATGCAGTGATTCAGGGATTAAGACGGAGTTGACTGCTCCCTACAATCCACAACAAAATGGAGTTGCAGAAAGGAAGAATAGAACTATCATGGAAGCAGCACGAGCAACGCTTCATGACCAAGATCCGCCTATGCATCTATGGGAAGAAGCAGATAGGACAGCTATATATGTGTAGAACAAAACACCTCACAAGATACTTGACAACAAGACACCAAAAGAAGTCTTCTCTAGTAAGAAACTAGAAGTTAGCCATCTCAGAATATTTGGTTGTCCAGTATATACACACATTCCGAAGGAAAAGAGGACAAAGCTAGATCCTTAAGAAAAGAAGGGCATCTTTGTGGGTTACAGTGAAAGCTCGAAGGCTTACAAAATATACTTTCCAGGGTTCAAGAAGATTGACATCAGCAGGGATGTCACATTTGATGAAAACTCAGCATACATCAAATCAAGGAAGACACCTGTTGAAGACCATGAAGAACCCAAGGTAACCAGATTCCAAGACACCACCATGAATGAAGCAATTCTAGAAGAATTTCGTGAAATTGAAGATCCACAAGAACCTATAGATCCACCCCGTGAGAAGAACTCTCACAAGAGGAAACCTGCATGGGCTAGAGAGCTTATCCAAGATGCAGAAAGGTATGGCATCCCAGAAAAAGAACACAAAGAAAGAAAGAGGACTAGATCATATACCAGTTATGTTGCCTTACTCTGTGACATTATAAACAAAGAACCTTCCAGTTATGAAGAAGCAGCGGAAAAGAAAAAATGGAAGGATGCCATGGTCGAAGAGTACCAGTCGATCATGAAGAATTATGTTTGGGATGTGGTCCCAAGACCTGAAGGGAAGTCTGTTGTGACTTCCAAGTGAATCTATAAGATCAAGCATGCTGCAGATGGTAGCATAGAGAAATACAAGGCAAGATTTGTAGCTCGTGGCTTCTCACGGAAAGAGGGGATAGACTATGAAGAAAAATTTTCTCCTGTAGCCAGATACACTTCCATCAGAACAGTACTTGCTCTGGCTGCAGTAATGAAATGGAAGATACACTAGATGGATGTCAAGACAACTTTCTTGAATGGTGTAGTCGAAGAGGAAGTGTATGTGGAGCAGCCACTTGGTTTTGAGACACATGACAGGGAGTCATATGTGTGCAGATTGAAGAAAGCCTTGTATGGCTTGAAGCAAGCTCCTAGAACTTGATATGGTATGATGGACAACTTTCTATCCAGCTTGGGCTTTACCAAGAGTAAAGAAGATTCCAACCTTTACTACAAGGTTGAGGAAGGCAATACTGTGATACTACTGTTGTATGTGGATGACTTGTTTGTTACAGGTGAGGATGGATTGATTGCCAATACCAAGAGGAAGCTTGCTGCTGAGTTCGAGATGAAGGACTTGGGGATGATGCACTATTTTCTAGGCATGGAGGTATGGTAGAGTGCAGATGGGATCTTCCTTGGACAAGGGAAGTATGCAGTAGAGATCCTGAAGAGGTTCGGGATGATGGAATGCAAGGCCATGACCACACCTATGGCATCGAACTTGAAGCCTCTATGTGATGCTTCATTTGAGCCGGTTGATGTCACGATGTATCGTTAGATGATTGGTTCTTTGATGTACCTGACGAATACAAGACCAGATATTTGCTTTGCGGTGAACACATTGAGCCAGTTCCTGACAGATCCCATAGGTGTTCACCTGGTTGCTATAAAGCATATTCTTAGGTACCTAAAGGGTATGGTTGATTATGGGCTCAAGTATGATGCGAATCAAAAATTTAACCTGGAAGGTTATGTTGATTCGGATTGGGCAGGCAATGCTACAGATAGGAAGAGCACTTCTGGGTGTTGCTTCAGTATGGGATTAGGTGTGATCTCTTGGCTTAGCACGAAACAATCCTGTGTAGCACTGAGTACAGCTGAAGCAGAGTATGTTGCAACTTGTTCGGCTAGTTGTGAGGCAGTATGGCTCCGGAAGCTACTGTCTGAGTTATTTGATCTCCCGTTGGATGCTACTGGTATCTTTTGTGACAACCAAAGTTGTGTGAAGCTGTCTGAGAACCTAGTGTTTCATGACAGGTCGAAGCACATTGAGATCAAATATCACTATATCAAGTATATGGTGCAGAGAGGAGCAGTGAAGCTCCTGTATGCTGCGATGGATGAGCAGGTTGCAGATGTGTTGGCGAAACAACTAGCTAGAGTGAAGTTTGAGTACTTCAGAGAGAGGCTTGGTGTTCTTCAGATTGACGACACTTCGAGGAAGAAGTGATGGGACACATTTGCAGAATACATTCCAAGCATGGTGAGAGGAGGATCCTTCCCATGGTTGTGGATGTAAGCATTGTGTGATGAGCATCAGGACGATGCTCCAGTTACTGCTTGTATATGCATCAGTTGGATGCTTGGTATGATCAGTTGGATCATGTATATGTATATGCATCAGTTGGATGCTTGGTATGATCAGTTGGATCATGTATTTGTATATGTATCAGTTGGATGCATTGTATGATCAATTGGATCATGTATTTGTATGTGTATCAGGTGGATACATTGTATGATTAGGATGATCATGGATGATGAGCTTCAGGATGTTTCTCTGGATGATATGCATCAGGACGATGCAGTGATGAGTATTAGGACGATGCTCTGGATGACATGCATCAGGACGATGCAGTGATGATGATCAGGTTGATCATGTGTGATGAGTATCAAGACGATACTCCATATGATGTGCATCGGGATGATGTATGGTATGATGATGATCAGATTGATCATTAGCATCAGGATGATAATCCATGCGAGGATGATTAGGTGGATCATGAGTTTCAGGATGATACTCATAGGTCGATTATATGTGGCAGGTTGTGCAAGTAGCATGTAAAAGATCCTGGGAGGTCCAATAGGTTGAGCAATGTGCTCCTAATAATTCGTGGGATGCTCTTTAGAGGTTTTTCTAGGGAGGTATGTAATCATCCCTGGAGGTCCGATAGGTTGAGCAGTGTGCTCGTAATAAGTCCTGGGATGCTCTTTAGATATCTTGTCGGTCGTGCTTAGGCACGTAAACTGATCCTAGGATATTCTTTTAAGGTTTTTCCTAATCACATGTAATCAGTCCTGGAGATCTGATAGGTTGAGCTATGTGCTCGTAATAAGTCCTAGTATGCTCTTTAGAGAATCTTGTCGATCGTGATGAGGCACGTAAACTGATCCTAGGATACTCTATAAAGGTTTTGTGAAGGGATGCATATAAGCCCTGGGATATCTTGTCGGTCGTGCTTAGGCACGTAAACTGTTCCTGGGATAGTCTTGTCAGGATTTGCATATGCACGTAATGAGTCCTGAGTTACCACCTCTATCATACCACTCGTAGTGTTGATTAAAACCTACAAATGGTGGGCCTACATCCAGCATGAAAAAGGGATGGCTCTATAGAACTTTCTATGACGAGCAAAATTCAGAGATAGCCCAGTGTTTGGGATGTTGTGTAAAGCATCAGTGATGATGATTATGCTCTGTGATCCAGTATGATGATCCAGCTCCAGAATTGAAGACTTGCGCCAATATGTGTTGATGACCTGTGACGAGAGAATACCTTCCAAGTTAAGAGGGAGTGTTGATGTATTTGTAACTTCAGAAGATATTCTTCTATGTATTACATTTGTACTTTATTGTATATCCATTAGAGATGTTACATTCCTCTATTTGGAAGTGCCGTCATTTGTATTTGTAAGTGTCGTCATGTACATCGACAAGTGTCGTCATTTGTATTGATGGGTTATTAGACCACTAGTGTGGGGTCGGCCCTGGTTAGCACATCTGGTTGGGTAGGCTTAATTAGCAAGTCAGCCCCAGTGGATTATTGGCAGGTCAAGTCAGTGTATAAATAGAGAGGTTGTGTCTCTCATTTATCTCATTCACTCACTTCCCAAGCTCGCATAGCTAAGAGAGAAAGTGGCGCACTTGTGGAGGAGGAGGAGCAGCTGCTAGAAGCATCTTATTGGGTTTGATCCTTGTGATCTTGATTTGTGGCTTATCTTATCTCTGAGGAAGTTGTGGGGTTTTCCTAGGTGAAACTCTGTGTCTCTTGTGTGATTGCTATTGTGTTTATGGTTGATATGTTGTACATGTTATTCTCTTAGTGATCCTGAATGATAATGGAATGAAATTATCGAAAAATTAACAACATAGCTGGTAATTCTCCTCCTAAAAATAAGAATACTCTTCCTGAAATGGAACGTTGGGATATCCCATATTCACCAAGAAAGGATCCACCCAGGTATTCCCTCTTTGGCAATCGAATCTTCATGGAGGATGAAAATGAAGATCATGTCCGACAAGATGAAGGAGAAGGAGAGGTTAGAACCGAATGTACTTTTGGATTCCCTATCTTAGACACTGCACAAGATGTAACTATGAAAAATATCCCTCCCTCCTCACTACCAACCTTCTATGGGAAGAGTAGTGAGGATCCGAATACATTCTTATTCGAGTTTGACATTTTGTGTAGGAGTTATAATTACCTAGAAGATGGCCCAAAACTAAAACTCTTTCCTACCACATTAAAATATTCTACTCTGCAATGGTTTATGGGATTAGGAGAGTCTAGTATTAGAACATGGGAAGACATGAAGAATGCATTTCTATGGAAATATCAGGAATACTGTAGACCTAAGGACTCTCGCAATGATATTTTGAAAATTCAACAACTTGAAGACGAGAGCCTAGAAGACTATCTCGAAAGATTTAACTATGTGTTACATAAATCTAAATATTGTGATCTTCGGGAAGATGCAGTAAGAACACTCTTCCTCAAGGGAATCTCAGAAGAATTCTTAGAGAACCTTAATCTCATGGCAGCAGGAGATATTTCTCATCAGCCTTTTGCACAGATTTGTGAACTATGTAGGAATTACTCTAGGAGCAGAGGGAAAGGTGGAAGACATTTTTGAGAATCTTATGCTAGGAACCCGAAAGGGAGCACATCCAGTCCTGGTGGAGTTACAAGGGTAGAGTTGGGAAACCTATTGGAAAATTTCAAAACAGATGTCTTAAGAGCCATGGGTTCTCAACTAGATGCAATACAAGCTAAAAAGAGGCAATATGAAGAGCGTGCAGCAATGAGTGTTTTCTGTTCTAGGTTTAGGACTAAACATCCTCAACGAGAATTTCCAGTGAATAATGTTTCAGTTTGTCACCTTTGTACAGAAGAACATCCGACTGATAATTGTCCATCATTACCGGGGTTGCAAGCTGTGTATAAGAGTGGAAACTTTGGTGAATCATCTAGTAGGCCTTGGAAACCTAGAGATCAACCATCATATCAAGATCCATCACAAATTCCACCCTATTACTATCCTTATCAACCCCCTCAACAATGGAATACTTCAGGTTGGAAAAATTGGCCTCCGCGGTACCATCCTCAAAATACCCAACAGCAACAATGGCCACATGGGTGGAGAGGACAAGCTTATGATCAACCACCTCCTCCTATGCCTAACTATTCTTACCCAACTAATATTCAGCAACTTTTTCCTGGATTTACACCTCCTTCACTACCCCCTATCCAAAATCAACCTCACCATTTCCAGAACATGAATCCTCCAAGACCCACAATATTACCTGCACAACCGATACCGAACCCTAACAACAAGCCAACCCAAGCTCTTAACAACATTGTGTTGGTACCTCTTCCATCATATGCCATTTCGACCGCACCAATACACGAGATTCAACTGCGGTCTGGAAGAGTTCAGCAAGATTAGCCCAAGTCATCAGTTGTTATCCAAGAAGAAAATGAGGAAGAAAACATACCTACCAAAGTTTTGAATGATTCCATTCTTGAAGATGTGGTTATTCCTAAATATTCAACACACAACCATCCACATAAAGAAGTAATTCTAGGGGAAAAATCACCTCCATATCCGGAGCGTCCAGTAATAGAAAATCATGTAACTTATCCAGAGTATGATATCATTAACGAATTGAAAAATATTTGTATCAAGATCCCTTTGTTACAAGCCATTATGGATATCCCAATCTATAGTAAAGTAATAAAGGAACTCTGTATTAAAAGACTAGGGAGAAAACAAAAAGACCCTCCGACGATTCATGTAATAGGAGAAATATCAGATTGCATAACAAACCAACCAAGAATCCCAAAGTATTCAAACCCGGGAAATTCTGTGGTGACTGTTATCATCAATAACACTGCCATAGGAAACACACTTATTGATCTAGGAGCTGCTATCAACCTCATGACTACCATAACGTTAGAAACTCTCAATTTAGGACACTTCCTCTGCCCTACCTCAACGATGCTAGAATTAGCAGATCGCACTATGGTTCAACCTATTGGGATATTAGATGACATCATTGTATCCTTAGCTTCATGGAAATATCCCGTGGAATTCATGGTCATAGAATCAAAAGACCCTTCCAAAGGTCACCCCATTATTTTGGGAAGACCTTGGTTGGCTACTGCCAATGCATTTATAGGATGTAGGGATGGAGAGATGATTATCTCTGATGGGTTATCTACAAGAAAACTAGCTTTATACCCACCAGCTCAGCCAGTAACTAAAGACCTATTCTGGCTACATTGTCCTTTTGGAGATGAGAACTTGGAAGAACTTTCCCTTGTTAGTGATTTCTCCCGGGCACTTCAAGAGCAAGATACCGAGAATGTGTTGAATCAGTTTATATCTTCCACAACATGTGTATAATTTCCTCGGTCTTTCTCCCAACTTGACCAAATCTTTGGAGATGAATTCCAAGAAAACATGAGCCTCTCAACATTTACGAGTACACCCTGTGTCTTCGCAATCAAAGAACACCTAGGATCCTATACCATACCTTGCGAGGTTAGTTCCGACAAATTTCTACATATAAATGCAGGTTTAGATGAGAGTCAGCAAAAACAATTACTAAAAGTTCTCAAGAGTCAAACTAGAGCATTTGCATGGGAATATACCGATATGAAAGGTATACACCTAGATACCTATATCCACCACATTTACACAGACTCAAACATACCTCTTGGTAGGCATCCCCAGAGAAGGATGAATCCATCCCTAAAGGATATAGTAAAGGATGAATTACAAAAACTCCTTAACGCCAGTTTCATTTACCCAATTTCCAACAATAAATGAATGTCTCCTCTGGTGGTAGTCCCAAATAAAGTCACAGGGAAATGGTGTATCTGTGTTGACTTTCGAGAACTGAACAAGGCCACTCTTGAGAACTACTTCCCATTGCCTTTCATCGATCAGGTGTTAGACACCTTATCATGGAAAAAATATTTTTCATTCCTTGATGGGTATAGTGGATACAATCAAATACTAATAGCACCTAAGGATCAAGACAAGACAACCTTTACTTGTTCTTGGGGGAAATACACCTATCGAGTGTTACCATTTGGCCTATGTAATGCACCTGCTACTTTCCAGCTGGCAGTTCTAGGAATTTTTACTGACCTTATACATGACTATGTAGAAGTTTATATGGATGATTTTACAGTTTATGGTAATACCTTCCAAGAAGCCCTTGATAACCTCGAAACAGTTCTTATTCTGTGCCAAGAAACGAACTTAGCTCTTAGTCATGAAAAATGCAAAATGTTACTGACTGAAGGCATAGTTCTGGGACATCATGTCTCCCTTCAAGGTATCAATGTGGATCCTACCAAGATAGATATAATTGTTAATCTTCCTCCTCCAAAAAATCAAAAGAAAGTAAGAAGTTTTCTTGGCCATGCAGGCTATTATAGACATTTTATTGAAAATTTCACTAAGATAGTCGCACCTATGTTCAAACTAGTCATTAAGGACACAGAATTTCAATGGACTGAACCATGTCAACATGCCTTCGAAACCTTGAAGGAAAAGCTATCAGTGGCACCAATACTTAGGGGCCCAAATTGGTCCCTTCCTTTCCATATATCCACTGATGCTTCTGACATAGCTATAGGGGCAGTCCTAGGTCAAAAAGAGGGATAGACATCACATGCCATTTACTTTGCTAGTAAAAATTTGACTGCTCCAGAATCGAAATACACTGTTACTGAAAAATATTTTCTAGCAGTATTCTATGCCATCAACAAGTTTCGTCATTATATCACAGGATATGAGATTTTTATACACACTGACCACTCTGCCATCAGGTTTTTAATGAATAAAACTATCACCAATGGCAGGGTGACTCAGTGGCTTCTTTTGTTACAAGAATTTAACATCACCATTATTGATCGTCCCGGTAGAGAGAATGTGGTAGCTAATTTTATCTCTAGAATTCAAACTGACAATAATGCTAGTCATGTCGATGATAGCTTGCCAGATGAACATTTGTTCATTGTGTCTGTTCGAACCCCATGGTTTGCAGACATAGCCAATTATTTAGCAGCTGGAAAGCTACCAAACCATCTCTCCCCACCCGAAAAACATAGGATCATAGTTCAGAGTTCCAATTATTCTTGGGTGGATAATGATCTCTTTCGTACTGGTCCTGACCTTATTATTAGACGATGTGTACGGGAGGATGAGATGGCAGAGATCCTACATGCATGTCATGGTGGACCTTGTGGCGGGAATTTTTCTGATAAGAGAACAGCATACAAAGTGTTTCACTATGGATATTATTGGAAAGCATTTTCAAAGATGTTGCCAAGTATGTCAAGGTATGTGACAGTTTCAAAATAATGGGTGTACCTACGCCATCCGATGAGATGCCCTTACAGCCCCAAGTTATGATTGAGCCTTTTGAAAAATGGGCTCTAGATTTCGTTGGGCCAATTTCCCCTATGTCTCGCAAGAAGAAGTACATTATAGTGTGTACAGATTATGTCACCAAGTGGGTAGAATCCAAAGCTTTATTTCGAGCCACAGAGAAATCTACGGTAGAATTCATATATGAAGAAATCTTTACTCAATTTGGTGTACCTAGGGAAATTGTAACCGATCAAGGATCTCAGTTTACCTCCAAATTAACGAAAGAGCTTACTAACAAATATGGTATTAGACATTGTAAATATTCACCATATCACCCGCAAGCCAATGGTCAGGTAGCATCCACTAACAAAGTATTAGAAGCTATCCTAACTAAGATTATTCAGTTACACAACAAAGACTGGGCAGATAGGCTCCCAGAAGTCTTGTGGGCTTACAGAATAACTTGGAGGAACACAACTGGCCACACACCTTATGAACTCGTTTATGGTAAACAAGTTCTTCTACCTATTGAATTTCAATTCAAAACCTTTCGTATGGCTGCACAATTAGGGATGAATCTATAAGAACCACAAAGACACTAAATCTTGCAAATAAATGAATTAGATGAGATTAGGCAATATGTTATTCAGCGCACAATTTTAATACAAAACCAACGCAAAAAGTGGCATGATAGATACATCAAACAAAAAAATTCAAAACTGGAGACTGGGCATTACTTTTTTATTCGAGATACAAAAACTTTAAAGGTAAATTAACTACTCGTTGGATGGGTCCATATGAAATTGTTACAGCTTTTGATAATGGATCTGTTAAAATTAAGACAATTGTTGATTCTCAAATTTCCTTTGTTGTAAATGGACATAGACTTAGATTTTATCATCAACCAATATCTAAACAAGATTTTGTGTAGAATGCCTTACAACAAGAGGAAATGGAGCTGGTAGAAATAGAAGTCATTCCTCCTTCTCCTAGTTCTTAAATAATTCTGGGTTATCTTCCTTTGTATATATGTAAATATGTTCTTGTTTTTCAATAATAATAGTCATTTCTAACAACTGATTGCATTCTTTACAGGAAATTCATTTTTATGATTAGCTTATGAAATTTTGTAAATTAAAACAGGAAGACTCTTTTTCCTTTTTTTCCTAAATTTCACATGACTTTTTCTTTGTACATATGTTCTTGTTTTAAATAAAATTGAATCATCTAACAAGTGGTTTTGCAATTTGATTTCAAGAACCCTCTAATCAACTCATGCAATATTATCCGAAAAGTGAAGTGCTCTAAAAAGAAATACTTATAGTTCTCCTTCTTTTTCGATTATTGTGTAAATTGAAATTTATAATGAAGGTTAAAGCATTTTTATATCATTTTTAACCACTTTCTTTTATGATTATGTATATGGTATTTGATTCAAACATGTACATTTCTGATTTATCATTAGAACAGCTGCTTAAGATCCACTTTAATTATATGATCTTCAAAATCTCTATCTTACATGTATGGACTACTAGCTCATCCTAGACTCATTATCAAAACTTGTCTCTTAAGCACTTTTAAAAGGTATCCCAAACTTGAGTGATATTTTCTATTTTGTGGGGAACATTACTGACCTTTTATGAAGAAGATAGACTGAGAGGTCAAAGAACAACTTTAGGTTATTATCTTTTGACATGATCTATAATTTGGGCCATTATAAATAAATTTACTCATAAGGTTCGTGCTAAAATTTGAATTATGTGTTTAATAGGCTTAGCACACTCTAGTGCCAACCAGCTTCCTTACTAAAAATATCATTATATGAAGCAAACCCGCTAGGGTACTGAATAGGCTCACTGATAGCGAGTCCATGCTAAGTAAAATCTTAAACAAGGAAGCTCGGTAAATGCAAGTAAACCTGTCGGGGTACTAAACAGACTCGCTGGCAGTGGGGCTATGCTTGCATGGTACCAAGATAAACCCGTCAAGGTACTGAACAGGCCTGTTGGCAGCGGGGCAATATCGGGTAAAAGAGGTTTGGTTAACGCTTTTCTATTCACATGGCTCATAAAAAACCTGAGTATACAAACACATGTTTAGGCCAATTATTTACACTATCATTAGAGAATGGTTGTAAGTTGGACTTGGACCCTGTCATCTAATTCAAACAATACCTAGGATATGATTATCCTAGAAATGGGACCCATAACTATAGTTAATCTCACAAACTCTACGGTGAACCTTATCTATATTCTTTGGATGACAAGAAATATTTACAATGAGTCATGGATGACTAGTTTTCCTATGGCACTTCACATCAAATATACTATCATTCTTCATATGGTCTTCTTAAGCACCGTTGTATTCTTTTTGATGAAATTATGTGCATATTTGAATCATCTAACTATATTAGTTAATATTTCATTTTCTTGTGAAAATTATCACAGCATTTTTTTAGAAATTATTGCTTGAACCATGTATTAAAAATATTTAAATATTAATCAATTTTTCTTTGATGGCTTGAGGACATGCCAAATTTTTGGTTTGGGGGAGGATCATAACTATTTTTAATTTCTGAATATTTATAAAGAAACAAGTTTATTTATCTCTGATAAAATTATAGGTATTTTCAGGAATAATGCGAAATAGCAGAAGAAGCATTTTCCTAATCAAGGACAAATAAAGAGGAATGCAACTAAAAGATCCATAAAAGAAAAGTTTACAGCATATTTCGTGCACTAACAGTCTCAGAAATTCCCTGCAAAAACAGCTTCAATCAGCATTAGCAAGCAAATATTGTACAGACAAAAGTCTGTATGAAGGGTTGAATGACGGGTCGAATGCCGACCCGAATGAGGTGACGAACAAAGCAAATGTATAACAATATGAATGAAGTGCCGAATGAAACCATAGCTTATAATGGCTTTATTAAACATGCCAAGGTATCCAAATTTGAATATTATTGATAAATCTAATTGGCTAATTATGTCAGGAATCAATCAAATGTCAATTTCGCACGTGGTCTCATTCCCTTATCTATCTCGCCTCTATTAAACGAATGGATTATGCATCATTTCGAATCATTGCATGACTGCCATATGGATTTAATTATCCTATCGTACGACCTATCATCATATTAATCGAGTTATCATGATCTCCTGCGTATAATCTACGTTTATAATTTCATTTCAGGAATTACGTTCAACCTGTCCAAAGCTCGGCTTTGAACATGGTTGAATATATCATATCCACATGTATTCTCTAACTCACGCATTTCTCTGTTGGTGCTCGATTCAAGATCTTTGAATGACAAGTGTGATCTCTCAAGCATGCACCTTGTCCATCATTCAACCATTCAAACGAACTTCAATTTAAACTGAAGACTGCGTGAATTTTGCTCCATTCCTTTTTTTGCTTCCCATATTCTCTATTAAGTCGCATCTCCTGCATCTTTTTCATCCTCTATACCTATCCACATCCCTCGACCTCTGTCTAGTTATGTCGATCCGTCATGAACCTGGAAATTACTAGGATTTACTTTGCATCCCCGAGTTCAAAGAGTGTCGTGAGGTATTCCTTCGAGCTGGGTGGGGTCTATTTCTCTGCCTTCTCCAAGGCCACGACCATGAAGTTTCACTGTTGTTCGCCAAAGGATTCAATGGCAAGACGGCCAAAGTTGGTCATCTCACTTTTTATGTGATGGAAGAATCTATCACATTAGCCACGAATCTCCCTAGGGAAGCATCCCATTGGCATAAACATCTCATCCTTCCACGGAAGGCTCACGTATTTTCTTTGAAGACCGAATATCAACATGTCACTGGAACAAAAGGATTCCATTGGGAGTGGGTCAAGCCAGAATACCTAGATCCCTTGACTATCATCATCCATCTGATCACTTGTGAGGGTAAGTTTATTGTTTTTAAAGTCTGCCATTTTAGATTTCTAGCACATTTTGTTAATAATCAGACCCTCAATTTCCCATTCTATTTCCTGAAAAGTTTAGAGAAAATGTCAAGTCAGGTCAGGAAGAATACTATTAATCCCTCTGGAAGCTTGTACCATCATTATCTTATTAAAATCTTAATCATTCACCAGCTGGAAAAGAGAGGGAAAACCTGGGATTATTTTGTTTTTTAGATTCTTAACCCTCATTTGATCAAGAAGCCTATTGCCAAATCCTCTGCTTCCCAAAAACACCATCGTTTCCAAGCTAGTGTTAGTGAGCCTACCCAATCCTCTATGCAAACAGAATAAGACACCAAGCGTGTGTGGTTTGATGAGAATCTCTCAGGATATGTACACCTTGTTCATTCATTGCCTTCTCCTGAGCTTACCCTTGGTGACCCTACTTCAGAACCTCCACTGTTTTCAGTACCCACTAAATCCACAAGAACAAATCATGACCAATTCGTTGACCAGTCTATCATCCAGACTGTCGTTCAGACAACCAGTCAGACGACCACACCTTTGAAACATCTCTCCTCACATTAGCCAATGTATATACTCAATTGTGTGAAGCCCCTACTGCTGAAAGTTTCCTTGCACACAACAAAGAAAGAGTTCCTGAAGAACATACTACTGAGCTTGAAACATCTTCAAGAAAGTTGAGTCCTCAAAAGGACCTGGAACATTGCATAGAACAGCCCATTCTGAATCAACAGGAAATGGATAGATTGACCCGAGTGATAGCACGGTTGACAGACCAGAATCAAAATTATGTGGAAACAATCTCTGAGCTTCAAAAAGAAAACAAGGCACTGCGCACACAGGTAAGAAGCATTGAATGCTTGGTCAATGCCAGAGTAGCATCCCATACTATTCTCTGGATGAATTATGACACCTTGAAGGACCAGAAGCCTAAAGCTAAAACTACTTCCTCTTCCAAGTCGAAGGCAGCTGCTACCACAGCTCAGCTTTCTTCCTAAACTTCTTTGCTTTGTTGAATGGGACCTGGCATATCTCCGGTTTGGGGGAATGTTGGTGTCCATTTTGTCACTATTTTTAATCATCAAATATACTCTGAGTGGCGATAATTGCACTATTTTTGTATAATAAATCATTCTTCTTTCCATTCAGACTATCAAACAGACTCAAGTATGCATTTATTTGAACATCCTACGAATAGTGAATGATTATCAACATTTTTTATGATTTATTAACAATCAACTCATATTTCTAGACATGCTTGGCAGTTAGTTTTTTATCTACAGGCTACAATCTTCAAACGGATCTTCATTCGGACTCACTTTCACGCCAAAGACGCCAGCAGCGTTCAGCCCATTATCTAGCCCGCGAGATCGTTGGTTGGCATATTCCTGGCCATTAAAGACAGAGACAGACACGTGGGTTCTGTTAGCAATGTGGTGGTTACGGTTGGTGAGCCCCGGTTCTAGAAGATTCGCATCCTTGCCTCTCGAGCTCGACAACACACGATCTCCCCACGTCAACACTCCAAAATTATGATTTCTCTGTTCGTCCAACCTGATATCACGCCCGTCTGCTCATGCCAATGTTCTAGAGGAGCCTCGTCCGCCATGCTCAGTTCTCCAGCACACGCTTTGCTCACGTTGATGCTCCATCATCCCTCTCCTCCATCCATCCAGCTCGCCAGCATACATTCTTCCCACGACTGAAGGAAACGAACACGCAGTTGTTCGCGTTGGGTAGGATTGACGCCGTGAAAGTAGGCAGGCGACCTCTGTGTTGTCGTAATCCACCAGGCAGTCGTTTTACAGTCTTAAAGACTGCCTATTATTAGATCAGTCGACCACTAAAGGGTCGACTTGCTCTCCCCATTGTAAAATTGTATATATAGACCTCTTTGTGACTGAGATGAGTTAGTCCCCGAGTCTCCGAGTCTCAAGAGTTTTAGGCAATTGTTAGTCTTTTAAGCTGCAAGCACTGTGTAACTTTCTTAGTTAATGGAAGCTCCTGCGTTTTATTTTTGATGCTTTGTTGTTGGTGACTAAGTTGATTTAGTTTCCATCTATGATTTCTAGGAAGGGCCCCTCATCAACCAGAGGTTTTATTTATGTTTTTTTGCATTTTCCTTTTTGCAAATAGCTAGTTCATTTCCAAGTTTATATAATTAATTATGTTTTCCTGTATATGTCATTTCTTTACGCTCTGTAATATGTATTTCACTCCTAACTTAATTTATGTTTCCAGAACTGATAATGGTCGACCAAGCATAGTATTTGTAGTTTGCTTTCAATCTTCTGCAATTAGATAATTTGTTTTTAGTCTTCTGCAATTAGATAGAGTTTAGATAGTTGTTGTTTAGTTAAATGTTGTTTCCAGCTTAGTTATAATTAGAGCTAGTTTCAGTAGTTTCTTTCTCTGTAGCTGTAGGTTAAGTGTTATTCTTAGTTTTGTTTAACTATGTTATAGAAGTAGTTCATCTTTTCAAATAATAATTAGAATAGATTGCTTCTTACTATCTTAGCTTCTCAATAGTCTTCTCACTAACTTCTTTTCACTGTAGGTTCATATGCATTCTCCAGCTGACGTTAAGATCATCGAAACTACTTATTTCCTTAGTTTAATTCGTTTTCTTCCATTCAGGCAGTCAATCGGATCGTCATTCGGACTTTCATTCTTTCTGCACTGTTTTTATGCCTGTTTGGAATTCAGTTTCTTAGGATCTTTAATTGTAACCTTTCTTGCTTTTAATTAGCATTTTTAACCATAATTATGACTTTGCTTTATATTCCCTAGAAGTTTTAATTAAGTTGTCATTATTCTTAGTTTCCATCTCATTCTTCTTCACTCTGTTTCAACTATTCTTGAATTATGTCTTTCATATCCGATTTACTAATATGTTGTTGCTTTCAGATTTATCAGTCTTATTCTTAGTATAGTTTATTACATGTTTTTAAGGTTTATTTCCAAATTAGAGTTAATAATTTCATTCTCCAAGTTATCTAAATTTTGATAGTTTCTTTGTTAAGTATAGGATCAGTTTCCCATTCATACAGATAATGAAGATGTTCACGAAATAGAATTTGGATCAGAAATAAATATCCGCTTTATCAAGTTTTCTAGTTGCTTCTATATAACATATCTTTATCAAGATTTCTACTTGCTTCCAAATTGAATTCAGAAATAAATATATTTATTAAGTTTTCTACTTGCCTCTAGATTTCATTAGTTTTATACTATTTTGCTTATGGATAGAAGGTAGATCATAATGTTTAAGGTTAACTGTAATTGGACTCTTTGTAGTTTACATCTCTTTATCAAAATTAGGTTAGATTTACTTCCATTTTGTTTTGTTGTTACATTTGAAATCCATTATGATTCATTCACTCCAGTTCCTATCACATTTGACAAACAACATCAAGGAGAATGGAATTAAATGCTTTAGTGTAGTTTTGAAGTATTAATTGAATGCATAAGTAGTTATTGAATTCATTAATAGTTTTTCATTTTGCTTTGAATTAACATAGTTTTTTGTTTATGTAATTTATTATCAAATTAAGTCGTTCCATAGATAGGTCCCTAATTTCATTTACAGTTGTTTTTAATTCCTAGATTAGAATCTGAAGAATTGATTAAGTAGTTTCCATTCTTATAAAAATAGCTTGCTCTTTAATCATTAATTGTTCTTTTTTTCCATTGTTTAATCATAGAGTAGAGTATGATTTGATACTATTCTGATCTGTTGGTTTAATTTGGTTTAATTAGTTCATTTGTTATATTTTCTGAAGTTTGACTCGGTTTTTCATTTTGAAAGATCTTTCGATATTTTCTTTATTAAAACATTTCTAAGGTCTGACAAGCCAAAACTTAGGTGCCATTCTACCTTAGCATATACTGTGCCACAACTCTAAGATTACCAAACATGGTCGATAATTAAATATTTTGGTGATTCTTCTCAGTTGTAGATAGGTAGAACTCAGTTGTAGATAAATAGGACCTTCTCTTAAAAACTTACGGAGAGATTTGAATTCTCTTCTTTTAAAATTTAGAAATAGGTTGGTGGTAGGTGAGCGGTAAGACGAGAGGTAAGAACTTGCGCATCTGTTATAATAGGCATCCCCAAAACCCAGCAGTAGTAGTGATGCAGTTAGAATTTGTTTTAGTTATAGTTTGTTTTTCATGAATAGGTCTAGAGACTCGCAAGGTAGATTTATTAAACCTGAAATTCCCACTAAAACTCCTACTAACCTATACGGGGGGCGTGCCACCCCAACTACTAACTCAGTAGAAAGGTATCGGAAGACACCTAAAGGGGATAGTCCTACTTGGAAATAAAAGGAAATCTTTTTTGGAAGTCAAATAGGGGAAACCATAGGGACATCAGAAAAGTCTGTTCATCAAGATATTCCACGGGAACCTCAAGCTCGTATTGAGATTGAACGCAGACAAGGGGAAACTCCAAAGGATAAAACTTCCGAACCCTCCAACCCTTCATTAGTCCAAAAACCCAAAGACACTACTTTTTCAATAGTAGGTGGTCCAAACTTAGTAGATTTTTTCAATCCTGCACAAGTAGATGCTCTTTTTGAGAATTTTGTGAACATAGTCATCTCACAGATTGAGACAACAATAGTAGGACCTTCAAAACTAGATACCCACATAGCTGGTAATTCTCCTCCTAAAAAGAAGAATACTCTTCCTGAAATAGAACGTTGGGATATCCCATATTCACCAAGAAAGGATCCACCTAAGTATTCCCTCTTTGGAAATCGAATCTTCATGGAGGATGAAAATGAAGATCGTGTCCGACAAGATGAAGGAGAAGGAGAGGTTAGAACCGAAGTTACTTTTGGATTCCCTATCTTAGACACTACACAAGATGTAACTATGAAAAATATCCATCCCTCCTCACTACCAACCTTCTATGGGAAGAGTAGTGAGGATCTGGATACATTCTTATTCGAGTTTGATATTTTGTGTAGGAGTTATAATTACCTAGAAGATGGCCCAAAACTAAAACCCTTTCCTACCACATTAAAATATTATGCTCTTCAATGGTTTATGGGATTAGGAGAGTCTAGTATTAGAACTTGGGAAGACATGAATAATTCATTTCTACGGAAATATCAGGAATACTGTAGACCTAAGGACTCACGCAATGAGATTTTTAAAATTCAGCAACTTGAAGACGAGAGCCTAGGAGACTATCTCAAAAGATTTAACTATGTGTTACATAAATCTAAATATAGTGATCTTCGGGAAGATGCAGTAAGAACACTCTTCCTCAAGGGAATCTCAGAAGAATTCTTAGAGAACCTTAATCTCATGGCAGCAGGAGATATTTCTCATCAGCCTTTTGCACAGATTTGTGAACTATGTAGGAATTTCTCTAGGAGCAGAGGGAAAGGTGGAAGACATTTTCGAGAATCTTATGCTAGGAACCCGAAAGGGAACACATCCAGTCCTGGTGGAGTTACAAGGGTAGAGTTGGGAAACCTATTGGAAAATTTCAAAACAACTATCTTAGGAGCCATGGGTTCTCAACTAGATGCACTACAAGCTAAAAAGAGGCAAGATGAAGAGCGTGCAGCAATGAGTGTTTTCTATCCTAGGTGTAGGACTAAACATCCTCAATGAGAATTTCCATTGAATAATGTTTCAGTTTGTCACCTTTGTACATAAGAACATCCGACTGATAACTGTCCATCATTACCGGGGATTCAAGCTGTGTATAAGAGTGGAAACTTTGGTGAATCATCTAGGAGGCCTTGGCAACCTAGAGATCAACCAAAATATCAAGATCCATCACAAATTCCAACCTATTACTATCCTTATCAACCCCCTCAACAATGGAATACTTCAGGTTGGCATAATCGGCCTCCGCAGTACCATCCTCAGAATACCCAACAGCAATAATGGCCACATAGATGGAGAGGACAATAAATGGAGAGGACAGATAAATGGCGTTAATTTCCACTTTACATGGTTAATAGTGTTGATCGTGCTTGTAGGATGGAAGAACCTGAAGCATTACATCGGCATAATAGTCGACAATGGCTATTGCAGAGGAGCCCGCTATGCGAACCTTTATGCAAACTTGAATTCGCAAAGACAGCACGCAACAGCAGAAGTATTCTACATGTATTATCAGCAGTTGCGCGATGCCATCAGTGTCACGCCTCAGATAACAAAGCATGTAACGAGCAAGTATATTCGCACTGTCGATTTTTATGCTGACATGCATTGTATACACATTTCAGCTAAGGCATAGCAGAAGAATGTCGAATGGTTCGCAAGAAGGTACCATTTGTATGAAGATGATATTGATCACATCATGAAGGAATGGCCTGCGGAGTTTCGAGTTGAAATTGTGGATATCGAAAGTGACTCTAGTTAGGACAACCCCATTCCATGTCCCATTGTTGAAGAAAAAGATACGGGAAAAAGGAAGGAAGATGGAAGCCCTGTACAGCCGAGGACGCGGAAGAAGCTAGCTCGCGGAGGGCTATGGAATTGCAACATGAGCATGATCGACGGAAGAGACTAGAGTCTACGATCACTGTAGTAGCTGAGGAAATATCTGAATGTGACGTAGATCCATACCCAACGGACACTTTCATTAAGATTGGCGAAATGGTTAGTGGTCTTAAGGTGGAGATAAAAGATATAGAGATCAGCTATGAAGCAAATATTGTTGCGTTGGAAGCATAGACTCCACCTGATCAGCAACAATTAAGAGAAAAGGAAGTAAAGGCCACAGCAGAAAGTATAGCCGTCGAGGTGGCTAAGTGCCAAAGTATGTTAGATAAGGCGTCGAAGGCATTTACTACCCTCGAAGAAGACCAGGAGTTGCTGGAAATCAAGAATGCTGTGAAGGATAAGCAGGCAATATTTGAACTGCTGGACGCAGAGGTTAAAGCGTTGCTTCTAAGGGAAAGACTCCAGAGGTACCGAGAAGTCAGCACGCTGAAAAAGGAAGTTCAAGTGTTAAGAGAAAGCGAGACCGAAGTTTCAAACAAGTCGCAGCCCCTACAAGAGGAAGCCCATGAACTCACACAGCAAATCGAAGAAAAGATAAAGGAGTTGTGCGAAATTCAAGAACAGGTGGAACAGCAAGCCGAGGATGATATAACACTTGAGATGTTGGAGACCATCAAACAGGTTGATCAAAACACTAAGGAAGCAGTTGAAAATTTGATTGTCATATACAACAATTTCACTGCAAAGGTAGCTCCGCAGGCGGAGGAACGGTTAGGAGAAGTAGAAGCTGAAGGTGGCTCGGGGACGAGCCACATGTAAGTGTTAGGGGCCTGTTGGGCCTATCCCAAGTGGGGCATTTTTTAGCAAGTCATATTTTGAAACTTCAAAGCTAAGCGCAGTTCAAGTGAAGGCTTTTTGAGTAAGTCATATTTTGGGATGTTGCGAAGTTGTGCGCAGGAAGAGCTGCGAAATTCAGCACTGCGAGGGGTATAACGCTATGATGTGGCCAGTCTACGGAGATTCGGAAAACCAGAGTGTTGGATGGAAGACGGCACATATTTCGGTTAAACCATCAGTGGTCTATTTTTGGTAAATATGCTCCATGAGTTCCAGGTGATGGGTAAGGAGCAATGCGTAAGGAAAGCGACTGGTCGCACATGTGAAAGAACCACTACACAAACCAGTCGCATAAGGACGTTAGAGGAAGAACGGCCTAGTGAAAGCGACCTATTGGCATGCGCGCGACAAAGAGGCCGATAGCGACATGAAGCATGCATGGAGGACTGCCATGATGGAATATTCGCTACCAAAAGCCAGCAGTCCGGTTAAGGGAAAACCTTGACAGTTTTGTAGACCTAAGGGTTTTTGGCTTCGAATTGTAAAGACATGCCTTACGGGCATGATCTATAAATAAGGCATATTTTGTATGGGAAAGGGTTGGTGTTACTCTTCATTGTTATTAACTGAATAGATCTCTTTTGAGAGACATTTTTGTAAAGGCTCTGCAAGCTATGTGTGCAGAGGCCTATTGAGAGATAAGAGAGTCTGCAACTGAGTGCGTAGACAAGAACTGTTGTACCTCCCAAAGACTAATACAACAACAGTTCTTGCGGACGTAGTTCCCATCCTGGTGGTGAACCACGTTAAATCCTGTGGAGTGTAATTGTTTATGTTTACACTTGTCTACTTGCTTACAATGGATGCTTGACTTCTCATTTATCATTTGTTATGTTAATGCTTTTATATGTATTCTCCATATGAGAAAGATGGGAATAATATGTTAAGTATTACATGAATGGATGAATGTTGAATGCATAGTATACTAAGTCTGTGAAAGTATCAGTTTGTTGAATAATCGCATGTGTATGTAGAGTTCGGGTTGTGTAACTCTTTTGATGTGCAGCACCGGGTGCGTGCAGTATTGTATAATTCGTCTGTTTACATCAGTTATAAGGCTAAATAATCTAAGGCAGTAGATGGGTGAATAAAGTAATAAGTAATGTATTCATAGTGGTAAATTCTGAAGAGGAATTGTATAAGTCAGTTGCGTTGTCCTATTAGTTGCATCCTTTCCGAACCACGCAATCTGTGGATGCGCTGGTTGTGCAAGTATTTTATCTTGTAGGAATAAGGACCACGGCGTAGGCTATCATCGCGCAGTCTTCACTCCGCAGTGCAAGCCCCGCAGTGCGCTGCGCAGTAGTTCCATCCGAACAACTCATCACATTGTTGTGGAAACCTGATTCTGCAGCGCCCCCATAGCTACACCTCGGGTGAGACCTCATCCTGTTCGCAGGCTATTGCCAAAAGGGCCGGTGAGAAGGGGTTTTGTTGGTTCCTTGAAACCGCGAAGAACCTAGGTCTACATTGGAAACCTCTAGAACAGTATATAAGCCAACAAACAACAACAACCATATTCAACAACATCAAAAGTCATCCATCATCAACCATCCATGTCAACCATATTCAACCATGTTCAAACATCAAAAGTCAAACATTGTACACTTTAGTCAAGCATATTCAACCATGGCGAAACATAGTCACCCAAATTCAACCATCTAATATCATTGTCAAACATGCTCAACCGTATATAGAAACAAGGATATCCATGGATGACCAACAACCATAGTAAATCATGCTCAACCATGGTTCCATGGTTTGATGCTCAACAATATGTATTGCATTCAACCATATTCAACCAAAGTCACCCATAGTAAAACATCACAAGCGATCCATGGTTGTTTGACATAAGACTTTAAAGACATTAATGCGACATAGCCATTGAGAAACATATAAATGAAAATAGAATTTTACCAATATGAATATCATAATACATCATAACCATTCATGAACATCATAATGAAAGTGAATCATCAAAAGAAAACAATCTTCAACCATAGTCTACAACATAAACCATAGTCAACAACATCAAAATATTAACTATCTTCAACCATAGTTAAAAACATCAAAATTCAATCATTAAAAATTCAAACAATAAAAGTCAACCATCTTCAACCATGGTGAACAACATCAAACATTGAAAACCACATTCAAACATATTCAAGCAAAGTGACAATAATTAACCATGATACAACTATAATCATGCACAACATACTAAAGTCAACCATAATTAATCATAGTAGAGCATGTCGCACTAAAGTCAACCATAATTAATCATAGTAGAGCATGTTGCACAAAATTCAATCACGGCCAAAATAAGCTCAAACATGGTTTAATATGGTTAACCATAGTTTAAAGTCAACCATATACAAACAATGGCTAACTTCAATTTAACCATGGTTAACCAACATCAACATAGTGAACCATGGTTAACCAAAGTCAAACATTGCCAATGACAATATGTGGTCAACCATGGTTAAATATAGTCAACCATGCTTTTAGCTAAAGCAATCCATAGTCAACCATGGACAACTAAAGTTGATCATAGTACACCATAAGGAAGCATGATGTAGAAAAGTGAACCACTACCATAGTAAAGCATGTTGCACTAAAGTGAACCATTCCCAAAGCCAACAATAGTTAACCAACATCAAACATGCTTAATCAAACTCAACCATGCTTAACTAAAGTCAAACATGATTAACCAATGTCAACAGAGTCAACCATGGTTAAAAAAAGTCAACAATGATTAACGAATGTCAAACTGAGTCAACCATAGCCAACCATGGTCAACCAAAGTAAACAAAATTCAACCATGTCCAACCATAGTCAACCATGGTCAATAATAGTCAACCATAGTCAACCATGGTCAACCATAGTGAATAAGTCAACCAAAGTCAACCACATTCAAACAAGGTCAATCAAATTCAGCCACGGTTAACCATATTCAACCAAAGTCAACCATAGGAAACCAAAGTTAACCATATTCCATCATAGTTTGAAACCATAGTCAACCATAGTCAATTGTTTCCTAACAAAGTCAACCATAGTCAATTAGTAACCATAGAAAACCATAGTCAACCATGGTCAATTGAAACCAAACAAAGTCAACCATAGTCAATTAGTCAACCAAATTCAACAATAATCAAAGTTAACCATAGTTAATCATTGTCAACCATAGTAAACGGCCATAGTCAATTATGGCCAACCAAAGTCAACCATACTAAAACATGGCCAACCATAGTTAACCATAGTCAATTAGTCAACCAAAGTTAGCCATAATAAAAAAAAGTAAACCATAATCAACAATAGCCAATCATGGCCAACCAATCTCAACCAAAGTCAACCACAATAAACCTTCGTCAACCATAGTCACCCATAATAAACCATATTCCACCATTGTCAACCATGGTTAACCAATAGTCAATTATGTCCAAAATAATTCATCCATAGTCAACCAAAGTTTACCAGATTCAAGCATGTTCAACCATGGCCAACCATAGTCAACCATGGTCAATGATAGTCAACCATGGTCAACCATAGTCGACCATAGTGATTTACTCAACCAAAATTCAACCTTAATTTAACCATGGTTAACCAAAGTCAAACATGGTCAATGACGATATGTGGTTAACCATGGTTAAATATAGTCAACCATGGTTTTAACTAAAGCCATCCATAGTCAACCACGATGCAATCATGGTTAACTAAAGTTGATCATAGCAAACCATAGTGAAGCATGATGTAGACAAGTGAACCACTACCGTAGTGAAGCATTTTGCACTAAAGTCAACCATTCCTAAAACCAACCATAGTTAACCAACATGGAATATGCTTAACCAAATCCAACCATGGTTAGATAAATTCAACCATGATTAACCAATGTCAACCATGGTTAACAAAAGTCAACCATGTTAGATAAATTCAACCACAATTACCCAATGTTAACCTAAGTCAACCATAATCAACCATGGTCAACCAAAGTCAACAAAATTCAACCATGGTCAATCATAGTCAACCACGGTAAACCATAGTATACCATAGTGAATAAATCAACCAAAGTCAACCACATTCAAACAAATTCAACCATAGTCAACCATGGTTATCCATATTCAACTAAAGTCAACCATATTTAATCAAAGTCAACCATAGTCAAACAAAGTTAACCATAGTCTATTACTGCCTAACAAAGTCATCCATAGTCAATTAGTCGACCATATTCCATGAATGTCAACCATGGTCATCCATAGTCAACCATAGTCAATTACTCAACCAAAGTCAATTGCGGCCAAACAAAGTCAACCATAGTCAATTATTCAACCATAGTCAAACATAGTTTACTATAGTTATTCATGGTCAACCATAATAAACCAGGGTTAATTATGGCCAACCAAAGTAAACCATACTTAAACATGGTTAACCATAGTCAATTAGTTAACTAGAGTTAGCCATAGTCAAACAAAGTAAACCATAGTCAACAATAGCTAATCATGTCAACCAAACTCAAACCTTGGTCAACCAAAGTGAACCATAATAAACGATATTCCACCATTTTCAATGATGGTTAACCAATAATCAATTATGGTCAAACTAAGTTAACCATAGTCAACCAAATTCAACCATATTCAATCATGTTCAACCATGGCCAACCATAGTCAACCATGGTCAATGATAGTCAACCATAATTGACCATAGTGATTTAGTCAACCAACATCAACCTCAGTCAAACAAATTCAATCATAGTCAACCATGGTTAATTAGTCAATAGTAAACCAAAGACAACCATAGGAAACCAAAGTCAACTATGGTCAATTGCAGTCAATTAATTAACCAAAGTAAAATAAATCTAACCATAGTCAATTGAGGCCAAACAAAGTCAACCATAATTGACAATAGTCAACCATAGTCGATCGATCAACCAAAGTCAACCATAATCAATCATGGTCAACCATAATAAACCAAAGTTAACCATAGTCAATCATGGTCAACCATAATAGACCAAATTTAATTATGGCCAAAAAGTCAACGATGGTCAACCATAGTCAATTAGTCAGCCATAGTCAAACAAAGTAAACCACACTCAACCATATCCAATCATGGTTAATCAAAGTAAACAATGATTAACCCTGGTCAACCATAGCAAACCATATTACACCATGGTGGTACTTTTATTGATTCTATGGTCACAGTTTGCAAATCATGTGCATTCTTCTTCAAATGTTTGTAGGGCAGTTTGCTCGGTTTCATAATATTGTTATACCACTCTACAATAAGGAGAATTTAATCCTTCAATTACTGCTCTACAGTCAGGAGATTTTAATTCGATTAAAATAATTGGGTATTTTAATTTGATCAAAAGAATTGGATATGTAGTCAACCACGGTCAACCAAAATCAACCATGGTCAAGCATAGTGAACCAAACCAACCAAAATTCAACCCAAGCTAACCATGGTAATGAAATTTCAAGCTGAAGTCAACCAAGGGAAACCATGGTAAACCACATTTAACCATGGTCAACAAAACTGTCAACTATTGTCACCCATGCTCTACCACAGTCATCCATTTACAACTAAAGTCTACCCAAATTCAACCATGGTCAAACAAACTAAACCATGGGCAACCAACATTAACCAAAATTCAACTATGGTCAAAAAACGTCAACCATGGTCAACCAAAAGTCAACTAAAGCCAAATCCAACCATGGTCAACCAAAGTAAACCAAATTCAACCATTGTCAATTAAAGTCAACCACGATCAACCAACGTCAACCATATTAAACGATGGTCAACCAAATTCAACCATGGTCAACCAAAGTTAACTGTTGTCAACCATGTTCTACAATAGTCAACCATGGTCAACCAAAGCCAACAATGGTTAACCATGGTCAACCAAAAGTCAACTATGGTTAAACAAAGTCAACCATGGTAAACCATAGTGCACCAAAGTCAACCAAAGTAAACCAAATTAAACCATGGTTAACAAAAGTCAACCATGGTCATCCAAAGTCAACCATGGTCAAGCAAAAGTTAACCAAAGTCAACCAAAGTAAACCAAGTCAACCATAGTCAACTAAAGTAACACAAAGTCAACCATGGTCAACCAAAGTAAACTTAAGTTGACTATGGTCAACTAAATTCAACCATGGTGCACCATGGTTATCCATAGCCAACCATAGTCAACCATGGTCAACTAAAGTCAACCATAGTCAAACAAAGTCAACCATATTCAACCAAATTCAACAATAATGGAATTATAATAAACCATATGATTTTAAAGTGAACTATGGTCAACCAAATTCAATCATGGCCAACCATGATGAATCAAAGTCAACCATCGTCATGCATAGTCAACCATGGTAAACCAAAGTCAACAAAAGTCAACCACAAACAACCAAAGTTAACAATGGTCATCCAAAGTCAACCATTATTAACCACATTCAACCATAGTCAACTGAATCCAACCAAAGTCAACCATGGTCAACCATATTCAACCATGGTCAGCCATGGTTAACCAAATTCATCCAAAAGTCATCCATGGTCAACCAAAGTCAACTAAAAGGAAACCATAGTTAACTAAATTCAAGCAAAAGTCAACCATGGTCAACCAAAAGTTTACCAAGGTCAACCATGGTCTACCTTGCTCAACCATAGTAAACCAAAAGTCAACCACGGTCAAACAAAGTCAACCATGGTTCACCAAAAGTCATCCAAGCTCAACCAAATTCAAGCATGATCAACCAAAAGTCAACCATGGTCAAACAAAAATTCAACCATGGTTGACTTTAGATGGCTTTCGTTGTCCATGGTTAACTAAAGTCTACCAAAAGTCAACCATAGTCAAATAAACTCAACCATGGGCAACCAATGTCAACCAAAAGAAAACCTTGGTTATCCAAATTCAACCATGGTCAACCAAAATTCAACCACATTTAACTAAAAAGTTAACCAGAAGTCAACTAAATCCAAATTCAACCATGGTCAACCAAAGTGAACCATGATCAACTAAAGTCAACCACGATCAACCAAATTAAACAATGGTCAACCATGGTCAACCAAAATTAACCATTGTCAACCATGTTTTGCAATAGTCAACCATGGTCAACCAAAGTCAAGTTAACCATGGTCAACCAAAAGTCAACCATGGTCAAACAAAGTCAACCACGGTAAATCATAGTGCACCAAAGTCAACCAAATTCAACCATGGTTAACCAAAGGTGAACCAAACTCAACCATGGTCAGCCAAAGTCAACCATGTTCAAACAAAAGTTAACCAAAGTAGGCCATGGTCAACCATTGTAACCCAAAGTCAACCATGGTCAACCAAAATCAACCACGCTCAACCAAATTCAACCATGGTCAACCAAAGTAAACTTAAGTCGATCGTGGTCATCCAAAGTCAACCATGGTCAGCCAAAGTCAACTATGGTCAACTAAAGTTAACCATAGTTAAACAAAGTCAATTATATTCAACCAAATTCAACAATAGTCAAACAATAATGAAGGAATTATAATCAACCATATGATTTTAAATTCAACCATGGTCAACCAAAGTCAAGCATGGTCAACCATAGTCAACCATGATCGTCCACAGTCAACCATGGTAAACCAAAGTTAACAAAATTCAACCACAAACAACCAAAGTCAACAATGGTCATCCAAATTTAACCATTATTAACTACATTCAACCATGGTCAATCAAATCCAACCAAATTCAACCATGGTCAACCATGGTTAGCCAAAGTTGATCAAAAGTCATCCATGGTCAACCAAAGCCAACTAAAAGGAAACCATGGTCAACCGTAGTTAACCAAAGTCAAGCAAAATTCAACCATGGTCAACCAAAAGTCTACCAAGATCAACCATGGTCTACCTTACTCAACCATAGTAAACCAAAATTCAACCATAGTCAAACAAAGTCAACAATGGTTAAGCAAAAAAAATCAAAGTTAACCATGGTTCACCAAAAGTGAGCCAAGCTCAACCAAATTCAACCATGGTCAGCCAAAGTCAACCAAAAGTCAACCATGGTTTACTTTGGTTGTCCATGGTTAACTTCCATTGACTTTGGTTGACCATTGTTGACTTTGGTTCACCATGGTTGACCTTGGTTCACCATGGTTGACTTTAAAATCATGTGGTTGATTATAATTCCACTATTTTTTTACTATTGTTGAATTTGGTTGAATATTGTTGACTTTGTTTGATTATGGTTGACTTTAGTTAACCATAGTTTACCATGGTTGACTTTGGATAACCATGGTGCACTTTGGTTGACCACGATCGACTTAAGTTTACTTTTGTTGACCATGGTTGGCTTTGGTTGAGCATGGTTTATTTTGGTTGATCATGGTTGACTTTGGGTTACCATAGTTGATTATGGTTGACCATGGTTGACTTTGGATAACCATGGTTACTTTTCGCTCACCTTGTTTGAATTTGGTTTGCTTTGATTGACTTTGATGCACTATGGTTTTCCATGGTTGCCTTTGTTTGACCATATTTGACTTTTGGTTCACCATGGTTGATTTTGATTGACCATGCTTGACTATTATTGACCATGGTTGACTTTTGGTTGATTATGGTTCACCATTGTTGAATATTGTTGATGTTGGTTGACTTTGGGTGACAATGGTCGACTTTGGTTAGCCATGGTTGACTTTAGCTTTGGTTAACTTTGGTTGACAATGGTTGAATTTTGGTTAATTTTTTTTTTAACATGGTTTCCTTTTTGTAGACCTTGTTTGACTTTTGCTAACCATGGTTGACTTTTGTTTTACTATGGTTGACAATGTTTAACCATTGGTTGACTTTATTTGACGATGGTTGACATTTGGTATACTTTGGTTGACTTTACTTGTACATGGTTGACCATGGTAGAGCATGGTCAACCAAAGTCAACCAAACTCAACCAAAGTAAACCATGGTCAACCATTCAATAATGTTAATTATTATAAAAATATTAATATTGAACATTATTATTAATATTAATATTAATATTAATAAAAATAATGTTAATATTGAACATTATTATTATTTAATAATGTTAATTATTATAAAAATAATCATTAATATTAAATAATAATAATTCACAATTCCTTCCACGCATGTCGGTCGTCAACTAGCAACAACCACATTTTTAAATGTGGTTGATATTCATCGATCGGCGTATATCAACCACTTTTAAATGTGTGTCCATGGTTGATATATGTCGATCGGCGAATATCAACCACATTTAGAAATGTGGTTGTTGCTAGTACTAAATTATCTTTCAAAAGACTTGAACTTCGTTTTCCAAATCAATATTTAAAACTTAAACTATTAATTTATGGCCTCTCTAATAATGGCAAGGTTATTGAAAACTAGTACAAACATTTGACATTTAATTCCCAATTATTTTTAATTTACGACAGTCTTCAGATAATGCAACCAAATGAGACCACATTTGGATGGCACGATCTTGCCAGAAAAATGCGGCATCTAGATGTTTATTCTCTAGACTGAATAACCCATTCTCAGTGAATCAAACATATATGTGGATTATGACCGTGATTCTTAACAATAAGAGTCGTTTCCTATCCTTCTAGGGTTCAGGAATTCTGCTCTTCACGAGGATTCCATGAAATATGACATGTAACTTCTACACACAAAATATTTGGCTACCACATTCATAAATAGAGAACTATTGACATCATCAGCCTATGCATCTATAGTCGTGCTCTTCCTAATCACGTTAGCTTGATAGTCTCATCTTTGTGCACACATCAAGATCACCCAAAAAGAGAGTTTCACAACAGGCCCATGATTTCTCATGATTGTTGGTACTTATTTATCCTTTGTCAATAGATATCACCAAACCAAGTCGGTACTCAAGCTTTTAGGTTACTCTTCCACCTATTGCAATGACTACATACATGATTTGTGTACCCAACAGCTCGACCACAAGTTCAAGAATGATCTTCATAATTGTTTGTAGGCCATCGGTAACCATTATCCTTCTATTCAACATAGAATGCTATTGAGCGAATTATTTTGGCAACACCTAGCCCAAAACTATAATTATTAATAGGGATCCATAATTGTATGTTTGGATAGTTTGATTTTATTTTATGCAGCTTGTTATGTAACAAGATCACCCTTTGCTATAGATTTGCAATAGTGACACTGCCAAGAATAGATGGGCGGTATCAAAAGACTTTTCATATACAAATTAGAATAGATGAACTGGCTCTCCATATTCTCTTTCAGGAATATTACATCCCACTAATTGATATCGATATTTGATAACTTTATGTGAGGTTTTATGTGTTGTATTGTAACTGGAAGATGTTATTTCCCCTTCACCTTCAAATCGATATGTGTAAGTTTATCCTCTTTCTATTGAAGCTTCTCATATTTGAGCCTAAAATGCAGCAGAAGCTTTTTGCTCCAAGCCTGTGAGTGCCTCAAGCTCCTGCAACCTTCAATGATTAAATTGGATCTCAGGAAGCAAATCTAGATGCTGAAGCAAGGAACCCATCCCATCACTGACTGAAATGTTCCAGAGCATTTTAACCAGTGGTAGATAAACCCATCAACCCCAGGTTTTTGTAGCGATCCCCCTCCTCTACCGTTTCTGCCACCTGACCAGAGAAGGGTAGAAATTAAATCGCTTTCCCGACTGGTGCATTTGTTAGCTCTTTTACCTTAAGACCGACATTATTAAGAACCTTTAAACTGAATAGATTCCATAACTCAGAAAATATCCATTATGCAATTATAGAGCAAGAGATAACATCATCACAACATATGATTGGCACAATAGAACTCACGAGAAAGGAATCAAGATCAAACCAACTTTATTATTCATAACTGAAACCTGATATATCAATGCCTCCCTTGCTCGCAAGAGTAAGGGAGTTGTGGAAAAACCCCAAGACTTTCCTTCTCTTAAGCACCCAAATACAAGATAGGAAAGACTACAATGATGAATCAATATGACCTCCCAAACACTACTATATATACCAAGACCATTAAAGGGGTAATAATTATATTTTCACGCGTTTACATTAACACCCCTTTTCATGCAACAAAAAATAACAACCCCTAAAAACCAACCTATAAAATAAGTTAATTATCATTACAATTGACCCAATAACACCATAATGACCAATACATGAATAATTAGGCCCCAACAAGAGGTACATCAAATAACTTTGAGGTAAATCATTCTTTTTTAAAATTGATTCAGTTTTTAGATTCAACATTCTTTATAACTTGCAAACAGTCAATTTTGCAAGTTTTATTGTATTTATGATACTTACAATAGTACTTTTGTAAGTGTCAAATTGAAACTGAGTTGTATTTAGGTGCACTTTCGGTTGAACCCGACACCCTTTTCACTTTCTGAGTTGAAGAGTGTTTGTAAAAGGGAGGAGTTGCAAGAATCCCTCATTTTTTTTATTGAGTCAATTGTAACTTGGACCTAGTTGCACAAGGAGGCCTAACGCAGTCCTCATAATGTCTCAAACTAAAGAAATATTAGAGTTACTAAACACTCTAATACTTAATGTTGTAGACGACTCAGTCACAATCAGCAAAGAAACTCTCCAAACTGTTATCACTCATTTGTAGGATTCAAAATCTAGAGAAGATGGTGTACAACAAAGGAATCAACATTCCGAACTAGTGTTTGTTCAGAACAACCCTCTCTTTGAAGATGATTCCTATCAGCTTCCAATGCATGACCAAAGTAGTGAAATAATGTCAGAAGATGTACAAAATGTCCAGACTTCCAGATGCAAACATTAAGATCGAGTTGTCCATATGAAAAAACAGTGCTTTGATATTCATTCTTTTCAGTGTTGTGGGAAGCATAACCATTCTTTAGATAGATGTTCGACACTAAAAAAACCTGTAAGATTGAATCGAGTTCTGACACAACTTGAATCCGAAAATTTTACTTATTCTCGTCTTGTACTTGAAAGGGAGGAACATAATTAATTGATAGTCAAGATTCAAGTTTCGAATCCTTGTCAATCTGACAACAAGTTTCTCATATGCTCTTGTTTGGGTTCGGCTTCCAAATTTTCCCTTGCATCTCTAGAACTCTACCTCGCTTGAAGCTATCGACAATGCGTTGGGATCCTTCTACGATCGAAGTCCAGAAACAAAGGATTACATAAAAAAATACCTTTGCTCACATTTGTGTGGAAATGGATTTCAGCCATGGCTTTCCTGCTGAGATCCATTTGACTAGTAAGGATTATATGTGGGTGCAAAAGCTAGATTATGAAAATGTGGTGTTCAGATGCATATCTTGCTTTGCAACTGGACATCTTGTCAAAGATTGTCCAAAAGCCTCTCAGATCCCCAAATCCAAAAAGTTTCATTGCAAATCTACCTAGTGGGTTGGAGCAAACTCCGAGCACTATACAGTAAGCAGAAATGAAGATCTATCCGAAGAGGCACCATCACAAGATAAGGAATCTCCTCCGGCTAAAAAAGAGGACACACTAGAAGAACAAAGGATCCTCGCCATCAATAAGAATCCACCTACAGCTCCACAGGATAGTGCGATCCAACAGATGGACCTGAATACTCCACCTCCACAAGATGCACCCAAAGATGCAGTGCTCATTCTCGAAGCTTATGTCGAGCCTTCAGATTGGACCAAAGTCGAAAAAAAGAAAAAAGGAGCTTCACCCTCTTTGAAGCCAAAAGAAAATTCAATCTCTCCAAGAAAAACAAGAAGCCATCAAACTTCAAATCGTTAATCTATGGATTGCATCGATATTTGTATGTAAGAAGTAGGACAACAACAATTTTGGTCTTGCTAGTAGTAGATGTAGCTCAAAAATCCTCCTTGGGCAGTTTGTAAAGGAGACTTTGTCTCCTTAGAATAGGAAAGTATCAGGATAAGTAAAGACTGGTTGAAGATGAACAAGGAGTCATGGACGTAGTCCTCTCTTGGGATCAGTTTGTCTTCAGAACTTTGTAACCTTTGCTTCTCTTTTTTCTTTTTATAAAATCTTCTTAACCGTTTTTGTTATTAAAAAAAAGTATCATAATATTCATAATACAACTCGGCATGGTATTTATTGTTCCTTGAGATGTTCTTGGATAGGGAACTGTAATATATGTATCCAGATATTCTCAAGGATTACTCAATTGAATAATCAACCAATAGAAAATAACTCCATTCGGAAAGAATAAATAATATTGAATATGAATTGATAATAAAAATATGATTATACATTTACATATGTGGCCCTTTTTATACATGGCATCGTGCCTTTTCAATTGTAAGGTCACATCTTTTAACTTATTAACTAATTAATCATGTTTTATTATTTATTATTTATTGTTATTTTATATTCTTGACATTTCCTCCCTCTTTAGAAAGGCTTTGTCCTCAAAGCAATTTTAAAAAAAAATTATGTCTTTGCTTTTTAAGATCATCGCATAATGTGGTCGTAGTTTATGACACATGTCGATATGACCTGTTGAGTGTTGAACAGAACTTTCGATATGTATAAGGATTAATCCATCCTAAATCAATTCGATGTTGAACGTTGTGCTTCCACGGTGAATGGATGTCATGGGATTTGAGTGCACTTGTATCAGTATCTTTCGTTAGTTGTTCACAATTTTTAGGATACATGCTTTCATGGTTTGGATGTCGGTAGGGAATTCTTATAATGTTAATTCACTTGATAACATTTGTAGTGTTTTCTTGTTTTAACTTTCGCATAGGCTTTTCTTCCACTGGATTAACATCTTGAGTGGTAATATGAATTGGATCTATAATGGTGCTTTCTTCTACAAATTGTATTTTTGAAGATTTTGAAGTCTCATTCTGTATTTCTTCTAATTTTTTTTCTAACAACTTGTTTTCATTATGAATCTTCTTAATCATTTCTTCTTGCGACTTTTCTTCATTTTTGGACTTCTTAAGTTGTTCCTTACGATATTTAGTATGATCCTTGAGATGGAAATTTTATTCTTCCTTTTCTAGAAGTTTTCCTTCGATGTCTTCATTAGAATGCTCTGACTTGCGACTATTTTTCAATTTCTTGATATTTGTAACTAAGATACTTTTATGGTTTCTTTGCCGAAATATTTCTTCAGTATTGTTTGATAATGTGTTATTGAATTTTGCGATCTCTAACTTGTGCTCATTTTTAATGTCGTCATTTTTCTGCTGGAGTTCTTTTATTTCTTGTTGACGTCAACAGATCTCTGCCTCTTGACATTCTAATTTTTCCTTGACTTTCGCAATTTATTCGTCGTTGTCATTAAGGATTTTGTCCAGGTGCATTATTTATGTTTTATCATAGTCAAATCGTTTCTTTATCTCTTGGTTTTGTAATCTTTGATTCAAATCATTTTCGTCCTTAACATGTTATACAACTTGACGAGAACTTTATACTCAAAACGAGAACTCTAGCCATAAAAACTCATATTTTTGCATAAAAAACACCAAAAACAACCCGGAATCAAAAAGTGGTGCTACCGGTAGCACCACTTTGTTTTGTGGTTAAAATATAGACACGGACCAAAACAGTACTTATTGTTGTTTACAAAAATCTTAAAATCCATCCCTGAATTAAAAACTAATGCTATCGGTAACAAAAAAATTTCAAAAAATGGCATTATTGTATCATTTTGTCAAAACTTAAAATTGTATTTATTAAATCTCTTAGTAACGCTATATAAAACTTGCACTATATCTAACACAAATTATTCAAGAAATTATTTCACCACTCTTTCTACCTAAAATAAAAAATTTCTAATAATATTCATAATAAAAAAAATGAAATTAAAAAACTCTTCCAAAAATGTATTTTTTTTAAGTTTATAAAACATAAACGATAAAAACTTTAAAAATAAATCATTTTATAAAAATTTAAAAATTTTAAAAACAAATATAAATTGCATCCCTTTGGGCGCACGAGGGAGCGGCGTCGCCGCCCAGGGGCGGCGCGATTCTTAGTATTGTGTCGCCCCTTGGGCGGCCCTTTGGGCGCACGAGGGAGTGGCGAGCGCCGCCCCTCAAGGGCCCAAAGGGAAGCCCTTAGAATTGCGCTACCGCTTGGGATTCCCTTTGGGCGCACGGGGGAGCGACGCTAGCCGCCCCTCGTGCGCCCAAAGGGACGCCAAGGACCATGGGTAGGGGTAGAGGGTGGAGGCAGGGGGAGGGGAGGGAGGAGAGTGGAAGGGAGATGGGGGTAGAGTGGGGAGGGGAGGAGGGAGAGGGCGAGGATGGAGGGAGGGGAGTGGAAGGGGAGAGGGGAGAGGGAGGAGGAAGGAAGGGGAGGGGGAGGACATGGAGGTAGATAGGTTAGTTTTGTTTTTAAATTTTTTTTTTAACTTTTAAATTTTTTTTTAAATGTTTATTTTTTAAGTTTTTATAATTTGTTTTCTTTATAATGTTTAATTTTTTTTTGATTCGTTTTCTTTTTAAGTTTTTATAAAAAAGAAATTTTAAATTTTAAATGTTTAGAAAAAAAAAATTGTTTTAATTTGTTTAGGTATTTTTTATTTGGATTATATATAGATATATACTTTTAAATTTCTCCTTTAAATTTTGTTTACATTTTGTTAAAAAAAAATGTTTTGAAATTGTTGTTCATAAAATTTATAATTTTTTTATAAACTTTTATATTTTTTTTACTTTTCGAAAACAAAACAATTTGTTTTCTCATTTTAGTTTTTTTGCATTTCTTTTTTTTAATTTTGATTTTTTTATTTTGTTGTGTTGGGCTCTTTGAGCTGCGGGGAAAATATCCGCTCCTCCCTGAACCCTCTTTAGGCACCCAATGCGCCGCTCCAATGGGTGGTGCGATTGGAAAATGTCAAACTTGACAAATTTTTGAGAATATATTTTTGTAATGTTTTGACTTTAAGATTTTATTTTGATAGTAAATATTATATTTTTAATATGTTTTTACAAATATATGGTAGTCTTTTTGTTAGATTTATGTGAATCAACACTTTATAGAAAATAATGTTAAATGGATTCATTTTTAAACATAAAATAGCTGAAAATATGTTAAAAATGGTTTGTAATGGCTTTATTTTCTCATTTTTTTTACAAATTTGCCCAAAAAATAACTTATTTAAGAGAAAAGTTTAAAGAAAAAAATTCCAAAATGTATATATTTTTCATTCTATCTAGCTTCTAAATGTTAACAAAATTCAAAAATGTATATTTTTTTCATTATAAGTAGCTACTAAATGTATAATTTTTAGTAAACTTTGAAAAAATGTCCTTGTAAATAAAAGTTATAGTTTTCATATGACCAAGAAGTTTCAAAATCAGGAAGAAGAAAAAAAAAGGCTCAAAATGAAAAATGGTGCGACCAATATACACACTTTTTGAAACGGAGGTAAAAACAGCTACTAAAATTGTCCCCCCAAAAAACGAGAACAATGTCGGGTTCTCGTCAAGTTGTATAACTTGTTCCTTTAATTCTTCAACTTGTGCAGACAATTTTTCTATGCAATTTTCTTGGATGGAAATTTTATGTTCTATGGATTCTATTTGAAATTCCTTTAGTTTAATCGTCATTTCCAAACTTTCATTCATGACTTTCAATTCTTTATTGTCTCTTCAGTAACACCTTAATTTAGCTTCTATTTTTTCTATTTGTAACTGCAAACTAGTTTCAATGGTCTTCGACTTCTTCGGCGATAAATGGTCTTCCTTTTGACTTTGACTTCTTCAACGATGAATGGTCTTCGATTTCTTCGGCAATAAATGGTCTTCCTTTGATTCTGACTTCTTCAGTGATAAATGGTCTTTGACTTTGACTTCGACTTCTTTTGTTACTTCTCGAAAATGATTAGGTGTGAAAAATGCAAGAACCCAATGTGGTTCTTAAAATATTATTTTCCATTTTGTATAATAATTATTATAATTACAATTATTAAAACTTAATAATAATAAGAATAATAATAAATTCAATATATTACCAATTATTATAAAAATAATAATATAGTATATTATTATATGTTTATTTTTTTAATTGAGTAGAATTAGGATTTTAACCCTAGGTAAGGCGTGACAATGGCACGTAATGTGAAGTGTTAACACTCAAAAAATCCCCTCAGATGCAAAGAGGAATCCCAAGGTAACCACAAACATACATTAGGTTGTATTGTAACCTATACAACCAGAGAGGGCTCTCTCTTAAATTTGTAGAGACTGAAAATACTCAAAATATTTCAGCAATGAGAACACACAGAGGTCAGACTCTGCAATGGAATATGTTTTTGTTGTTTAAAGGGATTGGTCAGACAAGCTGGAGAAAGAAACCATTGGGAAATGGAGTCAATTTCAAGTAATGATTAATGGCAGTGCTTTGCAATGGAATTCTTAACAAAGGCGAGGTAATTACTCCTTTACAGTCAAAATGTTGGTTGTCTGGTGATAAGGAAGAAGATGAGAACAATCCATTAATATGAGCATCCAAGAATGAATTCAATATCAACTTTAGAGGAAAACATGAATTTTTAGGTGCGATTAAAACAGAGCATGGTTAGCATGAATTATGGATTAAGTAACACTTTCACCATAAGCATGAAAAAGATAACAATATGAAACGGATAATAGGAAAATATTCACATAAAGAAGAGAAAGGTATAGACCGTAAAATAAGTAACACAAGAATCTCTGACAAAAAACCCACTTGGCTCTCCAATCTTCCCAAAATGGGTCTCCTCTAAACTGAAAGTCGAAAAAAACCATTTACATTGAAAGCTTTTAGCATATGTATACCCCCCTTCATAATCTAGTCCCCTAACCAATTAAATAACCAACAACTAGAAATAGTATGAAAAGAACTATCAGCCTTGGAATCTGGAACTGATTCTCCTTTTGCTGGAAAACTAGCTTCTGAAAAGAATAACTTCCTTGAAGAAAGTGGCATTATGGATAAAAATCAGTTACACAGTTGTCAATTTTCTGGTACCTTGCTCTAACTTTGGAAAATTCGGTTATCATTTAACTCAATACCCTTTCATGCCCCAAAAAATTGATGTAATCTTTCTTTAAATTACTGAAAACATTGATTTAATTGCTAAACATTATGTTTTCAATCTTTTCTTTCCATCTCATCAAATGTATTTGGCTAAGAAGATTTCAGGATAGGCAGACTGGCTAGTAGCTTGATATAACTTCCTTTGACTAATCTTTCAAGTCTTTATACTTTAGGAGAACTCATTAACCAATATATTATCAGGGATTCCTACTTCCATGTTTGGAAAGGAATTTGTCACTTCAACCCTCAGCCAAATAACAACCAGCTTTTTGTGTTGGCTTTCTCTTATGAAGTATATTATTCCCATAAATTTGTTTTATAAAATTGTGGGTCAGCATTCTCCACTGCAAAATGACTTCAGCTTCAAGCTCACGATCAATTTCCTGAACTTCTTCGTCATCATCAATTGTTGTATGCTCAGGATCAGTTTGTAAGCAAGAAACATAACGTGACACATATATCCTACGCAAACTTGCATACTATAAAACTTGTTATCAAGAAACATGGCCTCTTGCCTTCTTTTGCTCTTCAGTTAATACTTTACAAGTATATTGCCACTAGGACTTCGCATCTTCATGGAACTCTACAAGCTAGAGGCCGATAGTGAGCATACTTTAAACGCCGATTGAAAACTGTAATATTCTCATCTAGCTTCCTGCTCAGGTTTTGATTCAAGCAGCTTTGTTTCCATTTCCTTACTCTAGATCTCTTAGCTTCTTGTACAAAATCATTAGTACATCCATCAACCTTCGTTGCAGGCTCTACCAAGAGGAAAATACGATCCAAATAAACCAAAACTGGTTCTTGACCCAATCTTCTCCATGGGACCTTCGATTTTATAGCGCCCAAAAATCCTGATTTCACTTTTACAGGAAACTTAAGAGCGTTCAATGCCTCTGGCCTCAATTGCATATTTGTCAACTCAACATCACCTTGACCTATTATTTGAACTCGGTGATGTCGATGTTTTGGATATAAGATTTCTCCTTTTTGACATATGTGAACTTGGCCTCAACACGATATCCTCGCAGCTGAATATTATAAACCATGGTGATATTTCCCCCGACGATTGTGAGCTCCATGCTTGGCGTTCTTTTGGACATTTGGTGGTTAGAAAAACTCAGGACAAGTCTTTGTGTTTTAGATGTTTGCCACATAGTTGCGTTTTTGCCTCATGTGCATCAAGGTTAGAACGTTTAGTTTGGCGCATTCGGAAACTAACACAAACTTCTGCTCCAAGGCTGCCTGCCCAAAACCAAAGAAGCTTCCACCACCACAAAGTGGTTTCTTTTACCGCTTTTAAATTAGCGAATTAGCACTATATTGACATGTGGCAGGTAGTTTCAGATTCCGCTCTGCCTTTTAAAATGTTAACCTCACATCGCTTTCTCGAGTGAAATGATTTCAAATCGTTGATCTCTTCATGGCTTTAACTCTGAACCGTTGATTTTCATTGGTCACTGGAGATTTTAACACCTGTGGCTTTGATGCTCTGTCATATAACATTTGAAGAATACTTTGACACATCTAGAAAATGACTTGTCAAACGCTTTCTTCACCATGAGTGATATTGAACCTGAATCTGCATGAACACCCGTGTACTCTTATTTTCCTCACTGTTGTCTATGTTGCCCATTTTATTTTTGCTGGCAAAATCTACTTGACAATTCTTCAACATGAGGGGATAACACTTAAAAAATTGACACATAGGGCGTTGGATTTGTGTTGTCGATGGAACCTCTTCAGTTGACCTCTGGAAGATTGTATATTATATGCAAGAACAACCCTTTCTATCTCACCGAATTTACTGAAGTGCTCTTCAACTTGTTTTTTATTCCGTGTTGTCAACAAGCCATATATAAAACAAACTTCATCTCTCGATACCCAAAAAATCCTGGCAATGGAATTTGCAAGATTATATATTGAATTGAGACTCAGAACACAGAAGAACATCTCTGATTTGATTGTCGACGCATGTCTCCATCGGCACTTGGGAAATCGGACACTTGGACATCTTAACTCTCAACTGTTGAATGATCATCAAAACACCTGGCTCGCTCAGGACTAAGCCTTCAATCAATATCTGTCATCGGGTTTGACTTAGCGCAGAGTGTTTTTATATTCCAGGTATTTATACCACATTGTTGATGCAAACAAGTGTAACGACTTTTATTTTCTTTCAAACATATAAATTTTTCCCAAAGCCATATATTTTTGTCTAGTGCAACACTGGTGCCAACATCCGAGGGATAATGCTTGATTTGGTAGAGTTTGAAACTTCTATGGTGAAAATTATTTATTTTGCACTACCAACGCTTCCAAGAAAGAGATTTTGGCATAAAAATTCTGGAGTGTTAACATGGAGAATGGAGGGATATGGGCGTTAGGGTTGGCGTGGAGGCAAGGGATGGTGAGGTGTGGAGTTATAGGAGGATGTGTGGATGGTGTGTGCAGGAGGATTGAACGCGGGTGGAAGTAGAGGAAGGGTGAATGCGTGGAGTAGGGACACAGTGTAAGGGAGGAGGCATGGGTGTTGATATGTTGGAGGGATGTTGCGTGTATAATGGCGCAAGGATGAGAATGGGGAGCTACGTGGAGTTGAATGGAGGCTTGCGTGGGGTTTGGAATGGGGAGCAGGCATGAGGGGTAGAAGCGTGGAAGGAGCGGGTCGATGCAATGGGGAGTGGAGTAAGCAACAGCATGTGAGAAATGGAATATGGAGGAATGGAGAAGAGGCACGGATGTAGTTAGTTGATGGATGATGCGTTGGAGCAAACTGCGATGTAGAGGGATGAGAGTGGGGTAGGGAAGCCGTAGTGGCTGCAGAGGGTTTTAGAATAACTGAAACGCGGGTGGAGGAGAGAGACCGGTAGGATTCGAGCTAGAGGAATGGGCGGTGAACTGTGTGTAGAAGATATGGCGGTGTGGGGGGCAATGTGAGTTGTGAAGGATGGGAGTACAGTGCATTGAGGGAGCTGGAAAAGAGTGGAGTGTTCACGCAGATGGTTTGGTGTGGGATCGTTGGAGTGGCACGGGAGTGAGCAGGAAGTAGCGTGGACTGCGCGGGGGTGTAGAGATAGGGGTGAGACTACTTGGACTGGACTTAGATCAAACAGTGAATGGGGGATGGAAGGGCGCGTAGAGTGATGAGCCGTGTGAACGTGGAAGAGGCCAAGGGCCAGTGGTTTGGTCAAAGACCACTATTTCAAGGAAACCGTGATAATTTAGCCACTGGCTCAAATCATCTAGCTCTAATACCAATGTAATATATGTATCTGGATATTCTCAAGGATTATTCAAATGAATAATCCACTAATATTTAAGGTATGCGTGGCTACCTTAGTTTCAGCTGGCTGAACATATGGATGTTCTGCATCTTTTTGTTTGTTTTGGTTACATTTGGAAAGTCTGTATTTTTGAGTTTTTGGGACCCAAAGGTTTTGAGCATATGCATGTATATCAGACATTAGAAGTTTTTGTTGATCGATTCGGATATCGAATCTAGCTTATCATTGTACTATTTGATTCCTATGAATATCAATAGTAGTTTTTTTTTTATGGAAAGAATAATCGACCAATAGAAAATAAATCCATTTGAAAAGAATAAATAATATTGAATATGAATTGATAATTAAAATATGATTATATATTTTCATATGTGTCCCTTTTTATACATGTCTTCGTTCCTTTAACTTATTAACTAATTAATCATGTTTTATTATTTATTATTTATTATTTACTGTTATTTTATATTCATAGCAGGAACTATGCCAAGGCATCCATAACTCAATTTAAATATTGTAATAAACTCAACTTATGTGATTTATAAGAAGCAAAATTTCTCAAAATATTTATAACTAGATAATCACTCAAATTGTTAACCATCAATCGCCTCAATCAATATAGCAGATACTTTGAGTAATTTAGGTGGAAGTAGGAAGAATCGGAGAATACCATATAAGCAAGGTATAAATGTATTCAAAGAGAATAAATTTAAAACTCTGTAGGAATAAATGTGTATTGAATCGTAGGAATTCAGCATCACACCATTGAACAACAAATAAACACTTTAGATCATTGTTCTTTGGAAAATAAACAAGACAGTATGATTCTTTATAGGTTTAAACATGTCATGAAAATACAGATAGTAGCAAACATGAAATATGTAAATAATATTAAAATATCATTGAAACAATATAACAATGAATGTCATACCAAATTGGTGTCTCCAACAACTTATTAATATTACCAAAAACTCAGATACATAGATTGAAAAGTTTGTGTATACAAAGAAAAACACAACACTATGAAATATACCAATTGATTGATAGAAAAGATGAATCTCAAGGAAAAAATAGACTACAATTCATCTATGCTCTTTAAAACCCTTCTAAGGTGATTTGCTTTGATCTTCTTCTCTGAGGGATAGTCACACTCTCATCCCCAAAAAAATCTCACTCCCGTGGGCTCAATTTGATCGCTTCCTTTATACATGTTTTCCTTTTGGTTGGAATAATTGTTGTCTTGATTCATCTAGGAATTTTTTCTTAAAATAGATCGTGATCCTATATTCTCTCCCAGGTTGTAGGTGGTGATTATAACTACAATATAGGCTGAACACTTTTATCTTCATGATCTATAGACTTAAGCCAATGATGATACGGCATAAGATGACAGATTCTTGCTATCATATCGAGTGATACTCTTCCATTGTTTACCTATAGGGTATGTGAAATATACCATTTTTTTGTGCTGCCATATCGAGCTCAGTAAATCTATCATAAGAGGGATATAGAAAAAATCTAAATAAAACTTTAACTTGTGCCAATATTTCAAATTCTCCAGACAATTTATCAATAATAACATGCCCCTTTTATGGACCCTCCATATTTTGAAATTTTGTAACATCATATATGTCCTAAACCAAGATTGCATGATAAATAACTTGAGCAAGTAAATCTCCATTTTCATCACGGAATGAGGGTAATCCCTTCCAAATCAAATCTTTAAAATGGCCTTTGAATCTCTTTGTGCCATTCAAAAGAAAATTACATTTGGTTTGAGCTTGATGGACCAAATCCTTCCAAATCCTTCTTTGTAATAACCTTAATAGCATCCATTATTAACGAAGTTGTGTGAATAACTCTAGGGGAAATTTTAAGAACCCCCCCTAAATTTCTATGTATAATAAATGTGTGAATCCCCATGATATATAGGAAAATATGAAGGCTATTTTATAAATGTTATATTGTGTATATATAATTTTTTGGCGAATCTTTCATTGAATTTTATATAATTTTGTAAATTCTTAGCAAATATTTCACTAAATAATAAAACCTTGTAAAATATTGGTGAAACTTTCATTAAAATATAAAACCTTGTGAATTATTGGTGAATATTTTGGCAAGTTTCTTCTTCGAAATTCATGCCCCCCTGCATTCCCAATTATAGGGCTATAAATGAAGTCCCATCCCCCAAGCATGATGCCCCAAATACCCACAAAAACATTATTTCTGCATCGTCGATCGCAAGCTTCATAATCCCCATGTTTCTTAGGGAAACTTTGGATCTTAGGTGATGGGATTTAGAAATCTCTTAGATGAAAATGGGTCAGTATAATACCTGATAGTAAATATCAACTGCCCTTCTTGTGTGGACATTAAGCAAGTTGCAAAATTATATTCAACCCATAAAATCTGGATGAATTTAACTTCGTCTTCGATTTCCATGATCAATAGAAGGTGAAAGAGCCTTTAGCAACTGCCATTTCTGGAAATCAGGGATGAATGGGAGTTGTGTAGTGATTTTTGTGGGCTAAGAAAGCTTTTAATCCATTTTTAGAAGGGCTAAATTGTTTTATCTTGGCTCCCCTTTTTAAATTCGATGGGTCTAACCTCCTATTCATTAAAAATAAATAAATAAAATGTGGGCTAATCATACCTAATGGGTGCTTTATAAAAAATTAGCCCATTAAAAATTTAAAACCCCTAAATTTAGCCCATGGGCTAAGATTAGCCCCTAAAATTTTCCTTGAATAACTCCTAATATTTTCAGCTCATCCCAATTCTTAGAATTGAGAAACCTAATTACATTATTTATTATATGGATCTTATCATCGTGCTCTTAAATTATTGTCATAATGCTCTATTGAGTTTTGATGGCCAAACTAAATTCATCATGTACCAGAACAAAGTAACTCCAAAATTTAGTTATCTCCACAGTTAATTGATTCCACAATAAATGCTTGGCTCTAATCAAATATGACTTGACAACAAGCTTATTATGTGCTTGATTCAACTTCATTTGTGTCTTCATGCTAACCTTTTGAATTTTAGAGATGGGGATTTCTTTACATTTGACTTGATCTTCTAAAATAAAAATTTCTTCATTTTATGTGATATTGTCCTTTAGATCCTTCACCTCTACTTCCTTAATAGTTAAATCTAATAAAATATTAGCCAGGCCTTCTGGAGAATATTCTTGATTTAGTTGGGATAAGGAAGTATTGGATGCAATCGGTTATGTTTTCTCTCTTTCCAATTTATCATTTAATTCTTTATACATATTAAGCTTGTCTTTAAACCTTCATTATTTATTGGTATTTATCATATTTTTCTTTTTGAATGGTAAGAAGCTCTTGAGTTTGAGCATGCCATATATTTGGAACCTTGAGATTTTTCTTTAGCACTTTATTTATACATTTTTTTCTTTAATTAAGGATTGAATAGGCATTGGATTATTGAGATCAACACCCAATTCAACTATCTTCTACTCTAATTCCTTTATTTTCAAATGCTTAGCTTTGTTTGACACCTTTTCTTACTTCAATTGCTTTTCCACCTTCTTCACCATGGTGTGTAGTCTTTCCATACTAACCATTGTTTACAACAAATCTATAAACACCATTCCCCACTTTCTCTATGTAAATCAATATTATCAACCACGTTGATCTGATCTAAATTCAACTTTAATTGTGTAGCTTTGTAATCCTCTGTTGACTTGACTTTTTGAGATTTAAGCTCTAAAAGGACCATTTTCAAAATTCCATTCTTTTAAATCCAAAGCAGACAAGAATTTAGGTTGGTCTCCTTCCTTCTTCCTCACTTAGGGTATAAATATTCTCTCGATTGCATATTTTGATTTTTAATGTCCCTAAAATAAGAAAACATAGTTGCTTTGGATTGTTGGGTTTATTGTGCAGTACTTGATTCAAATTTTGCATAGTTGTCTCATGTAAGTTAGATGAATTAAAATGCTCTACCAATCAATTAGGCTCATTTGATGTAGACACGTGTCCTTGATGCTCAACCATTGTACCCTTCCAATCTACCTATTTCTCATTTTTTTCCTTTTTATTCTTTCATTGTTATTCACGTTGCTCATACACTTCAATATATGAATGAACCTTGGACATATCAGGTTCTATCCTTTTGACACCTCCCTCCAGCTTCTAATGAGTTTTAATTATATTTTATTATATCACATGTTGCTCAACTTCTTCCATATTAATCAATTCAACAACTAGAACATTATCTTGGTTTATAATTTAAAATTATGGTTGTTGTTGAACATTTCCCAATAATACCTCTCTTACCTACTCCCAACTATCGATATTTGCAATTTTTCCATTTGATTAGTGAATTTATTCTGCAGCTTTCACCTCGGCTCTTTTGTTGGAAATAAATTTATGTGGATCATATTTCCATTTATCTCCTTGCTCAAAATTTAGTTGATTTATCATTTTTTTCTTTTAATGCCTGAGTTGATATAGTTCTAAACAAAAAGGTCCGTACTTCCTTTGGTAATCTAAAGGTAATTGGATATTTATTACAAGAAAACTGAATAAAATCTAGATTGAATATTTACCTTATATATTCCATGGAAATATCCTTGGAGTTAAAAATGTTGTCAACAAAAAGGGATTCAACTCTGAACCATATATCCTTAAAATTATGTGTTCTTCAAACAGGTACTAATCTCCTACCCTAGTATCTAAAGTCAACTGCGATAAATATTTATATTCTTGAAAATTTATGAGAGGAGGACTTCCATGAAAGATAGTATACAATATGCACATGAATTTATTAACAAACTGATTAAAACCTTTATTGTTAGGCTACTTTCTTACTAATTAATTCCATTCAATAACCGGCCTTAAATTCCCTAATTCATCTTGTATATTAATCTCAAGATGTTGAAATTGATCAAGTTGATACAATAGGATTAAATATATCATATATGATTGATATCTAAATTATTTGGTAATAGGGAAATTGGTCAATTGCATATGGATTATGTCAACAAGAAACTATGCATAATCAAACCTAGTCATAAGTATGTCAGATGGAGGACAAATGGCAGCCATAAACCCTAAAATAGCTTCATCGATTGTTTTTTTATGGTCATATCCTAGAATTTGATACATCATAGAGATGGATTGTCTTTAAATATCTAGATAATTGCTCAAAATATAGGGCAGAGGGTTTTTTTGGAACAACGACATATTTGGCCAGATAAATTATTGAAAAGCATCTAGGCTCAGGTATATAAAATTTGAGGCTAGGATTTCTTCTTGCAGGACTTGACAGTCTAAGGTCTGAGAGAGTATAAACATTTGGGAGATAGAAATTGAATCTATTGTGAATAGAACCTTAGAATTGTCACAAGGAATTAATGCGTGTTTGTTTGATACATGGCATTGCACACACCAAGAGACAAATTCAGGAAAATGATAGGTTTGAGGCACAATGGATTTGGCCAGGTTTAATTCCCACATATGAAATAAATCATGGGTGTCTCTAAATCTTTCACAGGTGACATTTATGAGTTCATAGGAGTTCAAATGGGATAAAATGGACTCGACAATATCACCATCCCTATCAATTAGATGTTATTTATTTGGTTTAGATTGTTTATCAAATACAATTATTGAATGGTTTTATAAGGTTAACATTTTCTTTACAATGAAAAGTAAAATCAAAGAGAAAGGACAACAATCTATAGAGAATACCCATTTTACTCATGTGTAAAGGTTGATTGAAAACTATAGCAGTCAATGTTGATAGTGGTCACCTTCCTCTCTTTTTTCCACATCAAGAAAATAGCTATACTTTCAATTTTAAAAGTATATGTACAATACAGTGGTCACATTCCTCGTCGTATTTCCCTTGTGATTTTTACCAATAAAACAACTATTTTTAACTTTCAAATTTATTTTATTTCCAAAGATAAGATCATTAAACATTTTTCCACGTGGCATTTGACAGTTGGAACAAAATATAATGAGGGACAACTCATTGTTGGCATCAACCTACTATGCCACTTGTCACCTAGCAATTGTTAGTTGTTTCTCAATCATGTCCTGGTCCCAATTCATAAGCAGTTCCAGCTCTGAGAGTAACTAGTTTATAGAAACCACCTTCTCATGTCGTAATCCATAAAAGGATGCCATGTTAAAAACCTAGTTTTAGGATTGCGGTTCGTTGAAGAATATTAACTCTCACACATATTCACAAGCCGCAATAATTAAGATCCATTGATATACGTACTCATCGAGCAATCATATGTATGTATTATATCGCTCTAATTTTAACTCAAGGTGTAAGCTAAACTCTAGACGCTTTGCATAAAGAAGCCGATGATTTTTCCGGCAAAAATCTGGCTGAAATTGTTAAAATGACTGTTTTGGGTTGCTAGAATTGCATAATCAAGGTTCCCTTGGGGTAATATAGCTCACTGAATCCATTTTTACAACCCAAATATCAATTCGAGCAACCCAAATCACAGTTTCAGCAATTTTTGCATCATTGGATTCTGACGAAAATCGTCGGAAAAGGTGCAAATCATCTAGAGATTAGCCCATTCCTTAACTCAGAGACACATAAATTAGACTTGGAACCTGTCACAAGTCCCAAATAAATAATATTTAAAGTGAATAATGGATCCCAAGATTCAACAACTTATTCAGTTAACTAAAAAAAATTGTGAAGTTACAACATTGTCCTTACTAAGCTATCCTCGAAGATTCCCAAGTTTGAGGGAAGGCCTTGAGAAGACCCTTTGAATCATACTTAGACTTTTCACATTTGATTCTCTTTTAATATTATCATGGAATATAGTATTAGACATAGGATTTTCCATAATACCATGATGGATGTAGCCAACAATGGTACATTAACTCTAAAGGTAGTTCTTTCACTCCATTATTGCTCTAGCATTGAACTTCTTGAGTCACTTTCAATTATCCATTACATGAGATTGGGATTTATCTCCTTGATAATTTCAAGTAGATAAAATTTACTTGCGTCGTGGATCACATTCATGAATGGTGGAATAAGAGGATTTTTGCATTATTCCTTTGTTTGATGAGCTTATATTACATTGGTTTTTATTCTTTCTGAGGAAGAAATCATTTTTAGAGCCCAAGGAATCATTTTTAGATACCAAGAGTTTGATCTTTTCTATCATCAATATGCTAACCTATTTACCATTATTTAAAATTCCCATCATATAGGTGGTTTTACTTAGCCTATTTGTAATATCCAAAATAGGTTAAGAAATCTTTTTTTACAATCAGTTAACTTCATAAACAAAGAACACTCATATTTTCCAAAATATCCTCTTTCAATAGGTTTATACTTACAAATGGAATGAAGTTTATATAAACCTTTAATCAGAGGATATCAACTTAAAAATTCAACTAAGTAACATCCAAAATGATAAACCTATTTCAAGAACAAATTGGAGAAGTCACTTGCTAATTATTCTTGGAAAATTTCTACCTGATTCAAATATTATTCATATATAAAGGATATAATGATTGAATGAAATCCAATCAATCTTCACTTCTAGGTGGAATAACATTCTAGTTCTCTTTATGAATTACAAGATAGGCTCGCACATACCAACTCTTCACTATAAATTTCACGTTAAACTATACCATTACCTTCATGATACATCTAAGTAAACAATAAAGTAAAAAAGTAAAAACACAATACAACACCTCTACGTCATTTTTTGTTTCCAAAGAAATTTGTTACATGTTTTAGCTTGCTCCCTTCCAAATATTTATTCTAAATCATGCCTATAAGAGCCTAACATAATCATATGTGTTGTTTCTTGTTTCATGAAAATGCCCAACACCTCTTCACTCGAACGCAAGTCAATGACACAACTATGTAGTAAGAACATATTCAACCATTATCAAATTATTTAAATACACAATTCATTCACTTGCAATACTTCAAATGGAAATTTGTTGCCACGCCTATAAGAATATTGGGTGAATCAATTGCCATATCTACCATAGTATAGCTCTATAATATTTTCGAAACAATACTAGGAAGCCACCCTAAATCCACAAAACATAATCAAAAAGTATAACTTCATTATGGGCATGAGAAAATGAGCCACACATTAGGATATTTTCCTAGATAAAAAAAAAGTATAACAATTCAATCAAAACAACCAATGGAGAGTAAACTAGACACGAATCCTTCCTAATAGAGTCCTTAGCATTGGGTTTGGATATTATTCCATTGAGTCATGAGGCGATACTTGATTAAATTCCACCCAAAGAGTAAGTGAACATCTTACTTCTAATGCTATAGTTTTCATAGGGATTTGTGCTTATATTATCAATTAATGAGAAGATGAATAGAGATACCATGTTGAAGTGACATTATCAAGGACCATCTAAAATGTAATGTCAACATTAGAGGTTTTTCCATGAATTTTTGATGTAATTTCCATCTATACTAGCCACCTTTGGGTAAGACTCCTTGTAGAATGGCTATTAGGCTACCTTCTTCATAGACACATCCAACAAGTTTCATGCACCTTTGGATAAAATCCACAATCCAAGGGATTTTTGGTACTCAAAGGGAAAGGTGTCCCAATTAGACCTTCGGTCCTGGTCTTGGCATGTGCCAACCTGAAAGGATGGGCATGTTGGTAGACTGGTCTCAACCGTGTCTATTACAAAAGGATATTATCTAACTAAAATACAATAACTATATCTCAAATGTATAGTGACTAAGGGGATTTAATTGGATCCCTATCCCCAAATTCCTAACCAAAATGTGGTGTTATTTTGGTCCTCAAGTGAGTAAATTAAATGTGTTAGATTAAGGGTTAGTTTTAGGCCCCAGTTGGGGTCATGAACCAAGTGATGTTTGATTAAGGGTGTCAATGTGTGTGCACAAGTGATGTGTATACCAAGTAAATGAGATTGAAATAAATTGTAAATTCTTGTAAATGAATGTAGTGTAAAGAAATAAAAGATAATATTCAATACTAGAAACTAATGATGCTCTTTTTTGAAACAAAATCTATACTTTCTCTATAAAATAGTGAACCACTACTAACAAACAAACAAAAATCTCAAGCTCATATGAAATAGAACTAGCTAACTAGCAATTTACTTGCAAGGAAGAGAAAAAGTGACTCCGAAAAGAGTTTCAAGGAAATCCAAACAGTCAACTAAAGGATGGTTAGAAATCAATATGTTGAAACTGAAATGAAATATGAAAAGCAATCCATAGTAGAACCCTAAAGGCAATAGATACTTGGACTTTTCAATCCTTTCTCAACCTACATCATCTACAAGGAAGCAAAAATCAACTAATACAGCAAATAGCATTCCATAAGCAGAAATATATAAAAACAAACAAACAAACAAACAAACATAACAAAACAAAAAAATGCAAACCTGAAATATAAATATGAACTAAACCGAATAGGGATCGAGATTTGAACCAAACAAAATGGTGAAAAAAGACTAAATTTTTCACTTCGTCACACCTTTAGGGGATAAACCATTGACCGTTCGCGCATTTTGGGGCAAAAGTAGTGACCAATATTTCCTTTAGGGTCTAAAGGAGTGATCGAAGCCCAAGACCAAGGGAAAAAAACAAAAAATTGTACTAATGTAGCAAAAAATGAGGTCTTTCACCCAAGTTGCTTACCATAAAATGAATTATAGCTAAATACAAGAAAACACAACAAAAAATTTACCCTAATCACCTATGAATGAGGATGGAAATAGTGGCATTTACACAACCATTGAAAATGGATCCATCCCCAATGGAATCATGAAATCTATTGTGTATGATTTCTCACACGCATATGAAAAATGCATCTACTAAGGGGTTATGAAATCCTTAGTAGCATATGATATGGAAAGAAAAACTAATCTAAACTAAACTAAATCAAAGGAATCAATTCTTAAACAAGCATGCAAGATCTAACCCAAAATTAGTCATAAAGGAGAAACACAACATGTAAAAGAATGATATTTTCTTATTGATATTTTCTTATTGCACAAAGACTATGATGTTACAATCACACCTTGGTATTGGTTGAGGACGATAGAGGATTTGTCAATATCCTTTTTATCCCCATCTCTAACCAATTGACTAATGGAATATCCCACAATGGTGAAAGTAGAAAAGATGGTATGAACTCGTTCATGCTTTTTGGTGGAATTTCAGAAGCATAACGAAACTTTGAGAATATGATATGGAGATTTGAAAATGGTGACCATGAGAGCTGCATTTATAGGAAAAATAGTGGCCAAAAATGACATCCTGTTCCAATGTGGATACTCTCTATTCTATTGATGACTTAGTGGAGAGGTTAGGGTTTGGAAGACCAAATAAATAGTTAGCTTCCACCTTGACAATCATGTTTGTCCACTTTTCAACCACTACTTCCCTTGGGTAGCGCACAATGATGGATTACAACCAAAATGTTGTTTCTTTTACGTTGGGTCGCTACTTTTGAGGGAAGATGAGTGAGTGATCACTCCCATAGGGAACGAAGGAGTGACCATATTGATACGCTCAACCTTATTTAAGGGGACAATGGTGACCAAGGCTTGACATGGTCCAAAATTGAGTTTTCTTTTAGTTTTTTGGTCATATTGCCCAGGCCCTATGGATGGATAAGGTGGAAATAGTGCTAATTTTTCCGATGATAATGCATAATGGAGATAAAAACTAATGAAAAGGTAGGTGAGAAAAATTATGTTGTTAACAATCCATCTCAATATATAATCTAATTATCAAATTAAAAATTATGTGACTATATAGGCCACCTGAATCAGTTCTAGAACTAAATGGATACTTTGGAAACCATCACTATATCATTGACACAACATTAACTGGATGTAACCAATGGGGAAATACTTTATAGGAATTTTTTTAAATATGGTTTACATGTGGAAAACCCTCTTGTTCCCATGAATAACTGCTAATAAAATAACTATCAAAAAAAATAATGCCCCAATTTCATCATCCAGATAATTGATCTTCCAAAGAATAATTCCACTAGAAAATTATTGGAATAATATGCATATTGGATAAAAATTGTAGGTTCAAATTCATGCATAGAGATAGTCCTAACTCAAAACAAGTTGGTTAAGAATGAAGGACAAGTTATGCACCAATTGTGTGCTAAAAAACTCCAATAGTTCAAGGCTTGCTACCTCCAACACCAATCTAGTGTTTTAATGGCCTCAAAATCAATTATAGTGGATGGCTAAATCGATAGCCAACTCAAAATTGGTAAGGTATTTATAGCCCTCACTCAAAGTTGAAACACCCGTGGTATAATTATTCAACAACCCTTACAAAACTATCAAATAACATGACGTATCAACCTCAATGGTATAGAAAATATAGAAAGCTTCTTCTCTCCCCTGATGATGGGTGGAGTGTCCACCCAAAATGTTGTCCCATGATGATGGGTGGAGTGTCCACCCAAAAGGCTGGGTTTCCAAAATTCGAACACAATGTAATCCAAAAGCAAACATCACAATGAATACCCACTATGAAAATATACATGCTCAAATATAGCAAAGTTCATGGGTTAGGCAAAGGAAGACAAGTCCTTTTAATAAAATACTATGAGTAAATTGATCAATATCAAAATGAACCAACATCAAAGGAGATTTACCTTAGAAGATATAATGGTTAAGTTTGAAATTTATACAGTGAATCACACAAGTGGAATTATCATTGTTATCAATATGTTCATAAGGGAGTCGATGAAATGTCAGAGCTACGGAATTCTATATGTAGAAGACAAAGAATTTATATGTCTATCGATTCCTTCAGCTAAGCATGTCAATTGCTAGGTATTTTTCCTGAAACCAAACTTATATATTTTTAAACAATGTATACAAATAAAATCCAGCAAAAATAGATTATAACCACCAAATTACAGAGATATAGGAAACTTATATAAAATAAATCATAACTACAACAACACCTATATTCAAGTAATTAATAAAATTGTGGAGCGGAAATTAAATACTTATCTTAATCACAATCTGAATCCCAAGGTGATTGATTGTGGGTGAACTATTTTCCTCCAAACCATAGGAAAATAATTTGTGGATTCCACACATATGCTAGGTTATGATACCAAATAAAATTGTTCAAGACTTCTAAATCACTTCTTCTTGTTCCCAAAATCTTCCAAGAAAATACCACACAAACCATTGTTGGATTCTTTATTCAATCTTCCAATTAAAGTAGCTCTTTACTCTCATTCCACTACCCAACACAAGAAACCACCCATTTCTCTCCTCTTTAGTATCTCAATAATCTCTCCCTCTCTACGCCTGTTTGACGGACAATCTACCAAGATCGGACTTGAGGCCTGATCTCCCTAGCTCAACGCGAGTCTAGAACAAATAGAACAAAATATAAATCACTCTCCTAGATCTAATTAGAGATCAAGGAACAAGATACATTTACCTTATAAATCGTTGATCCTTTTCTCCTTGAATGTTTCTCCAAGATTGACGATCTTCAGATCTGAGCTGCAAAACCTGTCAAGGTAACAAGACAACAAAAACAAGTAAAACGCATCTATACAATAATAGATCTAAGTAAGCAGTCAAGCAGGTGAACTACACAAGATATCATTAACACAATGAGATTTTGGTGGAAAGAACTTATATTACTGTATTGAAAGGGAAGTACATAGGATGAAAAGATTGCAACCAATAACTTGACGTAGCAATCCTCATCCGATCAAACCAATGCCAAAGCCCCCCAAGGAAGTGTGAGTCTCCCAATAAATGAATAGAGATCTCTCCTAAGGTAATTTCACCAGCATGTAGACACTATATACTTCCTCCCCTTAGGATGGGAGAGAACTTCACTTATATAGGACTAAGTGGATAGGATAGGTTGAGATATGGTAGGAGAGATATAGGGGATCCTTTCAAGAGGTTAGGAACCGAATGCCAGCTTCCCCAAAGGCCAGGGATAGGGATACACATCAGCTAGCTTCGAGAATGGGCTCGAAGAAGCTATTTTATTCCATTAACTGACATCGTCGCAGTCTGTAAGAGGACAACCTGCGACGTCGCAGGTTGCATGAGGACAACCTGCGACGACCTCTCAAAACCTAGTATAAATGGATTTGCATCTCTTCCAGGTTAATGACTTAGTCAAGGAAACTTTAGGGATGTATACATTGAGTCTCATGATGGTAATATTTTAGGTGTAACATAATGCCCCCCAAAGCATGAAGCTGTTTGAAAATTGGACTGGTGAAATGCTTTGATAGAAGGAATGGAAATGGCTCGTCGGATGAAGGACGTCGCTGTAGTACAACTAAATCTAAGTACACAGTCTCATATGACGTACAACATGGTTTCCCACCAATACATTGCAGATCCATGGTAGTAATGACCAACTGAACACAATCATGGCTACTAGACACAAGCATAGATCCATGATGAGATGATAACACAGCCACGACCAATACAAATGTGGATCCGTGTAACACGACTCAAAACAATCTCCATCGCACCTGGGTAAAACATGACTCCCTAGGGTCTTCAAACAGAACCCGCAATGATACGAATCTATCCATGTGATTACAAATGTCTTGTCATCGAACATGGTAGAAACCACTTGATTACCGGTCATTGATGTATACCGTTAACAATCGCAAGGGAAATCATCATTAATGTCAATGATCCCCAAGGTATCACAGTACATATCATCAAGCGTGAATAAATGAGTTGAAGTCAAACGCAAGATGAAATCTTTCAATCAAGAGTCAATGATGTAAACTCATGTTGAAAGCGAGGTAACCTGCAATTGAGGCATGCAGGGCCAAGGTACTTGGTTGGTTTCTAGATTCAATCCTCGAATGATGTGTTGAAGTTGAAAAGGATGAATCTGTCGAAGGAGGGCCATGATGAATCCCCCATCATCGACACGAAATACAACAAAAGATGTGTAGAGAAGATCGGACGGTACAGTAACATGCAAGACTGACTCAGAGTAGACCGACATGATGGAAGGTATAATGACTGCAAATAATGAATGGTGGGAGTATTCTTGAACATGGACATGGCATGACTTTGCAGTATTGACATGACGAGTATGACAGCAACTCCTAATGCAACTGATGGTGGAAGTATTCTTCGGATGACCCAAAGGAGTAACACAACTCTGGAAGTAGGCAAAACTAGAGGACAAATGGATGATCCAATTACTATATGCAAATGAAAAGGAGTTCCATGTTCAAGAATGACTAGGTACTGCCACTAATAAAGGGTGTAACATAAAATATTTCCTTTTTCCTCATCATGAACGATGAGTGCCTCGTGTGTTTTTTAACGAGCTTGATGAGGGTAACCAGATGCTCGGTATAGCTCATCTTATAGATGAGTCCAATCCCAAACATTTTTCGAACTTTGGATAGGAGGGGTTCGTCCCATGACGGTCCCTTCAATTTTGATTTTTAACGATTCCATAGAAGGAAAAACTCGGTCGCCATTTCATGTTTAGAGAGTCTGAAAAGAACTAAAGAAGAATCCAACGGTCCTTTTTCGTAAATTTAGCCTCTTCGTCCGAAAAAGGGTAAAACAACGTGAGAGAGGACTCTTCCAGTCATGATTGGCTGGAGTATTCCTTTTTCGTAAATAGTGCCCCCTAGTCCGAAAAAGGGGTAAACTATCACCAGGGAGACAATCATTCAAATGCTTTTACAAGCGTGAACGCATCAAGTTCGCTTGGCGATCTTTTCCTATTTAGGGAGTCTGAAAAGAGCTTAAAGTGGACTCCATGAACAACTTTTTCATGGTTGGTGACCGAGTATGACAAAGGAAAAAGTAAACTCGACACAATTTCTTTTCCGTAAATAGTCTAGCGAGGTCGGATAAAGTGATAAACCTATACTCATTAGACACACCTTTTTTACTAAATTTTTTAACGAGCATGATAATGGTATCAAAAGCACTCGGAATCTTTTTCATATTTGAACCAAAGCACGAAAAAGTAAACAGTAAGCTCAAACCACTTTTCATGTTTTAACCAGAGCACGAAAGAAGTGAAAAGTAAGCTCAAAAACCATCTTACTGTTTTTAATGAGCTCGAAGACAAGTGAAAAGAATGCTCATGATGTCTGCTTCATTTTTTGACGAGCTTGTAACAGAGAATGAACTATGCTCAGGATAATGCCCATTGGTAGGTTTCTTCCCAACATGATGGCTAGAGGTTGGAAAGTTTTCCCCCAACACAAGAAACTGATGGCTTACTTCTAGTATGATTTCTAGAGGTATTGTTTCATTTTTCAGCGAGCTTGATACAGTAAAAGCTCAGGATTATTTTCATGGTTTAATGAGCTCAAAACCTAAAAAGGAAAGTATGCTCGATAATGTTCCCAATGGTGGATTTCTTCCTATCATGAAATCCAAAGGTTGGTACATGCCCCCAACATGATTGCTAGAATTAAGTGACTTAGCTCCAATGTGGTGTGGAGAGGCGATCGAGTTGACTTCAACGTAACTTCCAGAGATCGAAGACATGCCCCCAAGCTTCATTTCATTCGCCTAAGGCATAGGCGGGTGAAAAGAAGGTTCAGGTACTAAGTCTACGAGGAGACTCGACTCAAAGGGAAAGGATATGTTTCATTTTTTAACAAGCTTGACACAGGAATAGAACTCTGCTCAAAAGACATGTTTCATTTTTTAAAGAGCTTGACACAGAAAGGGAACTATGCTCATGAAGATGGTCTCTTTTTTATGCAAGCTTGAAACCAAAGGTAAACTATGCTTAAGGGGTCTATTCCATTTTTTAAAGAGCTTGGAATCAAAGACTAATCTATGCTCATAGGAACCCATTTCATTTTTTAATGAGCTTGACATAGAAAGGGAACTATGCTCATGGGAACCTATTTCATTTTTTAACGAGCTTGAAGCCAAAGGTAAACTCTGCTCAAACTAGTGGTTTCATTTTTTAGCGATATTGAAGCCAAAGGTAAACTCTACTCAAACTATTGGTTTCATTTTTTAGCGAGCTTGAAGCCAAAGGTAAACTCTACTCAAACTACTGGTTTCATTTTTCAACGAGCTTGAAGCCAAAGGTAAACTCTGCTCGCAACTTATGTCATTTTTTAACGAACTTGAAGCCAAAGGTAAACTCTGCTCGAACTACTGGTTTCATTTTTTAACGAGCTTGAAGCCAAAGGTAAACTCTACTCGCAACTGGAACTTATACAGAGGTTGGTAGTGTGCCCCCCGGCATGATGTCCAAAGGATGGAGATATGCCCCCCATGCTTAAGGGGAAGAAACCACTAACACGTGTGGAACGTTCAGGGAAGTCTGATGACTGGCAGTCATGCGATGATTGGGTGTGACAAAGGAAAGCTAATCAATGGTCACAATCCTCCCATCATAGGGAAAATACATCACTCGAAAGAGTGTGGACACTACGGCTTTCACAGCATAGACATAATCACGTCCAAGGAGTAGATTGAAATCTAAAGGACCTTGGACAAACATGACATCAACATAAACAGCTTTACCTCTTGACGTGACAGGTAACTGCAGGAGAATCCCTAAATTTCAGGTAGGCATTCTATTAAAAGCCAAAATATGGTCGGTAACCGACAGAAGCTAAGGAGACCCTATAGCTTGCCAAGCATTTGAGGATAAAATACTAACAGAAGCTCCCTCGTCAACTATAGTGCAAAATATTTCCTTATTGGCAACACCTATAGATATCTGGAAAGGAACATATGAGGGGAGATGAGATTCTGCTAGACTATTCCAATCAAATGAAATAACCTTAGTACTTGGAGGGGGTCCCGTGGAAATGGACCCTTTCCCCCCATGATCGGAACTAAATAGAAAAGCATCAGTGGTTATCAATCCACTCTCATCGGGGAGAGTAGGATGAGATGAATACTATGTTAAGGTGACAGTTGCAGTCTGAACGCTCTATGATAGAAGAGCGGGATCGAGTGGAGATGATAGCGAATCGATCACTTCACTCTCGGAAGGAAGAGTGGGATCAATTATAGATGAAACTGAATTGATCACTTGGTCAACCATCGGGGGGTCGAGGGACAACTTACTATCACTTGTTGGAAGCACTTGTTGAGGACTAGTAATATCTTCCAACCACCGTGAAGCTTCATTCATGCTTGGACAAAGGAAAGTACAGTGCATACCCTTGCATATCAAACAGGGATACAAGACTTTACCCTTCCGAACCTTCACCAACAGGTCACTGGTCGAGGGAGTGTCGTCAACATGATGGTCATAGGTCGACGATACCAGTGGTTTTGGGTTTTTAGACCACACTTCTAACACGCGGGAAAGACCGGGACAATCCTTTACAAGGTGATCACCCTTGCATAGTTTGCAAGGGAACTTGGGCTTACGAGGTGTTCTCATAGAATGAGTGCCATCAGAGACAGATGGTGGACGCTCGGTCTCTTTCTTATCCTTCTTCTTCTTTCTATTCCTTTTCTTCTTCTTCTTCTTCTCCACCTTCTTACTAACATCGGAGTTTTCAGTAGGAGAAGAGGAAGAGACGGAAGCTGATTCAACTTTCGACAAAGAAGGAGAAGGGTCACCATGAGATTGATGCTCATGTGGTGAAGGACCTAGGTTCAACACAATTGGTGCACTTGGTGTAACTAGATTGGAGAATAACCATACTGGTAATCCTATCGTCAATCCAAGAAGACTCAACGTAGCCATAAAGGGAGGACCAACAGTTCCACAAGGGGGAATAACAAATGGCATACCCTAAAAAGGGGCGCCTTGGTTGGTAGTCCCAGAAGAATCTTCCATATCTAAACTTCCTAAGAGTCTCTAAAGTACCACACAAATCAAACACTACTCAAGTCTAAAAGCAACAAGAAAACTGTGTGAATAGGAGTGGATTCAAAGTCTGGAACCTCACGGGGTTGTCAAGGTTTCGCAAATCGCTATATACCACAGGGTCCAACAATAAAATGCGACAAGGAGGATTGGGACCGTACCCTTGCCTAAATACCTGACTACTTGGACAGTACATGCGTAGTAATCTCCCCGAGTGTTGTTCTCAGTGTATTACTCTGCCAAGACGGCCAAATGGTTAACTCAGTTGGTCTCAAGAATCCTAATGGTGTCTCTTGATATACGCAAGGTACATGGGAGCTCAAATCCATAGTGGTGTTGTATAATGCACAACCGTACGGAACGATACCTTCCTATATACTACCGAGTATGTGAAACACCTTTCAATATACGCCAAGTACACAAAGTACTTGGTGGGTACGTGAAAGAGATTCGATATACCGATAAGTACGTGGAAGACTACAATACCCCCGGAATACAGTGCTGGCAAGTAACGATAGCAACCACGTTTTATGACGTCAGAACACGTCACTAACTTACACACAATTACTAAATGATTTTAACCTAAGCTAGCGTTAATTTTATCTTGTACGATTAGGTGGATGCATGAGGTGTAGACAGGAAATGTAAAAATAATGCAAATCCTAACTACATGATGATGCACATTTTCCTTTGTCTTTCGATGAAACCTGCTTAAGGTAAGGAGATATCTTTTTCTCTTTTATAATCAAAATGACCTTAAGCAATAATGAAATTAAGAATTCCTATCTAGAATGCACAAACTCTAAATTTCCGCTATAATTGGCCAAAAATGCAAAGAAAATGAAAGATGCGACAAAACTTAACAATGTATAAGACAAAATAATGAAGCACTTTCAATTTTCAAATGCATGTACCAAAAATGGAATTTGATAACTAAACGCTTTTCGTATCTATATACAAAAAGTGAGAGAATATCTACAACACTCTAATCATTCAGAAATTCCCAAAGAAAAATGACAAGCACCCAAACAACTCAAAGGTACTCAAGAAAGGATCAAAATCTACCAAGTGCAATAATTCTAATCCGTTTCCTATCTTTTTGCACTTCGAAAAAGACACATCTAAGCCACGAAAAGAAGGATTCCACAAACGTTTCCAATCAAATGCAAGACAAAGAAAAGCACTTAATAATCATGTCTAACTCAAATGTACACAAAACTGAAACAAGCCTTTTCTTCTTCCTATGAGTGTAAGACCAAAAATGCCAAATGATCAAATTAAAGCAAGAAGAATACTTATGTTTTCCAATTGCATGAATATAGCAAAAGAGTGACAAAATCAAGCTTTTCTTTGAACTAAAGTGGAGACAAAGAATCAATCTTTTCCAATAATCATTAGATAGCTTAGCATGTAAAGGAAACAAGATGCATAACCCAAGAAAAAGAGGCTCAAAAAGACATGGATATCCCACACTCTTCAAGTCTTTAAAACAAGCCAATCACACCAAACCAAAAATGATCTCAAAACCTTAATATGGTTCAAAATGACTGTATGATACACGATTCATGGCCCCCCATTTCGCTTAAAAATGAAAGCAAAACACTAGTTTTGACTCAAAGGGCCAAACATGAATCCAAATCTCAAAAGACCCAAAAACCCAACACAAGCAAACCAAATCGAACACTGCTGGAAAAAAAGGTCTATGCCTGGAAGGTACAGTGCAGAGGGGTTTGTACACCAAATCAAAACTCAAATTAAAAAATGGAGTGGGGATGCCCTTATACCAATTTTAACAGATCGACGCAGTTTGTGTTCATACACAGAGCGACTGTCGTAGGTCACCAGTGTGGGAATTGCGACGATGTCGCAGAACACTAGTGGATAGGTTGCGACGACAGCCCAAAAGACAGAGAACATAGGTCAAATCAACGCTCTAGTTGCACTACCCAGGTGCGACGGGTGAGATCTGAACTCTAGGATCAACAAATATCTAAGAAATGAGCAATAAAATGGCTTAAAAATTGTGAGTACAAACTCATAGGAGGACTACAGACTCTTCAAAGTGAATATTTGATGGTGAAAAAGACTTAGGAGGCAAAAAAGATGGCTTGCAAAAGAAATCGACTAAAAATGGCATTCAAATTGAAAACTAAAACAATGTAACTTCCCCAGTATGATCGCCAGATTTGTTTGACGGACAATCTACCAAGAGTGGACTCGAGGCCTAATCTCCTTAGCTCAGCGCGAGTCTAGAACAAATAGAACAGAATATAAATCACTCTCCTAGATCTAATTAGAGATCAAGGAACTAGATATGTTTACCTTATAGATCGTTGATCCTTTTCTCCTTGAATGCTGCTCCAAGCTTGACGATCTTCGGATCTGAGCTGCAAAACCTGTCAACGTAACGAGACAACAAAAGCAAGTAAAACGCATATATATAATAATAGATCTAAGTAAGAAGTCAAGCAAGCAAACTACACAAGATATCATTAACATAATGAGATTTTGGTGGAAAGCACTTATATTACTGTATTTAAAGGGAAGTACATAGGATGAAAAGATTACAACCAATGACTTGACGTAGCAATCCTCATCCGATCAAACCAATGCCAAATCCTCCCAAGGAAGTGTGAGTCTCCCAATAGATGAATAGAGATCTCTCCTACGGTAATTTCACCAGCATGTAGACACTATAGACTTCTTCCCCTTAGGATGGGAGAGAGCTTCACTTACATAGGACTAAGTGGATAGGATAGGTTGATATATGGTAGGAGAGAGATAGGGGATCCTTCCAAGAGGTTAGGAACCAAATGCCATCTTCCCCAAAGGCTAGGGATTAGGATACACATCAACTAGATTTGAGAATGAGCTCGAAGAATCTATTTTAGTCCATTAACTGACATCGTTGCAATCTGTAAGAGGACAACCTGCGACATCACAGGTTGCATGAGGGCAACCTGCGACAACCTCTCAAAACCTAGTATAAATGGATTTGCATCTCTTCTAGGTTAATGACTTAGTCAAGGAAACTTTAGGGATGTATACACTGAGTCTCATGATGGTAATATTTTAGGTGTAACAACGCCCTAAAATAGGTGTAGGATGAACCCAAGTTGTTATCCATTTTCATATTTCATTTCCAGAAATATGTGGCTTCTTAAACATCAGATTATGGGATCTTAGACAGCCTAACAAGCCAACAAAGTGCATAGGTTGAGGCAAGTACTTTACTATCCAATATTGGTATTTAATTCCACTTAAAATTGTTTCTTTCATCTCCCCATGGATCCTTTATAGATGGGATAATTTTTTTTCATTTACAAAATGCTATTATTCCCTCAAAAACTCTCTTTCCTACCCCTTCCCCTTCCTCATTTGAATTCTCCCTTATGAATGAATGTGTTAGGGTCCCACCCTAACTCCCTACTTTAGTATTTAGTCATATTATGTATAATACCATCACATTTGAATAAGGTCACGTAGTTGGTAGTAGAATATTAATGTAAAAGGAGTTTCTCTATTAATTAAGGCCCACTAGTTAGTTGGTACCCATTAATTATTGACCAAGTCAAGTAGTTGGGGTTTTGGGATATTGAAAGCCTATTTAAAGGTCTAAGGTGATATGTATTTTTTTGTCAAGAATTATTGTATCAAATTTGTGCTCTAATGCAAGGTTTCCCAACCTTAAGAGGTGTGTGAACATTACTTCCTAAATTGATGATCATAATACAAGGTTTATTTTTGTAGCATTTATCTTGTCCATTTCCTTTGATTAGATATTATGCAATATAATCTTGTATTTCATGCATTATTTATCTCTGTATATCTTATCATTTCTCTAATTTGCAGGTTTAAGACAACCACAAGTGGTATCAAAGAAATTTCCTCAACCAATACACCTCCAAAATTTTGTATATTTTTTTAAGCTAGAGACGTGTTCCAACATCTTCAAACAACATAGATATATGCCATTCAGTGAGTAAACCAATAGTTGATGAAGCATACATGCAGAGAATACAATCGGTACTTAGTCACATTTGTTGGACACCATTGTAACCTCTGTTGGTACCCCTTCAAGTAGTAGCACATCAAACAACACATGTACATTGAATCTCACCTCCGTGTACCTTCTCGTATATCGGAAGTCCTATAGGCCACCTAAATATAGCTATAGATACTCAAGTTGACTATCTTGTTTCTATAGTGGCATCGAGCACAACACTCATGAATATTACTCTCTAGTACCTGGGTAGTCAATTAGTACAACTAAGGGAATAGTTGAGCCTCCTTATTTAATGCCCTGAGAGATTGGGTCGAGTACTACTATTGGACACCACAAGTATATCAGAGAGCTATAGCACCTAATAATCCCTTGTCCTTGAGAATAAATAAACCCTTCCCTCTCTCACCAGCTAGTGAAATTCTTACCTCTTTGCATCTAGAAATAATTTGGACATTATGTCAATGTAATAACCCTATTCTCTAAGACTGGCTAGAGAAACTCCTACATTTGCATATAGAAGGAACTTGGAAATTTTATCAATGTATTAATATTCCACATGAAGTAATACTCCCCTCAGCTTATATATATATATATATATCTTCCATATGGAAAATATCAATCATTCAAGAAGAATGATCATAAACTGTCCTAAAAGGACTTACATTCATTGCTTTCCACAAAAAAGCTCGAATCTTTATACATTCATACAACTTCAAACTTCCAAAATTCAACTTCAAGTGTAGTTGCTCTGTGACCAATTCAAATTATACTACAAAATTTAGTCCACAATCGTCGTTATCTGATCTTTCAAAATCAACAGATAAGCATATATATATATATATATATATGCACTCCACCAACACCTTGGTAATCGTATTGGTATACATCTCTAACAACCTTTTTCATGCATTCTTTCCCATCCCTCATTTGGTGATACCTCTCAAAAGACTCCTCTTTATCCCCCGGACATTTTGAGATAAGCTAGTGTTAATACTTTTCTGAGAAAAAGTGGACCCATGGTACACACACACACCCAAAAAAACATGGACCCGATCAAGGATCCACCCAAATACATCAAGGTTATTGCAGTAGCATCACAACCCTACAATGAACAATTGACCAAATCCAACTCGACCAAGATAAAATCCACCTTGACCAAGCTAATAAAAGACAAATGTTGAACATCCTCACTGAACATGAGGGTATCGATACCACACCAAAATACCAGTTCAAAGATGTAGTTTTCATTGATGAACACAACTCTTACACTCTCTTCCCAAAAACACAATGTCCTCCATTTCAGGATAACAACTCATGGTACCTCTTCCCAAAGGTGGAAATGTGTAAATTTGATGGTTCATATCCCTCAAGTTGGGTTACCCAAATGGAACACCACTTTTCTCTCCATGGTATTAATGATGATCTACAAAAGCTCAAAGTGGGAGTCTTATATGTATACTCATAGCATTGGCAATTGTGGCAATGGTACCAGAAATATTATCATCATTATATTCCTTGGACCCAATTTGTGAAGGTCTTTCATGAGAATTTTGAAAGGGACACTCACTACCTGAGAAAGTCACAATCAAATTACACTAGAATGGCATAGTTATGGACTATATTACAATTTTTGAGCAATTTTCCATCCACTCAAAGGGCCTATCTAATTCTTTTTTCTAGGAATGCTTCATTAGTGGTCTCAAGGAGGAAATATGAGCAGATGTCATAATGTAGTGCTTCAAAACATGGTTAGAAGCTTGTGATAGAGCTCCAAAAGATGAAATGATGATTAATGCCCAAACAAAAAGACCTTTAGTTCAGCCTTGCACTGTGTCCCTCATGGCTGCTCCTTCCAACAATTACAACACACCACCATTAAGAATCCAAAATTTATCCCCATATGCCATGTTCGAACATCAATGTCTTGGAATTTGTTATAATTGTGATGAAAAATATTTCAGAGGGAAAAAATGCAAGGAATAGAAATTATTCCAAATAGATGTGTCACCACGTGAGCACCTAGACAACATAACCAGGGAAGATTCTCAAGAAATAGAAGTGGACAATACTGCTCTTCCCTTGGAAGTTAACCCCAATGTGCAAGTTCTTGGGGAGGAACCCCAAATATCGCTCCATGCATTATCAGGTTTCTCCACACCCCAAACATTGAAGTTAGTAGGAAACATCAAGAACCATAAACGTAATGTATTAATTAGTAGTAGAAATAGCCACAATTTCATTCATTGAAGTGTGGCTTACGATGCCCATTGTTATAGTAGGCTATATCCAATTTTCAAATTATGATAGCAAATGGGGGTACAATGAAATGTGGTGGTCAATGTGAAAATGTGAAACTCAAAATCAATGACTATCATCTTAAGACACGCATAATCGCTATAGACATGGATGGTTGTGATGAAGTTTTTTGGGAAGAACGGCTATGGAATTTGGGACCAGTAACCATGCATTTCAAAAAACTGTATATTGGATTTACTAAGGAAGTACACACACATCATCTCCAAGGACTTACTCCAGGTTCTCTGTAAATTATCTCCTCCCACCATATGGATAATTTGTTAAATAAAGGTCACTCGATTATCATTGAACAATTCAATTCCATCCAAGTAGTGGAACACCCACACAAAACATTCACCTTGATTTCCAGTTGGTTCTTTCCAAACATCAATAGCTTTTTGAAACACTCGGGTTTACCATCGAACTATGGGGAGCATGACCATGGTATACCACTAATTCCAAGTATCCAACGTCCCATTTTACGCCCTTATCGGCACCCTTGCACAAAAGAATGAACATTGAAAAGATCATTCTGAAGTTGTTGGAGGTTGGTATCATTCGTCCCAATACCACCTTTATTCCTCCCCAGTGGTTATGGTCTTAGAAAAGGAAGGCACTTGACACAAGTGTCCAAATTTTTTGGCTCTAAATAAGTTAATGATCAAGGATAAGTTCTATATTCTAGTCATTAATGATCTCTTGGATGAGCTTTTTGGAGCAAATTTCTTCACTAAACGAAACCTTCATTTTGGCTACCACCAAATTTGGATGAAATATGCGGACATTCCTTAGAAAATTTTATGCACCCATGAAGGTTATTATGAGTTCTTAGTAATGCCTTTTGGCCTTTGTAATGGTCCATCTACTTTTCAGAGCTTCATGAACAATATTTTTTAATCTTTCCTCCACAATTTTTTGTTGGTTTTCTTTGATGATATTTTGATCTATAAAACCATATGGGAAGGCCACTTGGAGCATGTTAATCATTCATTGCAATTACTTTGGGACCATTAATTATTTGTACATCATCATAAATTTTCTTTTGGGGTCACAGAGGTTGAATATTTGGGTCACATTGTGAGAAAGGAGGGAGTGAGGGTAGACCCCAAGAAAGTGGTATCTATGAAATATCAGACATGCCCCAAAAATATCAAGAGCTTTCAAGGGCTCCTCGGCTTGACCTACTACTAGAGAAAATTTGTGAAACAATATGGAAAAATTGCAACTCTCTTAACGTCATTTCTCAAAAAGAAGGTCTTTGTCTAGAGCGACAAAGTTGAGCAAGCCTTCTTTGCCTTAAAAGATTCCATGTGCACTACTCCAATCATAGTAATTCTTGATTTCACTAATACTTTTGTCTTAAAATATGATGCCTCAAGCCGCACTCTTGGCGTGGTATTAATGCAAGAAGGATATCCTTTGGCCTTCACCAATAAACAGTTGTGTGATAGAAATTTGCGCAAATATACATATGAAAAAGAGATGATAACCATCCTTTACGTAGTTGAGACCTAGCACCCTTATTTAATAAGAAGGCACTTCTAGACCAAGATTGATCATCATAGTTTAAAATATTTATTTGAATAAAGGTTTTCCTCTCCATAGAAACATAAGTGGGTTACTAAAATGATGGGGTATGATTATGAGATTATATATAAGAAGGTTAGAGAAAATATGGTGGTTGATGTGTTATCTAGGCAATATGAATATGAGGGGCTCTATTTGCCTTATCCTTACCAATTCCAGGTTGGATTGAGGAAGCGCATCAAGAATAGCTAGCCAATGACGTTGTAGTGCAATTCATCCAACAACTTAAGGAATATCCAAACCCTCCTAGTAGGTATACATGACACCAAGATACATTACGCTATAAAGATCGTATTTTTTGGCACCAAATTCAGCCTTAAAACCAAGAATCTTAGAGGAATTACACTCATCATCAACAGCAAGTCACTCGAGATTTCATAAAACCTATGAAAGGATTAACTAATCATTCTTTTGGGAAGGAATGAAACTTGACATCCATAACTTTGTTGCATCCTGTGATACTTTCCAATGACACAAGGGACAAATGGTGAAGTCACCAAGGGCCTTGCAACTGCTTACAATTCTAACACATCTCTGGATTGATATTTCCATGGATTTTATCATAGGGATTTCAAGATCCAGTGATAAATCAATCATCGTGATAGTTGCAAATTACCTTTCCAAAGATGCACACTTGTGTGTCTTATCATACCCTTTTACACCATCAGTAGTTGCTCAAGTATTCATGAATAATACTTTTAATTTACATGGCATGCCCACTTCCACTATCTCTAATAGAGACCCTACCTTCACAAGCACTTTTTCATGGGATTTATTTAAACTTCAAGTTACTTAATTGAAACTCAACACAACCTATCACCCACTACAGATGGCCAAACAAAACTGGTAAATAAGTGTTTGGAAACTTACTCGTGATGCTTTGCTTCATAAAATCCACATCACTATACACATTGTATTCCTCTTGCAGATGGTGGTATAATACCACTTATCATGGAACTACCAAAATGACACCCTATGAAGCAGTATATGGCCAAAAACCCTTATCTGTGGTTTCATATTTACTAATCACTTACAGGACCTAGGTAGGGGATATCATACTTCGTACGAGAGAATCTATTCTCTGCACACTTAAGCACAATTTGTCTATGGATCAAAATAAAATGAAACCACATGCGGATCAACATCACTCTGGGCACCCATTTGTAAAAGGGGATCAAGTGTTTCTTTGACTTTAACCTTATAAATAGACATCCCTCAAAAATCACCCCCACCAAAAACTAGCTCCAATGTTCTATGGGCCTTACTAGATCATCAAATGCATTATACAAGTGAACTACAAGCGCGCTCTACCAGATCACTCCAATATTCATTTGGTATTTCATGTATCATGCCTCAAAAATGTTGTGGGATACAATTGTAAATTGCAAACCAATTTACCAAAACTTGATGAGGAAGGATTCATTTGGATTCAACCAAAAGCAGTTTTGGACACCATGAAATGTCAGTTGCATAAGCATAGAATCAAAGAAGTGTTGATCCAGTGGAAACATATGCAACATGAAGATGCCACTTGGGAACCAAAATGGATTATACAGCAATTTCCTCATCTTTAAAATTGAGGACAATGTTCATTTTGAAGGGGGAGGTCATGTTAGCATCCCACCCTAACTCCCTACTTTGGTAGTTAGTGATGTTATGTATGAGTACATAGCCTTTTAATAAGGTTGAGTAGTTGGTAGTATAAAATTAACGTAGAAAGAGTCTCTTTATTAATTAAGTCCCACTAGTTAGTTGGTACTCATTAATTTTTTACCAAGTCATGAGTAGTTAGGGTTTTGGGATATTGAAAACCAATTTAAAGAGATAAGAGGCTATCAATTGTTTTGTGAAAAATTATTGTATTGGAGCTCTACTTCAATGAAATATTTCCCAATCTTAAGAGGCACGTGAAAATTGCATCCTAAAGTGATTATCATAATACAATATTTATTTCTGCAACATTGATCTTTTCCATTTCCTTTGATTAGTTATTATGCAATATAACCTTGCATTTCATGCATTGTTTATCTCTATATATCTTGTTGTTTCTCTAATTTTCATGGTTAATACCACCATGGAATGAGGGAATGAAAGATCCCTAATCTAGATCTTCTACTTCCTTAACTATAGGAATCAAGAGTCCTAATTGAAATCTCCTTGATTGCAATAATATAGGAATTAGTTGCTTCAAAATAGGAGGTAGGTACTCAAGGGTGGGAAATAATTACTTGACGTAAGTAATCATTTCACAAGGATCCTAATTGTAATAGCATAAAAATTAGGATGAAATGGTAAATAGGATAATCACGTGAAGGATTTTATGTGTAGACTACGGCACCATCATAAAGCATGGATCAATCTTCCCATATGGCCCTCTTACTTTTCCCATATAGTGGACTCATAGCCCCATCGGTTTTCATCCCCCAATTGGCCTTTGGTTTTTTTATATTCAAAATGATCATGTTTATAAGTTTTTAGATTCACCACAGTGAGTATACCTCATGCATGAAGCAAACATAGTAATGAAAAACATAATTATACAACATACAAAATCAAGTTCATGGTTTCCAAAGGGTCAAAACTCAAACATTACATCCCTTTCCCTTTGGAATAACATTATTCTTGTTGTTCTATGCTCTTCAATAGTAATTTTTTATGTCTTCATTCTTCATGTGTACCTCCAATGGCATTGTCTTCACTATATTGGTACACCTCCATACTTTTCAGCATTCCAACATATGCCTACAACAATCTTCAAAGTAAACATGCATACCATAGACATTTATATGCATTAAGTATTTCATCCATATGAATTCCAATCTATGAATTTCAAATTCATAACTAAAGAATATATATATATGTGTGTGTGTGTGTGTGTGTGTGTGTGTGTAACACAAAAAATTATGTAATCCAACCCAATACGTATATGTATGAATATGTATCAACTCCATATGGTTTCCATGGACAAGACTGATCTCAGTGTTTTCTCTAAACACACAATGTATATAATGCACTCATGATCCCAGCTAGCATGTAACATGAATCTCTCACCATATATGCATTCAAGTCCCCTCTTCCTTTTAGTCACTCACCCTCCAGGCTTAGGCATCCCCTTCTCTAGTAAACAATCCCTCGAGTGATCTATCATTTTCAAAATATTTCTTGCAAAATAAAAGCATAGACTTTGTTATATAAAAAATAGAACATAATATATATATATAATATTAATAAATAAATGAAATAATTAATTAACTAAAAAGGTCAAAAAGATGTGCCCTTATGCTTGAAAAGGAACGATGGGATTATATAAGTCCAAACATTGTAAATGTAAACATCATATATCTTATCTTATCATCTTTTATTAAATATTTATTCATGGATTATTTATCCTTTTTGAAGTGGAAGTTTCATTAAACGAGTTTTTATCGTTTCAGACTTGTAGAGTCTTATTGTTGGGGAATCCCATTGGATTTCTATAATAATCTTAGTTTAAGGAAATCAAGGCATGTTACAGGGTTTAAGTGTTATTATTCTAGAATTATTCATGTGTTTTTCAGCTTCAACATCCATCATTTTTCCTTATTAGATAGATTCATTATCTCACCTATATCATGCACATACAATTCCCATGAGATGTCATCGTCAAAATTTTAATTATGCTTACAAAAAAAAACTCAATTATGAAACTCGTCTCATAATGTTTGTCCCTCACAACAATAGTCACTAGTCTTCATTATCGGATTATACTAACTTCCACACCCAAAACATTCCTACCTACAAGCTATTATCCTTGATAGAGCTTCCATCAATCTAACAAGTTGTGAATACTCATGCATATAATTGCAATAGCATATGAAATGTTTCTAGAATTATGTCACCGCAATAATTCAATCACCTTTAGCTATCAACATATTAAATACATTGGAATATCATTCACTATATATGCATTATTAGCACAAACAAACATTTGCACAAGGAGATCAAGCACAACATGAAGCATTCTTGTCATATATTAGAATTCCTACGTTTATCAAAGCCCCCTTGGTATCATTCACATATAAGAATTTAATACCATTTAGTCATTCAACAATGGTATTAATCATAAGTAAAGGAATCTCTGTCCATATTACTTCAACATCCAAATAGAATTAGCATAATCAAATGCATACATGTATAGTTGTCCTTAACATTCTTATCATTACTTGATCATTGGGTAATTCATGGAAGTCTACATAATCCTTTCACCAACCTCGTGATCACAATATTCATGCATTTGTCTTCCTCACAAGATGAATGCACAATGTTGTCAACATCTTCCAACATGCTCTCAATTATTTCTGAATTAAAACTGGAAGTGGTGGTGTTGCTTCTTTTACTAAAACCAATTGTTGTAACAATTATATTTGTGGCTCCCTCTAATCTTGTACAATGTATTGATAACATCCTAGAGAATGAGGAAAACATCCTAGGAGGCCTATGCATGAAAATCGTCAATAAATGTGCTAAAATTATTAGGGCTTCATGGAAGAAGAATCTTGGACACAATCCTCTAACAATTTGTCTAAATGACTCCATGCATGTCCTAAGGTATCATACACACTCCATAGTTAATAATGATAATTTTTTGAACCTTGTAATCATGTTGGATATAGCTCCATCATCCATAATGTAATTCCTTTTGTTTACTTGAATATATGGGTGGGCCTAAATCTATATGTGTTTTACTATACTTACATAGGATGTAATGGTTGAGTGAACATCACTGCCAATGCCAATGGGAATAGAGTGCCACATTAAAATTTTGCATTAGAAACACTCATTTTAATGTACCTCCTCTGTAGTTTATAGGCTTGTAGCATGTTTTTCCCCAATGAAATGTGGAATAACAATATGTAGCTACTAACACTATAAGATGAAATTTATGTCCATTATCATCTTCTTATTGAGAGAATTTTGTTGGCATTCAAGGTTTTGTAGCATCTAACTAATCTTCAAGACAACTTGTTGCATTACAACTAAATATATTGTCAAAGAACTTACATGATTTGTAATGGCCCCGGTTTTGACCCTTGGAATGTATTAAATCAAATTAGATAAATGATGTAAATATGCTAATATGGATTCCCAATGCGTATCTCAAGGCAAGGGACTAACTAGTGAATGGCTAGGGATGTATAGTGTAGATATTTCTATATAGCCCGTGTGGTTGGCTTGTCATACTAACTTGAAAGTTATGTAAATATTGTGTTGGAAAATTAATAAAAATGATCGAAGATAGTTGTGTAAAGAGAACTAGAAGGGCTATGATTCCACTAGAGGGGAAGAAGAAAGGGGGCCTATGGGAGATTAAATCCTCTATTTCCAAGTTTCAACCTTAGAACTCCTCCTTTTGTTTCAATGTGCCTTAAATGAGCCCATGTACTTCCTTTTGACTATTAAATCAAATCAAATGAATGCACATGTGATGTTGGTGGGAAAGTCTTCTCGTGTAGTTATGGAAACATGGGATGAATATACTTCTATGATAGTTGTAAGAGTCCTTTCTTCTATGGTTAGAACTTGTGTTATTTGTCTTTTCACCATCCTCTCATCTCCTTTGGATTCTATCATCCATTTTCTCATCGAGATCTGTTTTTACACTATGTAGTTTTTCTCTCATGATGTTCTCTCCATTGCCATTACCATACCATACTGTGAAATAACCAGAAATTCAAATTGTGAAGGAAAATTGCAAACATTAGATGTAGACATTAGATGGAAGAGACTAGTTATAGGTGAGCATAGAGGTTGGACAAGATAGGAATATTTACCCATTGTGTTTTGCTACTCCTAAATGCTTGAGAAGCCGTGAATTAATATTATAGGAGGTTCTCCAACAGCATACAATAGGTTGGACTCTCTTTATACACACTAGTAAGCACAGTAAGGGTTGGATTTCCTGAGGGAACTGTGCAACGGTGAGGGGAAATGCCTTCCTTGTGTTGTATGGGGCAGTATAAAAGAGTGTCATGGTTGGGATGACTAAGTCAGATTCTTGTAATTGTTTAGGGGTGAGCAATTTGGCTAAGCATGAGAGAAAATGGGTTTGGGGTTGAGAGAGAGAGAATCTCATAGGTGTTTTCTTCACCCTGGTGGCCTCATAGCCCGGCTTGGGGTTGGTAACTAAAGTTGATACCTACAGTTGGGTGGAAAATCACTCTTACACGGTTAGTTGCTATTCTTTGTTAAAAGATAAGTATTCTCTTGTATATAAATGTGGAATGAATTTTTTTTGTTCCCCATGATAAATATGCTTGTTTATGCATGATGTATGTGTGGATATAGTTTTATTTCCAATGTGTTTTACATTTTCCATTTGCACATACATTTATTATTCATGAATTTGTTATTTGGCCCATAGGGCGAAATTTAGAAACTTGAAATTCGTAAATATCCCCCTCCCTCCTATGGTCAGAATGATGGATGGGGATGTTACAGAGTGGTATCAAAGCTTTTGGTTGAAACATCGAGGTTGTATGGGTCGGAATCCACACTTACAGGCAGAAAGCACAGTTTGCATATGAAGTGTTTAATGAAATGCTTCTATCAAAATCATGGTTTTAGTTAACAGATGGTGTTTTAATGGAGCTCGGGTATTAAATAAGTGGTATATCAACATGAATGGAGGATTAGTGTGAGAAGTTTGGGAAAACTTTTAAAATTGTAGAGTTGACAATGGGAAAAAAAACTTTGTTATGTGACAGAGAAATTTCTAAAATAGGGAAAAAGGATAGACATAATTTCATAATAATACCATGTTACCAAATTAAAATTTTACATATTTGTGAAATTTTGAAAAAATTGGGAAAATTTGAGGTGGGCCCCACCCGTTCCACGTGGATGGAGGTGTGACATGGAGGAACCATGTGGAAAAGGGGTATGGCATGGACCAATGATGTCAGACGAGTGCACAAGAGGCACTTCTAGTGACCTCATTGGCATCTAGGTGGAAGATTCAGTCCCGAGGTGGTAAGAGTGAATCTCCAAGGATTATTCTGCTACTTCACACATGTGTTTGGTGACAAAATATGCACCCCGCCGCAAATTACTGATATCTATTGACATTGTCACCGAGATTTAATCCTATCCATTGGCAAGGGGTCACTTGTGTCGAGATCGTGCAATATGAAGTGTTGTGAATGGCCATGATTTAATGTGGGAAGATGCATAATCAGATCTAGACCATTCATGGGGCGACTAAAGCTTTTTCCGTCTGAGCAAGTACAGATGTGCGAATGGATAGGATTCAATTTGGGAAATATGCTCAATCAAATATATATCCTAAATTTTTATAATTGTTATACTGTGGGTTAAAAATGAACAACCAAATATATATCGCTCATGGGGGTATACCACCATATATCCCTCGAGCATGTTGTATGTCATGAATAGTGGAAATGTATGAATGGAATAGCGAGATATAATCCCCATCGTTCGTAGGGAGAATATGTAGACGGTCAAGTGTGACATGGTAGAGACCTGATTTAATCCCCACATAGGACCCTACTGCTATATGGAAAACCATGTGACATGCCACATCAATAATACGGATGACATGTTAGCAAATATAAAAAAAATAAAAAATATGGAGCACAAAAATGTTTTGGCGATAAAAAAAGTAGTTTGGATCAGAATTCAATGAAACCTACAACTTTTGATACAGTTATTAAGGAAGACTACATAATTTCTAGAGAGGGGTGTAGATCCATTCTGCTCTAGTTTTTCATAAATGGGGAAATAGTGGATTTTAAAGACTGATACCTAGTGACTTGACGGGAGCCTTGTTGGGGTTGAAATTGCTATGGTGCAGTCATGGCCTAGGCATATAGATAAATCTGGTGGATTTTGGCCAAATTCCAAAAGTTGTGAAGCCTGGGTGCAAAAGAAGGCCAAAATCCACTATTTGGGTGTGTGTGAAAATGTGATTTTTGGAAAACTTAGAGGTAAAAGTTACCCTAGAAGTCGAAACCAAAAAACATTATAAATTCAACTTTTCACCTACTCATCAAGATGAACAATTATGTTTACGTGAAGTTTTTCCAAAAATGCTCAGTTTGGGAGACAACATAAAACTTTCCTTTTTCCCCATCATGACTGATGAGTGCCTCATGTGTTTTTTAACGAGCTTGAGGAGGGTAACCAGATGCTCGGTATAGCTCATCTCATAGATGAATCCAACCCCAAATGTTTTTCCAACCTGGGAAAGGAGGGGTTTGTCCCATGATGGGCCCTTCCATGTTGAATTTTAACGAGTCCATAGAAGGTAAACTCGGCCGGCATCATTTCATATTTAGAGAGTCTGAAAAAGAACTAAAGAAGACTCCAAAGGTCCTTTTTCGTAAGGTTAGCCTCTTCGCCTGAAAAAGGGTAAAACAACGCGAGAGGGGACTCTTCTAGTCATGATTGGTTGGAGTATTCATTTTTCGTAAGTAGTGCCCCCTGGTCTGAAAAAGGGGTAAACTATCACCTAGAAGACGATCATTCAAATACTTTTACAAGCGTGAACGCATCAAGTTCGCTTGTCGATCTTTTTCGTATTTAGAGAGCCTGAAAAGAGCTTAAAGAAAGACTCCGGGGGTTCCTTTTTCATAGGAGTTTAACGAGCCCAAAAAAGTGATAAACTATAACTCGGTGACTTATTCTCATCGTTTTACGAGCACGAGAAAGAACAAAGAGTTAGCTCGGTGTCATTAATAATTGAATTTAATGAGCGAAATAATGAAAAAAGACGCTCGAGGAGTTGTTCATACCTGATAATACTTATGAGATAATCACCACGACAAAAAATGGCATTAATTAGGCATCTAACTTCACCTACAATCTTAAAGACTAGGTCAAAATAGTTAACCGAGTGTTTAAATGCAGAAAATAACTCAAACTATAGCAAATAACCCACTAAAGCAACAAATTAAAAAAGGAATATTCCCTTTTTAGTTATAAAATGGGCAAAATAGTAAAAAATAATTACAATTCTTTTTTACCAAGTTTGGAGAGTGTGAAGTGCCATTTGGATCCAAAATTCGTTTGTTGATTCCGAGAGCTACAATCCACCGTTTCGTGTGTCATTAGAGACAGGTAAACCTAAACTCAACTATGCAACTTTTCAGTGGATTACATTCATGTTTTTTGCTTAATTTTTAGGGTTTTGAGTTGTTTTGGTGGGGGGATTTGCACCCATGGGTCGGTGCAACCCCTCCTTACGGGAACTATGCCGACGCAAAACACGTAAGAACCTTTTGCGTCTGTGGCGCTCTGTCTGCAAAGACATCCTGTGCAGGTGCAAACGTCCATCCCAAATGAAAATAAATTGATGAATGGAAAGAGTTCTAATGGTGTTTACTTTCCCTTTTTGACAGGTTCGCGGTGACAAATATGGTTCTCGAGTGACGAGAACAAGAGCACGAGGTTGATGATGCTCAAGCCGAAAATGACCCTTAATGCATTGTTGCATTGAGGTACTATTGGTTGCTCAAATATTTCATAGTGTTGGGCATGAGGTCCCAAGTTCCGCTACTGATGCACATGATCCAGTGTTGGGATCCGGTGCAACATAATTTTGTGATCGGAGTGCAGACACTAAGCATAGATGTTGAGGAAATCTACTTCCTGACAAGGTTATCCCGGAGGGGGGAGCCTGTATCTCTTATCGGATCATGAGGAGGTGATCGGATAGTGGACGATATGATTGATCAGTGGTGCACTGGAGGCACTGTGGCTATTGGTGGGAAGATCCCCATCAAAGAGATTCAAGAAAGTGCTCTATGTATCGTGCTCTTCACCATAGTGAGGGTAGCAGAAAGTCGATCTGCTCACCTTCTGAGCAAATCACAGTTGATGTACGCGGAGGAGTGTATGGGTCCTCATGTATTCAACTGGTGTGAGGGGCTACTCACCGACCTCCCGAGTCAGTTGACCAAATGTCGAAGCGGGGTGCTGAAACATTTTGGCTATGGGTCCGTGGTGATATCTTTTCTGTTGGAGCGGGTACCTCATATGTGTCCACAGGTGGACTTGGATGACCGAGATGCCCGGGATCCACACATGACTAGATGGGAAGAGGTGATGGCCCACCATGGTGGTGGGCGTCCTATCATAAGATTCGATACGGGATTTTTCACTTGGCTGGAGGGACAGCTCCTCATGATAGAGGATTATCCGTACAACGGGACATATTTCAGAGGCGACCCCGACCTCGTGCTTCCTGAGGGAGCACAATGGGGTGACATCGGTAAGAACAACAAATTTTGTGTTTTTTCATTTTATGTATTTATGATTTTTTTGGAGTAGTGTTGATGACTCAATGTTTTGTGCAGATGTGGGTCCATCGCGACCAGTTGGAGTCTCGCTCATTGCAAGGAGAGGAGAGGTGCCAGTCATAGGTCCCGCGATGCATGATGCCATCAAGGAGGTGGAGGAGGTCTATGAGAAGCTCCACATGTTGACACTGGATATCCCAAAGTGTCTGTGATCTACCCCGGGGTTACCAGAAGTACACCATCGGGGTGTCTTCACGTTTTGTCATGCTGCTATGTATAGTGGTGAGGGCCATAGTCTGCTATCATGAGCAACCTAGGGATTAGGTTTATGCTTATGTATGTACTGAAAGCCTATGAACTTCAGATTTTGTTAGAGATTACTCTTACTGAAAGCTAGTATGCTTCAAATTTTTGTATCAGCACCGCCATTTTGTATCGATTTATATATATATACAGACACTTTCGGCGGTTTTATACATCTTGTGTTCTATGGATGATTAAATGAGATCTTGTTTACATTTTTGCTTATACAATGGATGATTTACATGTTATGTATGCCTTTATATTTTATAAATATGTTATGTGTGTGCAATGTACCAATCTAAAATGAAGTTGGCCATCGAGTCGGCAACTGTGTTCATGTCTCGTGGAATGTGCAAGTATTGAATAGATTCAAAGGACCTTTCCAAAAGACGGACTCGTCTAAAGAGACGGACTAGAGTATGGTCGCGGATAGCGTAGATCCAGTTAAGATGAGAAACCACTAGTTGTGAATCCAAATGGATAACAACGTGGTTCATACCCAAAGAAAGAGCGTTGGTTAGGGTTCCAATCACTGCCTGATACTCTGCGGCGTTATTGGTCACGTATCCTAGACAAATTCCTCCTGAGCTGATAAGCTCGCCAGTGGGAGAATAAAGTACCCAGGCTTTTGAAACAAGGTTATGAGCTGGCTGGCACCATCCATGAATCCGTAGCAAGTTTCCATCTGCACATGTAGATAGAACATGGTATAAGAAATGAAACAAGACCTCGACACACTAAAACAAAAGCGTCACACCACACAAAACACACACGCCATGTACAATATATACAAGATATCTATGCGTGAAATACTCAGGCATAGTACCTCTTCAGGTAGAGCCCATTGCGGGGCTCACCCAAAGATATCCCATCATAGTCCTCTAGTTCATAGGCTCCCTTCTCTAAAACACGTTTTACTATGCACGATCTGTGCCACATGGACTCAAACTTACCTGCCCCTGCTTGTCGTGCTTTTGGTCATATGTGAGGACCAAATCACCCTCATTGAAGACACGAGGCTTAACTGACCTATCGTATTGTGCCTTGATGTGTTTCTTGTGTGCTTCATTGGCAAGAGCAGCATCGTGGCGGGTCTCGTCAAGTTTCGCTAGCTATAGGAAGCATTCTTCCTCGGTAGTAGTGTTCGGAAGAAGTTCAACTGCGAGTTTGAGAGATGGGATCTCACACTCTATGGGTAGGACTGCCTCCAATCCATAAACAAGTTGGAAAGGTGTAAATCGGGTGGCAATCTTGACGAAGGTCCAACAAACCCATAGTGCGGAAAAGAGCATGTTGTGCAAGTTAGACTTGTGCATCCCCACCATGCGTTGAATCATGGTTTTCAAGACCTTGTTGATGGCCTCTACTTGTCCGTTGGACTATGGGTAGTAAGGGGTTGATTTTTCATGACGAAAACCCAGTCTGGAGCTCAATTCATGTACCATGTGGTTCTGAAAGTGAGATCCATGGTTAGTGACTATGGCTTTTGGAACTCTGAACCGTGCAATAACATGATTAAACATGAAGAGTGTGGCAGTTTTTCCGTCTTTTTTGTACGTAGGCATAGCCTCGGCCCATTTAGTAAAGTAATCCACGGCTATGATGATGTAACCATGCCACCCGGCCGAGGTAGGATTACAGTGCATCAAATCTATGCCCCATTTTGCAAAGGGGCCAACGGAAATAACTAGGTGTAACGGGGCTGGGTGGGTGCGCTTTTTCGCTTGAAAATGCTAGCATGGGGGACATTTTTTAATGGCCTCTATACAGTCTTTAAATATGGATGGCCAGTAATATCCCATGTGTAGTATCTTCTGGGTTGCATCCATCCCAGAGAGATGACTGCCACAAGCCCCAGAGTGACAATCATTCAAGACGTGTTCAGCCTCCTCATGTGTCAGACAACGTCGAAGAAAGGAATCTACACCATGACAATACATGGTATCGCTAATGATCAAGTAATACTTGGTGTAATGACGTATACGACGATGGTCCTCACGAGACAGTTGGGGGTTGAAACGTTGGGTTTGGAGATATAAAGTAATATCTCCATACCACAGGTCAGACGTGCTAATAAGGAACAATGATTCGTCCTAAAGAGAATCATTGGCCTCATATCCTAAATCAGCACGGGAAATATCGCAAATGAGATCGGTGAACACCAAATACTTCTTAGACTTGGCTTTCTCGAAGAGGAGATCGAACTACTGAATTATCACAATCCAGTGTGAGTACTTGCCCCCGAGTACTTGACGTGTTAGAACGTGGTACATGGGGTTCGATTCGGTGATAATGGTGGTGGTGCGGAGCAATATGTAATGACGGAACTTTTGGATGGCAATGACTGCCGTGAGAGCGAGCTTCTCGACATGTGATTAATGCGTTTCGGAGTTAATAAGACCCTTACTGAGGTAATAGATCACATGTTCCTAGGCGTTGTTGTCCTCCTATACCAAGACCATGGCGATCGTGGTGGTAGAAGAAGAAAGATAAAGAATGTAATCCTTGTAGTAATTGGGCGGTTGGAGCACAGGGGCATGCATAATGGCATGTTTCATACTATCAAAGGATTGTTGCGCTTAATCGTCCCATATGAACGGGACGTCCTTCTTGATCAGTCTCATGTAACCATGTGCCTTTTGAGTGAAATTACAAACAAAACGTCGTAAATAAGTTGCCTTCCCTTCCAAACTTTGAAGTTTCGTAACATCAGTAGGAGGTGGGAGAGCAACAATGGCTTCCACCTTCAAGGGATCAATGCGGATCCCATCCTTCGAAACAATAAAACCTAGGAGGCGCCCGAACTCGACGCAGAAGATACACTTGTGAGGGTTCAAGTGGATGTTATACCGCCTGCATCTGAGGAATACAGTCATCAGATGATCAATGTGGAACTCACGTTGTCGTGAATGGGCAGGTAGGTCATCAAGGTAAGGTTCCACGAAGTCCTTCACATCATGAAAAGCGTACGACATGGCCCATTGGAATGTGGCACCAACATTTTTGAGACCAAAAGGGAGATTGCAATAATCGAACGTGCCCCAAGGGTAGATGAAAGCTGTCTGATGTTGGTCAGTTGGGTGGATCTCAATCTGGTTGTAACCGGAAAATCCATCCATAAATGAGAAGATGACAATTCCGGCACAATTGTCTATGATCTGGTCGATGAAGGGAGTGGGGTGGTTGTCCTTAGGACAAGATTTGTTCAAATCCCGATAATCGACACAGACAGGAATGGTGCCCTGCTTCTTAGCCATAGGGACGACATTTGAGACCCATTATGTTAATGGAATAGGGTAGATAAAGCCATCCTTTAAGAGCTTTTCAATTTCTGCCTTGATTACCGCAGTTTTTCGAGGGTGTGCCGGTCATAACTTTTGGTGGACTAAGTTAGCATCGGGATAGGTTTTGGTTTCATGTGAAACAATAGCAGGTTCTATCCCGGGAATTTCCTCGTAGGCCCAAGCAAACACGTCTCGGAATTGCTTGAATAAAGCCGTAAAAGTAGTAATCTCTTCAGGGGAACATTTCTAGACTAAACAAATATGTTCCACTACACCAGGGGTAACCGATATGTCAATTGGAGTGGTGGGTTCAATGTTCACCAAGTTTCCCTCAGTGTCCGTATGACACGTGAGTATTGGAGACTAGGGGCAAGGGTAGACATTCGGTGTAAAAATGGTGGTGATGCTATTCTCTATAGTATCCAATGGGGGAAGGAAAGACGATCAATGGTGGAGGTCTTCCCACGGAGGGTCATCCGCACTCATAATATCCATAATGGACTCGTCGGAATGAAAAGTATGGAGCAGAGGATCGGGTAAGGATGACATCCGCTGTAGAGAACAGGATGTAGAGGCCAAGGCCAAGTGGTCCTCGGGTGATGACTGGATAGCATCATAAGTGATTTCAATGGGTGAAAGAGGTATGGCATCTCCAATCAGGTGCATAGTGGCTTCGTCGGGTACGAGCCATGGTTCGGTAGAGTTGGGAAAAGAGGAGATCATGTTCACCGTGGCAACATGGTTAGGGGGATCTGAGGTTGGAAAAAAACCCATAAGAGATGAGTCTTTTATGAGGCTGACTGCCACTCTCTCATATGGTTGCGAATATTTCCTGAGTAGCTAGCCATTATCACCAGGATGAGTAGCGGTGTCAAGTGTACAAAAATCCAGTTGGTCGACTGTGACAATTCGGCCTTGGTGGGGGAATTGCACAATGCAGAAGACGGAGGATGCGACCGCATTCATGGCATAAACCAATTACGACCAAGTAAAATATTATAATCTAAAGGGGCTGCGACTACTTCCACATTAATGGTTGTGGTATTACCCCCCAACTCTATTGCCAAGGCTTGTAATATCCCATGGGGTTGGAAGCCACGACCGTTGAATGCTTTCAAGGTAGTGGAAGAAGGGTTTAACTCGGTAGAACCAATGGCTCTCCAACACGATATCGACATGACCGAGGTAGAGGCACCTTCGTCCCAGATAGTACGATGGACTGTCTTCCCAGCAACGTTTATAGCAACTTGAAATTCCAACTAGTGGGAAAGCCTCGGTTTAAAGTACTCGAGTCGGAACATGATTGTATTAGAGGAATCCAGATCAACCACTCCAATGGCAGTGAGAAGAGTCTTGCGCTGGTTAGGACAGTTCTACAAGACCTCTAGCGTCGACATAGCACAAGGAGCTTGTGCCAAATCCTCTACGATGTTGTAGTTTTGGGCTGCCCGAGCATTGGGATTGAAAACTGCTTTTCGAATCGTGCTCTTGGGCAGACGCAATACTGACTCTAAAGAGGGCTTCTCAATGGTGAGAGAAGCATGTGGCACGGTGATGTCGGGAATAGAAGTGGAAGCTTTTCCAGTATTACTTCCAACGGGTTCCTTCTGAGGGACTGGGTCGTATGAGCGTGAATGTGTGTTCAAGTTAACCGTCTCACTACGCATCATGAGAACATGCACAGTGGAGGACGTCTCTCCGTGTGAAAGAGAGTTTTGAGCGATCAGTTGTTGGTTCTGAGTGGGGAAGGATTGTTGAGAACTACGGGAGTAGGGTTTCCTTTGAGAAACTTTTGCACTTTGTCTCGGTGAGGACATTCCTTTGAGAAATGGTCACCACCACACAGTAAACAAGGATACTTCAACTTCCTCTTCTATTTGGTATCTTCAGGGGTGGGCTTGGGCTCCTGTTGATTAGAATATTTCTTAGGTTTACCTTCATTTTTCTTCTTACCAATGGATTTCTGAGACGAAGTTGATTGAACAGAATTCATCTCTTTGGTGGAGGCAGGAGTGGGTGACTTGGTGGTGTTGCTACCATCCTATGGTGGGGATGGGGAAGAACCCTAGGGGTTCGATGGTTCACCAGTTTGAGTAGAAGGCTGGGAGTTAAGGGAACCAATTATGCCATCGGCCTGAGGTCCCTTAGGTGGTTTCACTAGGTCGTAGGTAGGGCGGGGTGCATCAGGAACAATCTCATACAATGTGCCTGATTGAGCATAGACCAAGTCTAAGTAATGGGCACGGGAAATAAATTGTTCCTCGATGACAGCCCCTCCCATGGCCACATCTCAAGCTACGACAGGTAAAAGATACTTTGTGAACTAGTCAGCTAAGATTTGGTCTGGAATGTTAGCCTTAATGAGGCGTCATCGCCACCGCCACTCATGGATGTGATCTGAGATATGAGTTGTGGTATTCTGGCGAAGAGAGATCAATAAGTTTGTACCAGTCTCATAGCGAATGGGCAACTGGAAGTGGGTCAAAAAGGACATAGCAAGAGAATGAAAATCTAGAAAGGAGTTTGGTGGTAATTCAATATACCACTTGGCAGCTGGGCTGGTGAGAGTTCGTTGGAATAACCTAAGATGGATCGATTTGTCCATCAAGGAGTTGGATGAACACTATAAATGGTATGTCATCACATGATTTTTTGGATCCTCACCGGGTTTGCCATCAAATTTGGGAATATCTGATGGTAGCTTAACCGGAATGGGTGGCCAATTATGACCATGGAAGATGGGATCATTCGTCAGACAAGATAGGTCGGGTAGGTCCAAAGTAGCCAGAAAGGGCAGTTGTTGATTTAGTTGCGGGTACTGATAGTACTGATAGCGCATATATGGACCAGTGGGACCTTGTATCGACTGGTTGTAAGGTGTTCCTGGTGGAAACTGGCCATAAGAGGGTATGCCTCCCGGACCATATGTAGGTCCGCCACCATAATAAGGTGGTCTATTACCATACGGTGGGGGTCCGCCGTCGCCACCGGGAGGGGGTGGGCCTCCTCCAAATGGTGGGGGTTCACCGCCGCCTGGAGGGGGTGGGCCTCCTCCAAATGGTGGGGGTCTGCTTCCACCACCAGGATAAGGTGGACCTCCACCTCCTCCGCCAGGAGAGGGTGGTGCTCCACCGCCTCCACCGGAAGGGTGTGGTCCTTCACCACCGCTGTTGAAAGTGTGGGGACCTCCGCCACCACCTCCACCAGAAGGGTGTAGTCCTCCTATGCCACCGCCACCAAAATAGGGTGGTCTTCCATCGCTGCCACCAGAATAGGGTGGTCCTCCACCATAAGGTGGGGGTCCATCACCACCAGGGGGGTGCCCTCCACCGCCTCCAGAAGGGGGAGGGCCTCCGCCTCCGCCGCTGGGAGGGGGTGGGCCATTGTTTCTAGAATGAGGTGGTCCTCTGCCAAAAGGTGGAGGTCCACCTCCTCCGGAATTATATGGGGGCCCACCACCTCCAAAGGAAGGTGGAGGGGGACCGAACGAGGGTGGTGGTACTTGAGGGATGGTTGGTGGGGGTCCATTTTGTAAAACACTTGGGTGCCCCCATAGAGTGTATGGATTATTGGGATAAGGTATCCCGTAGAGTGCATTTCCGAGATTGAATTGTCCCGACACAGGGTTAAGATAACCTGGATACGCTTGACTCCATGTTGGTTGGGTTAAATTTTATGGTCCCCCAACATGAGATGAATCCATGGTGGATCCGACAGCGGGTAAGGAAGGTCCAACGGAATGACCGATAGGAATTCCTCCACTCGTATTATGGTTAGGAAGCAGTGGTTGCCCCGAGTAACAACATGTTGACCACTAGGCAATGGTTGACCCATAATGGGTTGTTGATTACTTGCTATGGGATGAACATTACTCGTAAGAAAATTAGAGGTTAAAGAGTATCCTCCCCATGAGTTTTGGGTGGGGGAGGATTGAGTAATGTAACCGTAGTAGTAAGAGGTGTGTTGGTCTATTGTCCTTCAACAGGTTGACTCATTCGGGGTATAGAACCGGTCTCCTGTCTAAGGGGTGTACTCGCAGGAAAAGAGGGTTGACCAGGTTCATAAGTGGTCATGTTGTGGATGGATGGTTCCGGTGAATCATAAGATAAAGAACGGATCAGGATATGTTGATATCTGGGTATCTCCATGTCTTCAGCTCTTCGTAAGAGACTTTGTCTTTGAAATTCGTCACCCATGGCACATAACCGGTCCAAACGGTCACGAATGGGTGTGAAAAGCACTTCAGGAGTAGCCCAACTAGGTGGGGATGAAATGGAAAAATGAGCCACTTGTTGACCTAGAGATGTTTCCCAAAAGGGTGCAGTTGGACCAAATGCAGCAGACACAGGGTCTTCCTGGGATGAATTTAACCATTCTAAAGATCCAGGCTCTCCCGGCAGGGTGTGGGGGAGAGAGGTGCCTTGTGAAGTGGAAGGTTTCGCCTCTTCACCCCTTGAGGGGTTGGAGGCTGGTGAGTATGGAGGAAACATGTGTGCTCCCGACTCCATAGTAGGGTTTTCTACTTTTGGTGACACGATCGTGACGTGTGGGTCCATTCCTACCCTTGAAATTTTCTCCTGATTAAGGGGATATTCGAGTGGTGAGTTTAAAATTCTGTGGGACCTTATCCAAGTAAAGTCAGCCAGAGTGACTGAACCATAATTTCTCCTAAGGGTATACTAAACAAAAGAAAAGCAATCTAGAAAAAATCTACACAAACTAAGGCCGCAAGCAAACTTATGTGATAGGTGTGGATTCAAAAGTCTGGAACCTCATGGGATTGTTAAGGCTTCGTAATTCGCGATATACTCCAGGGTCTAACAGTTATACTCGGCCCAATTTTTCAGAGCACTAACCAAGGAGGATTAGGACTGTACCTCTGACCATATAACCCGACTACCTGATAGTACGTGCGTAGTAGCTCCCCGAGTGTTGTTCTCGGTGTATTGCTCTACCAAGATGGCCAAATGGTTAGCTCAGTTGGTTTCAGGAATCCTAGGAGTGTCTCCCGATATAATCAAGGTACGTGGGAGCTCAAATCCGTGTTTGTGTTGTCTAATTCACAACCGTACGGCAAGAGTCTTCCAATATACTACCAAGTACGTGAAACACCTTTCGATATACGCAGAGTACGTGAAGTGCCTTTCAATATACCCTAAGGTACGTGAAAGAGCCTTTGATATACCGATGGGTACGTGAAAGAGATTCGATATACTAGTTGGTACGTGGAAGAACTACAATACCTCTAGAATGCAGTGCATGAAAGTAATGATAGCTGCCATGTTTTAAGACGCTGGAACACGTCTCTAACTTAACACACAAGTTACTAAATATTTTAACCTAGTTCTACCGTTAATTTTATCTGGACGGTTAGGTGAATGCATGAGGTGAGTACATAAACATAAGCATAATGCAAGCCCTAACTACATGAAGAAATGCACTTTTCCTTTCGATGAAATCTATATATGGGAAGGAGAAATCTTTTTCCAAGTGGTTTTACCAAAACAACAAATTTTGACAAGATCCCGAATCTACCAAATTTGACAATGAAAGTACTCTTTCCATTTTTCAAGCAAAATACAGAAATCAACAACATCAAATCCAAATCAGAGTATTTTTCATTTTGTCTTTTCAGTTAGAATGAAACTAAGTGATGAAAAGAGAGAAATTCTACTCAGAGCACACTAACTCTTCACTTTTCACTATGATAGCCCAAAAGCATGAAAATCAAAAATGCATATAACCTTTTCAAGCATGGAAATACTTTCGCAAAAAATTGACCTCACTTGGGTTCTTCAAGAAAATGAATGGCTCATAATTCATGAAAAACACAAACAATTAACTTCTTTTCAAATTTTCGAAAAGACCAATGAATGACAAATTCCAATGCAAGAGACAATTTTTACAACAATTCTCAAATGAACTTGAAAAATGGCAAAAGTGAAGCACTTTTTTATTTTTCTAATGAATACACCAAGACAACACTTGATAATAATAATGCTTTTAAATGTAAATGGCTGAAAAGAAGAGACTACTTACAACACTCTAATCACTCAAAAATTCTCAAGAAAACAACAAGCACTCCAATAAACCAAACACACACAAAACACTCAAAATCGACCAAATGCAATCAAAAACTAAATGATCTGTGCAAAAAGAGGTCTGGAAATAGATCTAATGCAATGACTAGATCAGGTGAGGAGAGGAGGGAATGCAAGGTCAAGTGGATGAAGGTGGGGGAGTCTAAAGTGTCCACCACTACCAAGTCTAAAGCTTGTCCAAAATGGAACCCAAAACCAGTCCAAACACTACCAATGAAAAATCAAAAGATCTTTGACTGGAAGGTGCAGTATAGAGAGGTCTGCAAATCAAACCAAACTCAAAAATGGAGAGGGGATGACCCAAGCACTAGGCTTGACTTCTCGGCGCATCCTGTGGTTAGGATTAGAGCGCCCAGCACAGGTTATGAGTACGTGGTTTGTGCCGGTGGCACAAGATGAAAAATTGAACTGTGCGTCGAAGGCACGGGTTGCAAGGATGTAGGAGCGCCTGTTAGGGTACGGTGCTCTGGCTATATTTCCCAGGTGCACCGAGCGAAATCCCAATGCAAGGATGAAAAAATCTCCAAAAATGAGCAATTAAAAGGTTGGATGATCATACATACAGACTCAAAGGAAGTCAACAGACTCTTCAAAGAGAAGATATGGTGGTGAAAAAGGCTTAGGAGGAAAATGAAATGGCTCACGCAGAAATCAAAGAAGATGACATTCAAATTGAAAACTTCAAACAATGCACGTTTCACCAGTATGGCCGCCAAATTTTTTACCGGACAATCTACCGAAAGCGGACTTAAGGCATGATCTCCCTAGTTCAATGCGAATCTAGAACAAATCAGACAGAATACAAATCTACCTTCCTAGATCAAATTAGAGATTAAGTGATGTAAACATCTTACCTTTCATATATGTAGATCTCTTTCTCCTTTGTCGCTTCAAGCTCCACGGTCGTCAGATCCGTAGCTGCAAGACCTGTCAGAACATGCAAGAGACAAACAAGCAGTAATAGTACATCTACATAATAATTGATCTAAGTAAATGTTAAGGAAGTAAACTATAAATATCAATGAACAATAAGACATTTATGGAAAGATTTTTGTATTACTGTATAAAAGTGGGAATACAAAGAAGAGTGAGGATTACAACCAAGCCCTAATGTTGCAATCTTCCTCCAACAAGCCAGGCCAATGCCTCTAAGGAGAAATGGATGCCTCCAAGAGATGAATGATGATCTCCTAAGCTTATTCCATTAGCATATGGATGTTATAGTCTTCCTCCCTTTGGAATGGAGAGGAGCTTCATATATATAGGACTAGGAGGATAGGATAGGTTGAGAAATAGTGGGAGAGGACTAAGGGATCCTCCCAAGGGGTTAGGGAACCAAATTCCAGCTCAACTATAAGCTAGGGATAGAGATCCAATTCATACACCTTCGATAAATCACTCGAAGATTCCCTTTATCCACATTAACTAACATCGGCGCAAGTTGTATTAGGACAACCTACGCCTGATAGGGACAGTGCATGTTGTACAAAGGTGGCATGGGACATCGGCGCAAGCTGGAAGGTGACAACCTGTGCCTAACCTAGTTGGGCACAGGCTGCTAGGGAGAAACCTATGCCGACCCAACTAGACCTTATGGTAAGAGGTCATCAACTTCTCCAGTTAAACTTCCTAGTCATGAAAACTTCAAGGATGTTTACACTGAGTCTTATGATGGCAAGATTTTAGGTGTAATAGGGGCTGAAATTGCTATGGTGCAGTCATGGCCTAGGCATATAGATAAATCTGGTGGATTTTGGCCAAATTCCAAAAGTTGTGAAGCCTAGGTGCAAAAGAAGGCCAAAATCCACTATTCGGGTGTGTGTGAAAATGTGATTTTGGAAAACTTAGAGGTAAAAGTTACCCAAGAAGTCGAAACCAAAAAACATTATAAATTCAACTTTTCACCTACTCATCAAGATGAACAATTTTTCTTACGTGAAGTTTTTCCAAAAATGCTCAATTTGGGAGACAACATTTTTTGGAAATAAACTAAGTCTAGAGAAAATGCAAAAGTTAAAAGTAGTCAATTCTAGAAAATTATAGAAATTGACTAGAGCATCATATCGGAGATCTGAAAGTTGCTAAGTAATCATTTTCATGAATTTTATGAATTCCTAATAGAAATTTGTTATGGTTCTCCCTATGTTTTCTTCTACAGGTGTCTAAAGTTGGATTATCAAACTAAATGCACCTATAGGGAAAGTGTAGAGTTGGACAAAATTGGCAATTTTGAAATGTTGTAACTTTTAGCTCTAAGATCATAAAAGAGAATGGTTATATTCATTGGAAATATTGTCCATAGGGGAGAAAATGTGCATAATCAGATTTTGAAAGAGTAATTCATATGTTTCTAGAAAATGGACAAAAAAGTGCATGTAGCCTTGATTTGACAAAAATTGTCAATATGGGTGGTTCACATATGCATGAAAATTAGACTTTATGGTTTTTTCGGAATGTAATCAAGCTATAACAAGTGTATTGATATGAACACTTTGTCAGATACAATATCATATAAAGGATAGTTAAGGATCGGCATTCAATATAGTGCAATTTGGGAAAGCCTTTGGTCTTGGTTGGACCAAGCCCATCATCATGGATGATGCACGGACTTTATGCATCTAAAAAAAATGCAATGGGAGAAAATATACATGTTCATAATGTAGAGACAGAATCTAATGACCAAATAAATCAAGTAAATCCCTCATATATTGCAGAAACCATGAGAATTCTAAGAGTGGAATTACAAAGTTGCAGAGAAAATAATGAGAGGTTGATTATAGCTCAAGAAGAACAGAACCAATTGAACGCATCAATACTCCAAATATTAACAAACATTGAGAGGAAGATTCACCATGGGAAGCACTCAGGAAATGAGGAAAAGAGTGGGAATACCTAAAGGAGGCATTTTCACAAGAGGTCTCATAGCTCAAGAAGGATTTCTAGAGATAAGACATCTACTCCAAAATTCACTTCTAGTGATTCATCTACCTCTAAAGACTCCACTAAAGATTCAAGATTCATATCATAAGAATAGGAGGAAGAGGCCTTTCAAGAACAAATCACATGGAGAATTTCAGAAAGCCAAAACTCCTATGTTTGATGGTGAAGTAAAATCTGGTTAAGAAACTAAGGCTATGTTTGATGGTGAAGTAAAATCTGGTTAAGAAACTAAGGCTTCACTTCTTGGGATGAGGGATTAATTCCAAGTCCATGACTACTCCATAAACATGAAGGAAAGAGTGGCCATATTTAATTTGAATGGAAGAGCATATATATGGTGGGATCACCTTAGGCAAGTGAAGAAGCTCAGTGAAAGGAAGATATATGGTCAAGAGCAAGAAAACATGGATAATTCATAATGAAGAGAGCATGAAAAGAAAGAGGGAAGATGGTGAATTCAGAGGTGAAAAGGAGCTAGAGTTGAAGACTAGAGCATAATCAAGAGTATCTAATAATTTCCCTAGAGTATCTAAGAATTTCCTTTTGGGGTAGACCCAATGTGAAATAATAGAGACATAGTTCCACTATGTACACTCCCCTCCCTCATCTAATTGTTTAACCTAAGTTTCCTTGTTGTGCCTAACGGGGTCCCCAGCGCCCATACGGTCAATTCCTCACAAACATATAGCCCTATGTCCTCCTAGTTATATTCCACCCATCCCCTTGATTTTGCTGACCCTAACATGATACGTAGAGAAGAAAATCCATAAACATTCTTTAGTTGTACTAGAGAGATCTGACCCTCGTTGTTGAACCCGTAGTTTTTCCTTGTTATGATGATGAAAATGATACTTTTACCATGGCCACCCTAGAGCCCTTTGCACAAAAACCCTATTCTAGGATTAGACCTAAGCATTAGAAGGTTTCCTTAATCAAGTTCTAAAACTCCCAGGTGTCTACCATAGATAATATTAGAATGTCTAAGACCACTAGTAACATTGTTTTTAATAAATATTACAAGATTGTTCTCAAGAACTGGAATATGAAATGCATGTTTGAATCTATGGGCACCAACTAGTGTTTGAAAGTGATAGTAGGGAGAGTTTGAAAAGGGGACTTTAGAAAAAACATTGGTCACCTTAGGGAAAGACCCATAGCCAATTAAGGAAACTCCCTTTGCTTAATGAAAATCGAAATAGAATTAAATCCCTCAAAAGCAACTAGATTTTAATGGCTCCTTCAAGTTTAGCAGCTAATATAGAAGAAAAGTGGAAGTTAACAAAATAAAGGATGTTCTTGATTAGTGAAAATGGTAACCCCAAAAACAGGGTTGTAGGTGCAGGGGGAGTTCTTATGGACTCTGAAGGAAACAAGATGATTGACTACGCTTGCGGGATTGGAAGGCAGACAAACAATGCTGTGGAGTGGCTTGCCTTACTCAAAGGCATTGATATAGCTAAGGAAAACAATGCTCAGGACCTTGTAGCCATCGGGGACTCTCTTATGGTGATTCAAGAAGCTAGGGCCTTAGTTAATAAGGCCCGCAAACCCTCCTCCAAGTTCCATTACCACTTCTTCCACAAGATCAAGGAACTAAGGAATATCTCCCTCTACCACGTTTTAAGGGACAACAACAAGTAGGCCGATTCAATGGCTAATATAGGAGCAGGATTAAACTGCAGTGTGTTGGTTAGAAATGGACACACCATTGCAAATAATTGGGTTCCATAATGTTTTGGACCACCCTAGCTATCCTAGCAATCCTACCCTCCAGCTGAATTGTCATAGTTTCATTGGGCCAACAATGACATCCACAAATGTCAGGTCGAATTTAATAAGCATCAAGCCATACAGGTTGTCCCCTCTCTCTCTTCAAGGTATACACAAGCCATGCAAGTTGTCCTCTCTCTCTCTCTCTCTCTCTCTCTCTCTCTCTCTCTCTCTCTCTTCAAGGTTGTGCATTGATTGGAGGTTGATTCACTATTGTTTGGCGATGAGGTTTTTTGGATGATTAGTATTATTATTTTCCTTCCCATTTATTTGTCATTTTATATTTCAAATATGTGTGAGCATACCATGGTGCAAGGTGTTTGGAGTGGCATGGTTTGTCTGATCCTTGCATCATTTTGCATTCAACCAATATTTGTCTAATTACGCCATAGGCGTTTCACCACGGAGAAGCATGAGCTCCACGTCGATTAGATTCCTCGCTCATAGAGCGAATGGAATCCTGCCATGTGGATGCTCATGCATCTTCGCCGCGAGATCCATACTGCCGCCTGCCTCCTCCTGCTCCCTCCTGCCCTGCTCTCTCCCGTGACCTGGTCGCCTCTCTCCACCTCCCCTTCCCTGCATCCTCCTCCCTCCTCCTGCCGCAACCTCCTCCAGCCGCAACCTCCTCCCCTAAGCTCTCCCGCCTACCGCCGTCACCTGTTGCCTCCTCCCTCCTCCCTTGCTCTCTCCCGTCGCCTACTGCCTCCTCCCCTGCTCTCTCCCACTGGTCGCTAGTCGCGGGTCATCGATCGCCGAAGCTGCCTCCTCCCCTGCTCTCTCCCACTGGTCGCTGGTCGCGAGTCGCCAGTCGCAGGTCGTCGGTCGTCGAAGCTGCCTCCTCCCCTGCTCTCTCCCACTGGTCGCTAGTCGCGGGTAGGCGATCGCAAGTCGTCGATCGTCAAAGTTGCCTCCTCCCTGCTCTCTCCTGATTCTCATTTTTTAGTTCGACAAGAGAATTTATTAAGGGAAACATAAATTTCCTGAGCCAAAGTTACCTGCAAATAGTTAGAAAATGGGTCAATGGATCATGAGACGAGGTCAACACAATATCTGAATTTCATATGACATGTTCAACAACGCTCTATTTTAGATTACCCATTGTAATATTGAACAACTTACATTTGAAAAACTATTCGCAACAGTCATTTTCTGGTTATTGTTTGAACCGTTCCTCCCTTTCTGTATATTTTCTTGTTCTTCGAACACGATAAATCTATTTTCCTGTTCTTCCAACTCCGTGTAAATCTAATGACTCAAAGAATGCATGTGCTAAGTATAAATGAGACTAACGAATCCGTTTGACAATGATATGTTACAATAATCTGAGGATGTGTGTGTATATGCTGGTCATTTACGTTTATCTTGCATTTAAAACAAGTTACATTTAGAATCATGGCTTAACTACGTCTATAATATTTTTTCTTGAAAGTCAATAGAATATTAGTAGCATTATTTTTTAATTTATAGTGATTAATTACAGTGTTATATAACGTTTTATAGCAAGTTACATTTAGAATCATGGCTTAACTACATTTGTAATATTTATTTTTGCTACTCAATAGAATATGAGTAGCATTATTTGTATTGTTTAATTTAGAGTGATGAATTATAGAGCATATCAAATATGCATTTCCCTTAATATCCAGGTTTGGCTTCTTTACTTTTTGAATAGAACTTTTATTGCCTGGCGAACTTTTATTGCTGGCCTAAGGAAGTTCTTGATCATAAATTGTTACTTGCCTTTGTTTCATGGAGCATATGGAAGGCTAAAAATGCCTTTTTATTTGAAGACAAAAAGTTAAACCTTGAAGAAAATTTTAAGATGATTATTAGTCTTTATAAAGATTATAGTGTTAAGAAAACTTCACATAAATATATGCATTAGATGGTTAATCTATGTGTGGACATGAATGCAATGGGTTACTTTGATAGGGTTGTACAAAATGGAAGATGTGTTGCAGATGTAATTCTTAAATTGAATAATATACATTTCTTTAAATACAATTATTACTTATGGATAATTAAATTATGAAAACCAATTTTTAAAAAAAAATAATTAGTTAAAGATTATAAAACAGAAATACCATTCAATTTGACGTTTCTCCCGCAGGTTTAAGTTATGAAAATAATGGTTAGCCAAATATTCTGATTTAGTTCCACGCAATAAAATTTAGAGTCTATAAAATAAAATAAAAAATATAATTAATATTGGATAGCTAAAATTTAAAAATGTATATCTATTAATATATAAAAAAAATATTTTAAATATAAATTATATTAATAATAAAAAAAAGAGAATTTGAATTTATTTCACCATTTAATAATTCAAATTATTATAGATATTTTGAAATATTTTATATTAATAATATTATATTTCAAAGAAAATTATATTTGTAGATAAAATAAATTAAATATAACATTAAGAAAATAGTTAAAATTGTTACTTTGGTAATTGGAACTTCTTATAATTGATGGTAAAATATGTCATGTTTGTAACACTTATTAATAAAAAATATTAATTAATATAAAACAAAAATATATATATGAGAAAATATATATAATTTGTAAAACATAAATATAATTACAAAATAAGTTAATTTTTTTATTCGTAGGTACATTTTTCGTTATAAAAGACATAAACCTAACTTGAAAATTATAGCTCAAGAATGTGATCCACAAAATAAAGTGGATGTAAAAGATTTGAAAGATGTAACTCAAAATAAGGACATAGAAAATGATAAGAATGCCTTGCAGATAATCATTACCAATGAATACTCCTAAGAAATTGAAAGAAGTTTCGTATAATGGATATTTGTTAAAAATATAAATTTACATATGTAAAATAAAAAATAAAAAATAAAATTTAAACTATTAAGATTTAAATTATTTTATTATTTCACATATATATTGTAATGTAGGATTATATTAAAATTTTAAATTAAATTTTTCTTTCTTTTTTTTTCAAAATTAATCAAAGATTGATGCTTAATAAATTTTAAATTTTATGATTGAATAAAAACATGAATTCGACTCGGACAGGGGAGGGTGATTCAATCACAACGCTTTAATACTCCCCGCTACTACGTTCACGCAAGCGGCATGAGAATGAGGAAGATGACTTAAAATTATGGACTTCACCATCAAAGAGGCCTTACAATCACATTGGTAAGGAGTCATAAGAAGATCACACAATCCAATGCGTCAAATCTCATATGAGAGTGCCAATGAAAGATTTGTATGGTAAATTTAATATAAGACTTACTTATAGTTGTCTCCTACTCTTTCTGTCTTGATACATTTGATAATTTATGGTTGCCTCTACCCCTTGACCCAATTGATATTATAAGGTGAGGATGTGTATGCATAATAATATTTAGTTATGACTATGCGATGAGGATTTAAATAGAAGAGGATGTTAAGACATGCAATTTTTATACGTATTTTGGTGGCGAGTTTTGAAGATAAACGTGGTGAGAAACCACATATGTTTGGAAGGACGGAGGGAGATTACACGATAATGATCATGCCACCCATCAAATTGAAGACAATTCCTAAGCCAAAAATTGTTATTTTTAAAATTTTATTAATCACCATTGTGGTACTTTAGTCTAAATGTTTTTTCTTGCTCATTGTTTCTCCCTATTGTGTGCCCAGTGCCACCTATCTATATCGATGAATCAATCAACCTCTGCTTGGTTTGTGGTTGATGAAGCATTCAATTAAATTCCCCACTGATTCAAAATATGTCCCATATATATCTTTGTTTAAAATGCATCATATATTATAGTAGAAATCAATTTGTAACAACAGTGACACATCCAGGTGCCACAAAGCGGTTGATCCAGTTTCCCCCCCTGCCTACATAAACAAGGAGAGCAAGCATATCTGACCCGGTTGTATGTCGTAAAGTATCGATATCTTTCTCAAAAGGTGTGCCCTCTGTCCGAAATTCAAATAGCCAAATCTGAGTTGAATGTAGAAACTTTTTCCAGGTTGAATGACAGTCGGCTCTTGAAAAATTGCATGGCAACAATTCTTCCATAAGGAGGCTCTGATTAGTCTGATCACATCCCACATACTTTTGCTAGCCTACTGAATTATCCACTGAATCCCAAACACAATACATTACCAATGAAGTGGAGCGATAAAAAGGGTTATTGTATTAAAAAGTATTACAATCCCAAATCATCCTAGATTTCTTGCAATTCCACATCACAGGCTTAATTGTTTCTGGGTTGTGGCAGACTATACAACATCCATTTGTAAAACTAGCATGACAAATTCGATCCTTGTTTGAATTCCACATCACGGGCTTAATTGTTTCTGGGCTGTGGCAGACTATAATATTCCATCCTTGTGTGACTTCAAAATTAACGTCTCCTCTATTTTAGGAAGTATTTGGGAATCTTGGAAGAAGATAGTTATGACCCTTTCTTGGCATTGGAATGGTATTATAAGAGCATTGGATTTGGCCTGTCATTCGGTTTAGCTTTGAAAAGTGACAACTTCTCACTTTAACCCATTTAAACATATTATTCCCTGAGAGACTTTTTAATAAAGTGATTTATGTAAGGAAATTTCTCTATGATGAGGGTGCTGGGCTATTGAAAATATCACACTATATTTCCTGTGAATATGTCTTTGATGTGAAATGATAATTTGACCATTCAAATTATTTAATAGACGATTCTAGATAATGAGATAACATGCTTACTTTGAAGTGTATTTGGGAGAATGGAGGTGGAGGTATGAGAACCTTTTTAGATCTATAAGCCTAAAAAGATTTATCTACATTTAGTAATCACATCCTTTTCCAAGAGAAGTTGAATAAAAGACGGGGACTTTAATATGAGGAGGCTAAGTGGGTAAATCAAGGTTGCACGGTATGATCCTATAGGCTCTCCTACATATAATGTATTTTTGCATGGATTCTTGTTTTCCAAAGCTTTCCTTTCAAGGAGTGCCTCTTGACGTTAGGTGTTAGGTTTCACTATTGATACTTAACAACTTTGTGATTAGGTCTTGAGACTCTATGTTGCCTATTTTGGAATTGCTTTATTGCTCATGAGTGCTAAGGCTTTAAGTTTCGTATGATTCTCTTGGTATAATATTCTCTTTAGTAAGATCCATTAGAAAGAGGTTGTTTTGCTAATGTATAATACATGTGTCATTTAACTTAAATAGGAGTTTGAAACTTTATTGAAATTGTTACTTTCTATGTTATTTGAAAAATCACTTATCAAGTATATTTAGTTATGGAATACTTTGGTTGAAAGTTTTGTATTCATATTTTAAATTAATAACACTTTCTTTTTCAAAAATATACATAAATATTTTTGACATCACTATTTCATTTAAATTTAAATAATTAAGCACGTTTATTTATCACATTTATTATTGATTTATATAAATAATATTTAAACATTCAAAATTTATTAGGTATAAGATAATTAATATGATTATAAATATTATTATTAGTAGTATTACTATTATTATTTTATATATATATAACAAACATGATAGTTGGTAGATCAATTGCGGAAAGAGTCATGATTTTCAAAACATTAGATAATATAACTAGGTGTTTAAGTTTATAAAAGAATTAGTAGTACCAAAGCAATTATTAAGTGGTATATCTATCCCTATATGCGTACACATTCAAAGGATAACTTACACCACGAAGGTATTGATGCTTCCTTAAATATAATATAAAAAAAATTCGAGATATATCAGTTTTTTTTAGGGTCACTATGGTTGCTACTTATTTTAAGCATGTTTCCTTCCCTAATGAAGGGTAAGGTTCTTTGTTTATTAATTTTATTGTCGGTTATACCATGTACTTTTGTTTTTTATGCATCGCGACCTAATATGAGAATAAAGTTAGTGTTCTATGATTCATACATATTTATGGTGAGAGGTCATTTCAAATCTAAATCTATGGAGCGGTTGTTAATTATAATACATATATAATAATAAAACTTGGGTGTTTCATATGTTTGAAATCTGCTTTTGTAAATAAATGATAAAACATATTTTATGCAATGATGGTTGTTGTTTGTGATGAAGTGGAAGATTCTAGGAGGTTCATTTAGTGATTACTCTTGTTAAAAGTGAATTAAAAGTGCCAATCCCTCTTTATGTATAACAATTATAGTGTCCATCATTTTGATGTAAGCAATAGAAATGTCATTCTCATATTTTGCCCGAACAGTTACAATAATTGTATTATGATATAATACCTTAGTTACCTTTCTTCTTTGCATAGAGGCTTCCTTTCTGCTTTGCATAGAGGCTTCTATCTATACAAATAGCCCTTGATTGTTATGGCTATCGTAGGATTTAATGCTCAGCCAACTGATTGCTCTTTTTAAAATTGAATTTGTCTTCTTGTTTACAGCTTAGTGGTCTTCATTTCCTGGCTTTTGCATTAGCCTTTATAGCGATGGTTTATGATACCGAAAGGAATCATACTTCACAACATTACGAGGTTCACAAAAAAACACATTCATTCTACATACCCATCCCATATCCATTTTAGGGACAAATTTATTTAGGGTATGTTTCCCTTGATTGTTGTCTGAACCCAGAGCTAATATAGCTATAGGCCATTCCAAGAAGAAAATTTAGTGATTCCCATGAAAAGTCCTTAACAAAAATTAATTGTAAAATGCAATCAAGTAAGCTTGACAATATAATGCTCGTCACATTTTGAAAGCGTAATGTGTAGTTGTCCAGTATTACTTGTATGTTCAACCTTTAAAGTTAGCATTTGATCATGTATGTGATTTATCTACTGGTTTCATATGAAAGGATAGTTTGTTTAATTTTCACTGCAACAGTTTTTGTGTCCTACAAAAGTTGGCCCTTCCATTCCACGTTCATTTTGCCATTCACTGTACTTGTTTTCACTTCAAGTAAACGATGCACATATTACTAATCTTAAACTGCAGTGGTGCACTTAACAGAGTAGCCTCTTCTATTTTGCAACTCTTGCCTCTATGTACCCTATATGTTTATGGTAGGACTCTTAAGCATATTATTGTTTAGAAGAATTTAAAGAGCTTGATAGCCTCCTTCTCTAGATCGTTAAATAACTGCATGGCTTTTTGACATTTGGAAGAGTTGGATGATGATGACCTTGTAATCTTCACATTAGTGAATTTCTCTATAAAGGTGTTGAGATAGGATGCTGCACTATATTAATATCATAAGATTATTGAGAGTGTTTGGAAAAATACCTCTCAAGAAAAGTTTATTGGTTGATAATTGAATTTTATAAGATGAATTTTATTTTAGGCAAAAAGGTTAATTAGCTACTTGCGTGCATTTACTTAATGTGAAAAATACAATTGATGTTTACAATAACTTTATTGTTTTCTTAATTATTTTATTATTTTTCTTCAAAATGTTTTTTTATGTGTTTTTTTAACATTTTTTTTCTTCTTCAAAAAGATGTTTTTTATGTTTTTCTTGGAACACCTTTGAAATATATAATTTATTTTTCTTTTCAATAAAGATAGAAATATATTTAGTTGGCAATATTTTAAAATTTTAATTTTTTTCTTAATTGTTTTATCTTTTTAACATGTTTTTTATGTTTTTTTTTAACACCTTTGAAATATGTTTTTTTTTTCTTTTCGATATAAATATATTTCGTTGACAATTTTTTAGAATTTTTATTCTTTTCTTTAAAGATATAAACATATTTAGTTGACAATTTTTTTAAAAATTTCTTTTGCACTAAAGAAGTTTTTTATGTTTATTTTTTTGGAACACCTTTGAAATATGATTTTCTTTTTCTTTTTGAAACACATTTGAAATATTTTTTTTGCCTTTTCTATAAAAATATAAATATATTTAATTCACAATGATGAAATAGATTTATAATGGGGAGTTGAAAATGAAATGGTGATATATATCTTTAAATATATCCTTAAAAATCCCTTTGCGGTGGCATTTTTGCGGCATCGATGCGGGGGAAAGCTTTCGCGCCGAAGCGGACTCAACTATCTCCGCTGACCGTTTCAGCGCACTTGGCTTTCGTCGCCAACCGCTTTCGCCGGACTTTTCTCTCCGATCGACAAACTCACCTATCTCCGCCAACCGTTTCGTCACCGAACTTTTCTCTCCAATAGGAGAACTCACCTATTTCCTCCAACCGTTTCAACGCACTTAGAGTTTCTCTCCGATAGGATAACTTGCCCTTTTGCACCAACTGTTTCGGTGAACTTGCCTTTCGTCGCCGATACGCATCGCCACAACTCATCGAACCTCTCTAAAACGCGTCGCCGCACCTCAGCGCGAAGCAACTTCAAATATTTCCCGTTGATCGAAAACTTCACCTATCTCTGCTAACCATTTTGGCATACTTGTCTTTCGTCGTTGACCACTTTCGCCAAACTTTTCTCTCCAATCATCGAACTCACCTATCTCCGTCGACGTTTCAGCGCTCTTGGATTTAGTTACCAATCGCTTTCGTCGGCCTTTTCTCTTCAAACAGTTAGCGTGAGAAAATCGATGCAATTTATCGAGTTACGTCGACGCTTTTCAATGCACGGTAGGAGCAACTAAAAAAATTTCACCAAAATCAGCAGCTAACCAATTCATTAGGATCAAACAAGGCATTCTTTCATCATTTCAATAAACCTGTAACAAAATGCTTTCCTCATTTTCTTGTCTTAAAACGCTTCCAACCTTGTGGAACAAAAACTGTGCTAACAATGTGTATCCTTTACAGCTGTAAGTTAGTAGTTAAGGGTCAAGAATCACGTAAGCATGAGCTTAAACTTACTTTTTAGATAGTTCAAGCCCATATACACTCAATGATGTTTGTTGTGATGCAATTTCATTCTTGAAATAATTCATTAAGAACCTACGATAAGACTATTAGAATTTTCAAGGATCACTTGAGGAGAGATATAGATCCTTTAGGCAGATATGGATATCTCCTATTCTTGTTGAACTAGTGTTACATATCTCCTATTTGTATTTGATTCTCAGTTGCCTCACCTTGTTAGCTTTCAGGGTTACTTTGAAATTGTTTACATCATGTTTGGAGGTGCTTCTATTAGTTAGTCTAAGATTCATACTTAAATTGTGATCTTATTTTCTGTTTCAATGATGTCAGTATGACCTATTGCCCATAATCTACCCAAACTAACTTTATTTCCTTGTCCACTTTTCCTCTCGGCATTCCTTTTGCCCCTCTTGGGGAAAATGCTAGTTTAGTGATTACTCGCATTTATTTATTAAGTTGTGTAAAGTTGAAGTGCCAATTACTTGTGTACAATAGTGACAACATTTATTGGCATCCATTGAGAAGGAAGTGCTCTATTGATTTGGCATCTCACGAATTAAATTGTATGGAGCATCATAGGCACCTCCATTTAGCATATCAGAGTTGGTTAGAGGTCGTGGGTAGGCCGTACGAGTTGTCTCTTGGTCTCCTCCCTCTCTTCAAGGTTGTGAATTGATTGGAGGTTGATTCATTATCGTCTGGTGATGAGGGGGCGATTGGTATATTTATTTTCCATCCCATCATCGATTTGTCATTTTATATTTCATATCTGCGTGAACTTACCATGGGAAAAGTCGTTTGGCATGGAATGGTTTATCTTATCGTCACATCATTCACAGCCCACTAATAGTTGTCTTATTCAATGGCAACTCAGATTTGTCCACTGAGATGTAACGTTGAAGTGTGAATTGCTAGTGACAGCATTTATTGGCATCCATTGAATATTATTTTGTCTCCATGTGTATCATTTAGAAGTGGCATTGTAACGTTCTTCCCGAGTACAATTGAAAAGAAATTCAAGTATTAGATTGCTGGTCTGAAATTGCTCATGTTATCGGTATCAACGTTGGGTATCGTTGACTTTGAAGAACTGTTCCATCAATTTGGCAGCTCATGGATTAAATTGCATCAGTTTCAATGAAGCATTTTTCCCATGTACAATATAAATAATTACTAGTTCCTATATATTTTAATGAATGGTGTTGAAAGCTATTCCAAACCCTGAGTTCATGTCAGCGAAGGTACATTGAGCTGAATTTTTTTGCATTGCATTGGCTTTCCTATGCTTGAGCTGAAAAATGCATGGAGAAGAACGATGTGATGTGAATGTTGACATTTGGTGAGTCACCTTTTTACTTGGCCACTACCAGTCCTAAGCAAGCACATTCAACAATAAGACAAAGCATTCAAGGAGATATCCATATCCACACATTACACATTTGAGCAATTGAATTGGAACCCTTGAACATATAGTTTTTTTTCACAAGCGGATTCAAAGGGTGTCATTCAATTGGCCTTTGAAAAGAGAGCGTTGCAAACACGAAAGCACACTTGAACATATAGTTTTTTTTCACAAGCGGATTCAAAGGGTGTCATTCAATTGGCCTTTGAAAAGAGAGCGTTGCAAACACGAAAGCACAGAAACATTGAAAAAAAAAGCATAGCCAACTCTTTTGTGTTGTTTGGTGATGACAACAAAGAAACCAACTCAGTATTGATTGGTATTGACATTGTAGTTGTTTGTGTGCAAGCCTCCTGAGAACAACGTGCTTATCTCTGTCCTGAAGACGGAGTTTTCTATATAAGAGAGAGGTACATAGACCCGTACTTAATAAAGCAAAGTATCTATCTATGTTAGATGAAGTGAATGGGCCATAAGTCCTCATTTTTAGAAGTTCCCAAAAAGATATCATATTCTTGATATTGTTAAACCATCTAAACCAACTACCATGGTAGCATATGTTCTACTTTTAAGTTTAAGGTATCCTTATACCTAAGAGAGAGGGAGTCAACTACCTATATGCATTGTTTAATGATGGTGAGAATTTAGAGAGCAACATGCAAGCATTAGTGCAAAACCCAATAAACCACTAAGAGGAAATACTTTCCCAAGAGAAGGGGTAAGATCCTGAAGCCCAAATTGTTGGCCAAGATCCCTTGTCCACAGAATTAATGACCAAAATGTTGGGATCTATGGCTAATGATTTAAACAAGGTGAAGAAAGTACAATTTGCCAACTCTTCTTTAGGACCTACTCCCACAGCTCAAAATCTTGTTAGAAACCATCTTCCATTCAAAAGACTCCATAATGTTCCACAAAGTGAATAGGATAGAAGAGCAAGATCTTCCACAAACTACTAAAGGACAAACAAAATGAAAGTACCTTCCCCTCATTATGAAGATTACTATGATCCATGTGTCAAAGAGCCAAATCAATTTATAAATATAAAAAATAGGATAGAAAAGCAAGATCTTCCACAAACGTACTAAAGGATAGACAAAATGAAAATACCTTCCCCTCATTATGAAGATTACTATGATCCATGTGTCAAAGATAGATACATGATGCAATCAAAACGAATAAAAATGTAAGGGACATGGGCAAAGGTCTTGAAACTTCAAGGGAGGCACCATTTAAGGCCACTAGTTTTAAGAGCCATGAGGTCTCCAACAAGGAGGAATCCAAGGATAATTAACAATCCAAAAAATGTCCATGTTAAAACTAATGAGAAATTCAAACATTTCAACAGCAGCATGCCATCCTAGCTAAGCACAATGAATGATATGCCCTCCATTTGGTATCAAGCATAAACTAAGCAAAGTCAAAATCACAATGCCTCTATCTAAAGTTGTCAAAAACCCTACTCGTAAGAAAAACATATCCTAGTTCTTGGGAATCAAGAACTCAACACCCTAACATGCATGAGTTCAAATCTCCCAAAACAAAACTCTTGGCACATGTGCAAATCTAAGGGTTCTTCAAGATGAAATTCCCCTACAAGCTGACCTCTGCATAACCACCAAGATGATGCACCCAAAATAGTGCTAGGAAATTTTGTCTAAGTAGACATGTTGAGCTTACCCTCTTTTCTATATTACTTTAGTTCCAAAACCTCCATATCCATAAAACTATCAAAGGATTTGGGCCCTAACATTCCTTAGTGCCCTTTGCCTCTTTTCTATATTACTAGAGTTCCAAAACCTCCATATCCATAACTATAAATGAATTCGGGGCCCTCACATTCCCTAGTGCCCTTAGCTTTCACAGAAAATTTAGGGTTAGATATCACAAGACCGAATAATATTTGCACTCTTTTGATTCCAAACGGGTTGAATGTTTAGTGACGATTAAAGGCCAGGCCTACTCGTGGTGATGATCTACATCCCAATAAAATTTGTCATGATAGATGCAATTATTACAAATGTTCCTCCGATTAATGGCATAATGTTATCTATACAATAGGGTTGTTATGACGGATGCAATGGTTACAAATGTTCCTCCCATTAATGGCATAATGTTGTCTATACAATAGGGTACTTTAATCGGAGGTAGTATTCAATTTGATCTATCCTATGCCATTATAACCTTTGCAAGTGATACATGTCACCTATATAGAGCCCAAAATAACTTAATTGTCTTACATTCCTTTTCCAAAGAACCTATCCCTTCTTGCAGCTCTCATGACGTTTGGAGCTTCCTACTCAGTTATGAATCAACAGCTGCAAAAGGCTGTGATAATTTCATGTCCGAGGAAAAGAAAAAAATCCCTCTTTAGCGTTTGAGCTTTGATGAAGCATGTATCATGCTTGGAGATGGAAAACCTACTCCCTCTACCCTTTACCCTTCCTTTGAGGTTTGATGGAGCATGTAACATGCATGGAGATAATCCCTCTACCCTTTAGCCTTTGACGTTTGATGGAACATGTAACATGCATGGCAATAATCCCTCTACCCTTTAGCCTTTGAGGTTTGATGGAGCATGTATCATGCTTGGAGATGGAAAACCTAATCCATCTAACCTTTAGCCTTTGAGGTTTGGTGGAGCATGTAACATTCATGAAGATAATCCCTCTACCCTTTAGCCTCTGAGGTTTGATGGAGCATGTATCATGCTTGGAGATGGAAAACCTAATCCCTCTACCCTTTGGCCTTTGAGGTTTGATGGAGCATGCAACATGCATGTAGATGTGGCAGGGGTTCTAAGAAAAGAACCCCATGGTTTCATGCTAGAGTTTGGATACACTAACAATACAGCATAGTACAATGCCCACTAACAATACAGCATAGTACAATGCCTTGACTTTGAGTTTAAATATTTACAAGAAAGAAGCATCAAGGTTGTCAAAATCTTTGTCAATTCTAATATGGCAACAAACTAGGGTAAAGAGTTAGGCCAAACAAGCACCTTATACTAAGACAATGCAAGCATCAAGTCTTAGTATGTTTACAATTTGTTTGATGTTTGTTAACATCACTGTTGTTCCCAAGTAAACCACCAAGCTGACAAACTGGCAAAGTATAAAGTTTCATTTCGGACCTCCCAATCTTGATCATTTGTCCTATTCCACTGAGGTTATGCACGGGCCTATTATCTCTGATAACATTGAATCTTTAATAACAACAAACGATGATAAGTTCTCGAGGATGATGCACAAATCGAGATATTTTTTATCGTTGAGTACAAGTATACAAATATGAATATTGATCCATACAAAGAAAGGATGGTGAATTGGACAAGTTTCGGACCTCTAGACATGAGCTAGTTAATGTGCCTCTAAAACATTGCATAAAGTCGGAGAATTATGCAAGGCAGAAGATTGCATTCTAGGCACAGAAAGAAGACCTAAATTCGTCAAACCAGATAAGACTATATCCCCTCAAGAGAGACAAAACATGTCAAGTTGTTCACGAATATCAAATATTGTTTTTGCTCGGAGGAAAAAAATCTGAGTTTAAGACCTGAAAACTCGTGATAGATTTGTTGCGGGCCTGAGATTTAACCCACTTTTTCACAAATCTTCTTAATGTTCATATAATAAAGAAAAAATCATCACTATACTAAACTCAATTTACTAAACAGACGGTTTTCAAAAGACTAAATCTCAGTGTTGAATCAAATCCAATTTAGGTTGAACAAGAAAAAGACAGAATTGATGGCACTTCTCGGTTTTCAAAAGAACCTAAATCTCAGATTTTGAATCAAACCCAATTTAAGGTTTTTAACAAGAAGACAGCATTGGTGTGGCCTCTCAATTAGAGGCATTTTAGATCCAACGATCTTTGCAATTTCTCCATACAAACTTGAATTTAGGTCGCTATTGAGACATGGACAAAATAAGAACTGATCTAAAGCACAATATAAGAGTGGTCAATGATCCACATGAAATACCATCATAATAAACGGTTACATCTAATACTGGATATTTGACAGTCAATACTCCGACGAATACATAACTATCAATCAACGATTGAAGTCAAATTGAAGTGTGCTTATAACAGTAAAATTACTGCTAAGAATAAAACCCAAAACAAACAAAAAGAATCTTGGTGAAAGAACTTCACAGTTGCAGGACAGCAATCTAAGCATAAATTAAAAATATTTAGGAAACCCAATATGTTTTAGAGTGGTCAATGATCCCCATGAAATACCATCATAGACGGTTAAATCTAATACTCGAAATTTGACGGTTAATACTCCGGCCAATACATAACCATCAACCAACGATTGAAGTATCAAATTTATGTGCTTAGAAGAGTAAAATCACTGATAAGAATAAAACCCAAAATAAACAAAAAGAACTCTGGTGAAAGAACTTCACAGTTGCAGGCCAGCATTCTAAGCATAAAATAAAAATATTTAGGAAACCCACTATGACATAATAATGACCTATTGGTAAGTTGATCATCAGGGCTTATTTCATTGTATGTTCCTAGCAATGGCCAAAACATGGCCGATACTACGTAGAATTTCCCTATGTTTATAATACGAATTTCCCTATGTTCATATACGAGAGTATACCATCTGTGCTGACCCACTAGATTCTGCATGGATTACAACTTATTTCGGATTTCACACAAGAACTTTACTCAATCACAAGAGAGGTCGATGCTCAACATGAAATACAATTGTAGACAGTTAAGTCGAATATTGAATATTTGACGGTCAATATCAACCCAGAACATGGTAAATCTAAAATTAAGTGTCTAATTTGTATCCCTAGAAGAGTAGAATCACTGATAAGAATAAGTCAGAAAACAACTAATAATAATTAAGGTGACAGAACTTTAGAGTTGCAGGACCGCATTCTAAGCATAAATCGAAAATATTTAGAAAACCCAGTATAGCATAAGAATAGCATATCTGTGAGTTGATCAACTGAATATGACCCCAACTCATCAGGACATCGAATCTAAAGTTACATAATTGGAATTAGGCAAGCATGACAATGGAGCATGAGATTTCATTATGTTCTTAAAAATGATCTGATGCCAAAACACGGCTGAACTACATAGAATTCACTTCTAAAGTTAAATAATTGGAATTAGGCAAGCATGGCAATGGAGCATGAGATTTCATTGTGTTCTTAGAAATGGTCTGATGCCAAAACACGGCTGAACTACATAGAATTCACTTCATTATGTCTATAATTCACTTCATTATGTCTGTCTATTATGGCTGAACCCGTTGGAGTGCCTTCCACTCAATTCTGCATGGATTATAACCTTTTTCCGATTTCACATATTATAATTCTATATGGATTATAACCTTTTTCTGATATCACAGATCATACGTTGACAACAGCCTTTCTCAGAGCCTTCAACTCTTACAAAATGCAAAACAGGTAAAACCCACCTTGTATTATCGAAATTAGCCTTTTCTCCCTAGCGAATCAAACCAACCCAAATAAATTCCTCCCACCTCTACTTTCTTCTGAAAGCAAGATTATTGAGTATTGTAAACAAATAAAACATTTCAGATTTCTCTCAACAGTTTCAAATATATCCTGTCACATTTCAGATTTCTCTCAACAGTTTCAAATATATCCTGTCAGCATGTAAAACAGTTGGCATTCAAAAGCAATATGAAAAACTGCAGCTCTATCCCCCAATGGACATTCATATCTTGCTATTTTTTCCAGAAAGCAATAATCATTTTCATGTGATGAAATACAAACTTCCACGCCCTTGGAATACATACATGCATAGGATACCAGTTCATCAACCAATCTCTGAAATCTTCCATCTAGACGGTTCAACAATCAGAGATGCCACAATCCATTTGACCAAATCAATTAAAGATTCTAGCAGAAAACAACTACCCGTTTCCAATAATGTTAAGCGCTCAGATTGGAAACTACAATACTATCAGTGATGTGACTATATTAATTCAGCTATAACAATAATATTAGACATTTAGATTAGAAATTTCAGTGGCATTGACTATAGTCCTATAATAGTTCACCTACAAATGAGTCCCAAAGCAACTCCAGAAACACATGCTGGATTTCGATTATTGAAATAATGCTTTAAATGTTACTTGGCCTGAACTCCATAAAAGATCAAATTCTATTAGTTTTGAATTGCCCCCATCAGATATGCATATCAATTACTGTAGTGTTTTAATGGTTTGCACATCAAATCACAAATATGTGATGATACATTTGCAACCTTATAACCAAACACCATAGTAAAGATATACTTAGGCACTTATTGTTACCAGAAATACAACAAGTTTCCACTGATTCCAATTTCCAAATTAGACACCCAATAGGACAGATCAGCTGCAAGTAACATTTTATGTTAAAAAAATGAGAATATGTGTTTTTCCCTGGTATTATGTGGAATCCTTCTCTGGATTACGTAGAGGAATGAAGCAATTGCAATGGATCGGAGCAAAGGGGTATTGGTATGAATAGTCAATGGAAGAAACATGGGAGGATGAAATTTATTCCAAGTAAAGATTCTGAGGGATTAGCCTATAGAACTGCAGGAAAATTTTGGCAAATGGGGTGAAAAGGATCATTCTCACTTAAAGAATGATTCACTGTTTAAAGGAATCAGAAATCATTTACAAACTTCCTGTGGAAAAGATATGACAACCCTCTAATTGAGCCAAAATTGCAGTTTCCACAGGCTGCTCGCTGAAACTGTACAGGAACCCTCAAAATGGGCTGAAGCCAAAACCCTTTGATAACCACAAATGGCTCATGACTTTTATGGCTAGGTAGGGGTATCATAACCTCTGCCCAGCCAAGATGTGAGATCCTCCCAGCTCAAGCTTCAAAGAAACAAACTAATAACATGGAAAAAACTAATTGGCTTTGGCTAACAAATAAGACAACGATGAACAAAATGCCCACCAGAGTGCCCATGTTGAGGAAAAAACTACAACATTACAGAGGAAATCTTTGCTAAGCTGCATCATAACCAGTTTTTGAGGAAGAGATTTTAAAGAGGAAACTTCATAGCAGTGCCTGGAAATTATCATGAATGAAGTTCTCTAGGTTCTGCTTGTGTGCATAGAAGAGAAAGCAACTCCATCTGCAGTGGCCATGTCAACACTTTTGCCATGAATCCCAAGTCCAGCATGTTAATCAGCCATCATAATTCAAATATATGTTTTATTTTTGCTATGTTTCTGCTCTAAGACTATATTTGCAAACCCATCATTAAATTATACAAATAATTTAATAAATGTATTTCTACTTTCTTTTGGACTTGGTATGTACGCTACAGACTGTGAAAGTGTTGAGTGGAGCTGTCCTAGTTTTCTGACACTATCTAAATGGATGTACAACATCCTGTTCCATTGACACAGTTATGTATTTAAAAACAATAAGAACAAAACAAACAAAGGGTTTAAAAAAAAACAATTAAAACGACAGAAAATATACTAACATCACATGTACCTCCTGAAAAGCTCCATGAGGGGGACCCATTTATACATGAATATGGATAGATCTAACTAAACGGAGTAAAAGTAAAATGTGAACAATCAAAACTGCTAGATAAGGATTTTATATAATAGAAAAAACACAGCCACTTAAATCCCCCATGATATATGAGCCAAACTATGTATATGTCACAAAACACAATCTCGAGGCCATGTTACACAGACAAATCTATTGGTAAACCAACAAAATACAAACTATATATTTCACAACAACAAGCTCAAGGGCAAGATAAAAAGACTAATCTATTAATAAACCAACAAAATACACAGGCTGCTAAGTAAATAAGTTGTAATCCCACAAATGGGAATTTTCTCACGTAAACACCTTTGGAAAATGACATGATCAAATTGACACAGGCAAAAAACTGAACCTTATTTCCAACAATGTTGTTGAAATAAGGATGACATTGTAAAAATGTCTTAGTATTTTAAAATGTTGATAATATCTAGCCTAGCAGCTAAGTCATCATAAAGAATGTGCAAATTTCAGAAAGTCAAAAGCCGTCTGAACCACTCAAGCACCTCACACCCCCTAATTAGACAATAGCATTTGCAGCACTAGCAATCCTGGGCCATAGATCAGCACACTCTTTGCCAATGGGTCCTGTAATAGCAGATCCTGTGACAATGGAAGATTTTATAAGCACACATAAATGAACCTATAAACCAGAAAGAACATAACCACAAGGGACCATAGCAGCAATAACCACGGTAAGAGGCTTCTGATGCCTTTGCAACTTATACAATTTCATAAAATTCACTAGTGACAATTAGCACTTCTCACTATACCTAGGTATTTGCTTTACAAACATTTACACAAGATCATGTAACTACTTAAAATATACTGACCTTTCATTTCCTCCTTTCGGATTTACTATTACTCCAGCATTGTCTGCAGGGAAACAAACAATAAAAAGGTATGAATAACAGTAAATCATCATACACTGGAACTTCACAAACACAACATTCAGCTTGTATTATTAGTCCTCAAAACTACAATAATATAATAGCTTCATTAGAAAATGTATTCACGAGCTGGAATGTCCAGCTATATAAGAAGCTCAATAAACTCGAGCATATAAATACAGCAACAAAAAATGAAAATGCCTTCAGAACTGCTTGCAGAATCCAGATATGTTGCTTGAATTTCTGTACATCGTGCCAATGTAGATTGATATGTAATCAGATCTAAAAATAACCACAAATAGAAAAAAAAACAAAGTAATGTGGGCATTTATGTCACATTTGCAGCTTAGTGATCCACAACAATTGGAGGAAAAGAGTTTTGACTTGTTAGGGCTCCCCTATTTCTTTAAAAGGCAAAGTATAGGCTGCAGACACAAGGTCGCATCACCAACTGCAAGAAGCACTTCAGTTATGGAAGACACTGGAGGTGGGCAGGACACAGCACAAAAGCAAGCCTTTCAAACCTTGCTGCCACTGTTTGGGTACAAATACTGTAACATTTCTCTGAATGACAGATTCTGTTGTTTAGAGGATTTATTCCTTTCTTGAAAACATTCTCTGCCATGTTTCTTGTTCTTCTACTGTTTTGATCCCATGAATTGATATGATTATATCAATGGTCCTGCATATTAGTCCTTTGTTGAAAATGTTCTCTGCCATGATTCTTGTTGTTCTACCGTTTTGATCCCATTAACTGATATGATTGTATCAATGGTCTTGTATGCATCTGGACACACCATTCATGCTGTGTAAGCATCTGATTTAGCCAGATTTATTAAACTTGTCCAGTGTAAAGGTTTTTAATACTGTTATAACAACATTGTATTAGCATAGCAGAAAGGATACCTTACTGTAATATATGTTTGCCAGGAGTTCACAACACATCATTTTGGTATCAAAGCATGCATCCTTGGGCAGTGAAGAAATTGCCAGATGATGCTGTGTGCAAACATTTGGTTGAAAGATAAAAGTTACAGGAGCAAGGGGTATGGCTTTCTGATGTTAGCCAAGACAGATAATTGAATATCTAATCATAGACTGTCATATAACATTTGTGTATATCCTTGTAAACTGGAATCACCTGAGAAAAGATTACTGGGTGTCGCAAAAGAAGAAAGACATAACTGGAGCTGGAGCCAGAACCAAATATCCAGTGCGAGCAGGTCACAAGTTAAGATTGGGGATAAATATATAAATCTAGTTGATGGTGGCCATCAACATAAAGAGGGAAGGTCTGATCTGTGGTTGGATATATAAATAAGCATTAAGGGGAAAAACTAAAGTTAAGTGGGCATTAATACCATTTTAGCAGCTTAGTCATCCAACATGGTTGAATGATGGAGGACGCAGACAACAGGTCGAACCACTGGCTACAAGAGGCAGTCTCCCTAAGGAAGATGCTGCATGAAACAGGGAAACGGGGACGAGTTTCCAAAATGGGGACGTGTCGAAAATGTGACACCCCAAAATTTAGGAAACAGGAAAACACGATATATATATATATATTATAAATTTATATAGGACATTTAAAAAATTGAAAATACATATTACAAATCAATTAATCATACATGTAACATCACAATTTATTCATAATTTCATAAATGATTCTATAATGCAAGTAGTAAATTCAAAAGAACACACATTTTATTCATAAATGACTCCATAATGCAAGAAGTAATATCAAAAAACAGCCTTGATAAATGAGGCTAGTACATATATAACCAAAATCAGCCTTGATAAAGGAGGCCAGTACAAATATATCCACAATCAGCCTTCATGTATGAGGCTATGAGTACAATGCTGAAAGTATCAGCCTGACAGCCTCACTACAAGAGCAATTGCTATGCCAAAATCGTGTGAGCCAAATGAGAGGGTAAACTTCATTTTATAACATTTAGATGGCCTCTAGAACCTTCCTAAAACCATTAATTAAAGTCAAAATTAAAAAAATCCGAATTGCATAAGATAAAAACACCGGATAGGAGGAAATGTGCCGTACAGACGAGTTTCCTGTAGGGAAATGCGTTTCCATACAAACAAAATGCATTTCTGTACTTGAAATCGCAACTGTCCGTATGGAAAGGCGTTTTCATACCATCCCAAACGCTGAAACGCTGCGGGGACAGAAAAAAGAAAAAAGAAAACTACTCGGGGGGAGGATAGAAGAATGTAAAATTTCTTAGTATAACAGTTTTATCTTATTGTTGACTAACATAAAAGTTCATTTATTGTTAACCAACATAAAAATTGATGTGACGAATGAATGCTTTCTTTACAAACTTTAGTTTTCCAGTAGTTGCAGTAAAAACCCTATGCTTTCTTAACGTTTTGTAATCACAAAGCTTTAAGGTATTTCTCGAACAGGAAATCAGTAAAATACAAGAACAAACTTTTCCATGACTTACTTAAAATGCTAAGGTAATACGTCTTGGGATTGACCCTTGCTCCTGTAAGATGACTGGAAAACGTGGCATAAACGTAAACAGGGTATCAGGTTAGGTTCACAGTCTGAAGCTTAAGACTATTGTCGACAGGAGTTGTCTAGTTAATAAATCAGCGGTGTTTCGTAAACCCAGAGACACGTTCCACCCCTGGTGGACCATCTAGCCTACGAACACGCTGTTTCAAGAGGTTGGGGGCAGGTACAAGTCCTGGGAGACTTTGGCTAAATAGAGACTCCCAAATGTACGTTGCTAGCCAAAGGGATAAACTTATAGTGTTGTTCTACATCACATTGCAATATTACTTAAATGAGGAAGGGCACTCTTGCTTCATGGTGATATTCGGGAGAATCTTCTATGTTAAAAGAGAAGAAAACAATCACAGATTATTTGTATAGTTTATAATAGACAAAAAAAATCTTCAAACCGCTGAGAAGCACAATTTCTGTCTATTTTTTGTGGCCGTACTTGGCATCGATAATGCAGAAAAAATGAGAGCAAAATCAAACGCATGAAATAAAAAGTTATCACGAGACAATAAAAACCGATTTTGGACTGGATTCAATATGGTTTCCAAGTGAATTCAAATACACAAAACGCCATTTACAGGCCCGTTGGACAATAATTTAAACCCTGAACCCCATTGCTCCAAGACTAAATTGTAAAAAACAATACAAAGAGACAGATGTGGGCATCTTGTAAATACCTTCAAAGTACATGTAAACTCCATCCTTTCGCCTCCATGGCTTCCTCTGGCGAACAATGACGGCAGGCATGACCTTCTTTCGGAGATCAGGTTTCCCTTTCTTGACTGTAGCCATGACCATATCTCCAACGCATGCTGCGGGAAGCCTGTTAAGACGACCCTTGATTCCCTTAACACTGATGATATATAAGTTCTTCGCACCTGTGTTGTCTGCACAGTTCACCGTGGCCGCCACTGGCAGACCCAGTGACATCCGGAACTTGTTTCCAGCGCTCCCTCCGCGCCCTGCACAAATGCATCCATAATATCAGCTTAAAGATCATAATGAATGATAAAACTTGCATTCAGAACTCACTGAATTGGATTCAAACGTTAAAATCTATACCTCTCTTCGACATGGTTGCTTCCTTCTGCTCCTGCCACAACAATGACCAGATCTAGCGATAGCGGTATCAAATATCTCTTTAAGGTTTTGACATCAAAACCCTAATTTGACACCAGCTTCGAACCCTGGTTACGTCCTTAACTTTCTTAAATGGTTAGGGTTTTAAGTAAACCCCCTAGCCAGTGGTATTATTTTTAATCGTAAAAAACTTTGATTAAAGTGTATTAAAAACAGTGCCAAAACTAATATATCATCACTGGGCGATTTCTATAGTCCTGCTGAAGGTCGGCAGGGACTAAAAATAAGCTATAAGTCATTTTGCATCCTGGTGTTTTCAATCGCATACCTATTTTGGTTAGTTTATCAGGTTAAAGTTGATGTAGAGACACATTATTGACACAAATGAGGAGCTTCTAAAATCAACACTTTAGCATGTAAGTATGTTTGTTTGATCTATGGGGAGCTTAGGATTTCAACTTTTAAGTTTAATATGATTGGTGAGAAATGACTCCATGAAATTTGATCTTTGAATTTTTTTCTTAAAAGATGAGTTATTTTTCTCCAATAATATAGGGCAATTTCCTCCCAATTTAATGGCATTATTTCTAAATCAATATCTCATATTCTTTATATAATTCCTAGGTGTTGTATTCCATGTTTACAATCCATGTAGGAGAAAGTAATATCGATAGTGAAATGGTTTGTTTCTATGAAAGCTTGTAAAAACTTGTATGTGTATGTTGTTATTCAATTTTATTTTGTTAGTCTCATCTCATAAGGTAGTACATTAACATTGTTGAAATAAGAACAAATTTCGAATATCTTTGTGGTGAAATTGGGCACTAGTTAAAACCTACAACGTTGTGGGAAGAAAGAATATGTAATATTTGTGATAGTAAGACAGTGGAGGATGTTGTTAAGCTAGATATGGTTAATGACTCAACCCAGCAGACATAATTGTTCTTATCAAAGCAGTATTATCTTCCCTCCCATTGCATCAGTGCTCATCTATGCTAACTTTGGTGGGAGTCATGAACCAAGTAACTTGTGAAATTCATAGATTCCTATGGCAAGGAGGAAAGACCAACAAGAAAAAATTTCATCTAGTCGGTTGGGACACGATTAGGGCTCTTATGGAACATGGTGGTTTGGGAATCAAAGGACCTCGGCTCATGAATGTTGCAATGGGAGCTAAAATCGTGTGGAGACTAATCAGTGGGAAATTTGATTGGTGGAAGAAAGCCATTATCGAGAAGTATAAATTGAAAAATAGACAACAATGCATAGATTCCCTTCTTGCAGTCATCAACGAAGGTTCACACATATAGAAACTCATTTCTATAGTGGAACCCTTGATCAGGGATAAAATAATTTGGAAACCATGAAATGGTAAATCAATTGATATATGGAAGGATACTATAAATGGGAAGCCTCTCCTCGATGACTCGATCAATCTGCATCCACTTATAAATTGGATGAAAGAGCAAGGATTGCACAAACTATTTGACATCTCTTGTTTGTTAGCAACCATTCCACATTGGATGGGATGGAATATACAATTGCCTCCTCATCTAACTAGATTGGAGAGGCAACTCATGTCATATCTCAAGGGTTGTGTCCCATCTGAACCTCAAGAGAAAGATCAACGCATGTGAAGCAATGCAATATACACAATGAAGCAGGGATATATGTCTATGTTTTTTAAGCAAAATCTCCCTCCCAAATCGACCTTCTGGAAACAAGTGTGGCATCCTAACTGGATTCCAAAAGTGAATTCCTTTTGTTGAGTCTTGGTCCATAACAAATTATTAATTGCATAAAATCTCATAAAAAAGGGGAATTAGTGTGCCATCCAGATGTATTATTTGCAAAGGAAGTGTGGAAACGCAACAACATTTGTTCATTGGCTATAACTACTCCAAGCAGGTATGGCTTGTGGCTTTCCTTGAGATTCGAAGTTGATGGAACAAACTTGAAACTTAACGTGACATCTTCCAACAATGGCCAAAGAACTACAAATGAACCCTCTCTAATAAACTAATCCTAAAAAGAGCCTAGACAGTGATGCTTGTGTATGTTTGTTCAAAAATTTGGTTAGCAAGGAATAAGGCCACCTTCCAATAAGAATTAGACCCCCTCTCATTTAACTGCAACAAAAGCTAGGGGTTTCATGTCTAAGGAAATTATAAGTAGGGGTTTAAAAGGCCATTTCCCTCACTTTTTACATTGAAGAAAGGGATTGGAAATCAGGTGTAGTGTCAGGCTCCACTCCTCCCAAAATCATAATGCAAATAAAGCACTTCAAATCTAAAAATTAACAAATCATAAAAATAGTGTAAAAGTTCCAAGAGTCGCTTGTTCAACAAATAAAATATAAGCTCTTCTTTGATGGAGCTTCCAAGAGGAATCTAGGTGTGGCATGTGTGTGTGGGGGGGTCATTCTTGATCCCAAAGGAACTTAAGTAAGCAGCTTCGCCTAGGGTCTAAGAATGGTGACAAATAATCAATCAGAAGCTTAAACTCTCCTTCAAGGTGTCGAGATGGCAATCAACGCCAAAATAGAGACCTTCTTAATTTTTGGAGACTCATTGATCATTATACAGTATCTCGAGAAAAAACTCTCCCTATTATATGAACTTCTTGTGAACATCATTGCAAGAGTTCAAATAGAAATTCGAGCTTTTAAATATGTACAATTATATCATGTTCTCAGATATTTTAACCCATAAGCAAACCACCTTGCAAATAAGGACTCTAGGATTGAAGAATGACATTTATTAAAAGATAGGGTAATGGGATTTCACCATGTTCTCTAATATTCCAAATCCATTCATCTATGATTATGGTAGTAAGGACATGTAGTTGAGCATTTATTCACTACGTCAATGAAGGGACAATGCATTCAATATCAACCAAGCCTCCCATAGTTCATCACTTTGAACGCTACAAGTTTATGAAGTTATGAGGTTGAAGAGGAGGATCGCATATGGGATAGCCTGGTCTAGCATCCAAGCTTGGTTTTAAGTGGCCCTCAAGGTCTGGTTTACTTTGTTTCTTAGCGGTTTCCCTCTACAGACTTGGCGCAGTTATTATTGGACTTAGCCTAGGGTGGTAAAGGCCTATTATTCCTATCTCAACTCAGATCTAGATTGGGGAAACCATTAGCTTGAAGCAGTCAAAGATCTCCAACAAACTGACATGCCAGATATCCTCTTGTTCCAAGAGACCAAACTCGATGAAAAGGTTGTACTAACTATTGGAAAGGAAAAATGGAAGAAGAATATAGATTCAACTATTAGTGCTAGAGGAGCCTCTCGTGGCCTCGCAACCTTATGGTCTTCAGACAAATTCCATCTATGCAGCTCCTTCGCCACGCAACATTGGATCTACACAAATCTCATTCATATCCAAAGCTACAAACAAATTACTCTCTTCAACCTGTATGTTCCTAACCTTTGCTTCGAAAAAAAAATATTGTTGGAAACTCCTAGAGGATTTCCTTGATGCATATTCTCCAAACAATATGATTTTAGTTGGTGACATGAATATCACCCTCTTCGCAACAGAAAAAAAGGGAGGAATCACAGGAAAGGATATTTCCATACCTCAAGTAGATTCCATTATTCAGAGATGGGATCTCCTTGACATCAAACCCAAGAAGGGAAATTTTACTTGGTCCAAGAAACGATTAGGCAAAGGAAACATAATGTTCAGGTTAGACAGATTTCTTGTCCAAAGCAGTCTTTTGATCGATGGGCAAATGATCATCTCAAATATTATGGTAAACTTGGCCTCGGACCACAAGCCAATACAACTCCAAATTCAGGATAATGAAGATCTTGATCCAATTCCTTTTAGATTCAGTCCCCAATGGCTAGATCACACCAGCTTCTGGGATATACTGGACAAATCCCGGAGAACCCCCATCTCAGGATCCCCAAGATATGTATGGGAACAGAAGCTCATCATAACCAAAAAATCCCTAAAGGAAAGGGCCAAATCTAATTTCCCTCCACCTTTTAATCCCATAAAGAAAGATGTAGATGATTTAGAACAAATCCAAAATGCAATGGATGACCATCCTATCAAATATACCACGCTGCGTGAAGAAGTCATGCATCAAACCAAGGCCGACCAAGCCTTCCGTGAAGAAGAAGAATACTGGAGATTGAAATTTCGCAGCACTTGGTTCAAAGCCGGTGGTAGGAACACCACTTACTTCCACAAACAATCCGAAGTCAGGCACTCTATCAACTACATCTCTGAAATTAAAACGGAGGATGGTTTGATTGTCAAGGGACATGCAAATCTTAAAAGCGCGGCTCATAATCATTTCTCCAAACTATACACAGAGATCGATAACGTTGGGGAAGAAGGAGAGCTAATCCTCCATGAGCATATCCCAAAAAGCATCACAGCTGGAGATAATGCAAATCTTCACAAGCCCTTCTCCGAACAGGAAGTTTACAATACCATCCATTTCTTTGAACCTGACAATGCACCTGGACTGGACGGCTACTCAATACACTTTTACAATGCATGCCGGTAGTATATCAAAAAAGATTATATAAGAACGGTAAGAAATTTTGATTCAAAAGCAAATATCAGAGGATGCGCCAACTCTACTTTCCTGGCTCTCATTCCAAAAGAGACCAATCCCAGTTCCTTTGGCAGATTCAAACCAATTTCAGTATGCAACTCATCATACAAGATAATATCCAAGATGTTGGCGAACAGAATGAAGCCTTTGCTCAACAAAATCATCTTAGACAACCAAGGAGGCTTCCTTGAAGAGAGATAAATCCTCGACAACGTCATTCTCATCCAAGAAGCAATCCATTCCTGCAAAAATTGTAAAGAAAAAGGTATGTTGGTCAAGCTTGATATGGCCAATGCATTCGACTGTGTCAAGCACTCATTCCTTTTTAAATTCATGAAAAGCTTTGGATTTGGGGAGACCTTTATAAGTTGGATCTCAGCATGCATAAAAGGACCCTGGATCGCTCCTTTAGTAAATGACTGCCCCACTGACTTCTTCTAAGCCACGCGTGGAGTTTGACAAGGATGTCCCTTGTCTTCCTTCCTCTTGGCAGATTCCCTTAGCCGAAAGCTAAACTCAAACTTGATTACAGGTTCTCTACCAGGCATCTTTCTAACCTCTGACTCCATGCCTCTCAATCACCCCCTCTTTGTCGATGAATCCCTCTTATTGGGTGAAGGCTCTTCCATCATCGCTCGAAGATTTAAGCAAAATCTGAATTGGTATTGCAACGCCTCAGGAGGAAAGATTAACCTCCACAAGAGCGATGTCTATAGTTGGAATTTAAACAATGCCTCCGTAGCCAATATCGACAAAATACTTGGAATCAAAGTCCATAAACATTGGGACAAATTTATTTATTTGGGACTCCCAATCACACAAAAATATTCAAATTTAGGAATTTGGGATGAAACAATAAATAAAATCAAAACCAAGATCAGAAGATGGGGAAGTCAATGGCTCAACAAAGCTAGAAAGACGATTCTAATGAAAGTCGTCTTATCTGCATTGCCAATATACCAATTCTCCATCCTCCTGGCGCCAAAAAGAGTCTCAGAACAGATCAACAAATTTCTAAGAGACTTCCTTTGGTCTGGAGGAAAAAACAATGAAAATAAGCTCCACTTAGTAAATTGGGGAATCATAAAGCAGCCAAAGCTCTCAGGTGGACTCCAAATTCGCGACCCCCTCCAGGCAAACTTGGAGATGGGCGGTAAACTTCTTTGGCAAATTCTGCACAATAGAAACCACCGTGTCAGTCAAGTACTCAGAAAGAAATATCTGTTGGGAAACAACTTGAGATGTCTTGATTGCAATCGTACTTCCAAAGGATCCTCAATCTGGTCCTTTTGTAGAGCAACATGGGATTTCTTATCTCAAGAACTATACTGTGTCCTAGGAGATGGAAGGAAAATAGATATCTTCACAGATAAAATCATGGGCAACAGATTGCTACAGAATATTCAAGAACTTCAAGACATAGCACATTGGTTTGCCCAACAAGGAATCAAAACTTTGAATGATTTCAGTTCCTGGGACACTTTCGACACTTGGCAGAGTTGGAAAAATGTAGCAATCCAAGCCAACCTTGAACCTGCCAGAATCCTCCGCATAGACAATCTAAAAGCTTTCGCTCCTACTCATTTACAGGGAAAAGATGAACGTGGATGGGGTCCAAAAGTTAATTACACTACAGTCATGGGCTTCAATGTCCTCCAAACCCATGACGCTGCTAGAAGAAGCTTATGGAAGCTTGTATGCAATCCATTTGGACTCCCCAAGATAAATTTATTCATTTGGACACTTGTTCACCAAAAGGTGCTGACCGGAGACAACCTTATCAAAAGAGGAATCATCGGGCTACACTGGTGCTCTATATGTCGCAGGAATGCTGAAACTTTAGATCATTTGTTCCTATACTGCTACTTCACAAAACAACTCTGGAACCACATGCTCCGAGAACTCAACATAACCATGCCGACTTTCAATACTATCACCTGCCTTTTCCTAGAGTGGAAAGCCACATATCCCTTCCCCCTCTCTAAAAAAATGTTTTGGCTCCAAATCTGGACTAACATTCCCAAATTCACTTGTTGGAAAATTTGGATCGCCGGGAACAAAGCCATCTTCCATGAAACGCACTACACCCCCTTGCAAATTGCTGGACAAGCCAAAGTATTATTGATCGAGTGCCTGAATTCTTCCAATTCCAGGACAGATGCAGACCTTAGCGCAAATGAAATGAGATGGATTGGAGCCATCCTCCCAAGCCCCACCAAAAAAATAAATCCCCGACCTCGATACTTACCACCATGGCAAATCAGACTCTCCAATTTTGATTTCCAAAAATGGAGGAACAATCAGTCTATTGACAGTCTGCACTTCGATGGCGCATCCAAAAGGAATCCTGGGGCAGCAGGAGCAGGGGGGTTTTGTGGTCTATCGGTGGATTGCTGAGAATGAAATACAAATGGGGGTTGGGAACCTGCTCAAACAACATAGTAGAAGCCTTAACTCTGCTAAAAGGTTGTCGGATTGCCAAAGAACAAAGGGTTGAAAGACTACATGTGTTTGGGGATTCTCTTGTAATCATCAAAGCCCTCAATTAGAAGACTAATTTCAACAATTTGGCACTAGAAACAATCGTTCACCGAATTTAGCAAATTACAAACACATTCATCCACTTCAAAGCATTTCACATCATCAGAGATCTAAATTACGAAGCAGATTTGGAAGCAAAGGTCAGAACCAATCTTAACTCCAGAAAAATTGAATTCTCCAACAACGAATCTTCCTATCATCACATCCCATGAGCAACTCTCCAGCGAATGAAAAATATGACTCCTCATCTCATTATCTACAGATTATGATTACAGGAAACGATTTACCCAATCTACGCAGCAAAGCTTCTACAATTGTGCAAATTACATGGATTATTATAAAGGCAGGAAGGTTTGTTATCGAAGACAATACGTTGAAATGGTATGAGATGAAGCCTCAGTGCCCCCGACTTCGCAAGAAAGGAAAAATTTGGGCACTTTACAATGAATGCTCTGTTTGAAAAGTTACTCATCGAATGCTTGCTGCCAAGACAACAATCCTGCAACATGAAAACGCAGTCAGCAAGTGCTCTAAATCTCAAAGCGTTCAAAGAAAGATTAGCTTCATTTTAAAACGAATTCACAAATTCTCTTCCAAAGCGCAGCCACCAGAATAATTCAAAGGAAGAAACCAATTTATATTTGAGTAGTGAAGGCAATCAACAACAGTATCCTTACAACAATTTGATGCTAGAAATTATGTTTATTGTATTAGCCGGATTTGGCTCTAGACACGGCTCATTCATTTCCATTTTTTAATATATATATATATATTATTTGTTTTAGTTTAAAAAAAGATTGGGGAAACCATTTAGGATAACATTGCAATGTATGTTGGTATTATCTTCTTAACCCTACTGAAATTCCCCATCAATTAGGAAATTTGGTCTCAAAACATAGCTAAGTTTGTTTTGTATGGTATGAATTGATCCTTTGGATTACTCCATGTTTAGTGACTTCATAACTATGGTTAAGTATCTTGGGACAGTTCAAATTCCCAGCAATAGTCTACATATTTACTCGTGCGGATTAGTGAATTGGGAGCTCAAAGAAATCCCAGGAGGATTTGTCTCAAGTGAGGGTCTTATGAGATGTAGGGATGGTTTGAATAGATGGTCTCTCTCCCTACATTTGGAAGGAGAACCTCATCAGTATATATATATATATAGTCCATTTAGAATAGTGCATCAAAGAAACCTTCATGACACCTTCAAAACTGAGTTACAATGTTCACTGGGCAAGTGGTATTAAATAGAAATTGAACCAAAAAGAAGGCAATAGAGGAAACCATGATCGTAATTGTTAGAGGGAAATGGAAGAGATCATAATATTTCTTAGGAGATGGGAGGATTTAATTAATGGTACTAGAACATCAATATTTTTAGTCACCACAAAGACTTATGAACTTGAACATTAGCAAACATCCCAACATGCCATGATGATAGACATTGGTAAAACAAAGACAAATTTAGGATTTGGAAGAAGAGTGCACCAAGCTTAAGGCAATAGTCCTCTCACTCGACAAGGATTCATGTTCTTCAGTAGTTAATATGAACACCTCAATTGGCTCAGTTCTCTTAGAATACAAAGAGGAAGAAATTGTTCATTAGCTTTAGGATGGCATGGAGATTTACAAGTGAGACTTGCTGCCCTCAAACTAGGAATGTGATGATGCCATGAGCAAGTTTGCATATTTTAATTGACCTAGTTGATGAGCTTGAATTAGTCAGGGTCTTCTTATATCATTCGATGTTATTCTTAGAGAGGCACGTGAAAAAATTGAAGGTGTTTGTTTGACAAGGATGAACCCCAAGGGGTCTAAAGTGGAGGGGTACATAATATACAAGTCACTATATTATGCTAGTGAGTACATCAAGTTAATCAACAACACACTGGGTGTAGTGGTTTTGGATGACCAACGAAATAAGGATGAAAGGGAAGGGGAGCTACTCGAAATTAATGGAAAAAGGTGCATGATAAAGAGCAAGTCATATAGCTTTTGATGAATTGATACAAAGTAACTATCCACACTAAACTTGATCATATTATTCATTTTGATTTCATGAACACATTAGCGAATATGGAAATTAATGCCATTATTAAACTCACTCTTTGTAATGTGGAGGAATTCCAACCATAGGTGTAACACCCCTCCGTTACATAATGAATTAGTGCTAGGGGGCATGTTGGGGTTATAGTGTGGGCATGGGACATGCTTGTGATGGCCACATGAGTGGATCTTATCACTACACAATAGTATTAGACTGTGTATGATTATATTAATAATATTTTAAAGGGAATGGGATTCATAAGAATATAAATATATAACTCGACAAACTAAGCCAAATCAATCATGATTTAGGTTAAAGAAGGGGTTGATAAAGGAAAATAATAAAATAAGTAGTTATGATCTATTGATCTATTTATCTATTTAGTGAAATTTTGCATGGGGATTATTGCATGTGGACATGTGTTCATCCTAGGGGAGCTTGGAAAAGCTTAAATAGGAGGAAGGAGAAAGGGAAGGGGTTCTTCTTTCTTCCTTGTCCCCCTTCCTCATCAATTCGAGGTGTTTGGAGGAGATGGAGGTTTGGAGGCTTTGGGTAGATTTCCGATGAGTGTTGACTAGCTTGGTGTTGTTGTGTGAGGGCTTGGGGACTCTCGGTCTATGATTGAGGGGTTGGTTGGGAGGAGAGTAATCCCCCCTCATGTGGTTTCCTGAAGAGTTGCTACTGAGTTGACGAACATCCTATTGGCTTCAAATGTAAAACTGTAAGTCTAGCTTTTTTTTCAAGCAAAAAAAATATGTACTTTTGCTATTATAAATAATCAAAAAGTACTTTTCCTTTTACATCCTTTACACCAGGGAACTAAATCAGTTCATCAATAAAAAACCAACAACACTATAGTCAACAAAACATGCCTTAAAAAAAGACACAGCCAGTCATATCCGACGATAAAAACAAAATACATAAACCATCACCAAAAGAAGCAAAAACATATAGTCTAATCATCAAAGAAAGATAGGGAACCCTTTGACTCCATGTTTTCATCAATCCACTCTTCCCAGGTGAGGATTCCTTCCTCTACATTAATGGATTCCTTTGACAGAGCATCCGCAACATCATTGAGTTCCCGATATATATGGTCTATGGTCCAATTGTAGAAAATATTCATAAGAGATTCAATTATGCTACACCAATACTGAATGGAGATTGCTCTAATCATGAAAATATTTTTTACCCAATTTATAACCATAAGGGAATCTCCAAAGATCCTCATAGAATCTATTCCAAAGTAAGCTGCAACTTTTAATAAGCACCATAAGGCAATGATCCCAGCCTTTGAATTTGTTCCCATGCCACAATTGATTTTAATCTTGAAATAGTGATGTTTGCTTAATATAAAAAAAATCCAGCTGCACATATGCCTTCAATAGCAGCACCGTCAAAGAACCTGTGGCTATATTTGAGTCAGCAATCGATGTCAGAATACGAACTCGAGCATAATCGGATCTTACCTTTCTGTAGGACTTGAACATCGCTACGGCTTGGTGAACGATCATCAAATAATGCTTCCTTTTATCTTGAAAAATGATGTAATTTCTCGCTTTCCATATCATCCAACAAACAAATGCTGAAAGAGATTTAAATTCTCTATGTTCCTTGTACCACTTGAGAAGAGATGCATCTAGATTTCCATTACCCCAAATGCCATTTATCTTTAATAACAAACAAATCTAAAGACCAAACCTATTTAGTGTAATGACAATCAATAAATATATGTTTAGCATTTTCTTCGTGATTTGAGCATAAATGACAAAAACTTGGACCAGACCATCCTTTTCGGATTAAGTTATTCCATGTTAAAATCGTGTACTTGAGAGCCAACCACATAAAGCATTTGACCTTTTGTGGTATGTCCCATTTCCAAATACACAAGTTCCACCATTTATGATTTGAGATAGCCAGATTTTCCACAATTTCATTATAAGTCAAGTTGGCAATGATAGACTTAGCATCCTGGGCGAAAGACCAAACCAACTTATCTTCAGAGTCATTTAATCTGACACCGGCCCTGCTAAGGTAATAAATATACAGGTTCCATTCATCCCTCATGTTGCTATGAAGTCCTAAGTCCTGAGCAGATAACCAATACTGATGAGAATTATGCAACCATCTAGGATGCCTAATGTGGTCAATTGAAACAAACCCCTTGTGTCTGAGACAGGTCCTCAAATTTAAAGATAATATAAATTTTTCCTCATTGCCAACCAAAGGATCAGTACCAATGAGCACATACTTTCCATTTTCGACCAACCAAGTGAGATATCTAGTGATCTAGCCTTATATTTTCTGGAAACCACGCCAGATAATAGAAGCCCTACTAACAAATTTTTTTGGATTTATGATCCAAAGAAGTAAATTACCTTTCAAATATTTGCTAAGAATCACCTCATACCACAGACCCGTCCCAAACAGACAACACCAACAAATTTTCAAACAAAGAGCAATATTAAACCACCTCAAGTGCTTTATGTTCCATCCACCAATAAATTTTGGCCTAGACAGGTTTTCCCATTTTGTGAGATGAAATATTCTTTTTTCGAATCTTTTTACAAGCCAATACCAGTTACAAACTTTATAACAATTAGGTTTTATAAAGAAACCTAAATATTTAAAACCATCTTAAATTATGGATTTTTGATATGTCAAAAAAGCATAGATGTTATTCAAAAAACTATTATCCAAGTTGTTATACAAAAGATTTGATTTGCTTGTACTTATTTCCATACCTGTTGCTGAGCATAACACCTTGATAATTTCAGATAACTGTTGCCATTCCTCCACATATTCCAAACCAAAAAGAACTACATCATCTACAAATAAGATATGTGTAATGATGGATCTCTCTGAGATCTTGATTCCTTTAAGTAATCATGTTCTTCGGGCTTCTGCAATCATACGGCTTAAACCTCCAATGACAAGAATAAAAAGATATGATGAAAGAGGACATCCTTGGCATAAACCACAAGAACAACCGAAATTTTTTGAAGGGGCTCCGTTGATCAGGACAACAAAAGAAGAGGTCATGACACATGCCATAATCCAATTTTTCATCATCAAAGGAATGCCAATCTGGAGAAGCATTAATCTAAAAAAAAAACAATTTACTTGATCATAGGCCTTGACAAGATCCATCTTGAGAATTAGAGCCGTCGGAGATTTTGTCTTAATAGTGTGCATAGTCTATTGGGCAACCCCAATCACATCATGAATTTGACGATTGGTAAAGAAACAAAATTGTTCCTTTGTAACGACCTCCACCAATTTTGGTTTCAATCTGTTTGCTATGATTTTAGTGATCACTTTATAAGCCAAATTGCATAGTGCAATAGGCCTAAAATCACTAAACTTATTTGGCTTACTGCATTTTGGAATTAATGTCAGGAAAGTAGAGTTCAAACCTTTGTACATGTAGCCTTCAGTTATCGAGTATTCGATCATTGCCAAAAGGTCATGTCCAGTTACATCAAAAAACCACCAAAATAGCTCAATTGTCCAACCGTCTGGGCCTGGGCTTTTGTCCCTTCATCTGATCCTCTATTTTTGCAGAAAAACTGTAAGTCTAACTTATGGGTTTAGGTATGTATCTTAACTATCCTTCTGATTATTTATTTAAATGAGGTTATTTGTATCAATTGTAGAATTTAGTTTGGTGAAAATTATTTCCATGTTATATGCTTAAAATATACGGATAGGATTGTTTAATGGTTAAAAACTACCAATTTCCATGAGATTGTGGTATTTCCTTAAATTGATAATTATTGGTTTTCATGTTAAATTTTCTCAATTAAATTGGTTACTTTGAACATAAAACATAATTTAATTGTATTATTGAGTATCTTATTCTTATAGAAAGTATATCCTTTATTAGGAATTTATGGCCTTACATTTTGGTATCGGAGCCATGGTTTGAACTCTATGGACCTTTAGGTTGAGTAATTCATTTTGTTATTTGGACACCATTACTTCACATACCTCCAAAGGAAAGAAAAAGCGCATGCATGCACACGCACACACACAACTTCTCTGTTAGTCTCCATCCATAAGCAAAATGGCGAGAGGATGTTGGTAACCATGTTGTTCCCTTTATTCCTAACTTGACAACTAGTTCATTTTCAGTTTTATAATTGTGTTGTATTAAAAAAATGCTAAGAATGAATTCTGTAAATGGTCACCAAACACTCACTTGAAACATGCAAGATGAGTTTTTATCACACTATCAGAATTTCCTAATCTCATAATATATTTTGAGGCAAATTGATTAGCGTAACATTTGTAAAGGCTTCCCTCTAAACTCTATTGAATCAACCGATGTAGCAGGTTTAATGTACTTGGTGATCTGATCTACCTAATAATGATATTTTAAACCATTATGCCAAGACCTGGTTTTGTCAGTAGCAAATGAAAAACGCAATAAGCAACTGGAATGATATTTGATGTAGTAAGCATAAAGATGTTTGGCACATAAACACTAAGATTTTTTTTGGAAAAGTGGCAGATAAAGTTTACGGTCATGCTAAAAAAGAAAGAAGCAAAGCATCCATAAACATCCTCAAAAAATGCACTTTAACTACCTTCTCATATGTTTGTTTACTACATCTCCTTGTTATCTACACTAAAACATAAATTTGTTTCATGCCCATGAAAGATTTCTAAAATAGAGAAAAGAATTACGAAATTGTTTCCAGCGAGAGAATCTTCCCACCAAGGAAAAACCTTTCTAACAATTATCTGCTCCAATGAAAATTTTGAGAAAACGACCAGTTTATTAGAGGTAGAATGATGGTAGAATTTAAAAAAAATAAAAAACATAGCTAATAGTGTCAAATGATCAGCTAGATAGCGAAAACGATCAAAATTGATTTGATAAAATAAAAATAATTGATTTGATATAGTGAATTACCCTCTCAATGCATTCACTAATCAAAATTCCAATCGCCCATAAAATACATACACAATAGTAGGAGACATTTATACTATTTATGGGAAAAATAGTTACTCTAGACCCACCAAGGGCCCACCATTCGAATAATATTCATGTGCTTCGTCATCCGAACACACGCTTCATCTATGTGACCGCAACAACGTTACGAAAGAGAAAATCACTATATACATATGTATTCTTGTATGTGTAATAGTGCACATAGACGACCTCATGCGTTAGTATGAAGCACCATTTCCACATTCGTTTCCACTTAGAAAGTTGAAAGTTTGTTCGTTTCGATGGAGGATCAAAGCAAAGTATCTGAAGTCTCAGTCAGTGAAACACATTTGCCACAGATGGATCCTCGGATGGCATTAGTGTTCCACATGCTCGTCTAACCACACTTTGATGAGAGAGGATAAATACTAGCTTCTATTCACGATGCCATTTATGCATATCTATGTAATTACATTGCAATATATTTGTAAACCTATAATCGGTGAATTCACGATCAATATCTAGTGGCTCATAAATTCGTTTGGGAAATAATCTATATATAGCAACTTAACATTGTTTGTAAGGTATCCATATTCATTAGTTCAAAAGTATATTCATTACGAGCTTGGCCTATGTGTACCAACCATAGGTCTGGAACCTTTTTCATCCCTGCATGTATGCGATAGAATCATTGGTAGAGTGTCTCCTCTGAGATATATCAAAACATAAATAACTTTTCGCTCCAAGAACTCTGCGACTGATAGGGTTCAGTACCTTGCTGCTATTCACCATGTCTCTGGAGGGGGCTTCCTCCCCTCTGCCCTTGGAAGATAATAAGGATTTTGAATCCCTGATATCCTTCCTTTCCTCTAAACCACGCATTCGGAAAATTCTTGAGCGATTTGTGAAGAAATCTATCCAAATCCCCAAAGCAAATATGTCGCCAACCTCTTTTTGAATCATGACTCATGCCTTATCTGAGAGATGATTGATTGGTCAATTTTATGGGATGTGGCCTTCGATGGATACAATGGAACACTTGCTAGACAAATCTTGGAGGCCGCTTATCAATGGAAATGTGGTCCTTTATGCCCATGGTGAAGGTTTTTTTGTATTTCATTTTCAATTGTTACAAGATAGAGACTTAATATTCCACAATGGACCTTATTTTTTGGCACTCGGGGGTTATATATAAATCGGTGGACCCTTGACTTCGATCTCGAAGACGATATCCCCTCTGTGATCCTAGTATGGGTGAAACTTCCTCGTCTACCTCTATCTTGTTGGGGGGATGCTTGCCTGAGATCCATCAGAAATTCTCTGGGTAAATATGTGGATCGTTTAGTTCCAAAAGGAAAACTGTTCACATGTGCAACGATTTGCGTTGAAGTGGATCTTGAAAAGGGTTTGTCGGCTGAAATTTTGCTAACTCATGGCTCCCGAACACATTATCAACTATTAGACTACGAGCAGTTTCCCTTCAATTGAAAAATATGCCATAATTATGGACATTTTGCAAGAGATTGCAAACAAGCAAAGCCGGTTGGAAATCCAGAAAATCCTCTCAAGGAATAATGGTAGACTCAGAAGAAGCAAGCAACCCAAAAAGGGATCCCATCTATGCACAAACCTTTTGTAGCATCTTCAAGTTAAGGAGCCCAAGTCGCTAATAGTTATGATATTCTTACCTCGACTCAAGAAAAACTATCTCAATATCTAGAGGACTGTCTTCCCGGGTCAACAGATATTCGAAATCGAAATAAAAAGAAAAATATATCCTCTGATGTGAGCCCTCCCTTACATTTAAATTATAAAGAAGCTACAGTTGGAACCGATCTGATGGTGGATCAAATAATGAGCTATTTGACAACTACAACTGCCTCAGAGCTAGAGGAAAGAAAATTAGCTCCAGAGACCTCTATTCCTTTGAATTTAACTGAAGATTATCCTTCCCAAAAATAAATTTATGAATATAATATTGGAATCTCAACTCGAAGCAAATATGTTCATAAAGCTGGGAAAAACAAAAATGAAGACACTAAAGGTAACTCGCAGAAGCAATGAGGTAGGAAAATTGTTAAAGAAAACTGAGAAGCTGAGTCTGCTCGAGATCTTCGACAAGGACTCTAATCTAACCTGTATAAGTAAAAAATAGCCGAAGGTCCTACAATCCGTGAAGAACAAGTAGGAAGCAAGTCCCACCTTCACAATGATAAATAATGAAGGTGGTTTCTTGGAATTGTAGGGGATTGGGAAGTTATAAAAAAGTATCTGCAATGAAAAGTCTCTCCCTTATCGAAAAGCCATTTGTTCTCTACATCCAAGAAACAAAGCTGGAGAAGCAGGTAATGCCAGAACTCAACTGAAAAATATGGAAAAATAGTTTGGCCTTAGCTATTAGCTTAAGGGAAGCGTTGAGAGGGTATGCTCAATCTGGAACTCTTCTTGGCTTGAACTTGTTTCCTCTGAAGAAAGACAATCATATATTCTTACCTCTTTTTGGCAAAATTCCAATGCATCTATGATTACTATCATAAACATATATTCTCTAGTGAGTTATGGAGAAAAATGTTTTATTGGCAATCTAGGCATCAGTTAAAAAATCTAGGATATGCTAATCTGTGTGTTATTCGGGGAGACTTTAACACTACTTTGTTCAACTCATAAAAAAGAGGTGGAAGCATTACTCGAGATCCTTTATAGGAAAAAATGGAGGATTTTATATCAAACTGGGACCTCTTTGACATAAAACCATCAAAGGGTCGTTTCACCTGGACTAAGAAGCGGTCAGGGATACACCATATAGAAACTCATCTCGACAGATTCCTAGTAAGTAGTGGTCTTATGGTCCAGAATAAAATTGTCTCTTCCGTAATCTTGCCCTACAGCGAATCAGATCACAAGCCAATTTCGATTTTATTCTCAGAGATGGAAAATTTTGGACCTCTTCCTTTTCGTTTCAATCCATTGTGGCTACAAGAAACTGAGTCTTTTGAAATAATATCCAAAGCATGGACAACTTATATATATGGCTCCCCATCCTTTGTGTGGGAATCAAAACTTAAGTTGCTTAAATCGACTCTCAAAGATTGGGCCAAGAACTCTTTTAAATATACAACAGTAAGAAGAGAAGAAATTAATCAACAACTAAAGGCCCTCCATGAAAGTTTCGAGACAACATAAGTCACTCCTCAACTCTTGCAGAAAGAAAAGCATCTCAATTCTGAAATGTTTTGCGTTATGAGAAACAAGGAAGAGCATTGGTGGCTCAAGTCTCATAGTCTATGGTTACAAGCAGGGGATCATAATATCACTTTTTTGCATAAGCAGGCTTGATCAAGAGAATTTCACAACCATGTCAAAGAAATCACTTTTGAGGATGGAAATACTCTTAGCTCCTTTGATGAAATCAAAAAAGCAACCAAAGATCATTTTAGCTCTCTCTTTACAGAAGATGTTCATTTAGACGAAAATATTGCTAGAGACTTTCTTAATTTTGTTCCTAAGTTAGTTATGGAGGATGATAATATGGAGCTATTCAAAGAAATCTCGGAGGAAGAAGTCATCAAAGCAATATGGAGTCTAGACCCGGATAAGGCTCCCAGTCCAGGCGACTTTACAATTCATTTTTACAGGGCACGTTGGAACATTGTTATGTTTGATCTCCTCCAAATGTTGAACTTCTCAAAGAACAGAGACAAGCTGGGAGGAATTACTAATTCAACTTTCCTAGCTCTTGTCCCTAAAGATACATATCCTACCTCTTTTAGCTGATTCAAGCTTATTTCACTCTACAATGTTTCCTACAAAATTCTTACAAAGATCCTGGCAAATCGGACAAAGCCTTTGCTTTCCAAGCTCATATGTGAAAACCAAGGAGGGTTTATGCCTAATCGTAACATACTGGGTAATATTATTTTAGTTCAAGAAGCCCTACATTAAAGTAGTCAAGAAGGAGAAAAGAGAATGGTTGTCAAGTTAGACATGACCAATGCATTTGATCGGGTAAAGCATTCTTTCTTATTTCGAGTTCTAAAGCATTTTGGTTTTTGCAATGGGTTTATTAGATGGGTGTAGGTGGGAGTCCTTGGATAACGCCTTTGGTAAATGGAAGGCCTATTGAATTTTTCAAAGCCTATCGTGGTCATCGACAAGGATTTCTCCTTTCCCCAATATTTTACATTTTGATGGTTAATAGCTTCAGCATGAGCCTTGAACAAGAGCGAGTGTCTGGCATATTAGTTGGTATGTAAATTGTCAAGAATGTTAGAACCATTAATCACTCTCAGTTTGTGGACGATACCTTGTTACTTGGGGGAGATTCTAAAATTATTGCAAGAAGCTTAAAAAAATCTTGGACATCTACCTAGAAATATCTGGTGCCAAAGTTAACAAATGTAAAAGTCAAATTGTTGGTTGGAATTGTCCAGATCACATTTTAAGAGACATCCCCACCATTTTGGAATTTTCGTTTGTTTCAGAGTGGAAATCATTCAGATATTTAGGGCTCCCCATCTCGATTGGTCCCATTCCTGCAAAATATTGGGAAAGTCTTCTTCATAAACTAAAAAATAAAATTTCCTCATGGGGCACGCAATGGTTAAACCTGGCAAGTAGAATCACTCTGCAGAAATCAATCCTTTCCTCTCTACCTATTTACCAATGTTATGGTTTGCTAGCCCCTAAAGGTATTCAAGCAAAAATAGGGATGCTCTTACATAATTTTTTATGGGAAGGAGGGAAATCCAACATTAAAAGGTTTCATTTAGTTAATTGGAACATGGTGCGAGCCTCGAAGAAAAATGGAGGTATTGGCGTTCATGACCCTTCCCTCTTCAATCAAGCCTTGGGAGCTAAATTAGTTTGGATAATTCTCAGTGATGGTGACGCTTAGTGGCAGCAAGCTAGTAGAAGTAAATATCTACCTCGGCTCAACCCTCTCCATCTGGAACAATCAGTCTGGGTAGGAAAAGGATTTGGAATATGGCGATTATGCAAGGCCTCGACTTCTCTTATTGTAAATCATCTCACCTGGAAAGCAGGGAATGGTGAAAACATTGATCTTTGGAATGATCACTATGATGTCCATCTTTCCGCAGAAGTTCTGAATCATATATTAGAATTAAAGGAATGTATGAACTTGAGAGGAATTAGAACCCTCAAAGATATTTCCCTATGGGATCCATCCATAGGAGAATGGAATGGATGGAATTTAGAAGGGATTCCCCTAGATCTCCAGTCTCAACAAGTAAAATTATTTTCATCCATAAAAGGTTCTACTACAATCAATTTGCACTCAAAGGATTCTTGAGCATGGAATTGGAATGCATAGGGTTATCATGTAAAAATGGGCTATCAAAAATTGCTTGAATCAACTCCTGATCCTCCTTCTTCCACCCTGTGGAAGACTATATGGTATCCAGATGGCTTACCAAAAGTGAATGTATTTTCTTCGACTATGGTCCACAGGAAAATATTAATTATTGGTAACTTAAAAAAGAGAGGTATCCATGGTCCAACATGGTGCGTCTTGTGCAAAAGATCTAAAGAAATTATTAAACGTCTATTTCAAGAATGTCAATTTTCTCTAGAAGTTTGGCACCATGCCTTTGCAGAGATTAGCGCTATCTCCCATCTACCTTCCTCCTGGAGATCTATGTTCAACTACTAGAAATGTCTACTTCCGAGCGTCCTTCAGTCCAAAGTTCTCATAAAGTGCTTCGGTATACCTCTTCCCAAATACCTTTGTTGGAAAATATGGTTGGCACGTAATAGAGCGGTCTTCAGCTCATATTTTCTCACTCCTTATAAGGTGGGTTTTCAAGCTCAAAGCCTTATTTTTGAAGCTCTTTCAACATGGGATTTTTGTCCTTATAGTCTAAATAATCTCAGTGAAACCGAGATACATTGGATTACAATCATAAAAGAACATGTTTCCCGACATCTCATAGAATGCAAACCCCATCAGGACATGTCTTGAAAATTTCATATGCCTTTGAAAGATTTCTCCAGCTGGATGGAACAACAATAGGTTTCGAGGTCTTGGAAATTTCGTATGTCTTTGAAAGATTTATCCAATTGCATGGAACAACAACAGGTTTCAATTTTGTTCTTCGATGGTGCTTCCAAAGGAAACCCGGGGAAAGCTGGAGCGAGAGGGGTGATTCTCTCCCCTGCTGAACCAACTTAATATTATGCTTGGAGTCTCGGACACACCACAAACAATCAAGCTGAGCAATTGTCTATGTGGCAAGGACTTATCCAACTCAAGAAAAAAGACACCATAACAACCTATGTGATTGGGGACTCTCTTCTCACGATCTCCAAACTTCGTTTAATTCAACAAGGGCAAAGAGAAAGCTAACAAGATTTAACAAGTAGAGTCTATCGACTAAGCACCTGGTTTACTTCCATAAACTTTCTTCATGTTCTTTGTGAACTTAATAATGAGGCCGATGTTCAAGCTAACAAAGGCGTTATGCTAGACTGTGGACAACTTATATCTTCGAATGGGGATTTGGAAATTGTTTACCCTCCTTGAAGGATTATTTGGTAATTATGGAGTCGGTTGGTGTCAGATACATCTTGTTAGTCCCTGCCGTAGGCAGAGACTATATGTTCCGCTATTTTGATTAATTTCATAACACTACATTACAAAGCATCATATACTGTAAAGTCAATAGAAATAATATTATTTTTAAATATTTTTTATTATGATTTTTCTCACTCTTTAATGGACAATGGCTCAAGATTTGACGTTTTTTATCATTGTATGCATTAACAAAAATTAAAAAATAAAAGAAAAAACACACACCTTACCATTTTTGCAAAGTTTGAAAAATATTAATCTGACATTGCAGATTACACAGGTGTAAGCTTATGATAGCAAAGGTCTATAGGTGTACCGGCCCACAACAGGTCGGCATCCCAATGTTCCCGAGTCATGATGCACATCATCTCCCATTTCTATTGCAAAACACATCGTCCTTATGTCATGAGGCCTGGATGCTTTTGCAAGAACCACCATTAGAGGATCAAATTAGCTTTCAATTGTTAGAATAGAGAAGAAACTGATTAATGGGTTTTTTTTGTTCTAATGCTCGTGTTTGTTTTTATCTGTAAAAAAAATGGGTTTTATTGGTTCTGAAATGGGTGAAATGGGTGTTGTGTTCTGAGATGGCAATGGGACATAAAAGGTGTTGTCGGTTGTTGTGTGCATAAGGAACATCGAGATCCAATAGTTAGCATAATGGAACCCATAGGGTTCAATACAGATCCTGGTTTGTTTCTCATGCCTTTTTGCTTGTGTCGAGTATATTACCACTGGCATGTGACTATTTTTTACATGAGATGTTTAATCATAGAAACGTGCCTCTCTCTATATCACTAGTAAACAAACCTCATACTCCTTGCATCCCTATTTAGTAGGGCAAGGAAAACAAGCATGTGGCATGTCGGTTGCTTATGTGATTCACTTTGCTGCGTCGATTGGAGGTTCCTGTGCCAATCAACCTTATCATACTATCTGAGTCAGCCTGATTGACTCGCAAGTCTCCCAAAACAGGTGACCCACAGAGCCTGGACCTGCCAAGTATAGTCTGATGCCCAGTTATTTTTTGCTCACATGCCGAATATGGCCATCACTTGGTTAACTATAGAGTCTGATGCCAAGCTTTTCCAAATCTTATCAGTGTTTTCCAACTTATCTCTGATTCAAGCCATTCCCGAGACCAAGACTGACGTGCTTGGTGCTAATGCTCTGAGTCATGAATTTGCGACTTATGATATGTGCAATGAGGTATCCACGCCTATGCCTATGATCTACAAAATTTACTAGCATTGTTGGAATTTATCATCTTACTAACGAGATAGTGTTCTGTATGGCCGCGGGATGACCTCAACTTTTCAATTTTGAGCTGACGAGGCTCAGCGCTCAAACATAATTCCGTGCTTATTAAGCACCCACATTCTCACCGTGAAAACCCATTTCACATCATCTCGCCTTTCTATTGCAAAACACATCGTCCTTATGTCATGAGGCTTGGATGCTTCTGCAAGAACCGCCATTAGAGGATCAAATTAGCTTTCAATCGTTAGAATACAGAAGAAACTGATTAATGGGTTTTTCTGGTTCTAATGTTGGTGTTTGTTTTTATCTATGACAAAATTGGGTTTTCTTGATTATGAAATGGGTGAAATGGGTGTTGTGTTCTGTAATGGAATGAGTGATTAATGGGTTTTATTGGTTCTAATGATGGTGTTTGATTTTATCTGTAGCAAAAATGGGTTTTCTTGGTTCTAAAATGGGTGTTGTGTTCTGTAATGGAATGAATCTTGTTGGTTCTGTTAATTTTGGTGGATTTGTGTTGAAGGTTGTGAAGGACTGAGGCTTCTTTGGGTTTGGAATGGTATTGAGTTTTTAAATTTATTTTTGGTAGGTGCCGAATGAAGCAGAGGAAGAAGGCTTCGAGGATTCAGACTGTTAACAGGAAGCTCACAGCCATGAAAAAATTGCTCATGGAGGAGAATGATCGACTTCAGAAGCAAGTTTCACAGTTGGTGTATGAGAATGGTTACATGAGACAGCAGCTGCAGAATGTAAGGGGCTCTATGCATTTTTTGAAGCATTTTTTTGGTGCTTTTTACTTGTTAATATCTCCAGCAGGCTACGGTGTTGAGTGTGTGAATGTCTCTTACAAACGCTTATGTCTCTTCCTAAAAGGGTTGTAGTATTGAGTGGGTATTTCCATGCGTCCAACAAGAACTACTGATATTTCATATATCTATAAACACAATGTCTTTCATTCGATCCAAACAGTTCTCATTCAACTGGTCTCTCTATGTCCCTCCGGTGCACCTTATAGAAATCAAAATGGACAATCATTAAATACTTTAACATCCTATATATAATACCTGATATGCATCCTGTGAATGAACCCCTCTATAATATGAATTCTAGCCACAACGAAGCTATGGCGGATGCGGTGGAGAGAACAAAGGCTCAAAGCTTTATATAATGCCATGTTTTTTTTGTAAATGAGTTTAATGCTTTTGTTTCTTCCTACTTTTCAATCCGTGTTAATGTTTTTATTATAAAAAAGATTGTTTATAATATAAATTACAAACTAATATATTTAGGAAACATGCTTTCAATGTCTTGTTATCAAATTGTTAACACGTGAATCATCTTCTAGGACTGAACGTGTAAGATCTCTTGGAAATGCATTCCAAGTAGATATTGTAGCGTATCATCTTTCTGTGCTAAAACGTCTTTATCCCAATGGAATCAATGTTCTTTCCCTAATTTCTGGAATTGGGGGTGCAGAAGTGGCTTTGCACTGTTTGGGAATAACTCTCAAATATGTTGTATCAGTGGAAATTTGTAAAGAAAGCAGGCTTGTCCTCAAAATCCGGTGGGGAAAAACACAACAGAAAGGTGATATGATTGAGGTGGAAGATGTTGTGAATCCTTCCAGCTACTTATATTAGAGTTATTTGCATTGAGATGCTTTTCATGGGCAACTTTAACATATTATTGATATGCAAGTTGAAGAACTCAGTGAATTATTGGATTTTCTATTGCCCCATTTTTTTTAAGAAAGGATTTTATTTTAGGTTCTCCACTGAGTTTCTGTCTCCTTATGTACCAAGCTATGCAATCTAGACATATATGATATATACAATCGCACAAATTATTAAACTGGTTGCCTTTATAGATTGAAATGATCAAGAAGCGGTAATAAACAATTGATTTTTAGTTAGGTCATTTGATTCTAAAGCATATGCATTTGTCACCCCTTCTGGGCAATAAATATGCATATTGAATGTGTATAATACTAGTGGATGCAGGCTTATTTTACAAATATTTGTTTTCAACTTTGTTGGTCTTGTCTTTTTCATGAAACACACCATCGTAAGGTGGTAGTTTTTAAAATTCCCATGAGTACTTTATATGACGCTTCTGTAAGCCGAAGTTGGATATTATTCATCAAACACAAAATATAATGGGATTGAGCTGAGTTACAAAGTTGTATTAAGTATAATTTGAATAGGTTTAAATGTTAAGAATATGTATTTTTTAAAGATTATATATTAAAATTAAAAATAAACAAACAAAAATATATATTAATTTAATATATAACTTGATTATAACTCTGAAATTAAATTATTATTATTATTTTAAATTATACTAGTACATTTTCACTTTATCTATAATGTAAATTTCACATGTGAACAACATCTATGAAGCATCTTATAAAGTATGAGGTACACTTTCTCATGTAAAGGCAACCCCACCTTAAAAAAAATTGTCCATTTGCACCGGCCGCTGTCTTATCGCCTAGTACTAAAAGATATATCCACACATGGCCCACATCCAAATTATTGGTTTTCCACTAATCCATTTATATTTAACCTAGAATGTATTGCTCAGCTGGTATTACACGTGATTCTTTGGTGTAGCAAATGATGGAATGGGATCGGAAATGATAAAATGTGGAATAAATAGATCACCTAACAAACGTTACCTATTTTTTTTATAAATTTTTTTGGTAAAATTGGGTTAAGAAAGAGTTATTTTTAGTTAATGGTATAGAGCAATTGGTGATAAGTAATTGAGTTGAGAAATTGTAAATGAAAAGTCATAAGTTTAAATCCCAGCTAGTAATTATTTTAAACAAAACTTATTTTTAGTATATATATTTATAATATCTATATATAAATAGTTTATCTTTAAAGGATTTTTGTTCAATTTAAAATAGTTTATAATTTTAGATTTTTGAGAAAAAAAAAGGTGCATTAAAGTAAAATAGTATATAGATAGTAAGCATAGACTTAAAAATGTTTTCATCCTTTTCTTGTCAAGTAGTTTAAAGAAGCCACAATTTGGATCATTTTTGTGGTTCATTTTTTTATTATATTTGCCCAAAATTTGGTAGGAGTTGTTAGAATTCTATATATGAGTTACTAAGATTGCACAATTCAGTTGTATAAGGGGTATTCCATGGCATTGGATCCATTTTTACAATCAAAAATGGATTTTGAATAATGAAAAATCTCGATCTGGCCAAATATTAAATCATTGGATTTTGTCAATAATGGCCAAAAAAATCCAAATCATCTAATATTTCAGTGGACTTGTTAACCTAATTTTTATAAAAATCATCAAATCCTAGTTTTATAAGGTTAGGATTAGTCCATTCAAATGGCAGGGATTAAGCTGCTCGCGGCTCTTGTTTTTCTATATTTGAATCAAAAGAAGAAGTTTATGTTGATTATTTTGTATCGAGGATTTATAAGTCAAAGGAACTTTTTGAGAATTATCGTCATATCATAATTATGGTCACAATGAAAATTAAAAATATTCACTTGATGAATATCCAGTCTCAGTATCTGGTGTTCCCTCCTCTGTATGAAGCTTGGACAGAGGAAAGACTATCTTATTCAACTTTATACTAGATAATTAGATATCAAATCCCACACTCCAATTGTTATGGAATTCAAGAATAATTAATTTTCAGCAAGCTCTACCATGAAAATTGGAATTCAAGAATAATTAATTTTCAGCAAGCTCTACCACGAAAAATTAGTCTCTTGGAGGAGGTGATGGATAAAATCTATTGAAACTAATATGAATACCAGAATGCCTATCGACTCCATTTGGAAGGGTCACTGAACTATGTTAATGGAAGGCAAAAGGAAGGAATTGCCTTCGCAATCTTAGGTGGATAGTCAATACATAATTTAAGTTCTGATTCTGGATAAGTGCCCGTGCTTATCAAGTGTATTTTTGCTTAACTCTGTTAATTAAAGGGAGAAAGAAGGAATTGCCTTTGCAGTATTAGGTGGACAGTCAATACACAATTTAAGTTCTAATTCTGGCTAAGTGCCCATGCTTATCAAGTGTTTTTTTGCTTATTATTTCTTTCTGTAAGATTTATAGCAATAATTTCAGTACAACCTGCATAAAATATTAATTACTCCTCCACGATCATAGATTTAAGTCCGCACGCTTCAAGAAGATCGAAATAATCGGTATCATATCTATACTTGGCCTACATGTTCTACTCACTCTTCATAATCTGGGCATTCAATACCAATATCCACACTATCAGGCATAATCATTCATGAAGATAGCATTTTTAAATATTTTAAAAGCTATAAATATTAAATACCCAACCTTATTTGGATGTATTTATGTATGTTCCACTAGATGTCTTTAATCTTATTAATTCCACATCTACAGTTTCGATGCATGTCGAGCATGTCTGCAATTAAATTATTATTTTTGGTAACTAAGTGTGAAGTGTGAGTGAAGTGGAGCAGACTTGGCATCACATAACTAAATGCATACATGTGGGATATAACAATAAGTGCACGAGTTACTGATATCATGAGTGATCAATTTCATTATGGCACACCTGACATGCGTTGCTCAAATTTATTGTCCTCGTTAATGTTTCTGATATTTACTTTTTAGATATTTTCCATATGGGTATCAATCAATTTTCCATAAATTGGGATTGCTTGTTCTTCTCGTTCTTCCATGTGTTACCACGTATGGATAGTTATAATTGTAGCTTAATATTCACCCTCATGAGATGTCAGTGTCTGAACTTCTGTAATCATATACTTAACGATCTTAGGTTATGTGTCGTCTAAATGAATTGCTCGGTGGTGGTGGTTGCTTATGCTTTGGAAAAGGCCACCTGTAATATATACACTTTGCCATATCTAAAATATGCATGGATATTATGGGGCAATGACTTTAGGCCTGAAAGATATTCCCGAAGGTACTTTTATTCCATTCCTTTAGTTTTGTTTTGATTTTCTTTAATTTTTCGTGGAATTTAAACATCAGGGAGCCATAGTGGATGGCAGACTCATCCCACCATTGCTTCATTTTGTCCTAGAAGTCTGGATGGGAGAGCCAAAATTTCTCAAAACGAAAAGGTCGACGTTGCAGAATGCCAGAGATATCTATCATGAGATGGATGGGCCAATGATCCGAACCCGAAAAAGGAAAGATTTCAAAGGCAAGAGAGAGGCCATATGTAAGAAGTTGTTATGAGACCAAAAAATGGTCAAGTCTGCAGTCAATGTTGTGGGTGTCGGGCCTACGGTTGGACCAAGTGAATCCCTCTTCTTCCGGCTCCCTATCTACCAGATGGATATTTTCTAGGAGGCTCTAGAAAGAGAGGCTTTATTCTTCCAAGCATCGAGAGCCACCCCTTTTTTCTGTAAGATTGAGAATCAAGTTGAAATCACCTCCTAGGATCCAGGGGAGATTAGGAATTGTAGTACTAAGCCATTCTATACAGTTTCCAGAAAAAAACAATTTTGTCTCTGGGATTGGAGGCCCATATACATTGGAGATGCATATTTCTTTTCCTACTCCTACTATCTTGATCTGAGCCGACAATGACCATTTACTTGAAATGAAGTTCATCATCAAAATGGATGCGGGGTTCCAGAGAATTGCAAGTCCACCTACCATTCCTCTGGCATCTAAAATAATGTGTTGACTTATATTCAAACATCTAGAAAGAATTTGCTCTGCTTATGACCCTGCACATTTGGTTTCCTGAAGGAAAACAATGTCAGGTTTTTCTTCCATTATACATTTTCGAAGAAGTCTCTGCTTACTTCTTTTGTTCAAACCTCTTATGCCCCAAGAGATGATCTTCATCATTTTGACAGAGGGGGGATGCAATGATAACTATTAGTTATCAAATTTATTTGTTCTAAATTAACCATGAAGCTTCCCACTTCCTGTGTTAGCTACTGGATTGGCTTCCTACCTGCTTTTTTACGTTCCTTCTATCGTTTTCTTCCATCCCTAGGTTGATCCCCCATGACACCTAGAGGATTTGTTGTCTTGGTTTTTGCTCCAAATTTTGAGTTTATATAGGCTTTATGGACCTTTTTCAACTGTTTTATGGGTACTGAGCCCAGATCCTTGTTTTGCAATGCTTCCTTTGGTTCTGAATTAGTCAATTTTCATTAATTGGAATGGACTCTATGCACCTCGCCTTCCTTCCTATTTGCCTTTCGAAATCATTGTCCAGGTTGGTCATATAGATGTAACTCATGCTATAGTTGATGAAGGTGTCGTAGTTAGCATTTTCTCCTCAAATGCTTGGAAGGCTATGGGTTCCCTGCGCCTTGTGCCCATTAGTCATAATCTTTTAGCTTTTAACATAGGAATCAATCAACCACTGGGGGTTGTTCCTTCGTTGCCTATTTCGTTAGGCAGAAAAACGGTATGTATTGATGTTTTGGTAGTTCTGAGTCCTTTGGATTTTAATTTGCTCCTCGGACAAGATTATGTCTATGCAATGAAAGCTCTCGTGTCCATACTCTTCCGAGTGTTGTCTTTCCCTCATGATGAACGCATTGTGACTATCGACCAGCTTTCGTTTGTTGACTCTCATCCGACTACTGATCATCCGACTTATGTCCACGTGGTATATTACCCGCCACAGGTCAATTATGTGGCGTTATATCCCATACCTTCAACTTCCGTAGAACACAGGCCTCTCTCTGATTGCTCGTATTCTTTAACCTTAGATTTAGGAGTTGGCATGTTTTATCTTCCTTCCAATGAGGACCTCTTATAAGCCATGATCAAGGCTTATCCTTCGACATGCATTCCTTTTGGAGGGTTGTCCTCTTGGAAGCCATGAAGAGGTCATATGAGCATAGTTCCCTTTCTATGTCAAGCTTGTTAAAAAACGAAACAGGTCATATGAGCATAGTTCCCTTTCTATGTCAAGATCGTTAAAAAATGAAACAGGTCATATGAGCATAGTTCCCTTTCTGTGTCAAGATCGTTAAAAAATGAAAAAGGTCATTACGAGCATAACTTCTTTTCCATTTCAAGCTAGTTTGAAAAAATGAAATGGGCCACCATGAGCACAGATTGGTCTCTGTCTCCAAGCTCATTAAAAAATGGAATAGACCCCTACAAGCATAGTTTACTTTTGGTTTCAAGCTTGTGTAAAAATGAAATCATTCCCAAGCATAGTTTACCTTTGGTTTCAAGCTTCCGTAAAAATGAAAGCCGCTTCATGAGCATGGTTCTTTTCCAGTGTCAAGCTTGGTTTAAAATGAAACAGGAGAAAACAAGCATAGTTCCCTTTCCATGTCAAGCTCGTTAAAAAATGAAACATGTCAATACGAGCATAGTTCTATTCATGTGTCAAGCTCGTTAAAAAATGAAATAGATGACTACGAGCAGAGTTCCCTTCTTGTGTCAAGCTCATTAAAAATGAAATAGATGACTACGAGCAGAGTTCCCTTCCTGTGTCGAACTCATTGAAAAATGAAATAGGTTCTCGTGAGCATAGTTTCGTTCTATTTCAAGCTATTTAAAAAATAAAATGGGACCCTTCAAGCATAGTTATTTTCTATTTCAAGATTGTGTAAAAATGAAATAGATCCTCCTCCCATTGAGTCGAGTCTTCCACTAGACATAGTACTTAAACCTTCATTTCATCCGCTATGCTATTTAATTCTCTTTTTTCCTCCTCCTCTGGTTAATATATTCCTATTAGTAACCACGAGTCTGATTGGGTGAAGAAGTAAATTAAATGAATGAAACGAAGCTTGGGAGGCATGTTTTCCACCTCTAGACATCATGTTGAAATCAACTCGATAGCCTCTCCACACAATTATGGAATTAAGTAGCTTACTTTTAATCATGTTGGGGGCATGTACCAACCTTTGGATATCATGTTGGGAAAACATCTGCGAATGGGAATCTTTTCGGGCATACTTTCTTTTTGTCTTCGAGCTCGCTAAACCATGAAACCATCATTTCGATCATAGTTCATTTTTGCAAGCTCGTTAAAAAATGAATCACATACCATGCGCATTCTTCCAACCTGTCTTCGAGTTCACTAAACAACAAGATGGTATTGAGCTTGCTTTTTACCTTTTCGTGCTGTGGTTCAAACATGAAAAAGATTACGAGTGCTTTTGATACCATTGTAGTGCTCGTTAAAAATTGAGTAAAAACGTGTGTCTAACGAGTATAGGTTTATCACTTTATCTGGCCTCACTAGATTACTTACGGAAAATGAACTGTGTCGAGTTTACTTTTTTCTTTGTCGTACTTGGTTACCAACCATGACAAAGTTGTACATTGAGTCCTCTTTAAGCTCTTTTCAGACTCCCAAAATAGGAAAATATTGCCGAGCGAACTTGTTTCTTTTACACTTGTAAAAGGATTTGAAAGGACGTATATCCGGTGATAGTTAATCCCTTTTTCAGACCGTTTAGACTATTTACGAAAAAGGAATACTCTAGTAAATCATGATTAGAAGAGTTCTCTCTCACGTTGTTTTATCCTTTTTCGGGTGAGGAGACTAACTTTTACGAAAAAGAACCATTAAGAGTATTCTTTTGACCGTTTCAGACTCTCTAAATGTGAAATGCCACCGAGTTTACCTTCTTTGAACTCGTAAAATTATACATGGAAGGACCATTTTGGGGACTGAACCCCTCATTTCTCAAGTTCATAAAACATGTGAGATTGGACTCATTATACAATGAGCTACATCGGGCGTTTGTTACCCTCTTCCAGCTCATTAAAAAGCAAAGAGGCACTCATCCATCATGGTGGGGAAATTAAGGGAATAAGAAGATGTATTTGAGTCTGTATTAATGGTAGCTTAAAGTCACCTTTGAAAATGGCACAGGTTCATGTCTCGTCATACAGTTGGGTAATCTGCTTGCCTCTGAGTCATACCAATTTCATGAGTCATCCCGCTCCTTCAAAGTCATCTGAAGAATGCCTCAGTCAATGTTGCGTTATATTTTGGTCTTCGCCTCACTGAGTCAAAGCTTCCAAGTAACTTGTTGTGTTGTTAAATGTTCAAAGGAAATATTTTCCTGGAATCAACCTTCACAATCATTAAGCCTTCCATTGTGTCGGTCGTCCCTGCTTACCATTACACCTTTGCGTCAGTTCACACTCATTTTATCTACCATATTATATCACTTCCCGTGTTAGTTTTGTGTCGATGATGTGGGATACATCATTGCCCTCCTTCGACGAGTCTATTCCTATCAACATCAGCTCATCATCCAGGGATTAGACTTAGAAACTAGTCGGTACCTTGGAGCCTGCATGCCTCAATGGAAAGTTTCCTCGCTTTCGATAGTAGGTTTACATCATTGACCTCTGACTGAATGATTCCATGAATGTTCAACTCCAACTCATTTATTCACATTCATTGGGATGTACTAGAGATACCTTAGGGATCATTGTTATCATTGGTCATTTCCCTCGCACTTGTTAACAACTCACATCATTGACCGGTAATCAAGTGGTTTCTACCATGTTCGAATTCAACACATTGTAATCACATGGTTAGATTCATATCATTTCGGGAACGGGTAGAAGAGCCTAGGTTGTTCTGATGTCTTATTATTACACCCAGGTTGCGATGGAGATTTTTTAGTAGGTTCCCACACAGATGTTATGGTGGAAACCTCATTGATGGAGATTTTTTAGTAAGTTCCCACACAGATGTTATGGTGGAAACCTCATTGATGTACTGTCACACATATCCACTCTTGTATTGGTCGTGGCTGTGTCATTATCTCATCATGGATCTACGCTTGTATTTTAGTAGCCATGATTGTGTTCAATCATTCATATATGGATCCACATTGTATTTTGGTGGCCATATCATCGGTCAGTATCAACATGTATTTGCAATGTATGGGTTGGCATCCATGTTGTTAGTCGTTGGGATGATAAAATTATTGTACTGGAAAAGATCCTTGGTTATTGTTGACATATTTCCAACTGACGGTTCCTTGCCTCAATCCTTTATACTTTATCCATCAAAGTATTTCACCTATCCTATTACTCTAGCTTCATACTTTAAGGGGCATTCTGTTACACATAATTTTTGTACTCGTCATGATTACGAACGATGTATACTTTTTCCTTACTTAAATACCTAAGGTACTTGGCCAAAACTCCTTGGAAGATGAGTTATGAAGTTTTTTCGTTGCAAAAACCTTGTTTAGAGAGACCGACGCACCTTGACTTACAACAAAGTGCGTCTTTCCTAATCGACGCACCTTGCTCCACTACAGACCGCATCGTTGGTGCATGTTGCTAGTGTCTAGGGTGCGTAGATGCCTGTACAGAGGGAAAAAGGATAATTTTTGAGAAGTCTCTCGAAGGAGACCTTCGTGGAGGCTTAACCCTTCCATTTAGGGTGGATCTTAATCGCCTCCCAGCTTAGTAGGATCCCACCTAATCCTTCTCCCTTAATCCTCTCCTCTCCTCCTCATATATTTTATCCTATAAATTAAGCTCCTCTTAATGGGATAGAGGGGTTGAAAGGAGGGTAGCCAAATGCTGGAGAAATTGATCTAGGAATCCATTCTTCGATGATTGGAAAATTAAGGCAAGGTTCCATTGGGAGGGATCTTCAACACCAAGGCTTCATTGGTTGTAATTCAATTTCCTCTATTTTAATTAATACATCAATGTCTTCCTTTCCCATAAATGATGTGTAATTTCATTTATAGTAGTTCTCCTTGGTCAATTGCTTAGATGTATCATGTTATCTCGTAGTCTTTTGTCTTTGTCCTTTTGAATCTTTTGCATGTAATCTCTTCATCAACAAGCATGATTGCGAAAGCTTCAAGCCACGAGGACAACCTTCGTAAATAAGGCATGGACTATAGTCTTTGTATTCAAGTAATTTGATAGATATAGGGTGTTGACACAAACCCAGTCGACAGGGGTTCCACTCGCTGTCGACGCACACAGAGCACCGCGATCTCCTTGAGCACCGGCCCAAACAGGTTTAACCTCGTCCAGCAACACCTGCAGAGAAGATGAAGTCTCACCCGAGATGTTCAAGGGAGAGTTGACATAACCATGTTTCGGTCTAATGAAGGAGGATGGTTGCAGCTCAATTACTTAACTTGTTGCAACATCTCAAAAAATACATCTTAGGCATTTTGCTTAGGCATTGTTTATATTCACAACATCATTCAACATTCATCATCGCAACAAAATATGACAGTAAAGCATTAATTGCGTCAAGGAAACATTACATCATTCAAGGATTCATATTGCAACATGCATTACCACAGACAAACAAAAGAGACACAGGGATTGCGCAAAAACAACTTCATCATATCATATTACTTCCGCAAAAACCCAAATACAATATTTCCACAAAAGACAGATCTCGCTTAAAGGCACATACATCTCAGATACTTACTCCTGGATGAAGATGATTCAACACATACAACTTATGTCTATATATAGGCTTCCGCCTTTACATTTCTTGTCCACTTACTAACAACTTCCTAACCGACACTTGGAGCAAACGACCCAATATCTAACTGACATGGTCCAACATGACCCAAAAACCCGCATACCGCGGTACAATTTACCAAAAATTACAAAAAGTAGCATCATTTGTGCTTGACTTTGCGCTTTCCGTGGTATCGCAGCACCCGCGGTGCTGCGATAATGACCCATCCTAACCGCCTGCCAACATGCCCCCAACATAATCTTGTGTCTCGTCCTCGAGCCACGTTAGCAGGACATGGTGTACTCGGTGGTCTTGATCCTGAAATCCTCATACTGTTGCTAGACCGTTGCAACAGAACCATTTGTTGACACAAACCCAGTCGACAGGGGTTCCACTCGCTGTCGACACACATAGAGCACCGCGATCTCCCTGAACACCGACCCAGACAGGTTTAACCCCATACGGAAACACCTGTAGAGTAGGTGAAGTCTCACCCTAGATGTTCAAGGGAGAGTTGACAGAACCATGTTTCCGCTGAATGAAGGAGGATGGTTACGGCTCAATTACTTAACTTGTTGCAACATATCAAAAAATACATCTTAGGCATTTTGCTCAGGCATTGTTTATATTCATAGCATCATTCAACATTCATCATCGCACCAAAATATGACATGTAAGCATTAATTGCATCAAGGAAACATTACATCATTCAAGGATTCATATCGCAACATGCATTACCACAGACAAACACAAGAGACACAGGGATTGCGCAAAAAAAACTTCATCATATCATATTACTTCCGCAAAAACCCAGATACAATATCTCCGCAAAAGACAGATCTCGCTTAAAGGCACATGCATATCAGATACTTACTCCCGGATGAAGATGATTCAACACATACAACTTATGTCTATATATAGGCTTCTGCCTTTACATTGCTTGTCCACTTACTAACAACTTCCTAATCGACACTTGGAGCAAACGACCCAATATCTAACTAACATGGTCCAACATGACCCAAAAACCCGCATACCGTGGTACAATTGACCAAAAATTACAAAAAGTAGCATCATTTGTGCTCGACTTTACGCTTTCCGCGGTATCGCAGCACCCGCATTGTTGCGATAATGACCCATCCTAACCACCTACCAACAGGGAAAGGTTTTCATTCTTGTTTTTCTTTGTTCTAGATCCAAACCATTCGGACTAGGGAGATCAGTTGGTATCCGCACCGACGGATTTATCCTATAACAATAGTGCTTGGCAAATGGTTTGGTCAAATATGTTGATGGAAGAATCTTATGACAACTATCCTAGTGCATGTGTTATTCCTCATTCTGGTATGGTATCGAGAGTTGGTATTGCCCACAATTTTCCTGTATATGTTTTTAATTGGCATATGGTGTTTTTTATTTTGTCCCCAACATCCACCTCATATGGATACTCGTCTCACTCATGCAGAGACAATGATTCCATATGAACTTGATGAAGAATTGATACCTTTCCCACTTCATAATCGCTTGATCTTGTGAGGAGTAGATGTGATAGGTTTAGAAGTGTTGCAAGTCAAATACAAACTGTAGTTGGAGACATAGATACTCAAGAAGAAAGGTTCCAGACTCTTTTGAGCTAGAGAGACCCACGTGCTACTACTATATATATAATATTTTGCTTCTTTGTTGCAATAGTTCTTTATGTCACACCTTTTCGAGTGGTGGCAGTGCTTTCAAGTCTTTATGTACTACACCATATAAGATTTCTTAAGTGCCTGCACGAACCGATAGTTTGCTATGAAAAGTTAAGTGCATTTATTATCAAGAGACAAAATTTTGATGTTGTTTCCCTAACATTTTCTCCACAACTAAGTACTAAGGTTCCTTCTTCTCTATTTTGTCGCTACAGAATTTTTTTCTCTAGTGACATACTTTTTTTACTAGTGACATACTTTTTTTACTTGTTCAAGAATGACTATACAATTCTCTTCGGTGACATCATTGCGAACTGTTCAGCTAAAATAGTTGATAAGGATAATTGATTACAAAAGAGTATAAGTAATAAAATCCATGCTTTAATTTCATCCAAATACATCTAAATATTTATATATAACAATCCAATTATACACATTTATGCAGGCGCATTATGTGTGTGTACCATACCAATTTTGCATGAAAACCAATAGTGTGTAGAAAAACCAATAAAGTTGTTCAATGCACTATGCATTGTAATGCCCAATGCATTTGTATGTTTCAGACACACCAAATATAGTTTGTTTAAAACTAAAATAAACTGTTTTTTTTTTCACATATTAGGTATAACAACATTCGGTGTGTATTGTTAATTGACCCGTATGTGCGCCATATTGCATTGACGCATTTGTAAATTTTTGGAGCATTGACAAAAAACCTCTGTTAAAAATTTCGGATACCTACCTTTGCTATAAACAAACAAGGGATAATTTTTTGGGGGAAGATCTGTAAAAACCTCCGCTATAAGGTCTTTTCCTAATAGTGAGCGATTCCATTATTGACGAGGGGTTGAATAAATGTTACAAGGATTCATCTTTAAAAAAAATCAAGTCATTGCTTTTGTTAGCTTCTTCTTGGGGAATTTGGTTGGCTCGAAAAGCACTAACCTTTGAAGAAATTAATATTCCTCCTATTTAGTGTGTTGTCCATAGTATGTTTATTCTTGAGGTTTTATGTCGGTTAGAAAAGGATAAAGTCCCTAGAATGAATTCAAAGGAGCAATTTCACAAAAGTGTTGCATGGGATTTATTTGATGGTGCAAGCTGAGGAGATCCTCCACCTAGTGGAGGTGATGCAGTGGGCTCTTTCTATCTAGTGATCATGTTCTATAATTAAAAAATGGTTTGGAAAGATGTTTAAATAATCTCATAGAGCTTGTGGACTTACATTTGTTAATCACTCTTGCAACATAAAAAGGTGCTCATGATATTCAAATTTTTGGAGTCTCCCTAGTTGTTGGAAATCGGATGAAGGGGACCTACAATTTGGATAATTATATTTTGAGGCCAATACTTGAATTTGATCATATTTCCCTACTATGCTTTTAACAATATTCTCTTGTTCATGTATTCAAAGAAAGGAACAAGGATGCAAATGGTCTCTCAAAAGATTAATTGCTTTTGGAAGTAGGTGTTAATATTTGGTTGCGCTTTAGTGAAGACGTGCACCGCCATTCTCAGAGCCCGCTGCCTGCTCCAACCGCGAGCTAGAGGCCCTCCCCCCCCTTCTGAACTATGCGATTTCATGAAGCTAATCGCAACACAAGGGAAAAAGACTCTGTTAGCATCCCAACAAAAGTTCGTGAAAAAACTTGCTGAGATACCCACTGTAGCGCTGCCGGTAGAACAACCCTACAAGACAACCCTTAATCTCTCGAAACGAGGTTTGATTGGTTAGTTCACAGGCTTGTGGCCCTCTCCAAAAACTACTAAAACATTGGTAGAGAAAACCTGGAGACCCTTAATCTCAAAAGAAGTAAAATCTTATTTCTTAGGAAAGGGATTTTTCGCATTCGTCTTTGAAAGCAAACAAGACTGTGAGTTAATATTCAGGAAGGGTCCATACTTCATGAGTCCACAAGGGATTTATATGAATAAATGGAATCCATATTTTGATCCATCCCAAGATGTTCCCTCTGCAGTTCCGGTCTGGATGAGACTCCCACACCTACCCCTCCATTGCTGGAACCCAGAATCACTAGAAGCAATCGGAAATACCCTCGGAAAATACATAGACAAAGCAGAACGAAAGGATCAATACTCGTGTGCAAGAATCTGCGTTGAAGTAGATCTGGAACATGGACTCTCAGAAGCTATAAAACTCATAGTGGCAGACTGGTCTCACATTCAGGAATTAGACTACGATCAAATCCCATTGAAATGCAGGTATTGTCATGAATATGGGCATTTTGCTCGATATTGCAAGAAGAAGCGTGCAGATCCGTAATCAAGAGAGAAAAAATAACAATGGACTTCTATTAAAAAAAAACCTATCTCCAGATCGGGACAAAAAACCCTATCAAAAGGTCAAAGTTTGAGGAAGGCAGACCCTCAACATAAAAAATCTATGGTTACTAATACTGGGAATAGATTCAAAGTTCTTGAAACTCCAGAAATCTAGGAAATCCACGAAGCCCCAGAAGAAAGATAAATCCCCGAACATCATGAACTTCAGGAGACCTCTCAAATACAAGAACCCCCAAAGGAACTCCAACCTCAGAGAACCCCAAGCCCCAAAAGACCTATTTTAGATAAAGGAATGTGCTCTCCTTATTACGCAGAAATTACAAAATCCAAACCAATGGATTACCCTGAATATTCAGAAGATTTAATAGACAGATCATCCAAAAAATTAGGGTGAAAATAGAGTAAATATCTAAGGGAAGAAGAAGCTGAATGCGAGAAAACCCAAGGATCTCAAGCAACAATAGACATGGCCTTTAACAGGAACACCTGAGCCATAATAGAAGGAAAGAAAATGGGAGACATAGCAAGGGGAGGCCCTTCCTCTACTCACAATAGTAGATAATGAAGTTGGTCTCTTGGAATTGTAGAGGACTGGGAAACCCCAGTAAAATAGAAGCGGCCAAAGATATCCAAAAAATCGAAATGCCAGATATCCTCATGCTCCAAGAGACCAAACGCGATGAAAATACTATCCTAGCTATTGGAAGGGAAAAGTATCCTAGTTTGGATACTTTTAAGTTTGGAAAAGAATAATCCTAGCTATTAAAACTTCAACTATCCTAGTTTGGAGAATAATCATCTTCGGCGGGCGGCGGCAGTTTAACTACGAGTTTGTCCCAAGGAACCAAGGCAACTCGTTCTACGACTTCCCATTCCTGCAAGAATCGTTGGATTCGTACGAGAACAATCTTTATCTGTTCGTCCACCTCGCGCCGGATGGTAATCTTTTCATTTTCACCAACAAGAAATCGATTCTCTTCGATTATGCCAACAACCGCGTGTTGCAGCGTTACCCGGACATGCCTAGCAACTCCAGGAACTATCCCAACTCTGGCTCCTCCGTTCTCCTCCCGCTCGATCCAGGAGCCGTAGGCACGGAAGTGCTGATCTGCGGCAGCGGGGGAGCTGCGTCTGCCTATTCGGAGGCGAAACAGGGAAATTTCCTCAACGCTTCCAACACCTGCGGGCGTATGAGATTCACCGATCCCGATGATCCCCAGTGGCAGATGGAGGACATGCCGATGCCTAGGTTAATGGGGGACATGGTACTTCTGGCAACCGACGACGTGCTCATCATCAACGGAGCTTCTAAGGGCTCCGCCTGTTTGGTCAATGCCCGCGATCCCGTTCTTCATCCTCTTCTTTACAAGCCCAGATCGGTTTGAGGTGCTCAACCCCTCGGTCACCCCAGGCTCTACCAGTCCACTTGCCATGTGCTCCCGGATGGCCGTGTTCTTGTGGGAGGGAGTAATCCCAACCTCTACTACAACTTTACGGACGTGCTCTATCCCACAGACCTCAGCCTGGAGTCCTTTTCTCCCCCTTATCTGGCGACCGCGAACGACGAGCATCGACCCTTAATCGCCTACCTGGTGTCTAATGTCATGGGTTATGGCCATTTGTTCACCTTCAGCTTTCTCGTGGAAACCTTGGTCGGTAAAGATAATGAAGGCTTGTCTGTTACACTTCTGGCGCCGTCTCTTAACACTCACAGTTATTCAATGAATCAGAGGCTGCTGAGGCTGCAGATTGTTCACATTCTGAAATATATTGTTGACTTCGGCTAGTATGAGATCACGGTAATGGCTCCACCCCATGCAGCATTGGCTCCTCCCGGTTATTATCTTATGTTCGTCGTGCATGCCGGAATTCCCAGTTATGGGAAATGGGTGAAACTTTCCGTGGTTGAAACTTTTTATTGAGCGACTGTGACTGAAAGTATTCATGAAGCCTATTAAAGTATAGATGTGTTTGAACGACACATCTTTTCAGTATATTTATATTTATATCCATCTTCTTAGATGTGTGTTTAAGATTCAGCATGAAATCAATTCAGTGCCGGATAAAACATCTATATATAAACGGAAGTATCAATATATTCATGTTCACAGATGTGTATCAATATCTTCTTTTCTCTTTGTAAACATATACTAGCTGTTTCTCCCAGTGACAATCGGTGGAATCCACAATAATTGAATTTTAAAACCCTGCTACACCTACACTTTAGTGTAGGGACCCCCGTTTGTGGGGTCGTCCCTAAAACTAATATGAAACTCATCAACATAATATGACACAGATTAGGACATATCAAAGATAGAAAACTGAACTACAGTAAACAAATTTACCTTAAGAAGATACAAGTGGAACCTCATACCTGTCATTCGTCGATCGATCCCGCTATCGGAGGAGTAGTCGTCGTCAATCCGATCCATCTCGCTCATTGTCGTCCGCATCATTCATAGGATCCCTCCAGAAAAAGCTCGTATAACCATAGGTGAAGCAACCGTTAGCTCCACCACCCAACCATAGGCTCATGCTTTCAGTCGCATGGCCTCCCCCGAGCTTCGGGTCGTAGAGCTCACACACGTTTTTCAGAAATCCAGCTTGGGTTTCCCCTCCCCCTAGGATTTCTTAGCCAAACCCTTTAAATAACAGCAAGTCTTTTAGGCACTCGAAAATTACGACAATCGTCCAAATTATGGGCCCTTTCCCCTTCCCAATGTCTTCCTTATAAAGGAAAACCTGCTGCGACACATGTCGCTTCATGCACAATTATATAATTATTTTTACATTTTAAAAGAAACATTCACCCATCCAAGTGTCAGCTTTTCTAGGAGATGCACCTAAATCCCTAGGTTTCCTCAAGTCTGTCCCCCAGATACTTTAGTTAACTCCTAGCTTTTAGTTGACTAGGTGTCTAATCTTAGGATTCTATTTTGCTCCTAAATAATGATTTCTATTATTTTAAATGCTCAACAAAAATAACTATTCATGTGCAAATGCCTAAAAATATTTTTATGCATTTGCCAAGTAATAATCTAGAGTTAATCTTATAAGTTTTTAAGCAGTTAAATTTAACAATCAAACTCACTAGGATCGCGGTGCCGCGCCGTTGGGCTCCTGGTTCCTTAATTTTAATTCTCTGACATGGCACCACTCCATCGGGTCCAGTCATCCATGGTTTCCATTCCTTGGCATGGTACCGCATCGTTGGGTCCTTGCGTCCATTCTTTCCGTTCTCGACAGGGTACCGCATCGTCGGGCCCTTCTGCCACCATCTTTCTGTTTTGACTTGCGGGAACTCTTGTAGGGATTTTAGGAATCGTTACCATCCATCCTCCGTCTACATGCTATCTAGGGACTAATGGCGTTGAGGAGTGAGTCCGTTCTCACTGCGCGCCCCTCAACTCGTACGTGACCAGCTCCGTCGTGGCCTACCTCGTACGCCCTCACGCATTCCTCTTGAGCAAGCGGATCAGTGCTTATCTGCTCATGTGTGGTATTCTTGTTGGAAGTCGACATCATCGTCGCTCCCCCTGTGTGTGATTTACCCGTACTCTACGACCCTTCATATTCCTTTGTGTGTCCTTCGGTGAACCATTTCACCTATCGCTACACGTATTTCTCACTAACATATATCATTATTTTATTGATTTACAATCAATCGTAATCATAAATCTACTCAAAATAAAATCAAAGGAATTATTTTATTAATGTTTCAAATAGTCGGGTCACTCAGCAGGTGCCCTCAATGTCTACAGTAGTCTAGGGGCACTACAGTAGTATTCTAGGGCACTACATACACCCCTACTTATTTAGAACTTCGTCCTGAAGTTCAGAATAAATCCGAAAAGCTATGACGCATCTCAGTTACGTCCTCCCAAGTCATAGAGCTAGGACTGTAACTGTCCTACTGTACTTTGACTTGATCAATCAAGGCTAAGCATTTAAGCAAGAACTAATCAATCAATTATCCCACTCCGCACATAAAATTTAATTCATTAACTCATTTATCAACTATAGTCATGCACATCATCAGGTGATTCTCTCTTATTAAGACACATCCTAACTCGAAGGGCCACTTTATTGAAGTCTATTCAGTCGGGTCACTCAACAGGTGCCCTTAAGGTCCACAGTCATTCTAGGGGCATTACATACACCCCCTCTTATACTTCGTCCCGAAGTTAATTTTTGTTCTCATACTTTCGACGCTAGGCTTTACTATAATTTCCTCTTCATATCTTCTTGTCATTCGCTTCTATTCTTATCAAACAATCATGGCCATAAGCACTAGTGGTTCTAATCATTAGTTTTCTATATCATCTAGTATGGTTCCAGTACCTCCTCAGGAACTCAGTCGTAATTTCGCGTAATGAAAATCCAATAATACTTTCATAATTGTCAATACCAACTTAGATTTTCCATACCTCCCAGTCATGTATGAAGGTCTATGATGTCCAAATTATCTACAAGCTGCGTTGTGTCAATAACCACCCAATAATTTATCAAATCATCATTCAACACAACAAATCCAAGCAAAGATCAAAATCTATTCGGTCATCCTTCCCTCCAAGACGAGAAGGTAAACATCATAACATATTCCGTCAATCGAAGATGGGTAAGATATGGTCACGTTTGTAACAAGTCAAGAGAGAGACCCTCAAATATTCCAAACCCAATTTCCATAAGACTACTTCCAAATACCTCTAAAATGTTTTAATAATGTTGGTTCCCAATTTGATAGGATTCGAGTCGTCGAAATTTAGTGACTTAGTCGAACACATTGAAGTTTAACTCGTAGTCCTTTCTTTAGTAACATCATGTCCAGATTAATGAGCTTATCACATCGTTACTTCATTTCATCATTTATGTTGTCATAGGACTACTTCGACATATTCATCGAGTACCAAATGTAAGCCTCGTCAAAGTAAGGCTTGTCGATGTCACTCACTCGTCACTAGATTTTTTTTTTTTTTTGGTCTAAATTGACACCTTTCATGTGGCACCATGTCTAGATGCTATTAATCTAACTCATATATATGCATGGAAGTAAGTGCTTTATTTTTAAGGATATAACCTACCATTCTATTAAAAGTAAGTAAGGATTTCTTCTTAAGTATCAGAAGAACTTACAACCCTTTTTCTTACCAAAACTTATACTCAAGGAATACACAATATACTAGTCGTAGCACCAAGGATGGTTCATCATCTGGAATTCTTAAAAAATTAATGAAATCCCACCTCTACAAACATAGCTACAATTATAATGTAATTAAAATGCTATTTATATTTCAATACTTTTACTCATTTCGTATATGCATATCATATATAAATTGAAATTTTGTCATCCGCCATGTAACTTATTCTAATATGGTGTAAGTAATTTATAAAGCATTCCTTAATCCATATTTTATAAGTGTATTCAATTTCTTACAATATCTAAATGCAATTCTATTGAAGTAGACCTATCCATTTACAAGTTTTTTTTTTTTTTTTCATCTATATCATAGTATTTAATTCCTTCCTTTCAAATATCTTATATTTCTAGACACATGATAATATAGAGTTAATCCTTTCTTAAAAAGCATAAATTGTTCAAGACTTAACTAATCCCCATGCTATAGAAATATAAACATATAATTATATATTATTATTCTTTTTGAAAATGACATAATTCCACAATTATTCAATATTTAACTAATTTCCAAATTATAGAAAATGTAAACATATAAATGTGAGGTCTTGCATGTCTAATTTTTTGTTGTTGTTGTTGTTGTGAGTAAGTACTTACTTATTTATACTGAATGTAGTACAATAGTAATGGAAGAATTCTTCTATAATTCAAATGTAACACATAAACCTTAAGTTCCACAAGTACCTTTAACACCTCACAATAATTCTAAAAGTGCTTTCATAGGCAACTTTTTTTTATAAATAATTACAACATAATACTCTAAATATTTAACATTCATCCTATAGGAAACTTTTCTATAATTACATTATAAGTTATAATTCTATATGAAAATAACCTAACTCCATTCACATATTTTAAAAAAAATGTTCCCCTACTTTATGTATCCTAAATCCATTCCAACATAGTTAATTGTAATGATATATGTTTATATATATCTACATGTTGATAGAATTAAAGTTATCATAATACACAATAGAATCGTATCGATTCCATAGCATAGACATAAATTGGAAGGGTGTAAATATGTAATGCGGTTAATTAAAAGTAATTACCAATTTTTGTTCTGACGACCCCACAAACGGGGGTCCCTACATTTAGAAGCAGAAATGAGTGATAGAGTGGGGGGTTGCAATTTTCCTAAGACTCAATACTTTGGGCTTACTCATGAGCGATATAAATTACATTTGAACAATTGAAGAAGAATGGTTCTTTTTATACATCTTCCAAGTTGTTTGGCCAAGTTATTCCGTTTCAAAGATAGATCGACTTGCAGGACCCTATCCCCATTGGAACGGAAATCAGAAGCTCCCAACCAAACTTAACAGATAATTAGATCGGTAATAGAATATTGTTTGCTAAACCATCAACTTTTGGATGGCTGACAAAACCATGAAACTGTATTTAGACATAATGGAAGAAACAAAGTATAATCGGTTCAGAATTCCACACTAAAAAGGATGCAAATTGTCATAATCTCATAATAAGACAGGTGGCTGCAATTTTACCGTTCCATATAGCTTGACTTTCAACCTTTTTACCTAGTTGGTGTATTGGAGATTGGGGACGGAACCTCTTAAAGTTAGGATGTAGATTATGTCAATTTACACGGGCAGGACCCTTGCGATCGTAGTTAGGATCATTGTCATGGTTTTGACAGGAGTTTAATAAATTACCTTGATCGCCTTTTTACTGGTTTAGAAGTAAGTTTTAATATCAAAGATCAACCATCCTTTTCATTAAAGGAATATTCAAATCCCATCCTTTGTAAAACCACTCAAGGATTAATATGTAGATAATTATAAGTGAAACTTGTTTAACGAAGAGATGCTAATATATAAGTATGAATGTTAATATATAAGTATGCTTGATATTAGGTGGAAAGGCTAATATACCTTTAAAAGAAAAAGAAAAATAATAAAATAAAATATTTTCTAGAAAATACATAGGTTGTGGTAGTGTTCCCTCTTCCTTATATAGAAAGTAAGGGAAGATATAAAGTGCATACTTTGCTCGTGTATTATTAACAAACCATTGTCATCCTCCTCTCACTTATGCTTCCAACACAAATGTTATGAAACCCTACAGAGTGCACCCTTCATCTTCTAATTCCATCATATAATCGTTCATTCCATTCTGGGGCTTGCTTTTCTTCTCTCTCACACTAAAAGTGAATTCGTTGGGTGTAAGAGATGATAATGTTTATACACATTCAGCTTTAGTGTTGAGATCTCCAAAACGTTCCTCTAATTGATAAATACTTAACCCTTGTAAAGATGAAATAGTTTAAAATATATTATAAATTATTTTATTTATTTTATAATTTTAAAAAATAAAATATATATATATATACACACAAGTAAAAGATAAACAAATATAAACAAGGATGGTTTATAACAAAGCAATTGTAAGTAAATGTTTTGGATGTTTAATTTTCACATATATTAAATTTAGTTATTGAAAATAGAGATAGCGCATTAAGGATGGAGAATATCATTAATGGTGCCTGGAAAGTAAGGATATATATATTAGGGATGGGGTTGTCATTTAGGATGAAGAGTATAGTTAATATTGTCGAGGGAGTATTAGTCCAACATAATTTAAGTATGAATGTGTTATGAATTAATGATTTTATGGTTAGTTAAAGTAATTATAAGGGTCATTAGTATTTTTATGTAATATTTTATTTTGAAAATTTGGAATTTAAATTTTTTTTGACTTTAAGATTATTCTTACTCGACAAAATTTAGATGTTAACAAAAAAATCTTAATTTTTTTTTCTCCAATTAATAATAATAACATCTAAATCTCATATTTAAAAAGGTATATCCAAGAACTTACTAAATGAACAATATTTATATTTGTAACTCTACCATGTGATAAGATCGTAATTGGGTTTTATCTAAATATGATGCTAATATTTGCAAGGTATAATCATGATATTGAGTTTGGATAGTCGGTATTGTATGATTGACTTGATTAAAATCACGAGGATTGCCAACCCATGGCATTTCTTTGTAAAAGGATGCATCATTATTGTGAGAGAAGTAGAAATAAGTTGTGAGTCACCGAGAGGTCAAGTTCGTGAGTAGGTTGAAGAGTTAAAGTCCTCATCGTGTTTTTGTTATGAGATGGGACCAATGCCAGGTTCCACTCATAGTCCTTGTTTATTATATATTCTGTAGGTGACAAGATTTATGACCATGTAGTACGATACTATTCTATAGAAAGAGACTTGGAAGAGGATGACCTACTATTGATGTGTTACGGGGATGTTGTATGGCCTGTTATGAAAAGATAGTTATCTTAGGACATTATTTTATGTGTTAGGATGGCCTTTGCATTTGAGTGCACATCGGTAAGAGCCTTGACTCAGTAAGAATGTAGTGTCAAGCTTTCCACTATTGGTGCTGTGGGTAGTTCGTACTAGTATTTATTGTGATTTTCAGGGACATGAATTCATATTATTATAATGATTGTTTGTTTCTAGTTTCATATTCTGGAGGGTGTTCAACGGAGATATTGGGAGGGATTCCATTATGAACCTTGAAGGGTGTTACAATTGGTGAGCCTCAAGGAGGTCATAACCGTTACTAGCATATCATATAGGATGTGACATAAAAACACATCCCATACAATAAAATAAGTAAAATTTAGATAGCATCTGGCAATGGATCATGTAAAGGTCTAGTAGGACAAGTAAGGCCAAGTGTCTTCTCACTAGAAAGTGTAGAAATATTGCATCAAGATTTTCCTTATGATTGTGAATGACCATAACTTCAGACTAAGTTTCTTGAAGGGTGGGTGTATGTAATCCCCATAGTTTGACCCTCAGTAATTAAAACTCTAATATGAATCAATGTAACTTAGCATTTTAAATTCCTATTAGTTGATTGGACTTGGTTAGATCAAGTTTAAAATTGTTTTTAAATGTAAACATATGGATTCCTTATGTATGGATAGTACTAGAATTTACCATTTTACTTCATTAATAGTGATGAATATGTTATTTCATTTTGAGCATGAAAATTGAATGTGGAATATTGATATGTGGATGCCAATTTACTTTCTATTTTAGATATAAAATGAACTTATAATGTATGATGGAAATGAATTTAAATTATTATTTAAATGTCATTTTAGTGATATAGATTATCAACTGAAAGAGGATATGCTTATGTTTGAGTTGTATGTTAATGGATAACTAACCCACCTATTGATTCGATACACGATAGTCAGATCCCTAAAATTTCCAAGGGGGACCAAGATATATAGTAAATTAAGATGATGATCATGTGATATCATCTTTCCTGATGAGTTAATTGTAAATTCCAATATTGCTATGACTTGTTGGTAAGTGTGAATTTTGACAGGAACCGTAGATTTCTCAAAGTGGTTGTTCAATGTTGTGAATCTTAAAACAATGATGGCATGGTATGGTTGATGTAAAGTGTTGATCGTAGTACTATAAGGGGGATGGAGGAATTTCCCACCATTTATCCTCCAAAACCTGGATTCGTGGGAGGGTTTTGCTAAGCACGCTCCCCAGATGTGTGATGATGACTAGCAATTTCTTGTTGGGGAAGCTTGGTCGATGTAGTCGACACTTCTGCTTACAGGTTCTATTTATGCTTAGGTCAGTATAGTGGACGCCACAACATATTCTAGCAGAGGACATGATGGTGAGGTTAGGTGATGGAAGTAGTGGTGATTAGGTGGTCAGAGTACTAATAAGGATGGATGGGAATGATGATGGAATTGGATGGTGTCATTCAATGTTATAAACCATTATGATCATATGATTGATTTGCTTTATTATCCTTATATAATTCAGTTTTATTTCTTTTGTATGAATAATTATGAACGGTGAATGATACATTGTTTATGTTGTTAGATTCTATATGTTGTTTGAAAGCATATAATAATGACACATTAGGGGCATTAAAAGTGATTATTAATGTGCATGCTTAAAGCGTGTGCGCTGACCATGTATACACCAATTCGTGAGTACATTACTATGATTGGTTGGTTGATGAATATATTAGTATGAGTACATTAGTATAATAACCTACTTGTTGATTGATGAATTACTATCCATGTGTTGAAATTTAAATAGTTGTTGTTCATTGTTATATATATATCTCTAATAGATTAATGAAGTGTTACCTAATATGTGTATATGTGATATATAAAATGTAATATTTTGTTTGACTAATTGAACATATTTAAGAGTTAAATATATTCTATGGGTTATTGATATACTATAGCTGTGTGTATCTTGTAATATTTTTTTATTGATTGAAAACATTTAAGAGTTAAATATATTCCATAGGTTATTGATATGTTACAGTTATATATATACATATACTTAATATAATATGGTATATGTGAAATATATTTCTAAATTTTTATAAGGGAGGATAGTAATGCATTAATGGGTGAATAGGATTTCCATAAATGAAAGATATTAATGTGAATGTGTAGATTGGATTTCGTAAATATGTTTGATTATATTGCTTTAAAAAACATGACTTGTATCACAAGACATGATTATTTTAATATATTCATTGCTTTTATAAAGTAAATGTACATAAGGGATATCAATGTGATAATGTTTAGATAAAATGTTGTTGTATTGCTTTAATAAACTTGAATTTCATCACAAGTAATGATTATTTTAATATACATATTACTTTATTTGAATGAGGAAGTGGAGAATTTTGATGTTTTGGGCATAAATAGAGTAGTGAAGCGAAGAGTATGAGATATTTTTATGGGTAAAATAAGAGAAGTGTTGGAAGGGTCTTGAGGAACCCTAAGAAGAGAAAACATGTCATTATTTAGTCATACATAGAGGTGAACCACTATTTTGGGAGTCATAGGCATAGAGGGACAAGAAACCAAAAGGTTTCTTGGATGCTGGCAAGAAACCAATGATTCATCCTCACCCCGATCTTAATGGCCATTGATCCATGGATTAACACCCAATTGGTATACGATCTCTATATAAAGAGCACGTAAGGTCAATTTATTGATTATCGATAGCGATAAACTCATTGTAACAATTATTTTCTTTTTGCATAATATACTTTCTCAAGTAGCTATTTAATTGGGGCCATGGACTATTTCCCTCTTCGAGGGTTTTAACCATGTAAAAACATGGTGTGTTGATCTATGATATGTTTATGTGAGTGGTTTCTCAGATGATCAATCTTTTTGAAATATCCCGTGTTAGCCAAACATGATATCAAAGCTCTTATAAAGTTTTGTTTTGTTGATGATTAAGCTCTTATGATTTTATTTATTTATTTTTAATGATTGAGCTCTTATGAAGGATTCATGTGGTAAAAATTTAATATATTGGAAAAAGTAAAAGAAAGAAAATGAAATTAAGAAAATCAAAACATGGTTTCAAAAGAAGAAATAAAATGAAATAATTTCATGTCGGTGAAGAATAAACTTACATAATTTATAACAAACATTAATTACCACAAGCAAATGATACAAGTTATTATTAATAAGAAGTATTTCATTATTAATTTTGCACTAAATTGTTTTGATCATATTATTAAAAAAATGTGTGAAAGTAATTTGTTAGATTGTTAAAAAAAAGAAATTAATTTGTTATAATGAATTTTCATAATTATCTATAAATTTCAAATTTAAGTTTTTGATAAACATAAATATAGATAGTAAAATAAACTATGCACAATGATATATGCATAACATAAAGAACTTATAAATTGAAACTTTGTTTCAAATCCCTTGATATTAAGATATAATTTTTTATTTAAAATATGCATACACTCAACATTAGATGATATTATTAGTTATTTTAATGTTTTAAAACTACTTTTCTTATTTAATCACATAAATGTCTAACTCCTAATTTTATACACAATTCAAATGGTTACGATTAATATAAACTATTTTTGTTGATTTTATAATTATTTTCAAATATTGATGATTACTACCATATGATATAACATATATCATATAATAAACATACATTGAAAATATCAACCACATATGAAATAGGATAGATGAATTTATAGCTTGGTTAAATTGCAAGTTCATGACTTCTACTTTATAGTGAATGAAGAGAAAGGACAAATCCCTTTGGTTGCTTGCCGAAATGTCATTTCATAATAAATATTAATAATAATATTATTGATATCTTTAAATATTTTTTTTTGCTGGGACGACTTGTGAGGATACCTCATGAAGCTATAAACACCAACACTCCCTCTTAACTAGGGAGGTATCATCACACTGACGCACATCCATATATCGTCTGATCATCACGACTTGTCTCGTACATCTTGTCATCATAAGAAAGGTCTCTTCGGATCAAGTCTTTTGACTAGAACAATTGTTCCCACTGGAACCTTGTTCCCTACTAGAACCATATCATCTTTCCAATGATAATATCTGATATGTTTGATCAAATTGGTCAAACTAGACCACACATGATTTACTTTCTCATCCACTTTATCAGTCTAAAACTGAAAGGAGGCTGCACTCCTCATGAAGACTCTTCTTCCAAATTACCAGTCATTACAATTGGAAGGTGGTGATGACTGCAGCTAGTCCACCCCTCTGGGACTATGCTCCACACAGGAGCACTCTCCACATAGAGATACACTCCACAAAGGAGTCTTCTCCTTAGTCAAAAGAAATAGCAACTAGAGAATTGGATCTATGCTGAAACACAAAATGTTAGCACTTCAAGTCTCTTCTCGAGACACTACCTGGAGCTTCTCCTTAGTTAAAATACCAACCAGAGAATCAACTCTATGATGACATACACAATGTTAGAACTTCAAGTATCTTCTCGAGACTCTACCTGGAGCTTCTCCTTAGTCAAAAGGCCAACCAGAGAATCGGCTCTATGCTAACATACACAATGTTAGAACTTCAAATATCTTCTCGAGACTCTACCTAGATATTTTTCTTAGTCAAACTACCAACCAAAGAATTAGCTCTATGCTAACATTAACAATGTCAACACTTCAAGTCCCTTCTCGAGACTCTACCTGGAGCTTCTCCTTAAAAGACCAACTGGAGAATCGGCTCTATGCTGGCATACATAATGTTATCAATTCAAGTCTCTTCTTGAGATTCTACCTAGAGCTTCGCCTTAGTCAAAATACCAACTGGAGAATCATCTCTATGCTAACATATGCAATGTCAGCACTTCAAGTCTCTTATAGAGACTCTACTTGAAGCTTCTCCTTAAAAGACCAACCAGAGAACTGGCTCTATGCCGACATACACAATTTAGCACTTCAAGTCTATTCTCGAGACTCTACATAGAGATTCTCCTTACATGAACATCTATTCATGTATAGGGATCTAATGTGTGTGCACCCACATTAGACTAAACATTGTTTATTCCACAAGGGGTAGCTAGTCCCTTTCAAATAAACAATTCAAACCTTATCTATAATGAGATAGATCACTCCATCATGAGCACTCCCTCATAGAGTATGCAATGTGACCTCAAGCCTTATCACATGGCTAAGAAAGGCTACACCAGGTCTATTCACCACTAGCCAAATCACATGGCCATTTCCCGTGAGTGAATGTATCATTCTCCTTGGCCAAATCACATGGAAAATATGGTAGAATGTTTTCCCAATGTTTCACCTTGGAGAAACATCACATATGTCTTCAAGCATCACATCCATTGTAGTTTCTCCTCCTGTATCTTGATTCCCTCTACAACTGAGAATCCTATACTGAAATAACCTGCTTCTCTCTACACTGATCACTCTGCATCTGAGTATCCTACACTCTTTGCATATGGACACTTTGCATCTTAGTATTTTTCACCCTCTACATCCAAGCATCTTGCTTGCTCTGCATTGGAGCATCTTTCTCCCTCTACATATGAGCATCCTTCTTGATTTGCATCTGAGCATCTTACTTGCTCTACATCTAAGCATCTTTCTCCCTTAGGACCTGAAGCTAGTTCCCTTTGACAATCATCAATCCTGGAGTACTAGATTCCTTTTTTCAATCACCAATCCTAGAGTATGTATAAGATCTGCAAATATGGGATGTCTTCCCATTTATCACAAGGCCCCAAGATTGCTCCCTCTTTGTCATGGAAGCAATCCTTCCTACCTTTTGTGTATTTCGACTCCTACTGAGTCTTGACACTTTTTCTTGAATCAAAAGAAACTAAAACAAATATTTTGGGCTCCCATACAAGGGAAAACCATACCATGGCTTGCATGTTTCAACAATACATATGGAAATATCCAAGTGCAACTCAACGAAATTGTAAGGGGAAAAATTTCTCCCATTGGCTGTTTTTTGGGCCTTTTTTCAAAAAATAAATTCGCTATTTGGTCATTTTTAGTCTCTAATATCGCTTATATTTACATAAAATATTTTTTTTATCATAATATTTGGCAAAATTTACAATTTTCAGTAGGAAATTGTATGTTTCATCTTTAATCTTCGCCTACAAATCTATATTTATCTTTTTTTTTTCAATCCAAAATAATCGCCTAGAATACTATACTTAAGTATACTTTATAATCCTTAAAAAATACCTTGGTGCAACTTAACATGAATGGAAACTATTACGAGGCTAGGTTTTAAACATTGTTCACATGACATAAAAAATAAAAAATAAAAGAAACCCCTAGTACATATGCATAAAAATCACCAACCAATTGGTAAAATCATGTGTTGGGAACATGCTTGAAAATACACATACAAAACCTATCCATAGTAAATAGAAATTAGTAAATACCATTTACTAATGAGATACCATGGGTTGGAAGGGGATACCATGTTTGTACATGAAATTCCACATACAAAACCATGGGTTGGAATGGAATACCATGGGTCAATACCCTCACAAATCCAAACGACTAACCAAACCCCTTATGATATAACATATCATAGAATACCTATATTTTTATTATTATTTTCATATATTGATGATTACTACCTTATGATATAACATATCATAGAATATTAACTATACACTGAAAATATCAACCACATATGCATTAGGATCACATAAATATAGCCAAGCACAATAAACATGATATTTTATCATGAGATTAGAGATGCATCCTTATCACTTTGCTTTAGTAGAGAGATGGATCAATTTATAGCTTGGTTAGATTGCAAGTTCATTACTTTTACTTTATAGTGAACGAAGTGAAAGGACACATCCCTTTGTTGCTTGCTGAAATGTCATTTCATAATAAATATTATTATTAAATATTAATAGTAATATTATTAATGCCTTTAAATATAATTTCTTTTGCTGGGCCTACTTTTTTTTTTTCTGTAAGCAAGAAAAATTATATTAAAATGAATCCTTCAGTACAAAAAGGTCACGACTTACACGGCATATCATGCCCAGATTTCCTACATGATTGTCTACATAATATCCCCCACTGCTTGATTTTCCCCTTCAACTATCCCTTCTGCAAAAAATGTCCGTGCAATTAACCCTTATTACAATAAACATATTCAGAGTCTGTCTAAAAAGACCTACAAACAGAGGCAAAATAACTATGGAAATGGAAACTACAGCCGCATCGAAACAAACTGCAAAGAAAGAAATTGTAGAGAGAGACCGCAAGCACCAGACAAACTGCCTGAACAAAATGAGACACAACATCAAAAAAACCCTTATCGCAAATTAAAAAACAAGTAGCCAATCATTTTAGAACCTAGGGGATGTTTTGGTGGATCAGAGTCCCATAACGAAGGCCACCAAGCTTGTGATCGCTGCAGAAGTAGTTTGGATCGAAGGACTATGAATGGGGAAGGTCCTTGGAGAGCGAGCAGTAGAAGTACTAGCCACAGTACTGACAGTCTCTAGCGGCAGGATGAGCTTTAAAGTAATGCGATCAATTTTCTTGTGCATCAAGCGTTTATCATCCAGGTGCTCCTTCCAGGATTTCACTAGCTCTACCTCTCCCAAGGCTTTGTTTTCCCTATCCATCATAATTTGGGCCATAAGTTCCTTGGTCACCCAGTAGGTGGTGACAATACGATCATAAGTGGAAAGACGCCAAGCTATGGTACCAAGGTCACAGATCCATTCTTCCACCTCGTCCTTGATAGTATCAATGTCCATGTCTTTCACCTGATTCCACAGGTCACGTTCGACCTTCTCAATTTCATCACGGATAATTGGTGGTGTGCGCTTCCTGAAGAAATGGGAAACCTGCCCTTCTTTCCTCAACTCCCATGTTGGCTTCCTCCTTCCCTCATTACCAGACTATTTACCCTTTCGCTCTTCCCACTTAGGATCCATTACAACAATTGTCTAGTACTGCAAATGGCACCACACCCACTCCTGCTTTCACACAGAAGAATGTCACAAATAATGCAAAAATAGAATGCGGAGAAGGGGCGAGTGCATCGAATAAATAGTCGGGTTGATCATCCCAATTCAGGTTACCATACTAATTCCTCTGAACTTGCTATTGATTTGCATGATAATCTAGAAAATCTCTCGATTGCTCTTCTTAGTTCGTCGTACCTTGCCCTTCAATGGACGAAGGTGGATGCAAGATTTCCCCATTATTGAAAATCGCTGTGAGTTCATGGGCATTCATAGCCTGGTTAAATACTGAGGAACCCACCTCGCTCAATTAGTGCATATGGGACTGATTCCAGGTGTTGGGTGGGCTTGACATGTGTTCCTGCGTCATGGTATTCGAGTCATGACTCATGTGCCCCATCAACTCTTGGTATAGCCTGATGTCATGGGATTCCAACTGGATACACTAGATCTGCCACTCATTACTGCCTTCATCAGGCAGTTGTCCTTCCACCACCCTCGATTCACTTCATTCCCTGATGTTTTCCACTTGGTCAACCACTTTATCGTTGTCACGTTTAATGTGGGAAAAGGACCAGGCGTGGCGTCCTCAGATGAGATCCGCAAGCCTTTCAACCCGGTACATCATCCTCTAGCTCTCCATGACTTTGGACACCTTTTTCCCACCTTGTATCTTTTTATCCATTTGGATGATGATGTGGGAGTCACCTTCAATGATCGGAGGTTCCCAATAGTTATGGATTGAGAGTATGATGCCATGAAGTAAACCTTCCAACTTTCCCGCATTGTTAGTGTCCTGGCCAATATTTCCATGATAGTATTGGAGAATACCACCCTCGTTGTTTCTGATAACTCCACCAAAACTAGCAGATCTAGGGTTCCCTTTGGAGGCTCCGTTGAAATTTAACTTGAAATGGCCGCATGGAGGGAGGTGCCATAGATGTAGACTTGCATGACCCGCCTTCCAAGCCTTACAAATCCTCCAACTTTGTGGAGAATATTCCATTCCCCATCCCTCCAGGATTTGCTTCTCGTTATCATCCATTTCCCAATCTCTCTCGGTCCAAGGGGTATTCTGATGGTCTCCTGTACATGCTTACTGATTTGGTTCCAAACTTTCTGCAGTAGATTTTTCTTACCTTCAAAGATCCTCCCATTTCTTTCCTTCCAAATGGACCACATCAAGGATCCAAGAAACATGAGCCATATTTTGAGGATGAAAGGATTTTTGAAAGCCTCCTTATCCCATCCTTTAATTGTCTGATGAGGTTTCCCTCTAATTGGTCTGTTCTTTGCAAAATTGCGGCACCACAGTCCCATAGAGAGGAATCCATGGGGCAAGAGTCCAAAAGATGTTTCACTGATTCATCCTCACCTTCACAGAGAACGCACCAAAAAGTACCATGCATGCCTCTTCTCATTAGGTTTTCTCCCGTCAGAATACGGCTGTATGAAACCAGCCATATAAAGGTAGCAATTTTGGGCCATGGATTATAATTCCAGATCGCCCTCCAGGTCATCCTGTGTTGCATGTCTTCTTGATTGAAGCTAAGATCATAGGCTTATTTAGTGTTATAAATCCATTTTGATTGGTATCCCCATCTTATTTTATCGGAGTGGTTCTGGATTCGAATGCATCGGTCCTGCAGGGTCACCATAGTCTTGGGTATCTCTTCCACTGGGAATCTTTGGTTCCACCAATTCTGTGGTTTCCATTCATGAAATTCTTCATTTACCTGTTCTTCTCTCCAGAATGGACGTACTTTTATCAATCTCAGATCTTTGGATCGGGACCAGCTATTGTGCAGCTCCTGTTGGGCAATGATCTTTGGCATCTATTGCCAGGAGTCACTCCAGAAATTGGTGTCTTGTCCACCCCTTATTTCCTAGAAGCTATGTTCTTGGAAAATCCTTCTGTTCGCATGGGCGTAATTCCAGATGTGGGGTCCTTGAATTTTTTCATTAAATTTGATGAGGGCTTGTTTTGGTTTCCCCTGAGCATACTTGTTGTGCCACAGTTTTTCCCAAGGTTCCTCTATGTGCAACACCTAGTGCCACTAGATCTTTGCACCTAGAACTTCACAGTTTTTCTCCGGATCTCTTATCCCTAGACCACCTGATCCTTTGGTTTGCATAGAGTATCCTAGCTAACCAACTCCCACCGATGTTTGGCTTGATTTCCTCCCCACAAGAACTGTCTTTGGATTGTTTTGATTTTCTTTAACACCGATTTAGGAGCAAGCAAAGTAGAGAAAAGGTAGATGGGCATGGATTGGAGCATTGCTTTCACTAGCACAATTATGCTGGAAAGGCTAAGAGGCCTATAATCCTAATTATCCAGTTTCCTTCTTAATATCTCAAGAAGATCCTCCTAGGAGACTTTACTAATCACCCCTTCAACTAGAGGAGCAACGAGATATTTGGACGGAAGGGAGCTCCCTTGGAATCCCATGATATGAAGAATATTCCTCTGGTGAATCTTAGGAGTGTTGAAGAATAAGAACTGGGACGTAGTATTATTCACTTCCATCCCAAAAGCCTTAGCAAAATTATTCAGGCATTTCTTTAGGGATCTTGCTTCTTGAACCGATGAGTGTCCCATCAGCATGGTATCATCCACAAATTGTTGGTGGGAAATAGTCTTAGAACCATTATGAAGGTTCAATCATTTGAGCTCCCTAATTTCAATTTTGTATTTTGTAAGGTAAATATAGTCTCATGTAGTATAGTAAAATAAGAAAGACACTAACATAAATTACAATAAAATTTTAGGCCCAACAATCAACCACAATGGAAAAATCCAATAAGCAGCTTATATGTTAAAACATTTTTTAGAGATATACGGGCATTACAAAATTGTTTGCGGACATTGGAGAAGAAGTGTATATTACAATCCAAACTGAAATGTTAAAATCTCATAATAACACCCTTGAATAGGGATGTTGTACATACCTAGTGTATGACTAATTCACAACACTGATGGGAAGAATCGAGCTGCATTCCTCGTGGAGGTCAGCTTTATAGTTTAGGACTCTCCTTCGATTCCCATTATGTTCATTTTAGATTTTGTAAAGGCTGAGAGTGAATGGGAGTTCTATTTTCGCTCATATTTTGTAAGGAGTGAGAGTGAATGAGAGCTCTATTTTTCGCTGTTTTGAGGAAGCAAAATTTAGGTGCCTCCTTATCATGGCACTTGTTTCCTCATAAATAGAGTAGTGAAAGCGAAGAGTAGGGGATATTTTTATGGAGAAAAGAAGAGTAGTGAAAGGGAAGAGGAGAGGATATTTTTATGGAGAAAAGAAGATAAGTGTTGGAAGGGGTTTTAAGAACACTAAGAAGATAAAACATGCGATTATTTAGTCATATATAGGTGCATCATTATATTGGCAGTCACATGCATGAAGCGACAAGAACAAGAAACTGAAAGGTTTCTTGGAGCTAGGATGTTGGCAAGAAACCAATGATTCATCCTCACCTCCATCTTAATGGCCATTGATCCATGGCTTAACACCCTCACCTCCATCTTAATGGCCATTGATCCATGGCTTAGCACCCAATTGGTCTATGTAACATTTATTTTCCTTTGCATAATATACTTCCTCAAGTAGCTATTCCATTGTACCCATGGACTATTTCAGTGTTCAAGGGTTTTAACCATGTAAAAACATGGCGCGTTGATATGTGATCTGTTTGTGTGATCCATGATTTGTTTGTGTGGTCGATTTCTCAAATGATGGATCTTTTTGAAATATATCATGTTAGTCAAACATGGTATCAGAGATCTTATGAAGTTCTATTTTCGTTGATAATTGAGCTCTTAATAATAATAATAATAATCTATTTTTAAGGTCACTGCCAAGCGAGACACCAATTTAGTGTATGAGACCCCATGTTTGTGGGACAAGGGACCCCCTCTGCACAGCCATTTAAATGATAAAGTCTACAGAGATGTACATACCCTACCCCACTCTAGATTTGAATGTGTGACCTCCTAGGAAAGAACACATGTTCTTAACCTCTTATGAAGGATTCATGTGGTAGAAGTTTAATATGTTGGAAAAAGTAAAAGAAAGAAAATGAAATTAAGAAAATCAAAACATGGTTTCAAAATAAGAAATAAGAAGAAATAATTTCATGTTACATAATTTATAATAAACATTTATTATTAATAATAAAAAAGTATTTAATTATTAATTTTGCTCTAAATTATATTGATGATATTGTTAAAAAAAGGTGAGAAAGTAATTTGTTTTATATTGATGATATTGTTAAAAAAAGGTGAGAAAGTAATTTGTTTTGATGAGATTGTTAAAAAAAATTAATTTATTATAATGAATTTTCATAATTAATTATAAATTTCAAATTTAAGTTTTTAATAAACATAAATATAGATAGTAAAAAAAAACTATGCAGAATATATATATATATATATATAAAATAAATTGAAACTTTGTTTCAAATTTCTGAAACTTTATTTAAAATATGCATATACTCAAAACTAAATGATATATATTTAAAATTAGATGATATTATTAGTTGTTTTAAGGATTCAAAACTTCTTTTCTTATTTAATAATATATATGTTTAATTTCTAATTTTATATAAATTCAATTTGTTATATTAATATAAAATATTTTCATATATTATATATAATTTAAATATATTAAGCTTTTGATAAACATACATATTGAAAAACTATACACAAACACATATATAAAAAACAAACAAACAAAAAGTTATAAATTGAAATATATATATAATTAAACTACATGATACATGATATATATTTAATGATATATACTTAAAATTAGATGATATTATTAGTTATTTTAAGGATTCAAAACTACTTTTCTTATTTAATCACATAAATATCTAATTCCTAATTCTATATAATTCAAGTTGTTATAATAATATAAACAATTTTCAATATATTATATATAATTTAAATATACAAATTAATTATTATTTTTTAATAAAATTTAAATTTTATTTCAAAATGTATTATAAATAACATTTCAAATTTTATTTCTTAACATTAATTCATTTTAATCATATATTTATATATTATAATTATAAATTTATTTGCATTTGTATTCCTATATACATATTTATTATGTTTATATATATATAATAATTACTTTTATTATGTTTATATTTATATATATATATATATATATATATATATATATATATATATAAAAGGAATAAACAAATTATTTTTATTTGGTGTTAAACCACTCATATCGATCAATCAAGAGAGAGATCAAATTTATTTAGTTTAAGATTTAAAAAAGAATTTACACCTCAAAAAAATGGATCGTTGTGCTTGGTAAATGGGGATCCAAGGTAAATGAGGGTAATTGGATCCCTGTATATACTTGATAAATCTAGATTTAATATGGATCTATGATGGTTAATATATATATATATATATATCATTAAAAAATATAAAAATAAAATATTTAGGTGTAAATTATGACCAAAGTAATGTGGTACATATACATAAAAAGTGTGGACCATCACCAACAATATGGCATGCTACCAAGCTAGACCATGCTTTGCTGTGACCATCAACCAACATAAAATTGATTCAACTCTCAATGCCCCAAGTTATATTTTATTTGGATATATGATATATTCACATATTAATCCATCTGCTAGACATGTTTCATACCATTGACTTTCTGGTGTAAATAATCTAGTATGGTCCCTACAAAGTCAACATGGTGAATTTGGTAGATATGCTCTTGAGAATTAGTGTGGGATAATTTTAGTTCAAATCTTAGTGACGGCATTTTTCCAAGAAGATCTCATCAATCACTACTTCTTGCTTCCTGCGTAGCATTATCTATTAAATTTATTTCCATTGTGATAAATCAATCCTATCTTTCCATCACAGATCACATTTGGGAATAAAATGAATAAATGGTTTTATTATAATATCCATAACTTTAGAACATATATTGACTCACATCTCTTTTTCTCTCATGATGGTTTTCACTCTCATTTATTACATATATTGACTCACATCTCTTTTTCTCTCATGATGGTTGTCACTCTCATTTATTGGGGACCTTAGTTTATTGTGAGTTTATTGAATTGAAAGACTAATCAGTTCGAGAGGAAAGGGCATGGTAGTTACTTTTGTTTGTACAATGGGATTATTAATTACTCGTTGGCTCAATTTGGGAAATTGATCATTGAGTAATTTGTATGAATCACTCATGTACTTTTCCTTGAGTTCCTATGTGCTCCATATAGTTCTATAAGTATGGAGCAGAGATGATTAGTGGTTTGGAACAATCACCACTACCAAATACAAAGGAAGAATCCCTAGCATGAATGATATCCTATGGTGTCTTCATTGGTGGTATGATTTCACTTGAATTATATCTCTCACCATGCATACTAGAGTAGGTAGGTAGGTTTCATAATCTCCTACATTAGTTTCATTTGATTTTAGAATTTACTTTTACACATGCATTGCACTTGTTTTTTATTGCATTTCATTTTGATTTGAATAAGGCAGGACAAAATTTTCAACCTCCGATGCATTTGACATAATTGTTGTTAGATGTGTGTATACGTATACAAGTCCCAGATTATTCAAAGGTTCTCATGCACTCCCAGGAGAATCACATGTCCCGTAGTTGGAGCCAAGTATTACATCGCAACTTGTACAGAGCATGCTTTCTAGGAAATACCAAATTGATGGGGCCTATTTGCATTGTAAAAATCCAACCCTGGGCTTGTTTATGTAAAAGTGGTGGTCAAGAGGGGCTCGTGACCAATGGTCTGGTCAAACCAGGTCCTCTTGATTTTCATTCAAGGAAGAGTTGGCTTAGTGGTATTTTTTATTGTGTCTTGATGGTCGGAAGTCCACAATCATGTTGGTTCATCTGGGCCCTAGGTTGGTGTCAGTGCTTCTTGGGATGATTCCATTAGGACACATTGCTTAGGGAATCCTAGCCACATTTATGTTTAATTCCTATGTTCAAGGTGATTGCATTTTTTAGGGTTTTCATACCCGGTGTTGGTGTCGAATTCACTGGTGTAAATTAGACCTTAAGTTTATGTCAATCCGGAGTTTGTAAGACTTAGAGGCATATCCCAAATATAGAGACTTAGAGATGGACTTAACTGGAAATTCAGTTTGCTTGTAAAATAAATCTATTGAATGCTAGAATGCTATAACTTTGAAATGCAAAACCTCCCTTACAGAAGCAACTTCATTCGATCTCTTAGTTTAACTAGCAATTCATATATGAAATATTCTGAGATTAAAATGTTGAACCTAAATCTTAAAAATGAATCACAATACAATGCCTAATATCTCACTGTTGAAAACAGAATACCATTGATTTCCTTTACACGAAGACAATTCGCAATGTGTAACTATCTTTAGCAGTGCAACATCAAATAAGTAATGCAATTGATATGATTTCTACAGCGTTTAATCATTCAAATGAAAGAGCTCATAATCCTATTCCTATAATCTAATGTGTTCTGCAATATATGATCTACTCGTTTTGCAATGTATGAGAAATCAATTAAAACAAATTGAATCTACAGGTTTCAAATTAAAACATACCACACGCAATGACGAAGAGATAGGTGTGCAGGCTTGGCAAAGGGGGCCCTCCAATGCTTTGCTTACACACACAAAGAAAATCACAGAACTCTAAAGCTCAATCGCATTCACCATATGGAAATAGGCATACACAACAATTTATCGAATACTCCAATCTTTATTTCAAAATCATGCGTGTAATATCCAAGAAATTTTTCTTTTACAAAACAAATAGTTATATATCCCTCGTTCCTGAACTGAAACGCTATATCTATGGAAAATTAATAATGATATTGGCAATAACAATCTCCCTAAATTCAAAATTTCCCATCATCTCCAAGAAAATAGGCTAGATCGCTAGAAAATCGAACTGCCATGTTTTTATGCTAGATGACTATACAGGTGGTCATCGTTGACCGGCATTGACTCGCCACCTATGAGAAACATGCCACAAGTTTGTTAGAAGTTTAACCATCGTTGGACATCGAGGGTCTTCCTTCACTCTTCAGTTTGTGCCCAGCTGGCCTGCAAGTATCCAACCTGGGAGAGATTACGGGAAGTTAGCACATTCTGTAATTTTGAAAAATCTTAATTTAAATGCCTTAAAAATCCCATAATTCACTTATTAAGAAGCAACGACATTTATACCTTTGACCAAGGTTTTGTGGATAAAATTAAGGTTTTATGGATCGAGTATGAAGGTTTATGGAGGAAACTGGAAGGTATTTGGATGGCAAAATAGGTGAAAAATGGTGCCCAACATCTCCCCTAAGAGGAAGCTGTTGCATGTCCTCATGCACAAAAAGTATTTCCAAAATTTTTGACCCTGCTTATGTTCTGAACAAAATCTTGTTTCTGAAACTCTGCTTCTAATCCTCTGATGTACCTCATATCTGAGATGATGCATCTGTAGAAGTTCGAGCTGCATAAAGAACCTTTAGTTTTTCATACTTGGTCTGGTAAATATTCTTTTGTTTATGCCATTTATATGCATGCTTGGAGATTCGTGCCTTTTGAACCTTAATTTTCCTGTTCTTTTCTGTTAACTTTTCACTCCTCAGTTCTAATTCTCTTACTTCCATTTTCAACTTCTTAATCTTTTTACTGATTTTGGAAGTTTTCTTCTTTTCCATCTTCACTGAAGGCTGCTCAGAATTAGTATCCATATCTTCATTCTCTTGCACTGAATCTTCCTTCTTTTCTTTTTCTATAGTTTGTTGCTCCAAGAAAGGAGAAGCTTGATCATCTGAAATTTCCTGTCCTGGATGCTTTTTTTCTTCTTTTTCTTGCTGATCAAAGAAAAGATTTATCTTTTTAGTCTGCTTTATCATTTCATCTGAAATTTTTTCAGTGTCTTGGGTACTTTTACTTTCATGGACTTGCCCTATCTCACCTGTTGGATCTTCTTCTTGGCTTTCCAAGGATTGTATGTATTCATACTGTTTTTGCTGGATTTCATCATCCTCTTCTAATGCTGACTTCTTTTGAGCTTGCTGATGTTTCCTTGGCTTCTTCTCATGAGTGGTGAAGATTTGATCTTGCTTCTGAAGCTTTCTTTCTTCTTTCATCATGCTTCTAGTTCTTATTCTTCTCTGAGGCTATTTTGGGTTTGCTGCCTCAGAGTTATCTTCATCATCTGTGATTATTAACACATTTTCTTTCTTTTTTCCTTTAGGCAGTTTCGAGCTTGTTGCTTCAGGGTTCTGTTCTTCATCCTTGGGGTATGTGATCATCAACAGTTTGTCTTCTTTCAAGTTTTCTTCAGGCATCTCTTCTAGCTCTTCAAACTGATTATGAATTATAAATTCTTTCCATGTCAACTTTTGCTTCTGTAACTCATATGAGATGATTATTTTAATGATCCCACAATGGAAAAGGCTTGTTAGCTTGTCTTTTTCACGTTTTTGAACAGCCTTAGCCATCTTGGAAAGCCTTTGTAATAAAAAATGAGGCATGTTAATCTCACAATCACCCCTTAGGTGCTGCAACATCTTGATATGATAAAGATACACAATGCTAAATCTTCCTTCACAGGTGATGAATCTTTGAATGATATATACTATTTCATCCCAGGGATGAACCAACCAACTCCTTGGTATTCCCTTCTTCCATTCCACTGAACCTGCCCTTGACCTGAATAGAAAGGGTGTCCAGGCCTTCTCCTTAAATTGTTTTGTTTTAAAGAATCTTTCCCTCTGTTGTGGTAAGCCAATGATCTGTGCCAAAATATCTTCAGACAGCCTGAAACTCAAATTTCCTACTGTAGCCCTCTCTCCATCAAATGAGCCAGCAAAAGCTAGGCTAACATTATCATTGTGCCCATCAAATTTTTCAAAGAAAGACACCCATTGTTTCTTTTAGAAAATTTCCATGCATCTTTCATGAATGGCAGTGGGATCGAATTTCTCTGGTTCTAGTCTAGACACCATTTTACAACTTTAACAGGAAAAATCTCTTTTTATATGCAATGGAAGATTTCAAATAAGACTTAACCCTAGCTTATAACTCTAGTTTCAAATTTTAAAATCTGTAAAATTTCTCCTTTCTTCAATTGTTCTTCTGAAAGTCTGAATTGATAGCAAAAACCAGGGTGTCAAGCTTACCTAGCCTGTGCGGTTCCTCGATTTGCACATTCTGAATGAAATACGCATCCTCGTATCTGTATTTCTTCTTCTGTAATGCCAATGGTGTTTCTTTTCATCACTCCAAAATTCGTGCCGAGGATTTTTAAAGAAAGGAATATGCTTCGAGTTTCTGATTTGAGAGACTACGCTTTCTTCCACTGTAATGCAACCAGTGTTTCCTCCTTAGATTAATAGAAGTCTGTCAACTCTCAGCATGGATGTGAGGTTTGGGGAAGAGCAAGTCAGCTGGACAAACACAGATATATGAAATATCATTTCAAATTTTTGAATTTTGTAAATTGTGCTTCCCTATACATGGGAGAGATTCGTGGGAGGTAATATCAATGATTCCCTCGTTTTATGCAATGATGTTTTGAACAGGCCACTTAATTCCCTGTTGATTCACCACTTCATGATATGTTCCATGACCCCTTTCATATACTAACTTTCTTTTTAACTCAATGTGTATCATGCAATAATGTCTTCATCTTAGAGTATATGAAAGAAAACATGAAAATATTCAAATTTCCTTGGTAAACAAAACATGTATATATATATATATATTTTTTTTTTCTCTGCTTTCTATTGAAAAGACCTGCCTGTAGAATGCAATCTAGGTTTTGATCAGTCAAAAATTTCTTCTGAGATTGATCCTAGCCACCATTTTAACACCTAGGGTAAGATAATGAGAAGTGAATGGGAAGCTGGCAAGGATTATGAAGGTGATAGAGTAGACAGTTAATTTTTTGAGGATAGGTAGGTATTTTTTTTGTCATTATTTCAAAATAAAGAATCATGCAAACTTTTAAAGCATAAAAATTAAAATTCTTACGGACTTTGCTTTGATATTCCCTTGTGCTTTTCTAGCTGCTTGATGTAGCTGATCTGCTTGTCTGTTGAAAAGAGAATTTGCATGTTCCTGGTCCACACATGTCCTTCCGTTGTCTTCTAAAAAAAACTGTCTACTATCTCAGGTTCATGTGCAAAAGTTCCAATAAAATGTACCTTTCAGGTCCCTTCTGCTGACTTCTGATGTTGTCAAGTCCCTTTGCTAGGCTCCTTCTGCAAGACTTTGAGGTCTGTGAAATAAAAGTTGAAATTCTGGCATTTGAAAAGGGCTTGGAGATAGAAAGCATGAAATGCTTATCCCCCCAGGCCTATGTATGAACTTGTCCTCAAGTCAAGCAAATGTTTTATTGTACTGATAGTCATGAAAGAAATGATGCTGAAAAAGTAAAAAAATATTTTTGTGAATTTTCAATGGCCAAGTAAACTTGGTTTTCCAAGGAAAATTTGAGTTTATGTTGTGCCAGTTGCCTGGTTTTCACAACTAAACACCCTTTTTGTTTTTGTTTTTGTTTTTTTAAAATATATATATATATATATATATATATATATTTTTAAATCAGAAAATGGCTAAGAAGGAAGTGAAGGAGAAACAACAGTGTGTTTATCCAGCACTTCCATCTCCCTTTGCTGTGAAATTTGTTGTATGAAATCTTCTTTGCTGATAGGATTTGTGTAGAGTTTTAGTCGATGGCCATTGACTACAAATGTATGTGCTTCATCATCGATTGTTTGGAGTTTGACTGAGCCATTGTCATATACCTCTGCAATTGCATATGGACCAAGCCAATGAGTTGTAAATTTGGCTTTGAAATCTTTGAAATTTGAATCAAACAATAAGGCCCAGTCACTGATGTGAAATTGTTTCTTATTGATAAACTTGTCATGCCATTGGGCTCTCTGTTGCTGTACCAAAATATTGTGTTCTACTGCTGCCTGTCGCATCTCATCTAATTGATTCAATTGTAGTATCCTTTCTTGCTGTGCTTCAGAAAGATTCATCCCTAAATATGCTGCTAACTTAAATGCATGAATTTGAAATTATATTGGCAACATGACCTGCTTACCATAAACTAACTAATAGGGTGAAAAACCAGTACTATTTTTCCAAGTGATTTGATAGGCCCATAAAGCTTCTGTAAGCTTAGCTAACCAATCCTTTCTATGCATCTGAACAGTTTTGGTGATGATTCCTTCCAAAGTTTTGTTTGTAGACTCCACTTAACCATTGGCTTGTGGATGGTAAGGTGTAGATTTTCTGTGTGTAATTTTGTATTTGGCTGCTATCTCCTGCACCAGTTTAGAAGTAAACTGTGCACCCTGATCGGTGACAATCTCTCTAGGAACCCCAAATTGGACAAAGATCTATTCAAAAAGAAAATTTACCACTGTTTGTTCCGTGGCTCTTGGTAATGGTTTGGCTTCTACCCATTTTGTGACATAGTCAGTACATACCAAAATGTACTTCTTTCCTTGTGATGGTGGATTTATTGGATCAATAAAGTCAAGAGCCCATTTTTCAAATGGTTCAATGAGGATTTGTGGCTGGAGTGGCATTTCATCAGATCGTACTGGCCGTCCCATCCGTTGACAAGTATCACAGCTCCTAACATACTTCTTAGCATCCTTGAAAATAGAAGGCCAGTAATACCCCAAAGTGAGTATCTTGTATGCTGTTCTTTTCTCTGCAAAATGGCCACCACACGGTTCATCATGACATGCTTTCAAAATATCTAAAATTTCATCTTGTCGTACACATCTCCTAATAATTAGATCATATCCTGTGTAAAAGAGATCGCCATTGACCCATAGGTGTCTAGCACTTTGTTTAATAATCTTTTTCTTTTCTTTGGATGACATAGATGGAGGTAGCTGTCCTGATGATAAATAATTGGCGATATCAGCATACCAAGGAGTGATAACATAAATTGCAAACAAGTGTTCATCAGGGAAACTATCTAAAACAGGAACAACCTCACCATAATTGTGTAAGCGAGACAGAAAATCTGCTACTTGATTTTCTTGTCCAGGTCGATCTAAAACAGTGATATGGAACTCCTGCATTAATAGTAACCATCTGGTTATCCTGCCATTAGTAATAGATTTATTCATTAAATATCGTAAAGTGGAATGATCTGTGTGGACAAAAATTTTGTAGCCAGTAATGTAGTGACGGAATTTGTTCACAGCATGGACTACTGCCAACATCTCCTTTTCAGTCACTATATAATTCAATTCTGCAGGTGTTAGATTTTTGTTGATAAAATAAATAGCATAAGTCATGGTCTGCTCTTTTTGTCCCAAAGAGGCCCCTATTGCAGTATCAGATGCATCAGTAGAAATATGGGAGGGAAGTATCCAATTGGGTCCCCTTAGAATGGGAGCAGTTGAGAGCTTCTCTTTAAGTGTCTGAAATGCAGATTGACAGTTAGTATCCCACTTGAAATGGACATCCTTGGAAAGTAATTTAAACAATGGCAGAGCTATCTTACTGAAATTTTCAAAAAATCTACGATAATAGCCTGCATACCCTAGAAAGCTTCTCACATATGTTTGAGTGGTTGGTGCAGATAAATTTACAATAATGTGAATTTTGGCAGGATCGACTTTTATTCCAGATGAAGAAATGTGATGTCCTAAAACTATCCCTTCAGTCATCACCATAAAACACTTTTCATTGCTTAGGGAGAGATTTGATTCAACACACCTTTTTAAAATTTTCTCCAAGTTTGATAAGGAATCTTCAAAGGTATTTCCATGCACAGAAAAATCATCCATATAGACCTCAACACATTCATGAATTAGATCTGCAAAAATGGCCAAGACTGCTCTCTGAAAGGTAGTTGGGGCGTTACATAAACCAAAAGGTAAAACTTTGTAGGCATATGTACCCCAGGGACATGTAAAAGTAGTTTTGTCCTGGTCTTCTTTTGCAATGCTAATTTGATTATACCCGCTGAAACCATCGAGAAATGAAAAATAGTTCTTCCTAGCTAGGGAATCGAGCACTTGATCAATAAATGGCAATGGGAAATAATCTTTTAGTGTTTCCTTGTTTAACTCTCTGTAATATACACATATCCTCCATTTGCCATTTTTCTTAGGAACAACAACTAAGGGAGAAACCCATTGGCTATCAGAGATAGGGTAAATAAATCCTACTTTTAATAACTTCTGCAATTCTTCCTTAACTATTTATTTTAGTATGGGGTTCATTCTACGTTGAGGTTGTCTAAGACGTATGATTTTATCATCTGTATAAATGTGGTGAGTGCATGTTTCATGATGAATGCCGAGCATGTCAGTGTATTCCCAAGAAAACGCATGAGAATATTTATTCAGTAAAGTAATCAAATGGTCTTCCTGTGATGAGGTAAGATGGGCACTGATATTCAAGTGTTTTCCTGGACTGATTTCAACTGTTTTGCTTTGGACATCAGTGATCGAATGAACATTAAAAATATCATGAAGTGCTAATGCTAAAGAATGTATTGTGCAATTTTCCTGAAAATTCTGTCCCAAAACCTGATCTGTGATAGCATACTGCATGTCTCTTAATTCCTCAGAGATATCAGGTTCGGCAATGAAGTAATCCAGTAAATCTTCATTGTTGTCTTCTTGAAAATCAAAGAACTGATTGATACTTAGGACAGGCTGAATGATTTCTTTTTCCTGTTCCTTGGTTTCATTTATCCATGATAACTGATCTGATACAGAAGGTCGTTGGGCAGAAGGATAAAGTGTGATTTGTTTCCTCTCTGTCCCATGTGAAATGAGCATGCTTCCTGACCTACACACTATAAAAGCATCAGTTGTTGCCAACCAGGGTCGGCCAAGAATCAATGGATGCCCTCCTAAATTAGACTTTGGTTGCAACACTATGAAATCTACAGGATACTCCCAGGAATCTAAAGAAACAATGATATCTTCTAAGATCCCTTCAGGTGTGATTTTAGACCTGTCAGCTAGTTCTAGAACTGTAGTGGTTGGTCTGAGATTTGTCAAGTGTAGATATTCCATTGTTTCTAGTGTCATGACATTGATAGAAGCACCTAAGTCAATCAGTGTTTTTGGAATTGAAAAATTGTTGACAGTTATTGTGACCATTGGAATTCCTGGATCAACGTATTTTTCAATAAAAACAGTGTTAGACATTAGTCCTGCTAATTTTCCCACCACATGAATTGTTGGTGGATCTTTCCTTCTCTTATTGAGACATAATTCCCTAACTTCTTTCGTATAGATTGGAATATCCTTTATAGCCTGCAGGAGGGGAATTTTGACACATATGTTGGTTAACTCATTCAAAACATCAAAATCAGGTAGAGGAATTGAAATTTTTTCCTTTACCAACCTTTCTGGAAAGGGAGGTATATGAGGTACTAATGTTTTTCCTTTTTGACTGTGATTTTCTGAGTGTGGTGTTTCCATATTTGATTTTTTTGAAGTTTTCTCATTTTCTGTTTGTTCTTCTAAAATAACAGGGGATTCTTTTTGTAAAGTTTTTCCAGATCTTAAGTTGATGTTTTGAAGTGGGAGGATTGAGTAGGGGAGTGCCATTCCTTCATCAACATTGTACATGGGTTTATCCATTTTATTATTTGGATTTGGTATTGGCTGGGTTGGAAATTGTGTTGGTCTAGGTGGAGGTTGGTTGGATGGCAATTGAAGTTGTTGAGATTGTTGGCCTAGTTGAGGAGCAAAGTTGGGTTGTTGGAAAAATGGGGTTTGATTCTGCTGATATTGGGGGTATGCAAAAGGTTGTTGATAAGGCTGTGGGTAGGCCTGTTGGTATGTCTGATTACCATGAGTATACCCTTGCCAGTTTGAAACAGGTTGGGATTGTGGTTGTTGTTGAGGAGACCAAGTTTTCCAAGGCATGGGTGCACTGCATGAGTTTTGAATAGGAGTTTGATAAGTTGAATGAAACTGCTGAATAGGATCTTGAGACATACCTGAAAATCGTGGCTACCAAGGTCTTCGTTGTCCCATAAAATAGAGAGGTTCCATGCTTTGATTCTCCTCCATTCGAGCTGCCTGCAATTCTTTCAATCTGGGGCAATCATCAGTTTTATGATTTTCAGTACATAAACCACAAATTTGAACAGTATTCAGAGGGCATTCTCTTAATGGATGTTTCTTTCTACATTTAGGGCAGAAAATAGACAGGGCTTGATTTGGTTGGTTTTTTTGTTCTTGTCTCTTCTTGGTTTTTGATGTTTCGACCTGTTCTCCCAAGGTACTCAATAAATCAGTCTTAAAATCTTCTAACAAGTTCCCAAGTTCAGCTCTAGATATGCCACTGGTTGCAGATTTTGTTACTTTGGAAGTTGCATCTCTCTTTCCATTTCTGGCTTTTCCTCTAGAATACTTTTGACATAAGTCTGTAATCTCTTCGAATGGTAGATAGGAGATGTCACCTTTGCCCATAACATTCAAAATATCTAGATATTCTTCTTTTATTCCTTTCAAAAAGATTGTACAAGTGATCTCAGATGTCAAAGAATTGTATTTAGATTTTTGCAAGTTATATGAGAATCTTTCAAGATACTCCTCCAAGCTTTCATCTTCCTGTTGAAACATTCTAAAAATATCATCTTTTGAATCTTTTGATCTACAGTAAGCTTGGTATTTCCTAAGAAATGTTTTTCTCATATCATCCCAACTGGTTATTGAATGCTCTCCTAGCCCCAGGAACCATTTCAATGCAGCTGCCTTAAGAGTAGCAGGGAAGAGACGAAGTTTGTGGGTGTCATCAGTATACCCATAAGTACGACACAAGATATCAAATTCAAATAAGAAAGAGTTTGGGTCTTCAGAAGTCATGCCATAGAAATTTGGTAGAAAAGATGGTGGAATGTTTTTCATCCTTACTTCTTCTCCTAGGATGATGCTAGCGTCCAGGATGGGAAATTTAAAAGTGGCTTCTTGATCTTCTTCTACTCTTTCATCCATTTAATACCTTCTCTCTTCTTCCCTTATCTCTTGTCTTTGTTTATTTTCAATTTCTAACCTCCTCTCATACTCTCTTCGCTGTTCTGCAGTTGGCCCTTTTAATGTTTCTCCTTCAGCCATTTCTCTTCGTTTATTTTCAATCTCCATCCTACGTTCGTATTCCCTACATTTCTCAAAGGTGAGTCCTCCTTTCTTAGATGTTTCCTCTTCAGTCATTTCAAAAGTATCAACAGTTGTAATGAATCCTTTGTGATCAGTTAAAGAAGTTCCCGTTACTTCTAGTTTTGGGGGGTTTTTGATAAATCTTCCTTTTTCGTCTCGTTGTCTTGACATAAAACTAAAACCTACTTTGTATTTTTGAATTTTTTTTTCTTTTGAATAAGAGAACTAAGTTTCTTAAGTCTGCTTCTAAAATGCCTCCCCGGCAATGGCGCCAAAATGTTGGTGTCGAATTCACTGGTGTAAATTAGACCTTAAGTTTATGTCAATCCGGAGTTTGTAAGACTTAGAGGCATATCCCAAATATAGAGACTTAGAGTTGGACTTAACTGAAAATTTAGTTTGCTTGTAAAATAAATCTATTGAATGCTAGAATGCTGTAACTTTGAAATGCAAAACCTCCCTTACAGAAGCAACTTCATTCGATCTCTTAGTTTAACCAGCAATTCATATATGAAATATTCTGAGATTAAAATGTTGAACCTAAATCTTAAAAATGAATCACAATACAATGCCTAATATCTCACTGTTGAAAACAGAATACCATTGATTTCATTTACAAGAAGACAATTCGCAATGTGTAACTATCTTTAGCAGTGCAACATCAAATAAGTAATGCAATTGATATGATTTCTACAGTGTTTAATCATTCAAATGAAAGATCTCATAATCCTATTCCTATAATCTAATGCGTTCTGCAATATATGATCTACTCGTTCTGCAATGTATGAGAAATCAATTAAAACAAATTGAATCTACAGGTTTCAACTTAAAACATACCACACGCAATGACGCAGAGATAGGTGTGCAGGCTTGGCAAAGGGGGCCCTCCAATGCTTTGCTTACACACACAAATAAAATCACAGAACTCTAAAGCTCAATCGCATTCACCATATGGAAATAGGCATACACAGCAATTTATCGAATACTCCAGTCTTTATTTCAAAATCATGCGTATAATATCCAAGAAGTTTTTCTTTTACAAAACAAATAGTTATATATCCCTCGTTCCTGAACTGAAACGCTATATCTATGGAAAATTAATAATGATATTGGCAATAACAATCTCCCTAAATTCGAAATTGCCCATCATCTCCAAGAAAATAGGCTAGATCCCTAGAAAATCGAACTGCCATGTTTTTATGCTAGATGACTGCACAGGTGGTCATCGTTGACCAGCATTGACTCGCCACCTGTGAGAAACATGCCACAAGTTTGTTAGAAGTTTAACCATCCTTGGACATCGAGGGTCTTCCTTCACTCTTCAGTTTGTGCCCAGCTGGCCTGCAAGTATCCAACCTGGGAGAGATTACGGGAAGTTAGCACATTCTGTAATTTTGAAAAATCTTAATTTAAATGCCTTAAAAATCCCATAATTCACTTTTTAAGAAGCAACGACATTTATACCTTTGACCAAGGTTTTGTGGATAAAATTAAGGTTTTATGGATCGAGTATGAAGGTTCATGGAGGAAACTGGAAGGTATTTGGATGGAAAAATAGGTGAAAAATGGTGCCCATAGGGTTAAAACGACTATGGCCATAACCCCTTCTCTTTCACTCATTTTGATCAAAATCATCTTGTACATTTATTACAAAAATAAAATATATATAACATCATAAAAAACCCTAAAAATTAGAAAAAATTATATCTCAAAAAATACTTGCAATTTGGAAATTATGTATGGATAGAAAAATGCACCCTAATTGAATTAATGGTAGATCTTTGAGGGCGTTTTCATCCCGTGGTTTATTTTTTTTATATCTTGATGCGTTTCGTCTAGGGTTTTGTATTTTAGATCTGTTATTGCAACTACAATAGGTATATCAAGCACTTTCACCAATTTTGAAGGCCTAAAAAGTGGTTTATAATCCTATATCTACCCCTGGGGGGGTTGGAAGTTCATTGGGAAATGTGTTGAACATGAACACACTGTATTTGAGGGTTGTTATAAGGCGCATATCAGATATGATATCCTATTTTCAAAACTATTTTGAGGCCTCTCCTTCACCCTATTTCTCATGCCCCCTACCCTACTACCTTTTCTCCCTTTTTCTTTTCCGATACCTTTTCAATTGGCGGAGATGTCTACGACAGATAGAGGAGTAGTGAGCAGTGGAAAATAAGAACATATTCGATAGATAGAGGAGCAGTGAGCAGTGGAAAATAAGAACAAAGACACCATAGGAGACTCAACTTCAAGTCCTCCTCTACAATTCGTTTAAGCAGGGACTTGAAGCTCTGCTCCTTTCAATCTTGTTAGTATTGAAGTTAAAATTTTCTTGAATTTCTTAATGTTTCCTAATATTTCCTCACATTTGGTAGTCCAAGGAAACTTACATGGTTAGTGTTAGTCCAAGGAGACTAATCTTATTAGTATTAGTGTTAAGGTTAAAAACCTCTTCAATTTTCTTAACATTTCTTAATATTTCCTCATACTTGTTAGTATAAAGAGACTAATGTGGCTAGTGTTGACGATAAAAACTTCTTCAATTTTTTTAATATTTCTTCACACTTGTTAATCCAAAGAGACTTGTGTCTTTATATTGCAATCTGATTAAGAAAATTTCTATGTTAAAGACACATTTGACAATCTTTTACCGTACTTATTATACCAATGAAACTTTGAATTTTATTAGCATTCTTGAAAGTTGTCCAATCTATCACTTCCCTTATCTTCTAAGGGATTTCTCTTAAGCCTTCATAAGATATATTTTTAATTCCTTTTAACACTCATGCTTATTCAACTCAACATACACCTTATGTTCCCTAGATGTTTGCAACACCATTTTCAATACTCCTTTATGTTTTTCTTCATTTTAGGAGTAGATAACAACTTTAATGTAGATGAACAATATTTTTTTTATATAGATACTTTTAAAATATGTCCATTAATTGTATAAGTAAAATTGAGTTAGCCAAATGCAAAAGGTAAATCCAATAACACATAGTGCCCATCTCGAGTCCTAATATTGGTCTTAGGGATTATTTAGATACTTTTAAAATATTATATTCATTAATCCCATAAATTGAGTAATCACAACCAGAAAGGTAACACCATTAATCTTGAGTGTTCACATTAGTCTTAGTAATTTTTTTTTTTTTCTAGTTTGATGGTGGTTTAATTTAAAATTTAATTTCAAAAATATCTTAACACCATTAAGGTACTTAAATAAATCATCTCTCCTAGGTATATGGTGCGAATTTTTCAGCCTAACCTTCTTTATAAACCATGCACATTTAATTTTTCCTTTTCAAAAACAACACTAAGATTTCCTATGGAAATCTACTACTTGAATGAATCCCTTATATGGTATCTTTTACAATTGTTTTTTTAATTGTCATAATTCATTTATTGATTGAAAACAACACTAAGATTCTCTATGGAAATATACTACTTGAATGAATCCCTTATATGGTATCTTTTACAATTGTTTTTTAATTGTCATAATTCATTTTTTCAATCAATAAGATTAGTATTAGGCATTGGAGTATATGTGATTTGTTTAATTTTTTTCAATGTTTTAACCTCCATTAAGGCTCATCAATGGGACAAGAATGGCTCATCATTGGGACAAGAATGGCGTTGAGTTACCAATATTTCTATTCTTATTGATAAATTTAGTAATACACTATATTATGAGGTTGTATTTATGCAATTATTTTAATCATATATTAATATAAAAACTTGCAAAGTTCCCAAACAATAACTAAATTTCATTGTTGATAATAGCATCATTATTTTTTTTTTATGATCAACTTTAATGGAGACTTGAAAACATTAACTTAAACATGGAAAAAATCACATATGCTACAATGCTAAAAAATAATCACGATACCTTTAATTCAACATCCCCTCCAATTAGTTGAAAAATGCATCATTAATCTCATAGATGATGTGTAAATGATGTGTGTATTTCTTCCCATTTTGAGTAGTCTTACTATGTTCCACATATCCCTAACAAACCTTCCTTATAATTCTCATTACTTGTATGAACACCAATATTCCATGGATATATGATTCTTAATCACCTAAATAAGTTATTTTTTCTTCTTGTCATGTTAATAGTATTCCTGTGATAACAATTTACAAAAAATAAAAATATAGTGGAGCTAATCTTGGTTAGTGATACCTATTATCTCCTTATGTTTTTTGGGGTCTTATGGTGCCTTGTGTGGTTAGAGGTCAATTTTCTCTTTTATAGAATGTTCATGCTACAAGATGTATTGTCATACCCACTAACATAGATTCATTTTAGCAATCTATTAATCACCGAGAGGGATCAAATATATTTGTTTTGACTATTTAAGATAGATCTAGGAATAGGTGATGGACCAATATTTAGTATATTCCTAGGGCCCATATTTTAAGATTATATGGAATCTCCTCCATTCCAAGAGGTCTAAGGCCTAGATAAGCATTAACACTATTTAATGATCTTAAGATATTTTGAGCAATTCATGTTTTACTATTAATAAGTATTTGGGGTTATGAAGTATGTGGTATGCTTTTGTTTTGTT